>CM035771.1:24248500-25449500 GCA_020466155.1 Pachypeltis micranthus | reverse complement strand
GGGAGTCTTTTGTAATAGAGGAATAGGAACGAAGAATCGTATACGCTCTCACTACGTGAGAGCAGATAAGGCGTGTGAAGCTGGCGTCTATAAACACAATCTCTGTTATTGAGTTTCCTTGCAGAGGGGCGAGTTGCTGACCTTCATGTCGATTTTTTATGCAGTATATCCAGGTATTGACAATTACTAAAACTAACTGAGTTTGAAAACAGATGAGCAACAGCATAAACAGCAATCACTCAACATGACACATTCTGGCTCAATACAAACCTCCAAATGGCACATTTTAACTTTTTTTAGCTTTACGAAATACAAAAGAAAGTTAGTACTCGACTGAAAAAAAAAATTTGAAAATGATACCATTTGGGAAAAGAAGCTTTTTGTTCTGGTCGCTGTGCACAAATGTTCACCGGAAAGAGGAGGAAGTGCTCCACGAGCCCAACACTTTGTTGCTGTCTGCTTATTCCTCTACAGCTGCAGTCAGCTTCCACGCAGCATTTCTCAAAGGCTCAAACATTTCCACATACGGTTGTTCAGGACCCCCAAACATGGCCCTCCTTACTGCGGAATGAACGCATGGAGGTGCTGAGTGCAAGACTTAAAGGGCGATTGTGCACAGACCTGGCGCACAACAGCCTACACAATTCCATGCATAGATAAGAAACTTTGCATCTGATTTGGTTGTATCTATTAATTCTTTGGACTTTAACATATTTGCAAATAAAGTGGGAGGGCATTTAGTAATTTCATACTTATCAATTCCTGTTCAGCGCAATCTGGGTTTTCGACCTCAGAATGCCCGCAGTTTCCCTGAACACTTGTCCTCAACCCCTTTTGTTACTTATGGAAATTCCACCACTTCAGTTATTTCCAAGTGACAACGGATTTCCCCTGTCCTGGACGTTCCGATCCCTCAATTTGAGATTCCTCTTCACAGCAGACAGCTCCTCCCAAACTTATTCTCCTACGGGTTCTCGCAAAAGTCGATTGCCTCCAGTTCTCCTAACAAACAGTCATATAACAGCTCTTACGATACAGTCGTCCCCAAATTCTCCCAACAGATACTTGTTTCGTCTCTTATCCCAACTCTTCAAATTACAAGTTGTGCTAAATGATAACCCGTCTTCGAGACCCGTCTACCCTGGTCAAAACAATCCTGTATTCATATTTTAAACTTCTAACCGTAGAAAGGGGCTGAACTGAAGCAAAATCCCATGGTGGAGATTTACTGTAGGATGGAAAATGAGAGGAAAACATCTTGTCCGATGCACCACACAAATTTCCTCAGCCTTATATGCATTCTAAGGTTTCCATGGCTTTAGCGATGCATTCTAAGGTTTCCATGGCTTTTCCTCTAAGTTGACTGGAACATAACTGCACATTTTACTCAGAAAGTAGTAGAGCTTAAAGTTCCGCAATTTTGGATGGATTTGGGTCATAACTTTATTTCAGCGTCTCATGTTGATACGTCGGGCCAAATGCGAACCGATTTGGTTAAGGTGTTTTCTTAGTAGTTAGCACCTGCTATCCCGCAGGCACACAAGCCACTCTCTGAAACGGCGTTTTTTATCGTGAAGAACTCTCCAACCTTATTGTTCAACTTACACACTTCGTAAGCTTAAGGACGTGATGTGGGTATATATGATATATCGCTGATCATTTCGTGCCGTAGGTGGTACGTGTGCCGTGTTTTTGTTCAAACTTGTGAGATGCTGGTTGTTTTCTTCAGTAAGAGAATAATTTGTCCGTTGTAGTTACTTCGATCAATAGAAACACTCTCAACGTTCAAGTATGCTGCCGGTGGAAGAATGGCCCCTAAATATCGCCTCTTAAGCGCATTTCGAGCTTCAAGAATTTATAGCACCATTATTGGGTGCTCTACCTTTGGAACGTAAAATAATGACATTTAGGAAAATGTTGGTCGAACTGAACGAGGCGTAAAATGCGGTCGGTTGTTTTCATGGCAACTCTTTACGACTGGTTACGAGAGAGTGCCAATCAGGAGGAAATGCGGACAAAGTAAACCGTTTTAAGCTCATTTCGTCTCTCAGAACGGCATGGCTACTTAGTCAAAAGGACGGTCAAGTTTCCCATTAGGTATTACCTAATTTTGAAGCTCTTTCCGGAGGAAGTGCCATTGTAAACGGCCCAGGGCTATTAAAAGCCTGCGATGAAAAGGGAAGGAACAAAGGTGGGAGCTCTGAAAATATTATGAAGCTGCGATGTAATAAGCCTTAAAGAAGGGAAGGAAACTCTTGTTTCAAGAATGTAATTATGAGCCCTGGAGGATGAAAAGACGAAAATTGAGACTATTTGATCACAGTTTTCTTCGGTAATTTGCCCACACGAAGTCAACACTTCTCATTTCTCGCTTTCCCATTGAGAAAACAACTTCGATCATTTGTCGATGCTTCAACTGCAGTTTACCGGTCTGGCGAACAAACGAAGTTACCGTCTAGTGTTTGCAGGTGTGGGCTCTGTTGGTACTTCAATGGTTATAGGTGCTTTCCGCTCTTGGGCTTTTAAGGAAGCGGAGTGTGAAGCAATTGGATCGTCTTCATCCTCTTCAAGCCGACGTTCAGACTCCGGCTTGGATCTTGCGGATGAGACTGAGGGGTGGCGGTGGGGAAGGGGATGCAAGTAGTTAGCACCTCTTTGGTCCAACCACATTGTGGTCTGCGAATATCAAACAGCGATTCAATTTATCTGTTCGCGTTAGAAACTTTTTAGATTTTTACTAGCGATCTTTCGGAGAATCTTCGTAGGAAATGAAGCTACAGTCCTGGATGGTTAACTGTATCAAAGAAGAATGTACACAGTCACGAATCTTTGCACGCATTTTCACATTGTGGCCTTGTTTACCGAAATCTAGATTTTGACGTCTCTATTTTTGTTGACCCTATGAACTAGGGAAGATCAGTTAGGTAATCTGTCGGAAGCAATTCAATTTCTTCACAACTTCAAATTCCAAAGTCTAAAATACGCTGTCCAACTGTTCAACAAATAAATCTAAATGCTCTTTCAAAAAAGTTCGGAGCCTTCAACTCAGACATGGCCCCAGATGGCAGATAAGGGAGCACTGAGTGGAAAAAGCTCAGGAGAAGGAAACACTATAGTGTGGGGGTGAGGAAGTGGACTGTAAAATAATATCACAAATCACAATAGCGTTTAGCACTGTTTTACACTTGATCAGACGAGTCCAAACTTTCCGTCAGACACATCAGAGAAACACCTGGCTTTTCGTCTAGTGAGGGAGATGAGCGAAGGCTGGGCAAACCACTGTCTGTGTACGCGGATCTCTTCTTGCAAACCAATAGCTGGATCTTTTATTTGAAGTTTTGTTAATAATCTTAACTGTCTTGCTTTTTTCCCCGTCTCGGCACTTTCTAAAGTGTCAGTTTGGTCCTCGTTTCCTTGATTATCTCACAATATCATGTTCCTTTATCGACATTCGCTCGGACGGGTTCCGGCTGTGTATCAGTCAGATCAGACCCCTCCCCACCAACGACATTGTAGTGGTGTCGGTTACTGACCAACTTTCATTGGTTCCGTAACGACGCGATGAACACGAGAGAAAAAGTAAGGTAGATTCAAGGTAAAGTTCAGGATCACACACTTTGACTAAAGTTTTCATCGGACTTGATTAGAATTAGTGGAAGTCAAGGTTTGCTAGTAGGAACAAATGGGCGAGATTCACAACGAGAACCCAAGAGGCGAGAGAGGAAGATGTTACTGGGAAAATGGACATTTCTAAATTCTAAAGAAACCCGGAGACTGTTTTACAGCTCGTTTACGGTAGAGATGACTCAGTTAAGAAAAAAGTCGCCTTTTTTGGAAAAGTTTCTGACTTGAGGACACAGAAAGTGGCCAGTTCTGAAGTTCGTAAAATGTACCATAGGTAGAATGAAAGATAACCTCTCATGTATATGTTATTTGAATTCGTAATAATGCTAAGAAGATAAAGTTATAATACTCAACTCTTAAGTAAGTTGTGGCTGAGCAAGTTGGAGTGTGGCGATATCCTTTCCCAATTTGGAGCCTCCGAACCCTTGCTTTGTCTTACTGAAAGCCTTCCATCGCCCTCACCCAGCAGAATAAGAGATTTGGTAAAACCCTGCACCGCTAGAGAACTGAAACTGACATTTAACCTGTTCTAAATGGGCAAATATAAGGTTACGAGACTAGGATCTCTTGTCTGCTGACAATGCTGCAGTTGGTTGTAAATGTGAAAGCCTCTGAGAGGAAGAGGGTGTTATTTTGTGCAAAGACGTAACCGACGGGCAGAACTAAAATCACGTCTTTTGGAGATGAGTTATAAAACTCCTTGATCGTCCGAATGTTGCATTTTACGCGTGAGAGTCATCATCGTCCCTTCACGCGTTACGCACGTACAGTAAATTCTACATCGAAATGTGAAATAAATATTGAGATACTCACTGTGATCCTTAATTGCTGTTATCACAAGTGCGAACCCATTGAGGTCCGTGCCCCAGCCGTCTGTGACGTACTTAAGGGTGACGAAGTTCGTTTTCGTGAAGAGGGCGCCGACTGCCATCTTCGTATTTCTACAGCTGAGATCAGCCTGAAAGGAAAGAGAAGCTAATAGAATAATTGGCTGACGCATATGTGCACATAAGTCATCCGAATGTGCAAGAAAAAAGTGCAACGTGCAATCTTGTGTAGCGCATATATTTAAATATTAGGAGAGTTATTTAAACGACGTTTAATTCGTTAGTAAATAATTCCGTCATCAACAAATGCCAAACAGTGCAAAACAGAATGGGCAAATTTACTAACGCATTGCATGCATGCCACGGTAAGGCCTTTTTTAACCGAATTCTAGATTTTAGATTCTAGATAAGTTTTTACTTTCCTTGGCTCTACGAAGTAGAAAGGAAAGTTATGTAATCAGCTGAAAAAAAAAATTTTGAGTTTTCTTCAGATCTTTACGTTTCAGACCCCCCTGAGTCCGAAAAACACTATTTGGGAAAATGGTCTGTGTGTATGTGTGTCTGTGTGTATGTGTGTCTGTTTTATTTTTAGAGAAAACCACCCTACCAAATCAGCTCAAACTTCATATCTCGCCCGCAAGTCATCATGGGACGCCAAAATAAGGGTATGAACAAAATCCACCGAAAGTTAACTATAGTTATCATAGTGATCAAAACACCAAATATTTTTTTTCTCAAATCGGCTCTAACGATTTTGATTAAATTTTTTATATTGATAGCTCTTAATAAGGCAATCATAGCATGAAATTCCCATTAGTGGGAAAATGACGAGAGCAGCACAATAAATTACCAAAACTTTCGACGAAATCGATTTTACCGTGGTTTTTAGAGAAAACAACCGCACCAAATCAGCTGAAACTTGATGTCTAGCCTATAGGTTACCATGGGACGCAAAAGTAAGGGTGTGGGCAAAATCCATCGAAAGTTAACTATAGTTATCATAATGATCAAAACACCAAATTTTTTTTCTCAAAAACGGCTATAACAATTTTCATTAAATTTTTTATATAGATAGCTCTCAATAAGATAATTATACCATAAAATTCCCATTTTTGGGAAAATGACGAGAGCAGCACAATAAATTATCAAAATTTTCGACGAAAAGCGTTTTTAGCGCTATTTTGGTTTATTATTCATTCTGAATAATAACCCCATGTTTTCGGTCACGAAAAATTTTTTACAACCCCCCCTCAAAATTTGATACTTTACGTTTCAAGACATGGAGATTCCAAATTTGCAATGTCCGTCCGCCGTCTGCCGTCCCCCATCCGCCATCCCGCCGTTTTGTGCCTTTAACGTGGTCTAAAAAATTCGTTCTTTCGCCCAAAAATCCGATTTGGTATCTAGTTGTGCCCACCATCTCGGCAATCCGATCGAACGAAGCCCGTGGCTGTAATGGGCAAAAAACGGTTAAAAAAATTAACGAAACGCAGTACAACGCGGGAGCTACAGTGTTTCGTCGTTTGTGCTCCCTCCCGTATCAAATAAAAAGCAACCCTGCTCGAGGCTCGCTTGCCTCCCAATGACTCTGCCTCCCGCTCGCCGCTCAACTCCCCTTTCGCCTTTCGCTTCGAACGCCCCCGTTCCGATTTCCCCGACGTTTTGGTTTTAATACGATTCAATTTTTTTTAGATTCTTTGGTTTCATTCTCATTTTGGTTGTTTTCATAGGTTTTTGGTTAAATTTTGATATTAGTATTTAGCGTGCATGTTTTCATATTAAAATTCAGTTTCTTCTAGATACTTTCGTTTTTTTTTGTTTATTTTAATATTACGATTCAGTTCTTTTCGACCTTTTTTGGGTTTCATTATGATATTTTTTGATGCTGAATCGAACAGGATGGGTCTCGGAGCATTAATGCTAGGTCAAGCTGATTATCCGAATAATAAACCGTTGTGTAATAATTTGCAGAGTTTTTTTCTCATAACCTCCGCTGGAATTCGTATAGAATGTTGAAAAAAATTAGTATTGTAGTCCAATTCAATACCTAAAGGGTAAGTGTTTAAAACCGCTCATGAGATACATGGGGCTCACTCCAGAAATTCCTGAATTTCAACTACTGCCGTTTCGCTTACTACCAGTTCTAAACATTTTTACCCAATAACTCTGCAAAAGTAATTACTATCCTTCTTCAAAAAATTTATGTTTATAGCCTCATTAATTATCTGTGTACTAATTGCTCAATATTGGTCCTGCAATGAGTACGAGCAGCACAATAAAATCTGGAACTGTAAACGCTACCGCTCCCTGCTGCCGTAAAGAGTTGTTTGACCAAGTTCAAATTAACTGAGTGATGAATGAATTGATTAAATAGAATTAGCCATGTACAAAGTGAATTGTTGTAGAGCTAAGGAAAGCTGTGTGTTGCAACGCACCAGATATTTTCGATTGAGTAAGCCTCAGAACGTGAAAATTTGAAGAATATCCCAATTTGAAATTCTTCCCTTATAACCAGATCGGATTAGGTGCTGGTACAAGAAAAATCGCAGTATACGCTTGAGTGAAATTGTGTGGTGCGTGAAATGAAATACGTGTTTTGATGTGGAGGTACCAAAGTGAATGCTAATCATTCCTGTTTGGCGTCCAGTTGGTATTAAATGGGTATCATTCAAGCAAATGGTCTCTTGGCGCTCACCTTATGTGCACCGACTGCGTGAGCACCATCATAAATATATAAGTGATCGTTACAGTCGAGGCTTAGCTGATCGAATCTGAGCATAAACCTCTGAAGTATTGAGTCCGTTTGAAACGTGATGACGCAGTCCAAATTTCTTTCGTTCCGCGACCGGAGAACTGCGCCGTCGATTTTTCGATACAACTGCTGAAGAAAGTGGTTTTTGCACAAATCCTGCATTCCATCTGCAACAGAAAAAAAGCGCCTCAATGTCACACAATTTAATGACGGATTAATCGGAAAATTGAGAAACTCATTCCAAGTTCTCAGACGAAATACAAATAGGACCTTATGCTAGTGAGTGAGGCACACAGCTTCCTCTTACTACAAACTCATTGAAAAAGGTGCATTAATTCGAAAGTAGTGTTCCACGCAGCGACGCAACACCTTTGCTTCTCTGTATCGCATTTACGTCTTGTTATTTGTAGCTTTCTCTTTTGGGTTTTGTGCAAATACACCTATTTCTCCTCGAGTTTACGTTTCGTGAAAGGAATTTTTAAAATATTTCCTTTTGAGCCGGGGTCTGAGTTCTACATTGAAAAAAATCAGCTCTTCTGTCGTATAACCAGTTTCTCGTTTCAACCATTGAAAGAGCTCACGGTTGAAAGCAGTGATACCGCTGATTGGAATCGTTTCGGCTTACGAACTGGCAGTGTTTAGATTGCGATTCCAATATTCGTTGGAGGGCGTTCTTTCTGTCTCGATTCATTCCTCCGAACTCCAAAGCACTAAGAGCGGAGCGCCATAAAAGATAATTGAGATGGAAGTAAAACAGGCAAAACGAGCATTTCTGGTTCTGTGAAGATTCAATACACTCCACAAATGGACTAGAAGAAATATTGAGCGTCTTACTGCAGGCGGTAGTCGCTTGCTACGTATATACAACTGCGTTCTTACCATCGGGAAAACACGACGTTCTTATACAACAGTTTTGCATTGTTCGCTCTCAGGTTTAGCCTGGTACGGAGGCAAGCTGGCGTTATTACAACCGCGTTCATCACAAAAGTGCAGTAACGATCCCATTAGTACCACTCGGTGTATCGTTATTTCACGATTGTTATTAAACATCAACTGCACTGCGCTACACAACATTCTTCACCCTCACAGTAATTCTATTCTCGCTCTGCTGTAGAATAGACTCGTTGAACTGCTCCAACGAGTTTCTGTAGGATCGCGACATGTAGGAGCTGGCAAGTGCTTATTTAATGACTGCTAATTAAAAGGGGTCCCCTTTCAAGGACACGTCATATCTGAATTGAATTCAAACGAAGGAAAAGTGGCGCGAAGAGCTTTTTTTAATCCGATGCTACACAGGAACGACTCTTTTTGTCACTGCGGCCACACATGGGCCTATTGTGAGACAATGTCCCTTACTTAATGAACGACGTCGTACACATCAGCTCGTTTTAGGAAGCTTAATGTGTCATCAGCCGCAGACTCAGCCATTTCTCCGGGCTCCGATGAGCCCCTGGAGGACATTTTTGAAGCGCCGCGCTGCTAAGGCAGGGTATTCACACAGGATGTACGATTTGCTCTGCCGTTTCGACCTCCTCGCCGCACAATCTGAACTCAACTGCCTCTGATTTACCCATCTTGTTGAGGTGATACCTAAGTGGGTCATGTGAGGAACCTAATTCTGACTTTTAGTTCCCGTCCAGTGAGCGTAAGCATTGCCTTCTTCCCTGTACAGAAAGGAACAATGAGCCTTTTCGCCTGTCCAAGTCTTGACTGGCCATGCCAATGGGCGTGTTTTTCCAGTTTCCCACTGAGTTATCGCCCGATGTAGGTGACTTTTCGCTACTCCTACGTGAGGCGCAGGCCCAACGAGTTTCATAGCTAAAGGTTCTGCTTGATATATTGTGATGTACTTTCCCAGTGGCTGAAGTTGGGTCCTACGACGGAAAGACCAGTCTTGCCCACATCACAGAACCGCTGGTATATCATAGCAGCGCGTCTACCTCAGTTGAGAATGGCTACAAAAAACCACACTTTAATCGCTTATCTGTTCAAATAATTTAAATTGGGCCCAAAAGATGTCGAGACTCAGCATATGAGGGACAAACACGGTGGTAAAAATTAGTAAACATCTGGTGAGTGTAAGCATTGCCTTCGCCCTTGAACAGGAAGTCGCAATTAGTTTTTCCGCCTGCCTTAGTCGTGGCCATCCATGCCACCTATACGCGTTTTTCATGTGTCTCCCATAGGGTCATCTGCCGATTTAGGTGATTTTTCGTCACTCCTATGCGTTGGTTCTATCGCAAAGGGTTCTGCGCCCCTTTCCACAAAGCATTTCATTGCCTCTAGATTGCATGCAAGATCTTCGTTTAACGTATCGTTACTGAAATGTTTGTGCAGGACAAATGTAGGTATTAGTTCAAAGTACCCTGTAAATTTGTTCAATATCGTTAAAGCCGTCTCCGATAATTCGATGTGTGGCAAACGTCATTTTCCTTGGTTCATATCACTGTTCAACAGACAGTTACAGAAATAGGTGAGGAGCAGAACGAGGATGAACCCATTTGCTACCAGGTTCTCCTTCAACTTGATTAAGTTTGGTGTTAGAAATAACTTTTTTTTAGAGTATGGTCGTTTGATTTTGTCGAATCGTGAAGTTTCATATCAACATTAAGGTTTCAATGGACATTCTAAGCCAATATAATCTCTGGACAGTTGAATAAAGCAAAAACACATATAGCTTGACAATTCATTAAAAAGGAAGAAACCACTCCTCTGTTGCAAAGGTGACGGCAAGAAACTGATAGGTAGTTTTATTAGCTAAACAATTCGAAAGAACCACCGACAGATTTCATAATGAAATTTGTGCTATTCTGGGAGACAAGGGGAGAAAACGCGACAACCGTACGGGTCTCAGTTTACGTAAAACGAGATCCGAGTATATTTAGCTCCCACAATGGGAAAAATGCTTCTTCGCATTACTTCTTTATGGAGGGAAAACACGTGAAGGTAACGTTGAAAAGTTGATATGAGCCACTCAAGGTGATTGCTCGTTGGATTCTTCTTCGTTTTCAATTCATATTATTCCGCTGCACGAAAATTACCTGCCACTCTTTCGAACCAGTCGACGGGAATGGGGGAAACGCTCTTCAAATACGACAGGCTTTCATAAGCAGGAAATACCCAACAACGGTGAAAGTATCTTTGCTTCTCTTAGTCGCACGAAGTAGCAAGGATAATGTAGTTGCCTGAAAATACCTGTTGAAGCGCCGTACATAACTTTCCTCTTTGTTTTCAGCCAATTACACAACTTTGCTTCGTACTTCTTAGGGCTAAGATGCAATCTCAAAATGCGCCAAAAATGTTGAGTGCTAATTTTCAAAATTGTTGCACCGAAATAAGTTTTAGCAAGTTCCGAGGCTTTTCGAGTAAGTTTCTCGTTTTTCAGTATAGTTTTCTTGTTTTTCTGCCCTGCCGTTGCCTCCTCTTCTAATTCTTTCGGGCATGCTTCTGTTTCTCTCTGATCTACGTTCCCTCCTATCCTGGATTGTGGGAAAGCACAGTGGTGTGTTCACACTGTATATTTTCGTTCGTGTTTTTAAAAAGTTTGGCGTTGGTCGCTAATTCCTTGCTAAGCGACATACTTAAAAGCTGGAAGTGGGAAGAAAGTAGAACGAACCATCATGAACTTTGGGAACTCCGTTTACAGGGGGGATCAGTATTTTCGTGGGCTCCTCAGGTAGCTTAACGAATTGAAAGGGCTCAGTGGTCGTTGACTGTACACCATGTCAAACAGAACTTCACAAAATGTAGCAACTAGTCTTTTTCGCCGTATTTTCCCATTGTTAATCAGTCCGTGGTTTTCCTTCGCCAAAGCTCGTCATTCGCAGAAGCATAAGGCCTGGTATTCGTAATACACCTGCGGCAACCCAACGGAAGAAGAACCGCAGCGAATTTACTAGAGATGTAAACCCTGCCGAACGGGATTCGATGTTTCAAGTTTCGACAAAGCGTATGAATTTGTTTGCTCGTAAAGAAGATTTCCTTCTTTGTAGAACCAGAGAACATTCTTCTTGGCAGAAAAAGGCAGACCCCTCTGATAAGCCCTTTTCTTTATCTAGCCGCCATTTCCATTCAGCAGCCACTTCTTATCTGCCCCTGCCGACTTGGGCCTTCCTAAAATCCTGACTCCCCACTTACACCTTTCTTCTGGCTTCAAACGCGCCCCATATATTTCTCCCACGTTTTCCCAGCTCGCACGTTTTTTTTTTCTCCTTTGTTAGTCATAGAGTCTTGTTCTCTTATCGCTCCGCTCTTCTTCGACAAACAAACAAAAATTCCTAAGAAGCAAAAGGTAATACTTATACCTTTTTGCAAGTTGTATTCGAAAACTCAACTGAAACCTCCTACAAATGATTAAACTTTGTTATATTATACAATTTATGCGCACTCTTGAAGAGAAAACTTATGAGGTATAGGGAGGACAATCAGTCGGTTTTACAATTTACCTTGAAATGGAACGAAAACTGTTACACCTATATTAAACAGAGGGTTCTTTGGCACAAGAGATGTCTCTAAGGGTAATGGTTATGTTCAGATCTGTTGGTGTTCTCACACTCACTCATAGCGCTGAATCGTGGATTATTACCACGAATGGAAGGTTGGTCGTTCAGTAAGCTACCTCAACGATGGTTTAATAACCTAATAATGCGTAACGTAATGCGTAAGCGTAATGCGAGATAATGAGTAGCTTCATCAAATTCTAGAATTCAGAAATATTGTTACTTTGACTTTGATCACCGTTATACTTCATACATCATGTAGTGGATAGCCAACGAGTATTAGCGTTCGATAAGGCACGAATATAAAATGTCATTGAATTATTTTTTTTATCGTTTTCTTCATTTTATTTGCCTAGCTATAATTGTTTTTGTGAAGCGAAAAGAAACATATTAATAATTGGAGATGGTTACAATATAACGCCTCTACAAAAAGAGGACAATGGGCGAGTCACAGGATCGTTTTACCGTAACGTTGTACACATTTTTCCCGCCGGGCTGAAATTTGAAGGTCCCCTAACAACTTCATATCACCGCGAAACTCATATTGCGATACCACCCGGAATATTGGTTTTCCTGCGGCACCTACTGCCCTCACGAACAGGAATATTCCATAAAGGTCGGCCCCGCACAACAGCTACAATCCCCTCAGCAACCGTTTGTTATAAATGTAACTTTTTTTTCTTCCTGGGGCTGGCGTCAAACTGCGTATCGCTCTACCGCAGTGTCCTCTCTCACATAAATACGAAACAACTCGAAAGGGGCCCCCTCAGAAGAAACGGATCGTACTCTCCTCTCCGTCTAAAAACGACCGAGCTCTCTAAACGAGCACATTTCTGAGCCCTCGTGACCAGTTGGAATGTTCTCAAGTTTGACAAATGGCTGTGAGGGTGAGAAGCAAAAATATATTGACGTTTGGATCAATGCAGGCGATGGCGTCTCGTTTCACCCGAACTCTCCCCAGAACTACCTGAAATACGCTGTATTATTGCTCCTATTGTGCAGGTCACAGGATGCGTTTCACTCTTTCAGGATACATATGTCTCCTTCTCTATAATTGTCCCTGTGATAGTCCATTGGAAATAACAAGCCTCTAACCAAAATGTCTCCTCGAAATGTTGAAAATCGCGTTTTTGTGAATACTTCCAGAATTATCAGAGTAATAGCTTCAACCTGGCGATGTGCCTTTTATGCAACCTATACCCACAATATCCACAACTATTTATGTATTTACAAGTTGAACGGAGACAAAGTAGCTCGGAAAATGGGAATTGTTGAAATGTAAATGATCATTTTTCCGATTTTCTCAAAAACAGCTTAAACGATTTCAATAAAATTTACGGGTTTCTCTCGACCCGCACTTTGTTCTAGGTAAATGTTTCCGTAGAAAACGCTGCTCCCCGTTTTGCTCTGCGACTGAGCCTGGATGAGCACGTCACAGCGCAATATAGACATCAAGGTTGGTTGAAGATAAGAGAGCGTAAACAGCTGCAGAATGCTGTCCTTGTCTTCAAGACTCTGAAACATCGAATACCCCTATACCTTACAAGATCCTCAACTTCCTCTCGAATTGGCAATCGAACGAATTCGGTCGCACGATCTTGTGTCGCTTAGGGGTCGAAGACATACAATGAACATGTGTTTGAACATTTTGGAAGAATAGAAGTTTTCAATGAAAAATATAAGAAATTTCGCTTATATTCACGGAACATAAGCCATCAGTATGATGTGGAGAATGGGCCATTAGGTTCAATTCTCCCTAGTGGTTAAATAAAAAAATCCACCAATTTCCTCTCTCACTCCCCCTCCCTCCCTGCCCCCACCTCTTCTTTCCATTCTTTCTTTTTAAAGGTAAGATTGTGTTTCCATGCGTTTCATTTGTTCACAACCGATTCCCTATTCCCTCTATTTTACAAATTGAAGGACATCACAGAGAAAACTGTTTCTTCTACGATGGTAATAATTTCTCAGTGGTTAATGGCACTGATGATTTTACGTTAGAATTGAGTTTTCCTCACAATTATATTCGAGACTGTCACCAGTTTCATTCCGTGACACGAAAATTGAGGTAAAAAAGGGTAACTTGTTACACGATCGCGATAAGGGAGACGGAGGTTGTACATCAGACAAAAAGAGATAACCCAGAACAATTTATAAGTGGCTGCAGGAAGGCGTTAATGAAGAGCCAAATTAAAATCCCGTTCCACGGAAAAGCCGGTAAAACAAATAGCCTTCGACGTTAGATCTTTGTTCGTTTCCTCAGATAATGCCTTCTTTTTCTCTTCTGGCTCGGTTTTGAAGACAACATCAGCGCGAGACCCTCCCGCTAACACACTATCTCTTTTTACCCCACCTCTTCGCACTTCCCCCGTTTCTTTATCTCTCTCTTTATTTTTTAATTAAAATTCGAAAACGCTGGGCTTAAAAATGGCAGGTTCTTGTACACAAAGACGCCATCTTCGCTGAATCCAGAGGATAAGAAGCTACTCTCACTCCTGGCCCTTTTATTTAATTTGCAGTTTAAAGACTTTGCAGTGGTAATATGGTAATATCAGATCAAAAATGACCCCTTTATCGCTCTTATGTATTCATGTCGCATTAAGCTCGAATAGTCAAATCTTCGTCGAAGAGATTAGTTTTTTCGCCTTAAGAAGTCGATAAGATTAGTATTTTGTCTTACATAAATAGGCACGAGGACGTAGTTTTACGACTATTTCGACGAAAATGAACCTGTTGGTTGACTTTGCCGACATAGCTCTATTTCTTCTTTTTGCGTCTCTATTAGAGCATGGCAGGATTAGGCTGGGATTCTGCGAACATTGCATTTATTAAGATGCTGTAACCTTAGAACACCAACGTATGTGAAATAAACGTTATGCGACTGTGAGCATGGTTTTTTGAAGTGGTTGGCTTTCACTGTTCTGGAATGATAGGGGAAATATTGTGAAAAACTTTGTCAAAAAAACGACGTTAGTTCGAACTCCAGAATTTCGCATGTCCTGGGAGCTCCACGGACTATCACTCCGATTTTTCTGAGAACGCTAGAGCCAAACGACCGAGATTTATTATGAAAAAATGTTGAGTGAGCGGATCTCTGAAGTCGCTCTTAATTATCTCACGAACAGTACTCTTATCGCACAGGTAGTTTATTGATCTACCGAATTACTGCTCTCGTAATTTTCCCACGAATCAGAAGTTTACGGCATTGTCTTGTTGTTTGGATATGTCGTTAATGAAAACCGTTATAGCACGCCATTTGATTTAGCATCGAAAAACACCATTAAATGATACAAAACGTGACTTGACTTCAACATAGCGAGGTGTTTGACTGCGTATAGAACGAAAACAGTGATACAACAGTAATTATAGTGACCCAAAGCGAGTCTACTAATTGCAAAAACTCGCGAGATAATACAGCGATAATATTTATACTCCCATCTCACTCCATCTGCCCATCAGTTCGACTCGTCAAGTCGTGCAAATTGCTTACAGGAGTCTGGAATATTTAATTTTCGTCGTTCAGTTCTAATCAGGTCATGTTTTGTATCGATTACTGGTATTTTCGACGCTGAGTCAAATGGGATAGTTCTCGCAGGAGTGAGGCTACGCCAAGCTAATCAAGAGAATAATAACCCGTTGTGTAATAATTTTCTGCGTTTTTCTCATACCGTTTTTTTTTTTCGTTCTATATGCTAAGAAACAATAGCTAATTTATTCTAACCATTGTCTCTTAATTTCTCAAATGGTGTTTTTCCGGTTCAAAAGCCCTAGGAACGTGAAGAGCTAAAGAAAATAAAAACAATCAGTACACAATTCTACATAATTTTTGCTTTATTCCATCCACAATGCCACGTTAACACTCCGACTCTCAATTCACAGTACAATGCCGTACTGTAGGTCTAGCCACATTCAATCTATTGAGGTATCTAATCACCAGACTTATTTGATCGAACTGTTTCCGGAACAAATACAACACGTTCCTTTGGTAAGTATAGAGATATCTCCAAGAAAATGGCTGAAACAATTTTTGATGAAGCCTTTTACTAAACAACTTTTTAACCTATTCATTCGGGGCATGTGTCATGCAATTACTGCCGTGGTGAGGAAAGCTGTGTGATGCTTCGCATCAGACGGTATTACTCAAGTTAGCGCGATAGGTGTGGTGGATAGTTAAAATTGAAATGGTGCCGATGAGTAGCCCACAGCTTCATTCACACGCATTTTTTTAACAAGAAGTGCCAAGAGAAAAGTGCAGAGGGGAAAAGTAAACCGTATTCCACGGAGGTCAGATTGTCGACTAATCCATCGCAGAAAGGAGATGAAATGAAATCGAACGGTTGGGGCAAAATATGAGCTACTCTTCTTGATTCGCTCTCGCACCTTCTCCCTCTTTTAGAGAGATTGAAATGAACAAAAAAAAAAGGAGAGATACAGCTCCGTGAGGGAGAGTAAATCTCTCTTCAATACAACGATAAATATGCAGTAACTCATTTCCGGTTGAAGCTCCCACTTCATTTTTCTCGAAGCCACGTCCGTAGCCAACTATAAATAAAAGATGATATTTCAACTCGCTTTCGAGCCGCCTCACGGCTCAACCAGAACCCTACCGCCCTTATTTTTTTTTTTTTGTATTCCCTTATTCTGAAAAGGTATATCATCTTATTTCATACAAACAACTCTTTTTTTTCGTACCCTCTCGATTACAAATTGAGCCTTCCCGTCGCTCCAATATGAACATTCTCATTTTACTTTCATTTCTCTTTTAATGGAAAAAGAGGTCGTCATCTGTTGAGCCGTTTTCCAATTCATTCGAGAGTTGAAGGGCACAAAGTAATTCTGTAGCTGTGCTTTATGCGACACTGATAATTGTGATGTGACACGTCATTTTTGGCAGACTTCTCGCTCTCTTGCGAGAGAGTGACGTTTTGTAATCGACCGAAAAAAGGTGAAGTTTTGCCAGGTAATTGCGTCTGGAGGCCACTTCATTCGGAAACACCTAATAGCGTCTGTGACCTAATTTTTCATGATCATTCGCCATTGACAGGGAGGAAAGAAGGGTTTATATTGTACTAAAACGCTGCAAATTATTACACAACGGTTTATTATTCTCAGGATCAGCTTGACATAGTCTCACACCTCTGAGAACCATCCCATTAAACTCAACATCGAAAAATACGAGTAAACCATACGAAGCATCATGACTTAGACTATAGAACGACGAAAATTACAAATTCCAGCAGCCTGTGAGCCCGAGTTGAGCTGTCGGGTGGTGTGGTTGGTGTGAGTCGCTGAAACGATTACTTTCATTGTATTGTCCCTCGAGTTCTTTTAAATAGTAGACTTTAGCTCACTGTAATTACTGTGTTTCAATCTATACGCAGTCGTACACATTCCATTCGACCCAGCATTTAAAAATACTTTGCAGACGGTACTGAACACGGAATATTCAGAATGTATAATAAATCAAAACGAGGGGTTTTTTTCATCATCGTTAAAAACGGCTGTGACCAACTCTAATTAACAACCAAAATCCAAATCAGTACTTCACCACAAGCTTTCGTTTTCAATTACTATTTCTTCGAAACATTTCGGTGTGACACAGACCCAGAAATCAGCAGATAAACAATGCTCACTAACTAATGACCCGTCTGAATGGCCAATAGAAGAAGGGCCAAGGGCTAGGATGAGGCGGGTGCTTATGCACGTTCCACTCTCTATTCTCTCACATAGGGTGGTTGTGAGGGCAGTACCCACCACAAGTAGGAGGTGCTCCTCTGCATTGGTTTATTTGTACTGCACGGTTTCTCTGGTTCCAGAAGCGGTGTTGGAGGTTGCAAGTGTAATTCCAATGAACCTTCTAGCAGCCGAGTGGAAAGAGCAGTACTTATCAAGGGGGCAACTGGAGTACAGTCACCAGATGGAAAGAAGTGGAGGTGGATCAGGCAGCTGATTCCAGTTTGTCCATGGCATAATCCATGTTTACCTCATACAGGCCTAACAGGACACGGAGCATTTAAGGTGTACCTGCACCGAATCGGCAAGGCTGAAAGGCCAAACTGCCTGCACTGCAAAGAAATGGTGGATGATGCATCCATTGCCATCTTATTGTGCCAAAGGCGCGCAGGCTGGTGGTGCACAGATTCGGACACAGTAAGTCATCTCACACCAGAAGCATACTCTTGCTCAGCCCGAAGAGGATGGAGCTTGCTGAATGAAGAATGAACGAATGGAGAGCAAGGCCCGTGAACCACATAAAATGCTGGGCTGTACGGGAGAATTTATGGAAATGACAGCACACAGCAAGACATTCGTGAGGGTGAAGAGAACCAGAAACAAAAAGAGACAACCTGACGCAATGTGCTAAACGGTTCCGCATTAGTACTCAATGCGCTAGGGTAAAAAAAAAAACCAGTGACTTGAACGGTGAAGTAGCCGAGTACGACGTGTTGCACCTATATCGCATCCAAAATGTATGTGTCATGCGTGTACTGCCTATCCCCCTTAAAACCCTTCAGACGTGCTACTAATCGTTAACTGCGGCCAAAGAGTTAAGAATTTTTGCCATACAGATACAACCACAGATCGGAGGTTTAAAACGATGAATCGCATGAACGGGGTTCCCTGATCAAAGATTCCGGTTCCGGGTTGGTTCTCAACAAGGAGCAGACCCTTCCTCCTACTTCCAACAAAACGTTCTTCTAGCAGTCCATTATGAAGAGATCAAACCTCCCGAGGGAGCGCTCGTGTAATTGAACTGTCAATCGTATTTAAACAATTGGTTTCGTTTGGCAGTTTACGGAGTTGTGCTATAAAATCAATCAAAATCGTTAAAGCCATTTTCGAGAAAAATTCAACAAACCCTCACTGGGGTATACTTCCCGTCCCCCATCTCCTTCCTATTAGTGGAATCAACATATAACTACTACCGTTTATTTGCGCCTGGAGTAAATGTAGAAGAAAGAACTCACTGTACAATACCGTTCTTCGAAAAAGACTCAGACACCTGCTAAGCGCAGGAAGTTTTGCTTCAAAACGTAAGGATCTAAAGAAACCCCAATTTTATAATTTATTACAGTACTTCCCTTACTCTTCGGTTAGAGAGAAGAATACCGAAATCTCCAACTTGTCGGCCGTGCCGTTGTGGGGTTGCATTGATGTTTACTGAACTGCAAATAAGCTAAATCCAGGAGAAAAATCGGGGAAATTTGCAGCGTCGGTCTTATTTAATCCACATGTTCGGGTCCTGAACAAAAGCTTTCTCCCTTCGAAAAAGAAACAAAGCTCCAAGGGCAGGAACTAAATAAAAGCTTTGTTAGATAGACCCTTCAACGCCGTCCTTATCGCTTATCCCACTTACCGTCTACTAAGTCCACACATTCCGCGGTGATAAAGTCCCACGAGATTAAGATTAATCGTTTCTTTCCTTCCTAAAAGGCAATTTGTATACATCTCTCGGCTCCTTTCTTTGGAGCGCCAATTTATCCGATGGTTCCGTTAGCCGTGAAGTTCTTTTCTAATAGCTGTTCCATATTCTATTAACCGCATCAATTTCGGTATTCTTAATTTTTGTCTATCCACGAGAGGCTATCTAATAGGTCGTAAATGGTGATTTGGATGTGATTATATATAACCTGAGCTCGGTGGCGTGCAGAACTGCTATCGCAGTGGTGAAGGAGGGATGTGGGTCACGAAATAAAAGCCGGCGTTTTGCCATTTCAATTCAGGAATCAGTCTAATTAATAGTAATTATTATTTATAGTAAATTGATAATGAGCCCACAGTAGGTAACTGTTCGTAGTTAGAGTGGCGAATGTCACAAGAACCCAATCCATGAGAAGCGCATCTTTTTCTAGTTGATTTGTAAAGGGTTATATACCTTTTGGCTGGTATATAGAGCACTGTGGGACCTCATATTACTGCCAGCCTCGCGCAAAGCGCTCGTTCCCTTGAGAAGTCTATTTCAATGCCTGTACCAAGGTCTATATTTTCTCCGTTTTTCCAGATGTAAGGACTCGTTTGAATCTTTGTTTCTTCGGATTTTGAGCTCAAAAGTTGAGAAAGAAGGATGGTACTTAGTCGCCTCTTGTCTGATATGGCCAACAACTATACCGTAATATGACATACAAAACTTCCATCCGTGAAATATTATGAGAGCAGCGCGATAAATGATCAATGACGGCATTTCGATAAAAACCGAATTTTGGGCAATTGTTCCGATTCCGCCCATCTGACACTAACGGTAAAATCCTGTTACAAAACAATTAGGAATAACTGATGAAATAATAAAATTTGAACTACCGTCGTCTCTTACTAACATTTTACTTTCCTAAGTCCTACTGAGCCGGGAAAAAGAAAGTTTGTAATTGGACGAAGATAAATCTTCTTTTTCTTCAGGTCTTTACATTTCAAGAGCTTCACACCATAGAGTGGCTGGACCACAAATTGGCTCAAATTTCATATTTAGCGTGTAAAACAATGTGACGCCGACTAAACTTATTATAGTTATCATAGTGATTAAAACCCAAATTTTCTCACGGGACTAATACAAATGAACGAATCGAGTACAAATAGAGATCACATAACGGAAACGTAAAACTTTTGTAAGTGGAAAACGGCGCTTACGACATTTCCATGTCTTTAATTTGGCAACTAAATTCGAAAAGCGTTAAATCTTTCTTGGATAGAATTCAATACTTCTTCATGAATACAAATTTTTGGGATGTCGACTCAGCTCGCTGGGGTACACTTTCGTCCTAAAGTTTGGGGGGGGGGGGGCTCTAAAAACTTTTCCTGACCGAAAACATAGGTGTATTATTCAGAATGAAGAAAACACATTAAAAAACTGCACCGACCACGCTTGGAATTTTAGATATTTTTGAACTTAAATTTGGAGTCCCGTTATTCGACTTTGATGGCTGAAGAACTGATAATTTTTTCAATAACTGCTTCCCTGTAGTTCCAGATTCATAAACACCCCGACAAATTTTGTTGACTGCTCAAGGCAATTGCATGAACGTTGATTGTTCAATAATGGTCGCGGCATAAGAATCAGCAGCTCAATAAATTCCATAACTTTGAGTACTTTCAGATTCTACGTCCAATAGTGAGTTATGTTTTATCTATTCGTTGGAACTGAGTGAAAAATGGATTGGACTAGCAGCCAGAATAAACGAGGAGCTGAAAAAAGTTAATTAATTACCTTTTCAAAAAAATTACGTTCGTAATTACGCAACTTACCAGTACAGTGGTTACGCAGTCAATTTCGTGACATGAAAAAGGGGCAACGTTAAGCACAATCAGTGCTCATAGAATATTTAGTTTCATTTGAACCGTACACAATGAAGAACATTTTTCATTAGTTGGTAGACTATAATTGCTAGATTACATTTAACCGAGGAAAATTGGTTGATACATCACACAATAGTGAAGTAACTTCCCTATTTTCGTCGTAGGGGTACGGAAAGCAAACTTTAACCGTTAGCTCCCTTCTTCGCCCAACCTCAGTATGTTTAGGGGCAGTTTGCAAACTGAAACCCTTTCTCTGAAGTTATCAAGAATATTATTCGAGCGGGGATGGGGCACGTGAGGTTGTGGTGAGGGGGGATCTCTGCAAACTAGGGGACGACTGGGTGTCTTTGGTAGCGTCTGCGGAGTCCTCTAAAGTTGGAATGCCCCCCTCCCCGTCCCTCCCGGCTCATCAGGACATTTATGGCCCAATATGCATAACGACCCATGATTCATCACGAGGGTATAAACCAAAAGAAGTTATGCACAAATATGATTCATAATTGTTTGAAAGTGTACCGCCTGACTCCCTTTAAAGGCACTGGGCGGTCGTGGTCTAGTGGTTAAGACATTGGTTCATAATTATCGGCGATTGTCGGGAATTGTGGATCGAAGCTCCGCGCGATTTGCCGTAATTTTTTCCTGAGTCAGCGGATCCCCAAACGTCTCCAAACCCCCCTCGTAACAAAAGTTTAAATCACGAAATTAAGTGAACACTCGAAAGCAATAAACGAAATTTGTCCAACGTATCACTCCACCGTTTGTTCGTTTTCCTACCTTGAAAAAAAACGAGGATGAGAGAAAGAGTGTGTTAGAGAAGTTGGATATTGTGTTATGGTTCCATTCTTTCTCTTCTATTCGATTCGCGAGTGTGCTTTCGATTATTGAGTTTTCTGAGGCGGGTACCAATTCAGGGAATGGGCAAAACCAATCACTCGCTCGGGGTAGTTTTCCGACTACGGGAGCGCCGTTCGAAGAGTGTGTTATACCTTATTTGTCTTTGACAGTCGGTGTACACAGGAAACATGAAGTCGATTTCGCCACGAGCAAGCCACTTTCACTTTGATCAAGCCAATGAAGCTAAGGATAAACGAAACGCTTCGATCCAGATTAATAGTTGGACTTCACGAGTTTAATCATAGCTGAACTAATCTCAATTAACGCATCAACGATAAAGCAGTAATAAAATGAGGTTATTGATCTTTCGTCTCTCCCGTTAGTTAACTATGGTGTATTACGCCTGTCTTTACTTGTACAGCGTGCATAAAATGGCAGAATTTAGTGACGAGCTGATATTAAAACGCAGGTAGCGCAAATCTGTGTTAGACTGCTCCAGGCTACTCTAGTATTGCATGAACCTTTGAACTCTCAATGACATTAGCACTTACTGGGGAATATTTGGTCTGGGGGGCTAGTTGGTTGTGCTGGAGGAAGCAGTAGTGAGGCTAAGTAGCCTGGGTGGCTCTACCCTCAGGCGAATACAGGAGGTCGTTGGATGCAAGAATCCTCGCTGATTCCACGGCGCGGGGGAAATTCTGACAGATTGAGGAAGCATTCGTGCTGGTCAATGATTAAGTATGTTGTGCTAGTAAGTTGGCTCTTGAAGCCGAATGAACGGGTTTAGAGTCCACTGACTGACATAACTTGAATCGAAAGGTCGGCAGTAGCATTGGTTATGCCGTTCTAGAGGATATGGTCCTCGGCAGGAACCTGATTCTTTAATGAGCTTGATGGGCTCCCGAAATTTCGTCGACGTCAGTCCAGCGGTTTAGAAACGCATAAAGGACGACCAAACATACTTTGCTTTAAAAAGAGATATTTATTTATGTAACACTAAACTGACACAATTTTATTCAAATATCAATGTATATTACTCGCTATTTGTCAATGTCTGAAGACGTAGCATCAATTTACTATCTTTTCTCCATCTCTCTCTCTCCCAATATCAGAGCCACCCAATTGTTTCGCCCTCAGGCTCTACAGTAAACCCGTCCCCTCCTTCTACCTTGAAGCCTTCGTTACACTTTCGGGTCCTCTTCAGTGGTCACGTTGCTCCCTTCAAATAACAAACTGCTATTTCCCTGGCGGCTGGCCAGCGAGTATTCCCGTTGGGCGCAAACCCTAGACGGCGAAGCCCGACTCCCCGCAGACCTTCAGAAAACCCAATGACAGACATCAGTGGTGTAAAGAGAGCACGCTCTCCCTCATATCGGATAACGATATTGTTTGCTCGAAACTAGGTCGAACGTGACTCCAGCTCTTGCAATCATTCTTTTCTTCTCCCTTTTCCTTCTTCTTTCTCGCAGCCTCTCGTCTCGTTTTCCATCTCTCGTGAAGGCTTCCCGACGTCGGCCAACTCTTAACAAGTTTCGCTTTTCCATACTAAGCCTCGCTTTCCCTTCATACCAGATACTAGCAATAAATTTCAACTTTTTCCCCCTCTTTAATGCCGAACTTTGACACCGAAAATTGCATGTGCCGGCTCCTTCGTCTGGAATAGAGAGTAGGCTGGAAATTCTCGTCGAGGAGTCGCAACAACCTTAGCTCCTAAGGGAGAAGGGCGCCTGGTGAAAAATTCTTCATCGAGCTGCAGTCCTTGACTAAAAGGAAAATTCTGGATCAGTTCTTCACAACGGATGTTAGGAGCTGAATTCTCGAACATTTCTGCTGCACAAAACTTAACGCACATTCACAAGCAGGTATCACTAAGATCCGTCTCGTCGAATTGCGCTTTGAATTGGCCAAGTTGAGCGCAATATCCTGGTTTCCAGGTAGACATCCTGAACATCCAGAATCATTGGAGAGTGATCAGGACCAACAGCGACGATAGGAGGTCTCAGTCCTTTTCCCGACACTCAGGAGTCCTGCTCTCTCTCTCTCTCTCTCTCAACCAGCTTGTAGACCGCGTCGTGACGCTTGACGCGGTCTCCACGAGTACGCGGACGCACCTGCACCACTGTATTTATCGACTGGTTACCACAGGCACACCAAGATGGACTGATAAGTGACGAATCTCTGGGCAGAAACGTGTTTTAGTTGAACCTACTTTCACGAAACTCCCCCAGCGACAAGAATCTGGATAGTCGTTACAGCTTCACTTGAAAAAATAAGGTCGTCTCGGTGGCAAAGATTGAGAGCAAGGGAGTCAAAACAGTGCTTTCAGAATTTCCCTTTTGATGAAGAGCCCTCGTCTGAGAGAGAAAAAGTTGCCAAAAGATGATAATGAAGACAAGTAGGTCTGCGGGACAGAGACAGGGTCTGGGACAGGTCTTAAGGTAATGTTCTCGTAAAAGTAAATTCTCTCGGCAATTCTGAAAATCACCTCGCGAAAGCCGTGTTGGGGAGGGGAGGGGATGGGGGGGGAGTGCGATAAAAAGAGTTGAACTGCTAACGAAGCAGAGTTCACTTCGTCGTCGAGGGAAACATCTCATCGGGGCCTTTTTCTCAACTTCAACTTGCCACTCGGTTTTCATCATCTTGTTTCTTCCTATTTCACTTTGTGGAAACGCCTCGAATTAGCGAGAGAAGGAGTTCGAATTTTTATTTGTAGAGAGGAGTGGGTAAATGGGGGTGAGAGAAACAGGTGTAAGTTGCGCTTGATGGTGGGAAAGTTTGCTGATCACAAAATACTAACTTTATTTACAAAAGGCATGTACTATGTGCAACAGAACATGGCATGTCGACGACACATAGTCACTTCATAACCGAATAGATTACTAGGTACTGCCACCCAGCAGCAAGTGAGGCATCTTGACCACAACAATTAAGCTCTTAGTTGCCAGCACCTTATCTTAAATACCTTGTAAAAGGAAAGGTCACTTATCGGCACATAATCATCAGTTCATTTAGAGCTCTGGTATCGCATTGGTGGAGCATACGTCCTACACAATACACTTGGTTCTTATAATTCGCAAGAACTGCAATTTTAGCGAATAAGACCCACAGGTGTAGTTTGTTGCTTTGGAATGTGAGAGAGATACAAAAGCATTTGGCTGACCACATTCGACTCCCCGTGTCCCGGGGGAGTCGTCAGAAAGGGGATTGGCAACATGGCAAAACACTATTTGTATGCTAATTTTTCGGCTTTGAACGCCCTCATACGCCGAAAATTGCAGATGAGAGGAGAAGTTCTTACCTTTTTTTATCGATCCTTGTTGTGGATTGATAGCCAGGAATCTATCGTGTTTGCTATCCTTAAGCTTAATTGTGTTTATAATTGGGTGCACATTGACCGCTAACTGCCACAAGCGCGCTATTGCGTTATTTCGTACCTAACGAATTGGAGGATTAGTGCTGCGTCCTCACACTACACACATCGTGATTTTTGGCGCCTCTGATGCCCCCCCCCCTCCAAATCGTCTCACTCGACCTCAAACAAGCCTCATAGTTTTAATTCCAGTTTGCCTCATGAAACCAGGAAGCTCTTACACCTTGACCTGCTTTAACATGCCTCACTATGTTTCGAGACGATTCCTTCAGTTTTTTCGCCTAATGTATAGATGAGCTGCCACATGCCCACTCAGTTCTATTCCCAGTTCTCAGGAGCTGGTCTTACCTGGTGAGACGTCACGACTCTTGCACGTAATGCAAGACAGCCTCGAGGCAATCTTACCCTGCAGCAGCTGAGGCACCCCAAGCCCTCTGAGGTGCACCCAAGCCAGTGCATAACAAGTACACAATACCTGGTCCGCTGACCCTATAGACTCGCACTTCCATACTTCTGGCTTACTTATCTTGGCCAGGTGGTGGTACCTTAGTGGACAGTGTCCTGTAAACAGGTCACATACTCTCCATAAACTTTCTCTCTCTAAAATTAGGGGCACTATTGATCGTTCCCTGGAGTCCCGCCTCCAGGCACATCCTTGACTGCCTTTGGAGGGCTGAAACCGAAAAAGATATATAATACGTCGACGGTCAGGCTGATCTTAAAGTTAAGCCTCTAATAGAGTCTCGTTTGGGCCGAATGCCGAACTGGTCTGAAGACCTTGGAAAAAGACTGTTTGACATTGTGTTGGGTGCCAGGTGATAGAGGAATAGAAGAGGGTGAGGAGGCCGACAAATTGGCGAGAGACGGATTAGCGCGTGAGCTCTTTGCAGGGACCACCAAGAGCCACTTGAATAAAGAAGCTGACTTTTGGGAAGAGAAGTGCGGAACTCGGGATGCGCCTGGCCAAAGGCAGTCAAGGATGTGCCTGGAGGCGGGACTCCAGGGAACGATCAATAGTGCCCCTAATTTTAGAGAGAGAAAGTTTATGGAGAGTATGTGACCTGTTTACAGGACACTGTCCACTAAGGTACCACCACCTGGCCAAGATAAGTAAGCCAGAAGTATGGAAGTGCGAGTCTATAGGGTCAGCGGACCAGGTATTGTGTACTTGTTATGCACTGGCTTGGGTGCACCTCAGAGGGCTTGGGGTGCCTCAGCTGCTGCAGAGTAAGATTGCCTCGAGGCTGTCTTGCATTACGTGCAAGAGTCGTGACGTCTCACCAGGTAAGACCAGCTCCTGAGAACTGGGAATAGAACTGAATGGGCATGTGGCAGCTCATCTATACATTAGGCTGCACACAAACTATCACTGAGAAGAGCTCATGCTGGAAAACTGATGCCAGCACACCCCGTGGTATCGCTGCCTGGATTCCTGGTCATTAAACTTCTGCACCTGCTAGGCTACCTCAGGCTCAATTATCCGTCTGCACAATATAAATGTTATATGAGGATAGTTCTGCACTCATACTATAGCCCATTCTGTCACTATCTGCTTCTTCCGAGCGTTCCTTTACCTGCACTTCAACTTTTCTTTCTCTTTCAACCTTCTGTCTCGAACAAATCGTTTTTCTGACTTTCTCAAAAACGGCGTTAGCAATTTAGCTCTCTTAACTCTCAACTAACTGATACATAAATTTTGTTGTCGATAGCCGCATGATGAACACGCGAACGCTTAGCTAGAAACCGGCAACTTTGATTTGTTATCGTTTCCATGACTTCCAAAGCTCGGTGCAGAGTGGCTTGCCAATGCACTTAAAATGTAGATGGAGTTTAGGAATCGCTTAAGAACTGCCTGGCATCGGCTGCCTCCCTTTCCCTCGCACCTCTAGCCTTCTCACTTTTCCATTACTTTCATCGAAGAAAAGAAAATTTACAAAAAAAGGTAAAAGGAGACCTTTTTATGGGGGTCTGGCAAACGCAGGAGTGGGGGGTCCTAAATTGTTTGGTTTGTTCTGTGAGCAAGCCAGGGAGTCTCATTGTTTCTCAAGAGAATTGAATCAAAGAGCCAGCGGCAAGGAAAGGCGAATCTAAAGATCTCTCTTTCAAAGTCCATGATTAATTTAATAGCACCCACTACTATACCTTTGTTCCTCATTTCAAAGGCTGCCGGAAGGAGACGAGGTTTTGGAAGAAGAAGGAGTTTTCAGTTAATTACTAAGAACGAGACCTGAAGAGGTCTCCATTCCTTAAGTGCGTGTGTCCTGCTCAAGGCGTTTTCAGGCGGCTCCTTCGTGCGAGTCTTGAGGTTCGCATCTTTTCTCTTGAAGGTTCGAGCGGCTCATTCGATTTTCCCCAAGGGAAAAGAATTTATTGGCTTTCCTCAGATTCGATCAAATTCTGAAGAAGAAAGCCGTTAATGGTGGCCTTTTTTCCCCTTTTTTTAATCTGGTTCTCTTTCTCGCGGTCATCGCAATGGAACCACCATTTTACTTGGGAGCATATTCCTTTCGTTGCACTCAAACGGATCCGAACTAAAGGCACCTGAAACGTGGTCGAGAGTGGGCCGTAAAAAGTGGAGGTTTAACCGAGATGCCCTTCGAAACGGGCTTTTATTAAGCGCACGTTGGGGGCTTTGTGAACGGGTTCAGAGCCTTGAATCTGACGTTAAAGGAACTACGAGGAACTTAACGCGCCGGCATTTTACGTTTTAGTGCTTCCCAGACGAGAACTTACGGTTGAAGGAGTTTTTTCTGCTTCGATCGGAGCAGTTTGAAAAGATGCGAGCGGTAGTCTTCCAGACCGCAATTCTTAAGGTATTCAGTTTTACAAGGCGTACTCATATCCTGGAAACTGTGAGTCAATGATGATGTTCTGGTGCTCTGCCAAAAACTGTGGACCCAGCGTCCGATTATGTTGAAGCACGTAAAATTTTCAATTGTGGGAAAATTACGGAAAGAGTTATCGAAAAAAATTCGAACAAATCAAATTTTATCGCAGTTTTTCCTTATGAGACCCGCTCATATGATACTAACACCACCAGAAAAATCGGCGTAGTAGTCTAACGAACTATCTACCAGACAAAGACTTAGTAATATCCATGAGATAATTAAGTGCAACTGCACTTACTATCATTTCTCATAGACTTTGCCACATAATTTCAAATTATGTGTTATTACGCTTCCTCAAAAAAATCAAATTGATGTGGGTGGGGAGGGGGGAGTTGTGTGAAACGTCGTTCCATATATGTGTTACGGGGGGATTAATATAGTAAGCGGTATTGCACTAGGTGAGTCAGGAAGTAGTATGGTCGAAGCCGAATGCAGAGTTTTAATCTCAATTACATTCGGAGAAGTTTTACCACTACAGACAGGGAACTGAGTGGGAGCCAACGCGAGCATGGGCGACACAGCGACGAGGGAACCAGCTCGGTTACAACTGACGGCAGCGAAGTCTCGAGCGAATCAGGGCATTTGAGGTGCCCCGGACGAGCCTCCCCTGAATCAAAAGGTTTGGTTCGTCCCGTTACATATGTAATGTGTAAACGCAAAGAACCCCAAAAAATTGTGCTGACAGCCCTGTAAATGACCCATGCACCAGTTACTCAAACGAAGTTGTGGCATAAATAGGAGCATCCGAATAAATTTCGAATTGTTAAGTTTCAAGTTAAAATACTAAATGAAGTTTTAGAAGGTTTACGTAAACGCCGGAAGTGACATATTGAATTAGTTGGTTAAGCAATAAAAATCTCTTATTTTACATGGGTCTGTGTTACAATGTTCTGGACATCTGTTGTGTGTCTGGACGTTTCTTAATTCCCCTACTACGCCTAATTTTAATTATTCAGTTCAATGACATTATTTTGAGTTGTTTGGCAAAATATTCGACGCGTACGAGTTGGTCAGTGGTTGGCCAAGGGAGTATTTCGGTTGTGCCGATAGTAAATATCACAGTAACTGACAAGAAGAGAAGATACAAGAAAAGGCGACAGAAAGCTGAGTGCGGAGTAAATTATTTTGGGGGGTCTTGAATCTCTTGTTCACGCAGCGAGTAAAGTTTATTTGTATCAAACATGAGAATAAATGTTTTCATACGTAAAGACGGCCGTGCGTTTCATGAAATGTTTCATAAAATATTATAAATATGCCGTTGAATGTTTTGACTGATTGAATAAATGACACGTTTCATTGTGCGCTAATGAGCCGATCGTTAACGGGGTTTAATTAGTTAACACGCCTCAACTTTTAAGGGTGCTTTGGAGAATCTTCATTTACATCGAGAAATTAGCATTTCATCAAAGATGCACTTTGCTACTCTCCAGAATGGGCTTTTACAACAAAATTTGATCGTCCGAGCTTGGATTAGTAAGAACAATGCTGAGCGAAAAGATAGTTGAAAGCAAGCTCCAGTTTTACTGAGTGCCATTGTAAGCCGGGGACTTGAATCTCTTGGTCTGAAGCGCCCTGCATTCAAATGGCAGTTGAATCTCAACTTAGAACGCGGTGGTTTTGGAATATAAATGAAGGGACTGGAGCTAAATGCACTTTTCCTCGCTCAAGAGTCGGATCGACGTGCTACTGACTTCGAATTGAGACTTGTTCCACAAGCAGCAGCGGGGAATTTTGTACTAAACTTATTGATAAACTAAGGCCCAGTAAATTCATTATCATGACTTCATTTCTATCACAATTAGCTTTCAACACTTCTCCTTTGTGTTCGTATTTATTTATTCCGCGGTGAGGCTAAACCGCATTCGTAATGAGATAATATTAAATAGACTGGAAGAAGTTGTACAAGAAACAGCAAAACAGAGTCGCAATGGGAAGTACTTTACTCAGTCCCACGTACATTCAGCAATTTTCGTTGCTTTATCTTCTAATTTGTTTTTCTATTTTATCTCAGTTCATTTGAACTTGGTAAAACGTAACTTCCCCCACCTACGTAGGATATGGTGGCGCTTAAAATACCGGAATTTATTGAGTTGCTCATGCTCACGACTATAATGGAGCAGTCAGTGCGCAGGGGACTCGTGAGACTGTCAAAGCGATTTTTTGAAGGTTGGTTTTCCGTTTTGGAATTATCGGGTGAAAACTGTGAGTGAAATGGCTCGCGTTTGACTTCCGGAACTTTTGAGGTGGCTTCTAATTAGCTTATGAGCGTTTTCATACTTCCATCGTTTATTGGACTGCCAATCTGATTTTCCTGAGAATACTAGTGTAATATGAGTGGCATTGATGAGGAAAATTGTAATTTATTATGCTTATCTCGACATTTTTCCATGAATGAGAACTATACCGCACTGTTGAGGCATTTGGAACTTTTCTTACAACAAAAAAAACGTGGCATTTGGATACGTATGGGAGGGAATTGTCGCCATTTTCGAACAAAGTTTGCTCATTCCCCTTATTTTGGTGTCTAATAATAATGTGCAGACTAAATATTGAATGTGAGTCGCAACACTTACGTAACTTTCCTTTATATTGCGCAGTACTCATATGTTTACTGTTGACCCTCTCAGGCAGGCAGCTGATTCACGCTGAGCTAATTGGCTACGTTTTCAACTGTTCAGAATCACATCGGCACGTTGTGGCCAACTCCATCCTATTGTGATTCGGTACCCCACTACGCTCAAAAGGCCTTCTTTGGGATTTTTAAAAACAGGTAAGACACCTAAGAACGCAGTCACATTCGACTTTAAGATCAAACCGCGGCAATCAGAAAGAGTTTAGAGCTGATCTGAAAGCGTTGAAACGGGGATCCATTCATTTCCTTACACTTTTGTTGCCCAGGTTTGAGGTGAGTGCAAGAGTGAAGTTCGAAAAGAAAAGAAACATTTTCCTTTCAAGTCTGGGGCCGTTCTCAGACCGGAGATGTATTGTCGATCCAGCTTCAGACGGCTTCCTTTCCTCGACTTCAAAAGACTGTCGAGACTGGAGGCGTTCAAGTAGAGTGTTACTGGTATGGCCCCGGAGTGGGAAAGTGAATGGGAAGAGCCGGGAGACCATGCAAATTTCCCACCCTTCATTTGCATGATAGAAGAATAAATTCCAGACAGTTCCTGACAGAGCCCCACAAAGAAAACACACTTCACGTAAAAAGGTAATTACTTCATGAAAGCGGAGTACTCCATTTTCTTCTGGTCTAGAAAGAGGCTCTTCTCTTGGTTCTTTCCAAAGAAAATTATTTGGTCTGAAGGAACCTATGATGCTCACACGAATACGTATATATCCACTGTCAGGTTGTGAAACTAGACGAAACTGTGAGAACCCAAATCAATCCTGGAAAGTAGCCTGAGTGTTTGGTATTAGCTTTTGAGTTTGCTACTACGAGACATAGTGAAACGTCTATAAACTGTTTGGAAGTATTCCCATACTAGCGTTTAAACAGTGCGTAATTTAAAAACTCGCGGAATTCCTCAACTTCCGAGACACTTTTTTAACTCCTTAGTTATTCGCCAATTATCTTGTATTGACTTTGTTGATTTCATGTCACTGAAACTGCCGTAGACCCCAAAATGATGATGTTGGAAAAATAATATTGTCCCAAAATTTATTGACATTAACGTGCACATTGCTTCCTATTTTTATTCCATTTGTTGCACCTTGTCATTGGCTCACGGAAAGACTTTGGGGCTTGTGACACTCAAGCATAGCTTTAATTAGGTCAATTGAATTTCGCGTTTTCTTTGACAAACGGGTCGAGATGTTTTTAATCATCGTCCTGTTGGAGAATTAACAAACCGTTCAGAAATTAAACGAAATTCATTTCCACACTCGATGGATTCACTACTCTACAACTGTCGCCGTAACTTTTCCTGTCTATTTCTTGCTTCATCAGAGATAAAGCGATCTATCGAGTTCGCGAACAAACATTAGAGGAAACTCGAAGGCAAATGGGAGACTGGCAAGTTATAAGGAAACACAGTTACAGTAGAGACGACAGAGAGCCAGAAACTTAAGGCCTGTTCTACGAGAGCAGTCAGTACATCATTTGGCAACTTAACTTCACTCTGACGATGAGATGACGTCCACTGCCAAGTTATATTCGAACTGTTGTGAACTTTGCTGCCTTAACTTCAGCCGCCGAGCTATTTACTTGTAAACCCCATTAGGTTGTAAAACTTTAACCCAAGGGCATCGAAAGCATTGGAAAAAGTTGAGCGTTCATCAGTTGGGAAAACCAACTTTTAGTGCTTGTTGTGTCAATGTTATTTCTTCAAGTTTTAACAATTTTATTCGCACATGCGCACACAATGATCTCAAGCGATTAGCCAAACGAGGAATTTGAGGAATGGGTTTTGGAACGTCATTGGATGCAAGAACGCGTCACAAACTAAATAACCAACGGACAATTTATTGGAACCTACTTCAAGTAGCTACACGGAATTATTAAAAAGCTAACCAAATTGAGTTACAGGTGTTTATCAAAATGGCTGTTCCTTAACACTCATAAGAGGGCCGTCAAGTTAAGAGTCCATTACCCTCGCGGGGAGGAACCTTGGGAGCCTTGGTAAATTTCAACAAATAAAATTTTATACGGGTTAATAAAATGAATAAAATAAATGAAGCTAATTTAATTAAATTTAAAAAAAAGAATATAACTCTGTTCGACAAGTAAAGAAATGGCACTAATAATAAAAATATAAAAGAAAGTGAAAACTGATAATGAAATTAAAACAAACAAACGGCTTAGAAATTAAATGTCTTTTTGGGCCTACTTATTTGGCATGCCAATAAAATGAACACCTCACCGGAGTCGTAGTGTCCGTACCAGACGAAATTTTATCGATTCGGGATGCAGGGAACTGGAGGAATATGTTCCGACGGAACTTTTATATCACGGACGAAAGCAGCATAATCGGAAGACAAGCAGAAGATGATATGCTATCGCCCGGTTTCGCGGCAAATAGCTTGGTGGGTTTTGAAGGGCTACCATGGACGACTGAGAGCTCCAAGACGCTCTGTGACGCTAGCGATTTGCTGCACACCGAACCGCGTATTCGTCCCGATCCGTTAATTTCACGTTACAAGTTATATCAGTTGAAAGTCACGGTGGTTACGATTTCGCTATCGTGCAGAAGCCTGATCAGTGGAGGTACGGCGGGTTGTCATTTAGCCTGACCGTGCACGTGTGTTACCATGCGGTAACAGTGAGGTATGCCCCTGGAGAACCCGTACGTAGATGGGAGGAGTTCTAAACTGGTTTCCCACCTCTGGTAGAGCAGCTCGTAGTTTCTTGTTTCCTCCTCACTGGAGGCGCAAGGCGTCCAGAAGGGGAGCCGCATATTGAAGTTACCATGTCCCGTAAGTAAGTGGCTTGTCCAGTGGTCTGGCTCAACCCACTTTCTCCTAAGACGTTTATGTCGAAACCTTGTTCCTCCTATGACGAGGGAAAACTCGTTAGCGTCAGGTCCCTTTGATGACCCATAACCCATTCATGTAGTGCAGCAGCATGGCACAGGTAGACACTCAGACCTTTTTCTCAAAGGGTGTTTTTCGGACTCCGATGCGATGACGTGAAGAAAATGTATATATGTGGCCACTGCAGTGCCACTGTTACTTCACATCCGTCGAGCTGTAACTTTCCAACAAGTTAACCGCTCATTTTAGTTTTCAGCCGAATATAAGCTTTTCATGGAAACAGGTACCTCTGTCGAAAGGGTCCTCCATCCACCACACCCCTGGGCGACGAACCTTCTCCAGTTTCTGCAGTGGGCAGGTTCTTCCCCACACTCGTTTGGTTTGAGTCGTTTCGGTTCAACTCAGTAGCAGGATTTTGCTTTTAATTAATTTAACTACAGCTATTTCGTAACATAGCCGGTATTGGGGGCATGAGAGAGCGAGAGTTGAAGATCGAAAATAATAGAAACTCGGTGAGCGTGAGGACTGTATTAAATGCAATGAAGTGAGTAATGAACTGTGTTGAGTTAGAAATGAGCTGAGTTTGTGTACAAAAGGGCGGCACAAGGATAGTACTTGGATCACGTGAACTGGCGTGGGAAACTGTAAGAGCGAGCTGTAACTGGCCACAGGGACTTCCACGATAGTTCGTAGCTCATGAATGAATTTTGGCAGGAGATGTCTCTTGTGGAGAGGAGTCTGAAATTGAGGAGTGGGAAAAAGATGGGAATGTCCAGACGAAGGGGAAATCCGTCGTCAATTGAAATTAACTCAAAAGGTGGAATTTCTACAAGTATCAGAAGGGCTGAGGATGAAAATATTGACTTTGCTGTTGAAAGTCCCATTAGAGAAGGTACGGAAATTCCGAGGTCAAAAAACCTGGACTGATTCGGCGCTTCGCGTCGAACAGCCGGAAATAGCTCTCAATTTTCCAATAATAATTTCTTACGTACTGTGACGTCTCCCTACATCAGCCCTTTCATTTAGTATCTTTGAATTCCTTGTAAACATCAATGCGTTCAGCTCTTGTCTTAAGAACATCCAATCTGTTGTGCAACTCAACAACTAAATCGAAGCAGTGATGTAGCATCGACCATACGCGTTGTTTTTATTAGCATGTACGGCATTAATATTAATGTCAGCACTTGGTTTAGAGCATTAGTATTGTTTTAGACCCTGAGTAGAACCTGTCAACGATAAGTGTGGGCCGGGCACGACACCAAATGTCGCTCCAGTCCAATATTGGATCGAGTACCAATTAGCAATGTAGTCAGGGCTAAGCTGAGTGCTGAGTTGGTCAAACTCCAATTACAGAGAAGCGCGTGGGACAGCGGCGGCGGTCGAGGGCAGAGAATAAGGGGCGGTACGGGGGAGAAGTGATTGGAGAAGAGAAATTAGAAGTGCGTTGGGGAGCAGATCTCCTGATGAGGAGAGTCTCTGACGCTGTTTTCAGGCGAAGTAGGTGGGAATTGAAGGAGGAATTGTTGTCAGGCTGTGGAAATGAAAGGCAAACCAAGAGAGGGCGTTTTGGAGAAGCTGATTAACTCAGCAGCCTCTTCTCTATCGGTCAGTTCCCTGGAGTGAAACATCGCCAACAACATTTCTAATTAAATCGGTTGGAGGTCTGAGGGATCCTAAGGCTATCCAAATGACCCGCTTTTCTGACAACATCCCCTTCTAATTCTGGCCTGTTTAGCATTTCAGACGGAAACGAAGACCGGTATGCGAATAATCTTGAATATTGGCTGGCGTGGTGACAGATGCTGCCACTAATAATCGTAGTACGGTTGCCAAACTAAATCTCTCGAATGATTCCTGAGCAATTTGTTAAATGACTGAACGAAGATTTATAAAGCCTGATAATCTTTATCTTATTTTCTGGTAACAAGATTTACAGATGCAGTTCATTGGAGCGCTGTCGATGGAACCATTTCACGCACATATAACGAGCGTCACAGACAACCCAGCGTACTATGCGTTCAATCTCTCCCGACAAGACGATTGTCCGGCTGCGAAGTGACACCCACCAGGTTACACTGTCAGGATTCCGATTACTCATATGAAGCCTCCTAAGGAATGCCGGGCATTTCCTGCAAGATTCATCTTGATGTCCATCCTGGGAGAAGTAGTACCAAAGACCAAAAATCGTTCCAGTACTGGACCAGGACGTTGTAGGGAGTCTCCGCATCTGTGCCACAACACATACACCTGGGGGGGGGGGGGGTCGACTATGCCCATGGTGATGATGCCCATAACCTGTCTCAGGTCCTCCCTCTCCATACTCAGAAGGCTCCGTATTATCTCATGTATTTGCTCTGATATGAAGCGTTTGGAGTGCCTCACTCCCTCGACGTTCATATTCTCCCAAAATCCTCTGGACTAGTAACAGACAAGTTCCACGATGGAGAAATGGCCTCATAAGCACAGCAGACGAACCTCGTCTAGCCAGATAGTCCGCCCTCTCATTTCCGATGATTCCCTTAAGGGGCCCTTGACGTAGGCCGTAATCTACTAAAAACTTTGCCCGATTGTTTTTTTGTGGATTTCATTTTCGCTTCTTTTGTTCTAGAGAACGTTAAATTTATTACTATCCGTGACTCAAAGAGTCGAACATGATGGGTTTTCTTCTTCGTTTTCGTTTTGTACATTAAAATGATTAGACAAATACAATCAAAAACAATGGAAACGTCTCTGGTTGTGGCTCTTCCTCTGTTTTCAAATCGAAAACAACAAGCATCGCTGTTAAGCTCCTTTATTCAAAGGTAAATTGGCGTGAGCGTGGATCAATCCCGGACACGCGGTATATCCTGAATGAAGGTTCATTTATTCTTTGAAGTATGAAAATAGTTAATTAGCGTTAAAATATTCTCAGTTTATCAAACATCAGCGCATTTGGGGCCGCCATTACATGAGCTGCGAGTACATGTTTGGCTTCCGAAAATTTGTTGCCTCCGCTTTGAAAGGGAACAAAGGAAGATTATCTTCTTAGTCGCTGAAATGGGGTCGGGCTCGTGAAGATCAAAGGCCGCTCATTTCCCTTCATTCCGCTCATGAAGGGGTCAAACTATTCAGTATTCAGTCGAGTTTTCGCTTTTTCGTTCTCAATTAGGAGAACTTCAAAGAGAACACGTTCGGTTTTGTGAGGATCGGCGCTAAACCGTGCCGACCTGGAGGATAGCGATAATATTTGCTTATTGGGAGGTGTGGAAGGGATTAAATTCTGCGGAAGGAAGTGTGTACATAAACTGCGAGGACTGTGTTTAAAGACAAGATAAATAAAAAGTGTGTGCGCTCTCGTGAACGGCGCGCAACTCAAATTCCTTGGCTCCTGGACAGAGAAAGAGCCACAACCAGAAACGTTTCCCCTTTTTCGATCGTACTTGTCTTATCTTACAACTTTAGCACATCCAAAACCGTCATATACAAAACATAATTTTTTTCGTGCAACTCAGACAAAGTGACCAGCTCTTGCTGCTAGATTAGTGGACACCTTGAGCACATTTCAACTTTCCTCAGCTCTTTAGTAGGAAAAAACATACGTGACCGGGTGAAAAAACACAGTCAACTTTTGTTCAGATCCTCATGTTTCACAAGGACTACTGAACACGAAAATCACCAGTCGGGAGTATAGTTTGTGTATATGCGCACATATGAACAGGATTGAGGGAAAACGGTTAGCCTGCAGATCGCAGTGGGACGTCAAAATAAGAGAGCATAAGTAAAATTGGCACAAAACGTAAGTATAGTTATCATAATGATCATAACTAAAAAACCTTTTTTTTCAAAAACGGCTATGGCGGCAGCGATCAGTTACAGATAACATGGCAATACCACAAAACTCTCATTTGCAGGAAAGTGACAAGAGTATCGCAATAAAATATCCAACATCTCGAGAAAAAGTATATTTTAGCGCAGATTTGTTCTTGCAACCCCCCCCCCTCCTTACTAGCTCAGAAATGGGGTAGTACTCCAATAAATTTCCAACGCGATAAAAGTTTAATGATGCTCATAAAATAATTAGTACTATCCAGGAAGTTCTGGAATTCAAACTACCGCTGTTTCACTGATTGCTTCCCGACTGGCTAAAAATCATTTAACTGTTAACTGTTTAATTTCATGTGAGCTGACTGCTCAGCAATTGCAGAATGTACGTCTGGTTGAGGAATGTTCTGTGATGCGTGCCATGGGAGATGAGAAAGTTTGCTTACTTAATGTTGTTGGAAACGTACGATCATAAACAATTCGTTTCATCATATGATGAGGTATTTCGAGATCAGTTGAAGGCCTTCGTGAAGCGTGATTCCTCTCTTATACTTCGGCCCAATTGGGTTAAAGAAGGTCCGATGCTGAACGCAATATCTTAATTTTGCCTTCCAAGTCGTCACTTGCACTTCCTGGTTCTCCCTCTCTTCCGAGGGGGTGAGAGGAGATATGCTGAAGAGGAGGGGGGAGGGGTCGAGCACAAAGGGCAAACTCAAATGCCCGGAGGACATCTTGACTTCAAAAGGACGTCTCCGCTTTTCGCAGTTATGCCGTCGATGGCTGGAGCCCTTTGTTTGAATATGGTCACGACGCGGCGGTTGAGACTTAAAGCAGAACGTCGGAAAATAGTTCAAGTGTTTGCTTGACGCGCACGTTTACTTTGAGCACGAACCGTGACGAAGGCTTTCTCTGATGACGCCCGCACTCAGCCTAAATCCATGCAACGCTTTTATTATTCTCCAACCTCCCCCCTCCGCACCAGGCCCCTTTAGTGCCATCGCCAGACAGCGAATATTCGAGCGCGAGAACGCGAACATTATTAAAATTCATGCTTCACGAAGTCGAGTTTCACTTACGTAAAGTTAAAAGGGTAAGATGGAAGCGGATAAAATTTTACTGATAATTTTGAGATGTTTGGATGGGGATGAAAGTAATCAATGAGTTGAGATGAGAGTGGAATGCTGTAATATGAACGAGAACTTACAGTTGAATCATCCCTTTAAACTCCCCTTTCCAATCCATTAGATAGATCTTTTTATTAAACACTAAAGTGAACATTCATTATTCAGCTAAACACAAAAATGTGTGCGTTAAGTTCATATTAAGGTTTCCAAACTCCTAATGAGCAGGATTGTCATCAAAATCATTTTAAAACTCAAAAACTGAGGAAGTTTTGCGTTTTGTGTTCAGCCTTAGTATCGGTCTAGTCAGAATTACTCTTCTACGTGGAAACTGGTGGTGCACACTGTTTGATAATTTATTGGGTGGCCCTATTGGGCCTTATTGGGTGGCACTAAGCAAGTTTAGGTAGGACTTGAAACGAAAGCGAAGGTAACAGTAATAAAAACAGCATTAATTCCGAGGAGATAGGTAGAGAATTCTTCAGTGTATTATCATTTAACAGGCCACCAACAAAAAATGCTGCAAATTGTCTCAAAACGGTTTACTATTCTCGAGCACGGCATGATTTAGATCTAACTTATTCAATCCAATGTCGAAAAATGCTAGAAAAACGTTACGAAACATGATCTGACAATAACGGGACTACGATAATTAATATTTTCTAGGCGACTCGACGTAATGAGTCTAACTGACAGGTGATTAGAGGCAGTGTGGGAAATAAGATCCGGTTGGGGAGAAATTATAACTTTCGCTATATTGTCATCCCTCACTATATTTACTGTGACCTATAGGTGCAGTTGTACTCCTTCGAGAGTCATTCTATTCGACTTAGCATTTAAAAAACGCTGCAAATTATTACACAACGGGTTATATGGTTTTGCACAACTTGACGTACTCTCAAACCTCCGAGACCCATCCCATTCGGCTCAACATGAAAAAATATCTAGAAAACGATACCAAAAACTAATCTAATTGCGATAAGATTGTCACATTGCGGTTTTGTAATTTTTATTTTACCATTTTTCTGCCCATAACAACTTCGCGTTTCGTCCGATTGCCGAGCAGGCGGGTACGACTAGGTATCAAATAAAATTTTTGAAAGAACGGATTTTTTTGACCAATTTAAAGGCATAAAACGGCGGGCGGACGTGTAGATTTGGAATCCAATTTTCAAATTTTCAGGAGGGTTTGTAAAAAGATTTTTTTGATCGAATCATAGGTGAATTGTTGACCATAAATAATACACCAAAAACCTGGGAAATGATACCTGCCACAGCATAATTGCAGTAAAACTGGCAAAAGTCGGGTTTTCCTAATTTTTTAAAGCATGGTTTGCCCATAATAACCAAGGGTTTCGTACGATCGAATTGCCCAGTACGCGGGCACAACTCCATGTCTTCAAACGTAAAGTGTTCAAATTGGGGGGGTTAAAAAAGTTCCTGAATTTTTACTAAAATAGCACTTTCATCACAAGAAATTCTCAATGTATGTTTCTTCCCTTGTCCCTTATTTCCTCTGCACTGTTACTTCCTTATAAGCAAATGAGAGACGAATGTTGGTGTAGCAGAATATTATATCGCCTCGATGAATCTCAAGATACCAACCTTATAGTGGGATAAGACTCTGACAAAAGTTAGTTCGAATTGCATACTGCTGCGTTTTACAATTTTATAACTAGTAAGCTTCTATCGACGGGCATTGAATGTGTTAATAATCAGGTTTGATGACGTTGTACGAACATTTCAGTTCCCCTAAATCAATATCAGGTCCACGTCGTACCTGTGAAACTGTGGAAGATTGTGGCAAAATGTGAACTCTGGCTGCCTCCGATGATGGCGGACTAGAAATAATTGCGGTACCAAAGACAACAATGCCACAGTTGAATGTAAACGAGGCATTAGAAGACGTCGACGCCAGAACTTCTTCACGTAAACCAAGGAGATGGGGATTACAAAAGGAATAACCGTTTCAATGGAAGGAAGCTCTTTTCTAAAGCGTAACGTACTCGTAGTCAGGCCGCTGATTTTCTCGTCGTTTTCATCTAACACGCCTCCCATTAAAACTGACCCAATTCAGCACTCTCCTCCTCAGTACTAAAAGGCACATGGCCTGATGCCTACTAATATTCTTCGCATTGCTTACAGCGAGCATCTGCTAGAGAAGGAAATACGCTGGCTGGAAAACACCGCAAAATCCACACTCAGATCGAAAACGTCAAGTCACTCTTAGTTATTGCTGTGCATTTTGTCGCTGTGTCTCAATTTGAATGTATTTGTGCAACAAAATCATTGGAGCCCGTGAAAGACTTTTTGAAAGTAAACTTCAAAAACAAATTTTTTTAACTAGCAAACAAGTAGACTTAGTATCGGGTGGGCGAGCACAAAATTTACGATAAGCGATCTAGATAGCTCGTGACTACTAAGAGAGCGGGAAAGTTTTGATATTTTTAACAAATTTTACTTAATAATTATTTAACACTATTTGTTAACAATTTTTACTTTCCTTGGCTCTACGAATTAGATGTGAAAGCTAAATAATCAACTGAAAAATACATTTTGAGTTCTTCTCAGTTCTTTACGTTTCAAGACCCATTGAGTTCGAAAAAACACTATTTGGGAAAACCGACAGTGTGTGTGTGATTACATATAGTTGCCTTGACACGGTAAGCCTTTCGGTTGTGAGCTGTTTGTACTGCGGTGCGGGGGTGTGAGATGTCTGTTGACGTGGCAGTCGTTCGGCAGGGGACCCTCGTCTCTTGTACTCTTCAATCTTGTGATAAGCGAGGTAATCTGTCTGAGGAAGTAGAGTTTGATCTCGCCCCAAGGGTGCGGGTGGCCACATTAGCCTTCGGGGATGATGTCCTCCTCGCGAGTACTAAACAGGTTTTACAGATCTCCCTAGAAAAGTTTCCGTCATGTGCGCTCAGGGAAGCGTGTTGCTCAGGTCGCATTTCAAGTGGTGGTCGATCGATTTTAGCGCAGTTTTTTTTCTTATAAACTTAACTCAAATGTCTTAAAACAAATTGAGGTGGTAGTCGAGTCTTTAATAGCGGACACATGATATAAAGGAGCTACTCCAAAGTAGCAATCCCCACATTTTCATCTTCTACCATTTCTCACAGTTTGCACGCGATAATTCTGAAACGGCGATCACCATCCCTCTCAATAAAAACGGCGATTACTATCCCACTCAATAAAAATCGGGAGTACAGTCTCATTGATTTTTTGCGTAGCGATTTCTCAATAATGGTTGTGGCACGAGTAGGATTATAACAATAAACTTCGGAAGCGCTATTATTTTCTACCACAGTCGAGTTATGTCTGACCAAGTTCAAATGAACTGAGTGAAAAATGAATTGAATTTGCAAGTGAATTTACATAGAGCTAAGGAAAGTTGTGTTATACGTCGCACCTTTCATTCAATGAATGTAATTAAATAGAGTCAACAACATTTAAAAAAAAAAATGTTTTACATTCCATTCATGAACTGCAGACACTTCTCCAAAATTCGCCCTACACGCTACTTCTTTTGATTGCGGTAGCTCCATTTTCTATCGAAATTCGATAAAAATCGTAAACTCGCATTTTATCCGGCCACTTTACGAGTCAGTGGATACCCTTGGGACTAGAAAATGACCTGAAAGTAGCTTACTATTTGTAATATAAAAAAAAGATATAATCGAGCTCAATGGGAAGAAAAAAAGCAGCGCGTTAAGGAAGGTTTTAGGATCAAGCTCAGAATCAAATAACGGATAATAGGAAATAATGGATTCTCAAGTACGAAACTGCGCATAAAAGGGTTATTGCGCGTGTTACAAGGCCGGGAAAGGGCTTTAACGGCGGCATATCTCACCGAATCCCCTGACAAAAAAGTTTGTAACGTAGAAGCCGCAAAGTCTGAAAAAGATCAAGGGAGAGATTTTTCCTGCTCCTGACGGAGAGAACAGGAATAGGAAGTAAAAAGAATGATGGGGCCGCTGCTTCTTGTAGTTAACGTCTATTTATATTCCCATGTATTTCAAAAGGGTGGTTTATATCGCTATAAAAAATGTGGAAGCGTTCGGCAACTCGTAAAGCGTTGAGCGGAACATAATAGAGCACGTTTCGCTAAAGATCTGTACGACGTCCGGACGACTTATTTCATTTTCGACGGAAGTCGAAATATTGCATCAAAGGAAGCAAATATCTGGTGTAGTGCATCGAAAAACTTTCCTCAGCTCTACGTACATTTATTGATTTTTATCTCTACCAACTCCAATTTCTTTTCATTTAGTTTACAGATAAAACGGTAGTGATTTATGACACTGAAATTTATTGGGAAGCTTCAACGCCGGGACCTTTAGTGAAACCAGGAACTCGGTGAGTGGGCTTATCAACGCATATTTTCTTGAAAGGGTTCGTGATTACTGAAATCATAGGAAAGGAACTGAAAATTATGCGACGCACCACTCAACTTCCTCAGCCCTACGAATATACGGTGATTTTCGTTGGTTTAAGTTCTTTTAACACAGTTCATTTGAGTTGGTAACACGTAGCTACACAATGCGGTAGCGCTTAGAATTCCGGAATAATTGAGTTGCTCATACTCATGCCACGACCATTATTCTTAATGGAATTTAAGAGACTGTGAACTGTTTTTTAGATGGATTGTTCTTTCGTGTTTTGGAATTATGATGTTATGTGAAAAATCGTAGTATGTGAAAGGGTGAGACGCTTTACGTTTCATGGCATGGGGAATCCAAATCTGCAATATCCGTCTGCCATCCTCCGTTCAGGCCTCATTTTTCCTTTAGCCTGGCCTACAAAATTCGTTAATTCCCTCAAAAATTCCGTTTGGTGTCAAGTTGTGCCCTTGTTATGGGCAAAAAATGATTTGAAAAATTTATTGCATTCGGTTTTAGTGCATTTACGTCATGTTGGGTATTGTTTCTTAGGTTTTTGTTGATGCTGAATCGAATGAGACGGGGTTCAGAGATGTAGGACTGCGTCTAAATGAAAAACCATGACACCACAGAAAATACAGTGAGGTGAATTCTATGTGTTAAAGAAACTCACGTGTGTTCCGTAGGGTTAGTCATGTTTTGTGTCTTTAACTAATATTTTTCGATGCTGAACCGAATGGGAGGGGTCTGGGTGGTGTTTTACAAACATTTTCGTTTGTACATGAGGTGTCGTTTCCCGGATTGTTGTTGCAGCCATGTTATATTCTCAATACTTTTCGGGGTTTGACAAAGTAGATTAGGTCCCAATCATGCTGTACAAGAGAATAATAAACCCCAGCGTAATAATTTTCTGTTTTTGTTTTAATGCTCGCGTCATTTAAGCGTTATCTTTCCGAAAATACGTCCGCTGTAATACATTTACTTCGACATTTTTGATAATTTATTGTGATGCTCTCGTTAATTTCCCAAAAATTATACTTTGATGTAGTGGTTATTTTGAGCTACACAACGTAATCGAAATCGTTGGGATCTGCCTTTGAGAATAAATAGTGGTTTAGTCTAAATAATAAATTAGAACCGATTCGGGTCAGCAGTTCAAAGACACGCACAGTGCAACGGGTCGGTTTCGAAAGATCTAACCTGCCATATTGCGCAGTCGCTCGAAGAACCTTTGGAAATTGTGGTACAATCCTCAAAACCAGGGGTTCTCGAGCTACAGTTGAATAAGGTACGCTGGAATAAGTTTAGGTTGCGCCATATAAGAAAATAAGCAATTTTCTTCATGCAGTTCGCTCTTGAATACCAAACATTGGGGTGCGTTCGTTTTTCGGGACGAATTGATAGAATTAATAGTGGTTAAAATTAAGATAGCAAGTTACTACTAAAAATACTTTGTTGAAATAACAACTTATTATATTTGTTTGATCACTTTTTTAAATTAAATTGTTTCTGTATTGTGAGCAAATTCATCTGGACCAACCAGACTAGTCTCATGTCACTCGTCTTATCATTCAGAACGTAAGTCAGCCACAATCCCCCCCCGCCACGCCACAACCGACGATAGAACTGTGACATTTGTCCTGATTACTAATCACTTAAGTGCAGCTTTCGGAAGTAGTTTTACGATTGTGCAATGGCCGTTTGTCATTTTGTCCTTCAGTGATCACAATTCTACAAGCCTGCCACGGACGATTATAAATTCAATGCAGGATTGTCGTTCAAGAAAATGAAAGAATTCGTGCAATCATTACAGATGTTTAAGGAACTCCCAGAGGAAAGACAAAATGGAACTGTAGATGAAGATTTGCAGAATATGACTTGAAAGTAATGACACGTTTACTTCAAATTTCGGCTGACCCTCCTCAGCTTTCTCTAAATGCGTCTTGTGGGACAGAACCTATTTCGTCGAGGATTGCTCCATCAAATATCTGGTGCGCTGCAACACACAACTTTCCTTAGCTCTACGTCAATTCACTTTGTAAATGGCTAATTCTATTTAATCGATTCATTTATCACTCAGTTCCTTTGAACTTGGTCAAACAACACGTCACAGCAGCAGGAAGCTGTGGCGCCTACAGTTATGGAATTTATTGTGCTGCTCGTACTCATTGCAGGACCATTATTGAGCAATTGGTATACAGAAAATTAATGAGCCTGTAAACCCAAATTTTTTGAAGGAGGATAGTGATCACTTTTGCAGAGTTATTGGGTAATAACTGTTAGAACTGGTATTAAGCGAAACGGCGGTAGTTGAAATTCAGGAATTTCTGGAGTGAGCCCCATGTATCTCATCAGCGTTTTTAAACATTCACCCTTTAGGTATTGGATTGGACTACAACACGACTTTTTTTAACATTCTAGTAACATTCCAGCGGGGTTTAAAAGGAAAAAACCGCGGCAAAAACGCTTTTCGTCGAAAATTTTGATAATTTATTGTGCTGCTCTCGTCATTTTCCCACAAATGGGAATTCCACGGTATAATTATCTCATTAAGAGCTATCCATATAAAAAATTTAATCAAAATCGTTAGAGCCGTTTTTGAGAAAAAAAATTTGGTGTTTTGATCACTATGATAACTATAGTTAAATTTCGGAGGATTTTGTTTATACCCTTATTTTGGCGTCCCATGATAATCTGCGGGCGAGATATGAAGTTTGAGCTGATTTGGTACGGTGGTTTTCTCTAAAAATCGTTCACACACAGATCTGTTTCTTTATATGATGACTGTACCTAAACCCTCGACGAGGATTATATCAGTCATAGAAGTTGCGGTTTCGCTAATATGCAAGAGGCCGGCCCCTGCAGCATCCACCGAACTCAGACCTGTGGAGGTACGGCAGGTATGTGGTCGTTAGCCAGTCTCACCGTAGAGAGCTGTTGCCCGTGTGTTACCGCGCGGAGGTGACCACCTGAGGAATCCCGTACCATCTGGGAGTAGTTCTTAATCTGGTTCCCCACCTGATCTTACTGTTTACTTGGGTGGCAAGTTTCAAAAGGACTGATCAACTATAACCACGTTTCTTAGCCATTACCTTCTTTGCGAACTTTGCAAAATGTTTATAGGCTTCCCTTGTAGCAGTCAAAGCTGCTAAGTTCGTTTGCCCTCCCAACAACCGTCGCTCACTGTTGTAGAAACTACAGTGGAGCAGCATGGTGTCTTGTTTCCTCCGCACTGGAGGCACAAGACGTGCATAATGGAGAGTCTTTCAGGGAAAAGAAGTGAAGCCCGCGCATTGAAGTCACCATGTTCCGTGAGGAACTGAAACCGTCCAGTGGTCTGGCTCAACCCATTTTCTAGAAAGACGTTCACGGATGTTGGGGAAGAACTCATACGTATCACGTCCCTTTGACGAGGATTCCCATCTCGCTTGCCATTTCTCTAGAGCCCATTCATCGATGGCGGCAAGTTTCTGTTCTGTGGTGAGATCTGCACGGAGTTCAGCCCAAAGCGGGGGAAGCTCCGTTTCACTCTCCACTTGTCAATCATGCACTCAACGGCCAAATCAACTGGTAACTGGCCAGTGATCACCTGGAGTGCTTCCGTTGACTACAGTCTTGTAGGCCTTGGTGATCCACAGGAGCGCAGCTCTGGGATTGAGCCAATACTCTCTTGATTGACTGTTAGTTTGCTACCCCAGACAACGGGGCAGTAGCCAATCACACCTAGATATATGGCCTTATACATGAGGATAGTGTCGTGGTAACACACACCCCAAGTGGCCTTAGTAATGGCACGCAGTGAGGCAAACCTTGCAATGGTAGTGCCTTTAAGGGACTGGAGGTGTTGGTTGAAACCCCACCTCTCACCTATATTCACTCCTAAATACTTGACGTGCTTTTCAAGAAGGAGCCTGTGTATTGTGGGTGGATTATTCACTTTCCCCGTCTAGAGGATTAGCTGGGTTTTTTCCTCAGCCACCAGAATCTTGACATGCTCGCACCATTGGTTGACATTGCAGAGCACGTGGTGGGTTTTTTCTTCAATTTGGCGGACTGACTCTGCAAAGATCAGCACAGTCAAGTCATCCACATAGGCGTACGGCTCGCAGTCAGTCTCCATGAGTTTCCTGAGAAGACCTTCGAAGAAGGCATTCCAGAGTGCTGGTCCTAGGACCGAGCCCTGTGGGCACCCCTTCTCGATTTTCCTCTGGACGGAGACATGCCTGCATTCGATCGTAGCAGTTCTGTTTGTCAGGTAACTTGAGACGAGCGAGTACAGGTTGCGGGGGATTCCTACCTTTGAGCTCGTAAAGGAGCACTGGCCACCAAAGGTTGTCAAACGCCCCGCTGATGTCAATCAGAACTGCTACGACGTATTTAGCCGGTGCCAGCAGGGAAACACGCCGAATTTCGACAATGACATCCTGCGTGGACCTTCCTTTGGTACACCCGTATTGCCCGTCTATGAGGTTGCGGCCAAAGACTCCTTCGAGGGACTGCAACATCAAGATTTCTAGTGTTTTGCCTAATATGGAAAGAAGGCTGAGCGGTCTCCATGATCGCGGGTCTGACTGATTGCGGTCGCCTCCCTTTTGAAGAGTGACAACACGCGCAGACTTCCACTGAGTGGGGAACTGTCCGACCTGCAGACAGTCATTAAATAAATTAAGGAGACCGCTGGAGATTGTCCGCTCAGCCTTCCTTAGCATATTGCTTTCTATTTTATCTGGCCCAGGAGATTTGTTGGGCTTTAAGGTCGCAATAGCCCTGCCGAGGTCGCCTGTGGTCCACAATGGGATGTCGGGCTCGTTCGGAGGGTCCATGATCAGCTCATCTGGGAACGCCTTCTCAAGGAGGGTTTCCAGTGAACGTTCGATGCTGCAGGCCCAGCCTGACTCATTTTGCATCGCAGCTAAGACCTGCTCTGCATTCGCTTTTCGTATGGAGGACTTGTGATGTCTGCTGCAGGGGTTCTCAGAGCTCTCCGCTTCCACACAATTTCGCCAGCCTGGCCGTTTGGCTCGTTTGATGGTACGATGGAAGGCCTTCTTGTCTTGGATGAAGGCAGTTCGGTGTATGGCTCTGTCATCTGGGTCACAAGTGTGTTGGTACATCCCTCTAGCTCTATTTACACTTTGTTTGAGGGGTTCAAGTTCCTCAGTCCACCATGGGACTTTGATCTCCCTGTGCTTCTGTTGCCCAAGCACAGAGAGCCCAGCAGAGTGCAGTGCTGTGGTAAATAAGTCCACTTTGCTGTCCACCTCTTCGGGTGTGTATGCTTGCGCTATTAGTTCGGTGTCCGCGGCATGAGTTCACCTTCCAGTACCCTACAGAATTGTGGCCAGTCAGCATTTTTTGTGCGGAATCGCTTTTCACGCGTGTCTTTGCAGAGGATGTTATCATCGTAATGGCAGTAAGTCAATAACCATGTGATCGCTCTGCGCTGCACCTGGTACGACTCCGCCAACCCTTCAATTTGAGTAGCAGGGTGTGAGAGACGGCTGTGACGTCTATACGACCTTCCTCCCGGCCATCATAGGTCGCCTCAGTCATGGGGTCGTTGGCAACAACCAAGTTGTACCTGGTGAGCAGCTCTATATACGCCTCGCTCCGCCCCATCCAGGGTTGGGGATCCCCACAATGGTGATCTGGCGTTTGCATCAGCACAGACCACGAGGGTCGTCCTGATAGGCCTGCTGAGCCCGCTCGAGTGGTTCAAGGCTGTTGGCAACTGGTGCGCCAAATTGCCTGTAAATGATATTACAACCAGCTCAAAGCCACCGGCTCGGATGAGCACAAGCGGCCAAGTGCTGGCTGTTCAGGTGAGTGAGTGCGAGCATGTCAATGGACGTGTCGATGCAGGCTACTGCTGCCTTGGCTCCCGTTCTTGCTCCAGCCACCACTCGTGCCTGCGATCCGAGACCAAGAGTTTTGGATCCTATGTACGGTTCCTGTATGGCGAGGACACTGCAGCGTTTCTTGAGTGCATTTTGCAGCAACTCAGCCATAACTGGGCAACTCTTATTTGTGTTGTGCTGAAGGATTCGAACTGTTTTTGACCTATTCATAATCCACTCGTGACTCCTGGAGGGCAATCGCTCGCCGGACGAATGGTACAGCGTGCGTCTCGTGTAGAGTGTGCGACCTGTTGGATTTTGCGTTCGACGCAATTGGCACACTTGAGGGGAGCATCACGCTTGCATTCCTTACTCCAGATGTGGCAAGGCGCACCAGGCGCACACAACAGGTCTTGTACAGGCCACTGCCAGGTGGCCATAGCGCTGGCATTTGTAGCACTGAGTGGGGGCTTGGTACTTTCGTATGGCGCACCGCTGCCAGGCTATTTGGAGGTGCCTTGCCCCCTCTAGTTTATTGTACTGGCTGGGTGATACCTCACTCACCCATTCCTTCTGTCTGCCACGCTTTTTGGTGAAGAGAGGCCTGACATCCTGCGGCTGCAAGCCTAACGCAGGGTTGTGCTCAACAACTTGTTGGGCCAAGTCCTCTTTGAAGGTCAGGTCCCGCACGTCGCAGCAGCAGGCGTGGGAAACGACCCAGGGGCTGACGCTTGGAGCTTCAACTCCTTTTTGTGGAAATGTGGCTCGTGAGCGCCTTGGCCATTTCTGGCGTTTCCGTCACAATGACGGGCGCCACCTCCTACTGCGGTGCGGATGTCTAGCACTCGGACGCTTAGAGCTTGGAGGTCCGTAGCAGGGACACCCCCGCATCAGTGCTTCCATTGTATCAGGGTTGGAGGGACCAGCCTCTCCTTCCTTACATGTATGCCTAACCACTACCACGTTTTGCCGTGGGTTTTTAGGGGAGTTTGGTAGGCGGTGGAGGCTTCTTCTTTTGGTTTTTATTTTTACTTTTGCCCTTGTTTTTGGGCAGAGGCGTAGGCGGGCGCTGCCCTCGGCCTGCTTAGTTGGGGCCTCTTTATTCTTCCCCTGCGCTTCCTGGCCCTGGCAGACTGCCATTCCGCCTCAGCTCCATGAGGGGAGGAAGGCGCAGTAGCGGCTACTGCCGCATATGAGGGCCCTGGGGTACTACCCTGGCTCGTTGCAGCTCTTGAGTTTGGGGGCTGGTGGCACTGGCTGCTGGGCACTGCCCTACGCAGCTCTTCCTCACAACAGCCGCCACAGTTTCCACGCAGGGCGGAGTGGCAGGGGCGATGTCGTTGGGGGCATTAGCTTTGATTGCCAGCTTCGAAATTTCAAGAGGCAGCTAGTTACGAGGTCCCGCATAGGTCTGTCGCGTTGACCCTCATCCGTGCCAGCTGGCCGTGGATGATTTGGACATATGCGCAAATTTGCTCCATGTCCGGCCAGATTAGGGTCAACGGGATGTCGAGTGCTTGTAGTAGCCGGGTTGCCCGGGCTACTAGGGGAGAAGGGGAGATGAACGCGGTTTGCCCGGTTCTTTCCGCCCTTGTTTGTTTGGACGACAGTAGGTTGCTCATCGTCCGAGGAGGGAGGGGTCGAGCTTGGCGAGCCCGAGGAAGAGGCGCAGGTGGCGTTTTTATTACCTGCTGAAGATTTAGTTGACTTTGTCATGTTTTTTTACTGATTGAGGGGAGAAAGAAGCAGACTGGTGTAGTGTATCCTTGTGAGTTCATTTGTTGTGTGTGTTAGTGGTATGAGCGAGAGGTGCTGAGGCAGTGTCCTGAAGCTCCCCTCAGGCATATTGATTCTAGCCCCTTTCGCTGGTCCGTTGAGGGTCAAAGGAGGCCCCCACATGCGCCGCAGCTGCCAGTCCGGCCACCCACCGGGACTAAGACGCATGAGGGATTTTTCGGCTGCTGCTCAGAGTCAGCCCTCGGCCACTGGTGATGTGGTGAGCGGCACACACGCTATCAGCCGCCCCAGGAACGCTCAAACCTGGTTTTTCCCCCTCCTCATTCCGAAGGCCGCACCTATATAGGGGATCGCTCAAAGGTGTTAGTGAGCTACTTCCAGGACTGTCTTTCGCTCATTATGAGTGTTTTAAGTCAATGTGTTCTGCCACGCAAGCCGTTGCAGTGTATTTTGTATCTGGAATATGTTGTGTATGTCAGTGTCGTGAGCTTTAAGCCCCTTTAAGGCCGGATTTAACGGCCACGCAGAGGATACGGCAGGAGAATTCTGTCCCCTTCCTCTTGCGGGGGTGTGTTCTGCGATCCCAGCTAAAGGTAGGGGGTTCCCAGTGTGTCATGTATGTGAATGAAGTGTAAGTTGTGTCCCTTTTAGTCCGGCTTATACGAACACGCAGGGAGTACGGCAGTGGAATTCTGGACCCCCAACTGCAGGGTGAAATCGTTCACACAGATCTGTTTCTTTATTTCATGACTGTACCTAAACCCTCGACGAGGGTTATATCAGTCATAGAAGTTGCGGTTTCGCTAATATGCAAGAGGCCGGCCCCTGCAGCATCCACCGAACTCAGACCTGTGGAGGTACGGCAGGTATGTGGTCGTTAGCCAGTCTCACCGTAGAGAGCTGTTGCCCGTGTGTTACCGCGCGGAGGTGACCACCTGAGGAATCCCGTACCATCTGGGAGTAGTTCTTAATCTGGTTCCCTACCTGATCTTACTGTTTACTTGGGTGGCAAGTTTCAAAAGGACTGATCAACTATAACCACGTTTCTTAGCCATTACCTTCTTTGCGAACTTTGCAAAATGGTTATAGGCTTCCTTTGTAGCAGTCAAAGCTGCTAAGTTCGTTTGCCCTCTCAACAACCGTCGCTCACTGTTGTAGAAACTACAGTGGAGCAGCACATGGTTTCTTGTTTCCTCCGCACTGGAGGCACAAGACGTGCATAATGGAGAGTCTTTCAGAGAAAAGAAGTGGAGCCGCGCATTGAAGTCACCATGTCCCGTGAGGAACTGGCTCGTCCAGTGGTCTGGCTCAACCCATTTTCTAGAAAGACGTTCACGGATGTTGAGGGAAGAACTCATACGTATCACGTCCCTTTGACGAGGATTCCCATCTCGCTTGCCATTTCTCTAGAGCCCATTCATCGATGGCGGCAAGTTTCTGTTCTGTGGTGAGATCCGCGGAGTTCAGCCCAAAGCGGGGAAGCTCCCGTTTCACTCTCCACTTGTCAATCATGCACTCAACAGCCAAATCAACTGGTAACTGACCAGTGATCACCTGGAGTGCTTCCGTTGATACAGTCTTGTAGGCCTTGGTGATCCACAGGAGCGCGGCTCTCTGGGATTGGGCCAATACTCTCTTTTGATTGACTGTTAGTTTGCTACCCCAGACAACAGGGCAGTAGCCAATCACACCTAAATAGATGGCCTTATACATGAGGATGGTGTCGTGGTAACACACACCCCAAGTGGCCTTAGTAATGGCACGCAGTGAGGCAAACCTTGCAATGGTAGTGCCTTTAAGGGACTGGAGGTGTTGGTTGAAACCCCACCTCTCACCTATATTCACTCATAATACTTGACGTGCTTTTCAAGAAGGAGCCTGTGGCCGCCAAAGCGTATTGTGGGTGGATTATTCACTTTCCCCTTCAAGAGGATTAGCTGGGTTTTTTCCTCAGCCACCTGCATCTTGACGCGTGCTCGCACCATTGGTTGACAGTGCGGAGCACGTGGTGGGTTTTTTCTTCAATTTGGCGGACTGACTCTGCAAAGATCAGCACAGTCAAGTCATCCACATAGGCGTACGGCTCGCAGTCAGTCTCCATGAGTTTCCTGAGAAGACCTTCGAAGAAGGCATTCCAGAGTGCTGGTCCTAGGACCGAGCCCTGTGGGCACCCCTTCTCAATCTTTCTCCGGACGGAGACATGCCTACTTTCGATCGTAGCAGTTCTGTCTGTCAGGTAACTTCTGACGAGCGAGTACAGGTTACGGGGGATTCCCCTACCTTTGAGTTCATTAAGGAGCGCTGGCCACCAAAGGTTGTCAAACGCTCCTCTGATGTCAATCAGAACTGCTACGACGTACTTAGCCGGTGCCAGCAGGGAAACACGCCGAATCTCGACAATGACATCCCGCGTGGACCTCCCTTTGGTACACCCGTATTGCCTGCCTGTGAGGTTGCGGCCAAAGACTCCTTCGAGGGACTGCAACAGCAAGATTTCTAGTGTTTTGCCTAATATGGAAAGAAGGCTGAGTGGTCTCTCCATGATCGCGGTCCGACTGGATTGCGGTCGCCTCCCTTTTGAAGAGTGACAACGCGCGCAAACTTCCACTGAGTGGGGAACTGTCCGACCTGCAGACAGTCATTAAATAAATTAAGGAGACCGCTGGAGATTGTCCGCTCAGCCTTCCTTAGCATATTGCTTTCTATTTTATCTGGCCCAGGAGATTTGTTGGGCTTTAAGGTCGCAATAGCCCTGCCGAGGTCGCCTGTGGTCCACAATGGGATGTCGGGCTCGTTCGGAGGGTCCATGATCAGCTCCCTTGCTGCCCTCTGGGCTTCAGTGTCTCGAGCTACTTGGTCATCTGGGAACGCCTTCTCAAGGGGGGTTTCCAGTGAACGTTCGATGCTGCAGGCCCAGCCTGACTCATTTTGCATCGCAGCTAAGACCTGCTCTACATTTGCTTTTCCTATGGAGGACTTGTAGTGTCTGCCCCAGGGGTTCTCAGAGCTCTCCGCTTCCACAAAATTTCGCCAGCCTTGCCGTTTGGCTCGTTTGATGGCGCGGTGGAAGGCCTTCTTCTCTTGGATGAAGGCAGTTCGGAGTGTTGCTCTGGCATCAGGTTCACGAGTGTTTTGGTACATCCTTCTGGCTCTATTTGCACTTTGCTTGAGGATTTAGTCCCTCAGCCCACCATCGGACTTTGCTCACCCTGCGCTTCTGCTGGCCAAGTACAGAGAGCCCAGCAGAGTGCAGTGCTGTGGTAAAGATGTCCACTGTGCTGTCCACCTCTTCAGGTGTGGGTGCTTGGACTATTAGGTGTCCGCGACGCAGTTCACCTTCCAGTACCCTACCCAGAATTGTGGCCAGTCAGCATTTTTGTCGGAATCGCTTTTCACGCGTGTCTTTGCAGAGGATGTTATCATCCGTAATGGCAAAGTCAATAACCATGTGATCGCTCTGCGTTGCACCTGGTACGACTCGCCAACCCTTCAATTTGAGTAGCAGGGTGTGGGACACGGCTGTGACGTCTATACACGACCTTCCTCCCGGGCCATCATAGGTCGCCTCAGTCATGGGGTCGTTGGCAACAACCAAGTTGTACCTGGTGAGCAGCTCTATATACGCCTCGCCCGCCCCATCCAGGGTTGGGGATCCCCACAATGGTGATCTGGCGTTTGCATCAGCACAGACCACGCAGGGTCGTCCTGATAGGCCTGCTAGAGCCCGCTCGAGTGGTTCAAGGCTGTTGGCAACTGGTGCGCCAAATTGCCTGTAAAATGATATTACAACCAGCTCAAAGCCACCGGCTCGGATGAGCACAGCGGCCAAGTGCTGGCTGTTCAGGTGAGTGACTCCGAGCATGTCAATGGGCGGTCGATGCAGGCTACTGCTGCCTTGGCTCCCGTTCTTGCTCCAGCCACCACTCGTGCCTGCGATCCGAGACCAAGAGTTTTGGATCCTATGCGGTTCCTGTATGGCGAGGACACTGCAGCGTTTCTTGAGTGCATTTTGCAGCAACTCAGCCATAACTGGGCAACTCTTATTTGTGTTGTGCTGAAGGATTCGAACTGTTTTTGACCTATTCATAATCCACTCGTGACTCCTGGAGGGCAATCGCTCGCTGACGAATGGTACAGCGTGCGTCTCGTGTAGAGTGTGCGACCTGTTGGATTTTGCGTTCGACGCAATTGGCACACTTGAGGAGCATCACGCTTGCATTCCTTACTCAGATGTGGCAAGGCGCACCAGGCGCACACAACAGGTCTTGTACAGGCCACTGCCAGGTGGCCATAGCGCTGGCATTTGTAGCACTGAGTGGGGCTTGGTACTTTCGTATGGCGCACCGCTGCCAGGCTATTTGGAGGTGCCTTGCCCCTCTAGTTTTTTTGTACAGGCTGGGTGATACCTCAATCACCCAATCCTTCTGTCTGCCACGCTTTTGGTGAAGAGAGGTTCGACATCCGCGGCTGCAAGCCTAACGCAGGGTTGTGCTCAACAACTTGTTGGGCCAAGTCCTCTTTGAAGGTCGGTCCGCACGTCGCACAGCAGCAGGCGTGGAAACGACCCAGGGGGCTGACGCTTGGAGCTTCAACTCCTTTTTGTGGAAATGTGGCTCGTGAGCGCCTTGGCCATTTCTGGCGTTTCCGTCACAATGACGGCGCCACCTCCTACTGCGGTGCGGATGTTCAGCACTCGGACACTCAGAGCTTGGAGGTCCGTAGCTTAGGGACACCCCGCATAAGCGCTTCCATTGCGTCAGGGTTGGAGGACCAGCCTCTCCTTCCTCACATGTCCGCCTAACCACTACCACGTTTTGTCGTGGGTTTTTAGGGTGAGTTTGGCAAGCGGTGGAGGCTTTTTATTTTGGTTTTTATTTTTATTTTTGCCCTTGTTTTTGGGCGGAGGCATAGGCGGGGCGCAGCCCTCGGCCTGCACTTCCTGCTTAGTTGGGGCCTGTTTCTGCTTCCCTCTGCGCTTCCTGGCCCTGGCAGGCTGCCATTCCGCCTCAGCTCCATGAGGGGGGGAGGAAGGCGCAGTAGCGGCTACTGCCGCATATGAGGGGCCTTTTTCGGACTCAGGAGGGTCTGAAACGTAAAGGTGTGAAGAAAACTCAAAATTTTTTTTTCAGCCGATTACATAACTTTCCTTTCTACTTCGTAGAGCCAAGGAAAATAAAAATCAAGTTACCCCATTTCGATGGAAATATCTTAGAACGGCAATTGTTCCAAGATTTATTCATCAATCTGTGTATCAAATAGATCTCTCAGACATTAGGAAACTCACCCATTTAAAGAGAGAACCACGACATCAACAGATTGACTAGTGCATACGTAGTAGAGCAGTGATTGAGCAACACCTTGGAGCACTCAAAGTAGATCATGTTGCCTTGTTGCTCATGTTTATGCGTAAATTTCGTAGTAGCAGCGTCCATGTCCTTCCCAGAAGGACTTCCCATTCGAATATGTGGCAGGAAAGGTACTAGGTAATTCAACATTATCAATAAACAACTTTGAGTCTCAAGAAAGAAAGCGGAAAAACTGAACTGTAACGAGCTCATTCCGCGGAAAAAGAAGGCGGAAAAAACACATTCGCTTCCTACTTTTCCTCTTAGTTTATGCAGCCATTCTCTGGGAAAATGCAATTCTGCTGGTCGTAACGGAAACGAAAAGACGCCGTTAAACTCTCGGCCTCTTTTACCCAATTCCAGGTTTAATTTAGGAGTAATTCCTTAATAACTTCTTCCGAATCGCCTCTAAAGTAGCTCTTTTTTCCATTGAGGCAGATTGAAGTTACCTTGACACAGAAAGAAGAAAAAGTGCAGGAAGCGAGGAACACAACCACGTGAATTCATTAGTGAAGAAAGTTGACAGTCTTCTTACTTCTTTTTCGTAATTTCAGTACGATAACTTTCAGATCGGCTTTTCTTCCAAGTTCATATTTAACTTGCTAGAATAGTTTTGAATAGCGTCTTTAAATTCGAAGGGGGCGTTTCATCACAATGGCCGATTAGAACAGTCTCTTTTCCAGGCTTGTTATTTGGGAGAGAAGTTGGATAAGCGGCTTCGAGGCTCACCAAGATGGAAGGGTTTCCTTGAAACGAAAGTTGGGAGAGTGTGCCTCTTACTTTGACTCAGTAATATCTCAATTCAAAGGTCTCTTATTCTGAATGTGACCACGAGTCGTACAGCATATATTTTAAAAATTTTTGTACTACGTAAAAATCAAAAGCCCATTGTGGCGTATCACACAACGTCTCTGCAATGTTATTATTCAGACATTATTGTAGATAGAAAGTTTCCACAGATAACGAATTCAGGAGTTAGTTAATAAACACTACTCTGTCCATTAATCAAAATCATGTTCGAAGAAAATTTGAAGAAATGGCGGTGTTCTCAAAACCTCCCTCTGCTGTGAGTTTTTTTTCAATTGATTCTGAGATGTGTACCTATGAGGAATAGAATGCAGCCAAACAAAACGCGAGTATTGTTTGCAGTAGGTGTACGAAAGAGATGTCATCACATGAAGAGTGGAAGTCAGAGTGATGTATCTTAATTCCATATTGATCAATGGAATCAGAACATACTGACTGTTTAAACGCCTTTCTACAAAGTGAATGTCAACGTGTTCCATCGCCGTTGAAAAGCAATGTGACCACAATCAGAACGAGGAGATTCCTCAGCGTTATTTTTATAATAGGCACATTTCCAGAACGTTTTATGTTGCAGTCTTCGGCCGGAACCTCATACGTAGGCAGTATGGGGGTAATGAAGGTTATACCCTCAGGGTGTTGGTTGATTCCAAGATCGGGATTCGATATCAGGTCGCGTGGGAAGTTGTCGCCTGACCGAATTAACCTGAAATCTCCACACCACACATAGAAGTGCTGGAAAAATAAGTAGTGAAAGCTCTGAACCGTTGCTTAAGCACGCCTGCTCGCACATGTCTCCCCCTGCAGTCCTATTGTTACAACCACTGCTCGCGCTTGTGCACTGGGGTAGATAACGACTGCCCTGATAATGAACTGCCCTGATTTTCCTCTTGTCACTTCACTCCTATATCACCTCTGAGGCGGCTACTCTGCCGCTGCTGCCCTGGCTTAATGCCAGGAGTTCACCGTGGTGGAGCTTTATGGTCAACGCTGCTAAGGGCCATAATAGATCCCTTTATTGGTATCTCCTCTTTGATATAACGGCTACCCAACTGTCTGATACTGACCGCCCTTCATTGGGCCCTTAACACTGTTACTCCGAACTCGTCTGATACTGGTGATCAGCAAAAAACGTAACGCCTGGCACTGCAAAGTGCGTTTTTGCCTCCAATCCTCCAGTATGAAATTCGTACTGCGTTGAAGAAAATGTGTAGAATGAATAACGGAGGGTAGATTCCGACGACCAGTTCTTTGAACAGGTTGGATGTGACGAATCGGTAGTTCTTCGTGTCTGGTCTCTTAGGATAGGAATGAGAAACGAGAAAATATCCCTGATTTCAAAGAGTGGTAAAGGAATCCACTGAAATCGCTTAGGGAAATGATTGGAGAAAAACTATAAGGTCTCATACAGTACCTCGGTGTCAACGCCAATTGCTCCTTTAGACTATTCTCGCCATCCCACCAATGAAGACAGCAGTAAGGAGTAAATACAGCAGGGTAGCAGTATATAGACTAATCGATCGATGTGAGCTTTTTTTCTAACCGCAACCAAACTTAGTGGAATCTGAGAATTTTCGCTGTGACAACCAACCAAGATCACTACGTCCAAACCAAACACTCCACAGGTCGTCGACAACAGAAATCAGAACCCTCACGCAATAACCTTATTCAAATCAACTCAGAAGGGTTGGGGCTTCTTCTCTCTCGAAAGTCAGGTTCTCGGGTCTTATTCATAGAAAACCCAGAGCATCTGATCAGAAGGGGGCGGGCCCACAGCAAAGCTCACAAGCGCCATCCCTAAGTGAATAACAAACAGGTGACAGACCGAGTCCTTCACGCTAATATCAACCCACCAGACAGCCAACCTCTTTATCGTCTTTCCCTATTGGGCTCGGTTTCCCGGTTGTTTCAGGCCGCCACAACACAAACACACCGCATACTCTTTTTCTTCCTTCTATTACAAAGATGTCAAATATTTGCCACGTCGATTGCATACAAACTCAATTTATCGAATCTTTTCCAGATGCACCAGCCGAAAGATGAGATTTCAATCTAGACATTACACAAGAAGACAGAAGAATACATCAAGATTGAAAATTGATCATTTCAGTGAGTAATGTACAGCAATAAACATTTTCGTGGAAAACAACGTAGCCAAAGACCTAAGGATCAGAATCACGTTTTTCATCCAATTTGTAACGAGCTTGCTAATTACAAAACGCATTGACATTCAAATGAGGTAATAATTGTAACGCAAAACTCTGTACACAATCTTACTGGCAGTCTACAAAATAGAGGCCTAGCTGTAAAAATTAGTAAAACCAGGTAAGTATGATGAAAAAGTCAACGTTTGTCCAACTCCAATATGGAATTAAAAAAATAAAATAAGTGGCACCTTGAAAAGTTCAACTAACTTAAGCGCCGACTTGGAAAAGTTCAGGGCTGCCTATTGGCGGGATGTACCAGGCCAAGGGCAGCCAAGGTTCTTTATTAAATTATCATCGGCTTGTTTATGAAACAGTTTCTGATTCTGCGAGGTGGAGCTGGAGTCGGCGGTGCATCTACTGTGTGCTTCTGATGGGCTGGCGACTGTGCGCCTCATAGTGCTTGCGGCTCCTCAGCTGCTGCTGGAGGTGGTAGCAGGGATGGACCTCCTGTCGTTCTACGTTTCGTGCGAGAATGGTGGGACGTTTGGGGAGGCTGCATCAGAGAACACCTGCTCCACAGGAGTTGGGGGTAGAACTAGAAGAACATGAGGCGGAAAGAAACGAAAAGAAAAGAAAAAAAGCTCAACATTGTAATATCAAACAGTTGAAAAAGTGACAACATGGCAAGACATTAGACAACCAATCAAATCAGAACTCAACAACCCGTTTAAGGCACAGACTGAATCGGGAGAAATACTCAATAATCACTACTGGTTACACGTCAAAATTATAAGGAAGTGAAACACAAAAGTAGTCAACGTTCAGAAGATCCATCACTCCTAGAATGAACTGAAATGGCGATAATCGATGCATATAATGAGAGTAGAAACGAAGCTCAAAAAAAGGCTAGTTTTATCCTTACCGTTTCATTATGAAAATCAATCCAGACTCAATAAAGACTCTCCATTCAATTCTGACTCATCGAGTTGGTTTTATGTGTATTTACTTTTATAACCTCAAGTACAAAACGAATTAAATACGCGTATTCTGTTTTGTTCTTGCTTCCCCAACATATTACAGGTTCATATTCATTGTTCCTTAACACTCATAAGAGAGTTATACCTGTCGATATTTATGGTGGTTGGAGTTTCGCTATCGTGCAAAAGTCTGGGCACTCACTCAGTATTAAGCGAACCCACACCTGTGGAAGTTGGGGGCAGGTTGTCATTTAGCCAGTCACTCTGTAGACAGCTGTTACCTTGCGCAGGTGAGGCCCCAGGGAATTCATACCATCTGGGAGGAGTTCTTAATCTGGTTTCCCACTTGATCTTGGCTGGCTTAGCTTAGTACCAGTTAAAGCTGGAACCGTTGGCTTTTCCAACAACCGTCGTTGTAGGAACTACAATGGAGTGCAAGATGGAGACTCTTTGAGGGAACAAAGTGGAACCACACATTTAAGTCACGTTTCATAAGCAACTGGCTCGCCCAGAGATCTGGACTCCACTTTCTCTTAAGACGTTCACGGGCGCTGAGGAAAAAGTCGTACACGTCACGACCCTTTAAATTCCCATCTCCGTTGCCATTAATCTAATTCTTATTCATCAAAAGGGGTTGCCTGTTGTCCACAATCATGTAGGACGTTCCCGATAACAATATTGACAAATTTAACTCATTTTGTAATGAATCATAAGCGTGAAAGTCAAAAATTTGATAAGCTGGGTGAAACTGATTTTGCAATGCTGCCAACGAAACAAGGTGCACAGTAAAGACGTGTTACGAATAAAGCGTTAATTTATAGTCAGTAAAACTGCAGGGACGAGTGATAAACTATGACACAAAATTATATATAGTTTTAACAACAACTGATTACATGAACATGTTACAATCCTAAGAAATGCCAAGGCGTGGCAATTTTCGGTCTCAGATGACGCAGTAAAAGCAAATGATTCAGTAGTGAAGGCACAAACAGAGCTGAGTTGAATGAGATATGTTCTGTCAGCATTTCTGGAGCTCGGAGGTTTCATAAGTGAAGGAATTGAGTCGGCAGTTGGGTTGACAACAAGGTTAATGAAGCTCGTTTTACGTGCTCCCTCATTTGCTTCGAGATTTTCATGGCATTAAACCGAACGGCTTCTTTGCCTCCTTTGCTCGAGTAAGAAATTGTCAGTATCATAAATTGTGATTTCTAATCTAACATTCTGTGATGCTACTCTCACGTCACTTCGTGAAAACTGTGAACTGGTTGAAATGATTTTGCTCGAAACTGATGTAAGAGCTCTAAGTTTTCCTTATGGTATATCTTCTGCACTTGTAACACGAGCGTGAGGAGTTGTGAGGTTGAAAACCTGTGAAACCTCGTTTATATTTTCTGAGCTGCTCCTCGCATTTTTGAGCCAGTTTCTGGTGTGCTTGCCTGCCACAATACTGCTTGCCATCGAATCCTCCTACTAATCTTGTGCTTGCCCTCCTGTTATTATTGCGCTGACGGAACAAATCAGACAATCAGCCAACGGCAGAGCATACGGCATTACTGTGTATCCTTAATAAAAAAACAGAGCAAGAATGCCACAAGCGTCCCCAGTCAGTTATTAACCTCTTCGTTCGATATGCTCGGTTCCTCTCTGGTGCTCACTTACCGTAAATATTGTGTGCCGAACGGTGTGTTGCGACCTGAGTAGGTACCCTGATTGGATTAAAAAGTGTAGAGCCGTTCAGCAATAGATTGTTAAACTTCTTTCTTGTGTATCCCAATATACCAAACCAGATTTGGCGAATGGTCGTCTCAGGTTATTGTGCTTGTTAGATACCCAAAATTCGCTGAAGTTACCCGGCACTTGGGTATCATCAGTTTGAATCGAGACTCGGTCCAATTCCCAGTTTGTCGTGTAGTTGTGAACGAAGCCTGTGATTCAATTACGTTGGGGAATACTACTTTATTGTGTATCGTTACATCTCGGTCCCCACATGTACGTGCAACTCGTGAATATAACAGTAACGCTCCCCATTCGAATCCTGGTTTGCTCCCAGACGTGATCTATGATTTCGATAATAAACGGCGCTGTTTGCGCGCGTTGGATCCATGAAAAGTACCGACGAAGAGAGATGAGAAAATCTGTCCATCGTGTTGTCACGAATCACGTTTCGTTAATCTTTTTAATCTCAGAACCAACAGAAGAGACGAAGTTCGTTCTCGTTCGGAACTAAACATGCAGCAGGGGGATTATTTGCACTCAGTCAACATCATCGAGAGAAATCTGAGAGGCGTAAACATTGGTCGGTGTAACTCGATGATTCCATCTCGTCCTGGCTACTTAGGTTGCTGAACAATTGGGATATCGCGTTTTGAATTAACCGTACAAAAATATCTGCATCATTCCACAAAGTAAATCTAATCGGGGCGTCGACAGTTGCGTTGGACGTTCTATGGGTTACAAGTGAATCAATACAACTTCGAGGCTTGGGGGTTCATAATTGTGTTGCGATTCGATCGACGGCGTTGAATCCCAAGAGAAATCTCGCAACGAGACTGAGATTATCGTAAGAGCCAAGCGAACCTTATAAAGTGGGCCATAAAAAAAGGAAATCCTCAGAGAAGTAGGTGACTATGTAGCAGTGTCAGAATTTATTGCCGCGTTGCCGGCTGATTGGTGGCTGGCAAGATGGTGGGGACTTGCGTCGTTTTAACGATTGGTTTGACGAGTGGTATTTGGGGAACTCACACCATGGGAATTCGGGTGTCTTCGACCGCATCAACCAGTTGTCTGGGGGTTTTCTGGTTTCTAATACACCACTGAGCTCATTAGAGGGCCTGGTTCTACTTCTCTCTGTTCATTCAACTCCAGAAACAGCGGACACACCGGGGACACATGTGCCACTACAGGCCCAACCTTACAAATAACGCCAATTATTTTGTAAAATTACCGATACTTTTTTTATACAAAATTTGAACAACATCGACAGAGCGGTTTTCGAAACCAAAAATATTTAGTGTTTACCCACCTTGATCACTATAGTTAGTTTGAAACTAACTACTCCCGTTGCTCATATGAGTAGGGATACGAGACTACATAACAAATTTTACTCACACAGACACTTGAGACTCGTCGAAACGTTCCACAGGTTCCTTGAATTCTACGCAACTTTTCGATCCCACGATCTGGATGATAAAAAACAAACAAATTCCATGAAAATTCTCTGATTAGATGGATTACTTGCTCGGAAGTTTTTGCTTCCCTCAGTTGGCAAGTTCGCGTAGCTGTACAACCAGCAGATAAACAGGTCACTCCACAGTAATGCAAATTCTACCTAAGGCATCAAAAACCACTGTGACGGTACTGATTAAATTTTTTAAGAATCCAAAGTACCTCCAATGTCGTAAGCCTTGAGAGCTTGGGAGTGGGTGTTCCCTAATCAGTATGAGGGTTGCCTGTCTTCAGAGGAACTTTTGACGTGTTTAAACTATCTGTTAGCCAAAGTACCTGTTAGTCACCCCCTTCTTCGATTTATGGGAGTACCTGGAGCTACAACGGTCACATGTTGTCTCAAAAGAGGTTTCAATCGACCAGCAGGGTTTCCAGACATCGATAATAGTTTTCTTTCAATCCAGTTCCTTTATTCTCACAAGTTCATTTCGTTCCCTCATTACAAGTTCTCATCATTGTCCATCATTTTGTGGCCTGGCTCTTGGGAAGGGGTGAGTTTGGCTCTCCGAGAGGCGAGTTATTACGTATTCATTCTGATTTGCGCGTGCCCTGCGACGTACTTATTGAGCCTCTCCCTTATTAGCCAGATTTTAAGTTCAGTGTTTCCTTTCCTCTCGCTTGAACGTTGTTGGATAAAGGTGAAAAAAATCCCTGTTTATTAACCCTTGTCCCGTTATTGTATTTATTCACGATCCGTGCAACTAGGTTACTTTGATTGAATATTGAAAGCTTCATTCATGTCATCTTGTCCATTAATTTCAAAGTGGGTTTCATTCCGTTCTTAATTTTGTTTACTTATTTTTTTCTAAAGAAAAGTTATTTGTTAATTTATGATCTGAGGTGAGTTTCAAGGGTTTGTTTGATTAATTATATCGGGCCCAGACATGAACTGCGAGTAGAAAACCCCTAACGCATCACAACTGGTGACTCAATGACGTCATTAGAGGCAAGCTGATAGATTACTACGCTGAGTACTGCCAGTTACTCTGTACAACGTTAAGTGCTACAAGATTCATACCAACTTATCGACTAATTTGGGTTAGTTAGTAGAGCCATGTTACATGCACGAAGGTTGAGGAAGGTTGAGTGATGCGTCGCAACAGGTATTTTGTTTTATCTTTGAACTTCAATATACGAATGTGATTCTCTTTAACCTCATGACACGTGGCAAGGTCTTGCTTCTCAGTGTGACACTTTGCGGATAACCCGTTGTACTGCTTTAAATGTCATCTAGGTTCATGTCATTCTCATTCGCCGTTAATGAAAGTCAGCTCTCGTTGCTCTAGGCATGATGCCACTCCGTTGAACTGGCGTCTGATTTTCTTTTGATCTCACTACTTAATAGCCCCGTGAGAACGTCAGTGTAATCATTAATATAGTAATGCGGCTTATTTGAATTTTCTCTTGAACCAGAGCAAAACCTTTGCGTAAAGGTACCGGGGGGAAGATGAGATCTTTTTCAAAGCAAATTAAATTCCCTTCCATCTTCTCTCCCGCAACTTAGTTTCGTAATGAGGTTACTTGCCAAGCCAAGTAAATCTGAGGTCAAAAGCGTGCGTTTCTATTTCTCATCTTTGATTATTCAAGTCCTTCATTTTCCGACAGTTTCCCGACTCCTTTAAAGAAGCAAATTACTACAATTGTCTTTGTTCCTCTTTTCAGTTTTCCCTTACAATTTTCCAGAAAATTCAGCCTTCTTGCTATCTTACATTCCCTCAGACTTGGTGTCGAAACTACTGAGTATAAAATTCAGAATTCCAGGGTAGATCTGTGATTCATTCTTTACTCTAATTAGAGACATACTCGAAAGTCGTGTGAGTGTTGTCCATGAGTCACGAGGAGATCTGGCACGGTAGATCCCCAAATTTCCTTCACGATTTTGCAAACTCAATCTATGCTGCCACCCTTCAAAAAGTGAAACTCAATCTACATAACTGTTTGGCTCAGCCCAACCGGAATCAGTTCAGTATTCTTAGCTTTAATGGAAGATCCCAAGCTCAGGGTCTTTCCAGCTTTCATCCCAAACACTGCTGATACAATTTATAACCAGAGCTGAGAACACATTTTCCAACTTAGGTTTTTCCCCCAGGCGGTTTTCTTCACCCCCTTCCCTCATCTCACTTGTCAACCCTTACTTGCCAACTCCTACGACATCGGTACTAATGGGCTCTAAACTAACTACAGTTATGGTGATTAAAACACCTAATTCCCAAGTCAAAAACAGCTCTAACGATTTCTATTAAATTAGTGGTGAACACTCTAATCCAACAGTAGTAAAGCTAGAATGATGTATCCTACTGTAAACATTTCATCATTGGAAAAACGACTAGAGACTATAAAAAATGTCGGCATAAATCAATTTTAGTACAGTTTTCCCCTACAAATCGCACTCATGTGATTAGAAAGCCACTCACATAATAACTCGTTAACTCTCTCGTAAATGTACATGCTGTGGTACATTGATTACTTAATGAAGGATTGATCCTCAATCGATTACAAATTTGAGCCGATGTCAAAGTTGAGTTCTAAATATTCTCAACATCCAAAATAACCTCCAAAATTATGTTCTCATCATCGGGAATGTCCTAACGTGACTGCGACCATGCAGAACCAGTCATGGAACTTATTTGCTCATCATTGTCAACGCCTATTCCAAGTGGGTTCACGTAGCTGACCGCATCGACCATTGCTCAGGTGACGAGTAACATCCTGGATAAAGTCTTTTTTCAATCTGGCATCCCAACACATGTCATCACGGATAATCGTCCGCAATTCACCTCAGAGCTCCTGCAGGCCTGCTTAAAGAAACAAGGCTTACGTCTATATATATTGACTTATTTTTTGACGTCATCTCACTCCATCTCTCTTTTACACCCAAGTTGCTTCATAGTTTTGATTTCAACTCAACCTAACTCATATGTGAATAAAAGAACGTGCCCGAGTGAAAAGTACAAGCCGCTGTATTTTTAGAACATTACAGTAGGCAAGCAGGAGAATAGGAATAATTTTCGGAGCGTCAATCACCCCCAAGTTCTACCAGATTCATATAAAAAGAGTGATCAACTGATCGGATTATAATGGTAAAAATGAATGATGAAAGTTGCGTGAGATACTCTAATGGCCGTTTACAATACCTTTCCTTGCCCTTTGGGTCGAGGGAAGTAAAAATGTTAAAGCAGTGATACCATCCTAATACCCTTAAACGCCCTCGCATCTACTTCTGCCACCAGACTGTCACAGATTGTCTCTCTCCCTCGCTCTCTGATTTCCACCCCTCAGTGGGACCAAGTAAAATATAAGCTACGGCTCGACTCAAACCTTCCTCTTAAGAGAGGCTTATCCTACGTATAAGCCTTTTTCTGAATTTCCACTCACGCTTCAGGAACTCGGGAGAGAAACGGGGAGGTGCGGGTTAATGGAACACGTTTCATTCGCAAGCCAACTTGCTTCTCTTTACTTGGCAGACGCGTGATAAATCTTGTTAACACCATCCAGGTTCTGGCTGCTCTCGTTCCTCCACTTCAAGCTTTGGAATTAATTTATCTAGCAAGAATGATATGTTTCGGGTGAGCCCTTTTCCTGATTTCCCACTCTTACAAATGGTGGTTCGGCCTGATTAGTTCGCTACCGTAAGAAAGCGATACGTAGAGAGTAACAGTAAATAACTCATTTACTCTGGCAGCGCTGAAATAGGTAGTATGAGTAAGGGCGTGCGGTCAGATCCAAACAACCGGACGGTAAGAGCAGCACACTACTTTATCAAAAATGTCGAAACAACTATCTTAGAACAGACTTTTCCACAAAATAATGCTTGTATGACGTTACCAATCCCCCAAAAGTCCAATGTACAACCTACTCCATGAGACCATCATTACGGCTCTAAAGTAATTTGAAACAAGACCATGCTCAGTAGTAGGGAAATCGCGGTTCAGCTTGGGCAGGGCAGCATCAAGCCCTCAAGGGGGAATACTTTCTCCTCTCAGTGGCTCTGTGAACGAGCTGCTAGGAATACTGCAGCTTGAAGGCTACGAGGTGGTGGCATGTAAGGACGATCTTGCAGTGGTAGTCAGAGGCAAATTTGCCCGCACAGTATCGCAACGGATGCGAGAAGCTGTGAATATCATCCGAAAGCGGGGCGACAAGGAAGGACATCGTATTGTATGAACTAAATCATTCGCGAGGATATTGTGGAAACCCATTTCATTAAAAAACAGAATAAACAGTAAATTGTCTATATTTCCACTGAAATAACGAGCACAATTGTTAAATCGATTTCGACGGTTAGGTCATCATCAGTAACAAACATGAACTGAAGGTACCTCATAGAAAGAACATCTTATATAGTTAGGTGAACGGAGATATTGAGTCCTATTGGCTCAGAGAAGTGAAAGGGGGCGGGGCAGGGGGAAACCCGAGCAGTAACATCGGAAAAACCCGATGTCAATCAACTCAAGACAATGGTGGAGGGAAAAACCCAAGCTATTGTAAAAAAGAACCTATTAGTGGTGAAATGTTTTGAGGGATTACTTCATTTAGAGACTTCCCACACCTATCACTTTTAATAATTTCGAACTTTTCCAGAACATCTAACATACCTCCTTTTGGGCAAAAGTGAAGAAATTCTATATACTGTTTATTTGTTTAATCAAAACTAAAGTCATGATTGGATTCCCTCAGATGACTTGCAAACGCAAAATCACCTTTGTTGTCCCTAAAATCCTTTTCATGCTCTTTTATTCGTTCCCTAAATTTCCTACCAGTTTGACCACAATACTCAAGTCCACATGAACATTTTAGTTTATAGACCCCACTTTTATCTTGGACGTTAATTTTATCCTTAACAGAACCCAATAAAGCTTTAAGACTATTTTTATTTCTAAAACCTACTTTGAAACCTCTAGATGATAGAATTTATCCGAAATTTTCCCATAGTAAGGTATTCCTATCCATTTTTTCTCTTCTGCCACATTTTCCCTCACTAAATTTGAGACCCCTTCCCTACTTTTTTCCTAAGAACCCTATTCCAAATAAAGTCGATGAGCTCTCCTCCATATCCATTACTCGCTGCTATGCTTTTAATGACTGATTTTTCTTTTAATAAATTTTGACTATTCATTGGTATAGACAGTGCCCTATTGATCATACTATGCTATGGAAGGCCGCATGTTATGAACCAGAGGATGATTTGAGGTACTATGAATAGTGATGTCACTATACGTATCTTTTCTATAATCTTCTTGAGTTCTTATTACCAGAACAACCAACAATCCAATCACACAACACAAGTTGAATCCAACGTGATGGGTTCCTATCACACTGCTCCCGTCTTCTTAACATCGGCACGAGCCGATCAACTTCCTCCTCCATTCAAGCTGAACACACTATAGTACTTCGTCCTGTAACACAATCCATGGTTCCGTCCATTGGGGTTGCATCGACCCACCTTTTCTTTTGGGGTCGTGGACCCAGACCCAGTTCCCTTCTTCGAAGCTGCTTAGTTTAGCGTGTCTGTCGAACCGAGTTTTCTGTGGCTCCATTTGTAGGCTCATAGTTTTACGGCTAAATTCCCATATTTTCAACAAACCTTTACGTAACTGGAATGCGGACGTTGTTGAAAACGTGTTAGCTGGCCACATTTACGCTTCCGTCCATAAACCATAGACGCGGAGAGAACCCTGTAGGGACGTGTGGAGTTTTTATGCGTGGCTACAGAAATAATGGCAGTAACTTGTCCCAATCATCTTGTTTCTCGCCTACAAACGCTTTCAAATACTCGATGATAGTGCGATTGAAGCGTTCCACTAGCCCACCAGATGGGGATAGTTTTAGTCTAGACCTGAAATTCAGGAATTGGCAGAATATCAAAAGGAAGCCTACAATGTTGGTACTCCAAAGTCCTCTCTTTTGGTCTCTGCAACGCTCCCACTACTGATACTGTGAGCAGAATACGACCGGAGAAATATTTGAAGGTCTCGACAGGACTGAATCCTTTTTATTTGTTTAATTCAGTTAGCCATGTTGACGACGTTATGATGACGTTCCTAATAGTATAGTCCCAATCTTCTCTAATTTCATGGCAGAGTCCTACAGTTGTTCTACGTGGACTATTTTGATGTTGTTGTGTATTTGAGGTCACCGAAGCACTGCACCTACAGAGTGCTTCTTTTCAACTCTCTCTTAGACTTTCATTAAAAGTAGAGAACAATCACAATATTGAAGGAGGTCTGGGCAACCAATTCATCTTCAGTAAATATACTCCTATCGTCTGAAGGGGTTAGCGAGTGGAAACAATAGAAGACGTCTTTATTTCTCTTCGGTGCGAGTGCTCCAAATATACCTTTTTCGTCTCAAGTTTCATTGTTTCAGACACCACTTCTTCCTCAGGGGCCTCCAAGTTCTCGACCGACCTTTCCTACCATCTTTGGTTATTTTTTAGAACTATCCCCACTCTTTTGCTTCGTCACAGTCTGCAATGACCGTCCGCCGTTCAAGCCATACACTTCCTTTCACCGTTCTTTAGCACCGAAATTCCATTTCGGATTCATTTGTGCCCACCTATTCGGCAAAATCACTGGATGAGACTCGAGGTTAATATTAGCACAAAATTGTTCGAAAAATTGGTCTAAGACCAAATTGTGGCAGTTTTATTGCAATTAAATCGAGATTGGTATCGTTTGCTCGGTTATTATTCGATGAGGAGCCGAATAAAACTGGTTTCGGAAGTTAAGAATCGTGTCTACATGGGAAACAGACAACTCGCAAAAAATATAGTGAAGCAAATTCTACTACTTGAAGAAACTAGCGGGATAGTTAGTTGCTCGTCGCGTCGTGACAAATGCCTAGCGTCGCCTGGAAAACGTCAATTTTCGGTGCCCCGGTGTAGTCAAGTCATGTTTCGTATCATTTACTAGTACTTTTCAATACTAATCCGAATGGGATGGGTCACGGAGCTGCTCTACAAATTCGTTCACTTATGACTTGTCGTTTTCCAGATTGTTGTCATAGCCAGACATAATATTTTTCGACGTTGAATGTGATGTGTCAGAATTCTGCTTTGCAAAAGAATATTAAACCGCTGTGTGACAACTTTGCAGCGTTTTTGCTTTCGTGAGCTCTACGTAGTTAACAGTTTTTTTCACCTTATAACATTTATTAGCAATCATTTTACTGTGAAAGAAGCTGAGATACATCAGTCTTTTACTTTCCGTGTATGTTATTACATGCGCTTGCTTGGATAGCATGACGTTTCACCATTATTCTCACTCACTGAATCAACCGGTGTGCTTTCGGAGTTAGTTAGCACTTTTGGTTGTCCGGATTTTTCAAATCTAGAAACTCTCTTCGTCTCCTTTATTTTGGCCCATTTAGATTGTTCTTGGGTCGTTCAAGTAAACACCTGACTCACTTTTCTGCTGATGAAGTGCTACGCCGATAGCAAAGGTGACGGCATGACCAACACATCGACCTGACCGACCAAAACTAAGATTCTTTCCCCCTTTTTTCAATGGTTTTTAAACTGTCATTTAAGAATTTCGATTAATGATTTTTAATTTACAAAAAGTAGAGTATGCGAATATTATTAATCATATATATATAATCAGATAAATAAAAATCAATTGACGTATTAAATGATGAACTTAGTTTTCAGTGTAGTTTAAAAATCAAAAGAATAGAAATATTTTGAAAAAAAACAGGACTTTTGGCCTTTGATACCTTGGGAAGTGGACACAAGATGATTTTATGTCTCTTTTGGAACCCTTTGGAATGCCAACATACTGGTTTATAAAAGATTACAGATTATCAGCTGTGAAACCCCTTATCCCATCGCTCCTCGGGAAGGCTGGATGAGGGCTAGCTCATTCTAACTGCGTGTAGGCGACTCACCATTCCTACTTTCAGGGATATTTTTTCCCAAAATGAATTTGAGAGCTGCATGACTCTTTGCACTACGCAAGTGTGCGACTGGAACCCGCGTGTAGCGTCCACTGAAGAGCGGTATCTTTTCTTTATTAATTGCTTTTCTTACTTTGCTAATTGATTTCTACCGCATGTCCTGCAGGTATAGCAGATATTGTCGTGTGGTTGCTGGATGCGCAGTACATGGCGACTTCAATGCGCGGCTCCACTTCTTTTTTTTCTCAAAGACTCTGTATTGCACATCTTGCGCCTGTACTGTGGACAAAACAGAAAGCCTCGTGTCGCTCAAGTTTCTACAACAGTGAACGACGGTTGTTGGAAGAGCAGCCAAACCTTCCAGCTTTGACTACTTACTACTTGGTCTACTAACCAAGCTTATAACCGTTTCGTTAGCGCTTATAGCTGTTACGAAGAAGGTTATGACAAGAAAAGTGGCTACAGTGGATCCCTCCCTTTGAAACTGGCTACCCAAGTAAGTTGTTAGATCAGGTGTAGGGGTTCCCCAGGTTCATACTCCGAGTGCAACACCTACAAGGCCAACAGCTGCCAGCAGCGTGGCTAACATAAATGACAATCTGCCGTACCTCTAATAGTCTGGGTTCATTAGATGCTACGTGAGAGAGCAAGCTTCGGCACAATAGCGAAATCGCAACCACTTTGACTTTTGACTGATATAACTCTCATGAGCGTTAAGGAACAGTCATTATGATGAGCTATTCTGGTCCTTTTGTTCTTAGGGCTCTGGTAGGGCGAAGGTTGGTTGGGGGCACCCAACTCAGGACTGCCTCCAAAACCAGAATCCCTTTGAATCCCTCGGGGGTTTTTAATTGCGATCAATCCATACAATCATTACCTTTTTCCACTTGACAATTTAGTCCAATCAAGACCTCTCCCTACTCTGTGTGCTGAAGTTAACTTAGAACCAACCATTTTCATTTAGCAAATGCTTCCTATTTAGCAAAACGAGAAGGGAATAAAAAAATGTGTTCATTCCAAAGTGAGCAGAGATGTATTCGAAATACCTGGCGGGCGCTGCTAGGTTGGAGTAAAGAGTTCGCCTGACTAGAGAACGTGAACCTGAGGGTATAGCTCTTTGCATAATGAGGTTTACCTCCACAGCCCCCTTCGCATTCTCGTCATCCCTTTCCCATCCACCTTCCTTCAATTCTTGCCTCCTTTCCCTCGCCGTCCCAGCCACGTCGATTCTCCCAAACTCCCTTCCGCGTCCTTTAAGCTCTTCACTGAGAAACGGAAACGGCCTTCGGCAAATATTTAGCAGCGCCTAGACAGCAAACACTTTGTACGCACTAAGCGCAACGGACTGGAACTCCCTGGCCGGAGGCATTCAAGTAGTTTACAAGGCAGCAGCGCTTAGAGAATCCCAAAGGTACTTGGTTTCTAATTATGTGAGAGTTTCTCGACTCCCCCTTCCTGGCTTAATCGGTCTTCGATCAATCGGTCTTTTCCCCGAGCAAATCGGATAAGTCGAGAGTTTTCTCTTCGAGCTCAGCCGTTCACAGCAAATCTCAATTCACCAAGCTCCAAATCTGCAGCTTCATGCTAGCAAATTCAACAACATTACTAAAATAAAATGCAGGAATTACATAGCGTACTCCCAAAATACCCTCTGCTGTCCCAAAAGCAAAGAAGAAGTAGAAATAACTGGAAGAGGCTATGCAATGGGCTTCAGACAAATTTATATGATTTACCATCATGCCAGGCATAAGTACGAGAAAATATAAATACAGTGAAAAATATACATTGATCGCTTAGATAAATTAACACGCTCATTACATGGCAAATCAATATGTACCTACGGTTATGCATTTATAAAATAAAAAATTATAATCTATGAAATGTGACCAACTTTGTAGCTCAATTTGTAAGAGAGTGAGTTGTTGCAAATCTGCACCAGAACAAGAAATAAATTAATCCAAACATCTACATCTACGGTTAATTCTGTTATTGTACAGATAGTAGGTCGAAGTGGTCTGAACCAATTAGTGGATCGTATGGGTACAGTGGCGCATGAATGTCAACCAATTCAGCCAAATTCTTCTTCTCTGTCCAAAGGCAACAGAACGAAGGAACTAAAGTTAACGAACTTGTTTGTTGAGACCGTCTTCTCTCGCTGCTGAGATACTGTGTGCGAGCGCTTTGGATGTAAAGACTTCATCGTCTGGCCGTTAAGTCAAACTAACTGACGTTAGTACTGACTTAACGGCCAGTCTTTACATCGAAAACGCTCGCCCACAGTATCTCACCAGCTTGAGAAGACGGACTCACCAAACAGGTACGTTAACTTTATTAATCTACCTACTGGCGGAACTAACCCAATTACTTCAATACAAAACGAAGGAATCTCTGTTGAATGCGATCGGAAGCATTAACTTTAAAGGCGGCCAAATAACGGACCCATACTCGAAAATCTAGTGGATGATTGCAGTTGGGTGCACGAGAGGGGGAGCAGAGGATCGAAATAAAACTGCAACTTGGTGAGCGTGAGGAGGACTGTAATGAACGTGCGTGCGGAATTGAGTTGAATTAAATTGAACTGAGATAGAGTACAAACGGGCGACACAAGGGTACTCGGAACGCGGAACTGGCGTGGGCAACCGATAGAGAGGGAGTGAGAATATACCGGGGCAATAGTTGGAAGCGGACTGAGCGTGTAACATGAATGTCCCTTACTGGGTTCCAGAGTTGAGATGTGGGAAGGAGGATAGGGGGAGGGAAGGAGTCAAACCAACGGAATATTTGGGAGGAAAGAGGGGAAAATGCGTAGTTGGGTTGAAAATAGGACTAATCCCTTTGTCGGCATGAAAAGCGTAAGGGGAGGGTCAGGGGCCCCAACCAGGTAACTTCAAGACTGAACGGCTCGCCAATTGACCAAATGGCGAACAATTGCACTAAAAAGTACCACGTTTGTGAAACCCTTTGTATGACGCCGTGAAGACTCAGACTCCTCGAAGCTCTTCAACAAATGTCGTCAATTGTAGGAAGTGAAAATCACTTGAGGATCGAAAACGATGTCGAAGTCTTTAAAAGTACTCATCCTACGATTCACAGTATGGGCACAAGTGTGGGGATGCAGATCTGGAGAATGACATTACTACACACTTACCGAAATTAACCTGCTTGCCTGTCAATCGATGCTAGCAGAGCTTCAGCCTCAATGGGCTACTTCGTAGGAAAATCCTAGAAATGCCGTCAACAAAAATTAAAAACGTATGGGTCAAGCGTGGGAGTCTAGAGGGGCTTCCGAAGAATTTGGAAGGGAGCAATAAAAACCTACTCGACTCTGACGATTTGTCAGGTAGCTCTCGAACCACTTGAGTAGGGGGCCAAAGAATCCGAAACCACTGCTTCCTATGAGGAGGGAATGAAGCATCTTGCGGAAGCCTTTAGCAAAATCAGTGTTAGCACCTGCTCACTCGATTTGAATTCGTTTAAGATGAACAGCTGCATGGACAAAACCCTGCAAATTATTACACAACGGTTTATTATTCGGATAATCAGCTTGACCTAGCATTAATGCTCCTAGACCCATCCTGTTCGATTCAGCATCGAAAAATATCATAATGAAACTCAAAAAAAGGTCGAAAAGAACTGAATCGTAATATTAAAATAAACAAAAAAACCGCAAGTATCTAGAAAAAACTGAATTTTAATATGAAAACATGCACGCTAAATACTAATATCAAAATTTAACCAAAAATCTATGAAAAAAACCAAAATGAGAATGAAACGAAAGAATCCAAAAAAATTGAATCGTATTAAAACCAAAACGTCGGGGAAATTGGAACGGGGGCGCTCGAAGCGAAAGGCGAAAGGGGACTGCGTTTCGTTAATTTTTTTAACCGTTTTTTGCCCATTACAACCACGGGCTTCGTCCGATCGGATTGCCGAGATGGCGGGCACAACTAGATACCAAATCGGATTTTTGGGCGAAAGAACGAATTTTTTAGACCACGTTTAAAGGCACAAAACGGCCTGGACGGCGGACGGGGGACGGGGGACAATTTGGAATCTCCATGTCTTGAAACGTAAAGTATCAAATTTTGAGGGGGGTTGTAAAAAAATTTTCGTGACCGAAAACATAGGGTTATTATTCAGAATGAATAATAAACCAAAAGAAAAGTAACCGTCGGAATTTCAATAGGAGGTGGATGTAAGAGCGCGAAAATTGGTCTGCAGACCTTCGGATGACCTCTTCCAGATATTTTTACCTCTTCTTCGCTTTTGGCAAGGGTCTGCAGAGGGTGTCAAAAAGGTACAAATCATACAAACGGAATCATCAGAAAGATCACTAGAAACCCTTGTTACCTCGGGAACTCGGCCAAACACTCAGATTTTTGTCTCCCACAGATACAAGAGCACATTAGAATAAAATACCAGCGACGTACTCCTCTATGACTTACCATTCTGAAACGTTAATACCAGATATTATTGAACCACTTCCTCCCCCACCGGCGTCCAAAAATGACACGAAGATGCTTTCAATCCCATTAATTTTAAAAACCCTGCAAATTATTTCACAATGGTTTATTATTCTCATGAACAGCTTGACCTAGTATTACTGCTCCCCCATCCCATTCGATTCAGAATCGAATACTAGTAAACCATACGAAACATGGCCTGACTACTGGAACTATGGAAATTAAAAATATTCCCCCGGCGCCAGGCGCCCGTAAACGTCTGATCCGATGGAGGGGTGGGACGAGGGCTTCCAGTGAACCCTCGCACGGCAATTGGCAGGACGTTGCGAGTCCAAAGGGCGCTGCGAGTCGAGCGGGCCTTGAAAACGATAAGAAACACGGCTTATTAGCGATTATACTGCGTTTCGTTAATTTTTTTAACCATTTGTTGCCCATAACAACCATGGGCTTCGTCTGATCGGATTGCTGAGATGGCGGGCACAACCAGATACCAAATGGGATTTTTGTGCGAAAGAACGAATTTTTTAGACCACGTTAAAGGCACAAAACGGCCCGAACGGCGGACGGGGGACGGACGACGGGGGACGGCGGACGGACATTGCAGATTTGGATCCCCATGTCTTGAAACGTAAAGTATCAAATTTTGAGGGGGGGTTGTAAAACCTTTTTCGTGACCGAAAACATAGGGTTATTATTCAGAATGAATAATAAACCAAAACTACCATGCACCGCCTGTGATATTACAAATAAGCTAATAACTAACTGTACGCTATAATGATTACTACTGTTACCTGTAAACAACGTTATCTAAATGTTCTACTGATAGATAGGGTGATTCCTGGATTCCACCTATATACACGTGCAATGTAAATGAGGGCAAAGCCTTACTATATTAATGTAGGCTCTTTGATCTTGTGCCACCTTCTACTTTGCCATTCAGTTACCACTCGACCCTTGGCTGCAATAAGCAGTAATTGAAATAACTGGAAGAGATCGGTTGGACCTGCAGACCAATTTACGGAAAGCCTTAATATATTTAAGTTATATTTAATATTTAAAAAAGGGAGTTTTGAAACTACGTTTGTTGTACTACTACGTGTGTTGTTTCTATCTTTGATTTTAACTCAATGCAATTGCTGTTGTCAACCGTCACAGTCAAAACAAGATTGCACTTTACATGAGTAGAGTTCGGTAAAACCAAATTTTACTGACAAACAACAACAAATACCTCAAACAACAAAACAAAATAAAATACTGACGATATCGCAAACACCGCAACAAAATAATGATAACGGTGCTCGATTGAGTCAACCAAACTAGCAAAAACATGGTCTTTTATTAGTTTACCGTGACCCATGCGTATCTGAATTTAGGTTGATGAAAAGAACAATTGCTGAATGCACACCGGGCTGAGGAAAATTGTGTGCGTCGCGCCAGATATTTCAAATGGGATCTAGCAAACTTACTGGTCCCCGGATTGACGAGTGCTTCTCCTCTATGACTGTTAGTGACGTTTGAAACAAGCGATTCGTTGTCTTTGGAACGTCGACGTCGGTTGTGATCCTATTCACCTGGTACAAAGGGAAAAATAAAATGCGCGGTGCCCAATGGTTTTCTGTCATTATTATCGCTGCTCCAAGCGGAAAGAAACGGAAAAGTTACTTTTGTCTTTTAACCTGCAGGGCGGGTGAACGATCAGACCGCGTTTCAAGTGCTTCCCCTCTTTTCCCCGCTTTAAATTACGTCTGTGGATCGAGTGAAAAAGACAACGAGGGGGAGGATAAATGGAAAAACCCGGCCCTTAATTGGCCTCAGAAAACTTTTCGAGGAGCAATAACACGGCAGATGGCCTCAGAAATGATAGAAGTTTTTAACTTTTAATGAAACGTGAGTGAGAGCGGATGATAGATCTCTGTAAATTGGTCTGCAGGTCGTTGGACGACCTCTTCCAGTTATTTCAATTATTGCTTTTGAAAAGGGGGCAGCGAAGGGTCGAGTGGTAACTGAATGGCAAAGTAGAAGGTGGCACAAGATCAAAGGGCCTACATTCAGGATTCTGACATCAGAATAAGACCTCCAATTATCCCGTCATGTGGATTCGTCTTCCCTTCCTCTTTTGATGCGTCATTTACCTTTGCGCCTTTGCTGAAACGTTAAGCGATTGAAGCTACTGGATACGTCTACCGTCCAGTTTGGTGATCACGTTTCGGTTAGTCAGAAATGCTGGTGGAATTGGATGGAATATTACAAGAGAGCAACCTGTTTGATGAGAGTGGGTGGGAGTTTGGATGCAAGCCTAAAGAGAATCAAGCCAACGCTCATCGCTTTTAGCTGTGGGCCTTTGAATGTACGCTCGGTGAGTAAAATATTGTTGACTTTCAACTTTTACAATTAATCATTTTCACGCTGACCTGAAATTGCAGTGTGTGGCCTGTACAATCACATCGGCACGTCAAAATAAAGGTATGGGCAAAACAGGTCCGAAACAAGCTATGGTTATCATAGTGATCAAAACACCTAATATTTTCTTCTCATAAATGGCTTCACCAATTTTGATTACATTTTCTGTACCGGTAGGTCCAAATGTTATAATCGTACTGTAAAATTGTTATTGGTGTTAAATGAAGATAAACCATGACCAATTTGACACCAAATGAACAATATCTTGAGCGACGCATCACACAACTTTACTTGGTCTCATATGCATTCAACGACATTCTTAAGAAACTAATAAAATCTGTGGCGGTTATGGTTCTGAAATTTATTGTGCTGCTCCTACTTGTGTCACGACTATTATTATGCTATCAGTTCACAGGTAAAATAACTGCCTACCAGATGTTTTTAGAAGGAAAGCGTTCATCGTTTTGGAATAATCGGGTAAAAACTGTGAAATGGTATTAGTTCATATGGCGGGGGTTGAAATTCTAGAATTTCTTTATATCAAATGCCCCCTGGGTTTTCTGAAGAGCCTAATAACATTTGAGCAGAGTTTATAAGGAAAAAGTTGCGCTTATATCGGTGTTCGTCGGAATGTTTGGTAATTTATTGTGCTGCTCTCGTAATTTTCTCAAGGATGAGAATTTCATGGTATCATTGTGTCATTTGAAGGTATACATCAAAAAATTTATTCAAAATCGTTGAGGCCGTTTTTGATTTTAAAAAATATTTAGTGTCTTGATAACTACAGTTAGTTCAGAAAACGGATTTCACGCATACCCTTGTTTTGGCGTCCTATGCGTTGAACAACGGTCATAAAATAAACGACAGCCACCTCAGAAATTCCGAAATCCAACATATGTCGTTTTTATGGCTAGCAGTGGGACGAAACATTCAGGAACACCAGAAGATCCTAGCGGTGTTACCCAAGTAAGTTTGGTAAGTTTTAATTTTTATGTAATTTTTATACCTCTTTATTTTTGGTCATTTATTTATTCTTGATTACTTATCTATTTTATCTGAGGGAGCGAGGAGAGTTGTGTGATGCGTCACACCATATATTTTTGACATTTCGGGGATGATACGTTGTAATGACGGCAGTAAAGAACGATGCAATACGCGTAGTTAAGTGCATGGATTTTCTGGCGCTGCTTCCTAAAATCACATCATCGACTGCCGCCCAAACTGCGAGTAATATTATAGAATCAGCGACGTCGGGCTTCACATGTGGAGATGTGGAAATTCGGTTTATTTATGCCTGTTGACGTTTCGAGGACTTACCAGCTCTGTTAAGCCTTTCATGCAAATATCTGCAGAGTCAATATTTATCCCTCAATAAGTCTCTAGGGAACAGCCCTTTGTTCCGAAGCGTTGCCAAGAATCGGATGTAAGTTGGGAGTGAGGATTTCGATGAACGGATCCTACACTCTCAACATGAAAGGGGCGTTCGTAGTTGCGCCAGAATAGTTACGAATTTGTTGCCTCATTAAGTTAACATGCGCCCTAATTGAACAAATAAAGCCAATAAAAGATATTAATACGCATCCGTCAAATATATTCGCTACCCTCACAACCAACATATCCGAAATAAAATATATTTTATGGTGTAAATAAGCAGAGTTTTTTTACTATGAATAACTTACGGGATTGCGTTCCCTGACGAGTGATTTGCATGAATCTTCGCGGAATCAGCTCCAGAACACACGTAATGCACAAATAACTCTAGACATACATAGGTGAGTCAAATGGTGGCATGAAGAAATCGTAAGGAATATACAAAAAGCGTGAAAATATCTCGAGAGCGTTTCAAGCTCAAACCAATTCGATTCATAAATTAGTGTGTTCACTTACAATGTCAGGTCATGTCACAACCTTGACCTTGAACTGTGCCTACACAGGCACGTGATGCGTTTTTCGACTATTGTTCGACGCAAATACGCCGAATCAGTATGGGTTTTTGACCTCTGAATTCCTGCACCTGCCCTAACAGGACTCCGTCGCCCTTAACGGCAAATTCATTGTTTCCCCAAAGGCCTTCATCCTCAACCCTATATTGTTATCTATGGGAATTCTATCTCTTTCGTTATTTCAAATTGACAAAGCATTTCCCTTTTGTCTGAACATTCTGAAATATCATTTCCTCCTCTCTTTTCACATTCCTCTCCACAACTGACAGCTCCTCCCAAACTCATTCTCCTACAAAGTCTCGCGTAAGTCTTTCGTCTCTAGTTCTCCCAACACAGTCGTCTAACACCTTTCGTAATAAAAGTCGTCTCCAATTCACCCAACGGACACTTGCTTCCTCACTTTCGACATCTAATACGGATCTCCTTCCATGCCCGTACAACCAGTTTCACGCCTTCAGAGCCCTCCTTGTTCGCGCTTATATACTCAACTCATATCCAGTTTAAGCCACCTCTTCTTCAACATCTAAGTCTCCAAATCTTGTGGTATACCAACTCTTCAAATTACATGTTTGTGCTCAACTAATCCCGTCTTCGAGATTCATTCAAGCACACATATCGATTACTATATACTTTCGCCACCATTAGCACGGGGTCGAATGTCATCACAATGAAGGAAACTGTAAGAGGAGGGTTATTGCCATTTAGATGTCAGTTCCTCCTCTCATCAACGCTAGCATTGGCTTAACATCAACCGCTACCTCTGCTGTGACATCGGCAGACCTAACGGTATTAGCTTTATAAAGACCCAGTGCTGACACAATACAAGGTCATGGTTGTGCCAGGAACCTAGCATTGCATTTACTCTCCCCAACCTCCCTCGCTCGTGCCATTTTGGAATTCCCTCTCATTTTCAAGATGCGGAAAAATAATTAGCAGCACAAAATAAACGCTTTGGTGCGACGCATCACCCAACTTTCCTTTGCTCCCATGTGCATTTAGCGATTTTCTTCCTTCTTGTGATTAATGTTATCGGTTTTCCGTCGTTCTACATAAAAACTGGGACGCTTAAAGCTTGTGTTGCTCCTATTTGTACCACAACGATTTGTCCTCTAAGTAATTTCTTGGGAAGGATCGTGTTGTTACCGGTTTGGAATCATCGAATAAGAACTAAACGAAATGGTAGTAGAGTTCCGTAATTTTGGCAGCTGCTCGTAATCATCTGCATCATACAAGTTTCCTTAGCAATATGTGCATTCAGCAATTTTCATGGCGTTATGTAGTAGAAATTCAAACTGTTGTCCAATGAGTTCGTTTCAACCAGGTAAAACAAAACTACACGTAATCAATCATACCAGGATAAATACTAATTATCACAAAAGCATCCTGTTCACTATTGTTTGGCTCAGGCCGAATTAGTTGAAATCTTGAGCTCGGGCCTTCTCCGAACATCAAGTCGTTCTGACCTGAAGCCTTTTGATTGCAGCTGTGGGAAAGTACGAACTGCCAGTTGAACCTGCTGCCCTTGCCAACAAGCAGCTTAAGTTTATTTCGAAGCTGACCACGGATGCCCCCCTTTCAGAATTTTCGAAATATCCACTTCCCACCATTCAGTTTACCTCTCTAACTCACAGATTTTCCCAAACAGTGTTCAGCCACAGCAATCGTCTCTCAGCTCATGCCCTACTCACCCCCCTACTCACTCGCTCTCCCGAAACAGTTCACTTATTCAGAGACTCATTAAACTCATACTCAAAGGGTTAATACAGTCCTCACTCACGCTCATCGCGTTCATTCATTAATTTCTTTTACTCCCGAGCTCCCCATCTTGTACATCCCACACCATTTAGAAATCATTGGGTTAAAATTTTGAGAAGTGGGAAATAAGTGAAACGTCGGTGGATTGCGAGATCAATGTCGCAAATGGCGTTTTTGGACTCAGTAAAGTCTGAAACGTAAAGATGTGAAGAGAACTAAAAGCAATTGTTTGCCGACTACATCCCTTTCCTTTCCACTTCGTCAAGCTAAGGAAAGCAAAAAGGAGTCAGAGAAGAATCTTCGTCTTAGTCAGTGCACATTGTTTTTCCTGTTGACAGCAGATTCAGGATACTGCAAGGCGTGAATACCTGAGGAACGGGTTTCTGCACTTACTTTTCTTACCATTTGCGCCAAGGAAAGTAAAAACTATGTTGTAAACTTATATAACTTCAGTTTGTAAAATACTTTTTTTAATTGTTTTTGTTTTAATACCAACACCACACCGAGACATTCATCCAAGAAATTCACTGCGTTTTAGTTTTCACACAGCTCCCATCACGGAATCCAATAAATCACGCAGTCATATCAGAAGTTCAAGCCGGAAGAGTCGTTGCAGGGATTAAATTGTTCCAGTGACTGAAAGGGGAACGTCAAAAGTTTAATTACTTCAAAAAGGAGTGTCACTAAAGAAACGTCGAATCATCTCTTGAGCCCATTGCGGCTGATCCCCAGGTACCATATGACCAGCGTCCCGGACTAGGATTTCCGTAAAATTTTTGGCGGATTTCGAATATCCTGCCAGTCGGTTCCCGACCATCCACTGCTTTCTTTGTGCCGCTTTGTATTCCTCGGTTCCGCTCCATTTGAGCTTTTCGACGAAAGCGATTGTGAGGGGGTACGCCACAACGATGTCCAGTTGCCCGTTGTACAGCAGCACTCGGTAGTTTTCGAGGATTTCTTCGAACCAGGGTTTTACCGTTTTCATTATGTCGTTTGCGAGATAGTGCTGTACTATAGAACCATCGTTGTACGATAAATTACCTACGTGAATGCTTTTCCGCGTTCCACATTGACAAAAAAACCTGCTGAGAGTCTTATCGTCCATATTTGAATCATCAGCCACGTAATCGTAAGCATCCACGCGGCCTAGGACTGTCCTTAAAAGACTGAAAATGCCCTGGAAACCAACAGAGGCGTCTAGATATCTCCGATTTTTGATGTCGTTGACAATTTTATCTTCTAGATGCTTGAACAATTTTTGCCCCGCTCCGTCGACGAGCCCGTGCTGAAATAAATAATCGCTGTATTTCATCATGTTTTCCGGGTCGACTAACCCGTTTCCAATGGCAACCCCCTTCAAATTGATCCTGACTCTGCTATTTTGGTTGTTTTTGTGAATAGCGTACGCGAGAGCTGGAATGTATTTTCCGGCGTAGGATTCCCCGGTGATGAAAAAGTCTCGTTCTGACAGATTTGGGAAAAGTTGGAAAAATTGGAGGAGAGCGAAGTACAAATCTCTGCCAATTTGCTCTTCAGTGCTGGCGTAGCCCGCGGGATCCTCCGTGAAGCTGAACCCCGTTCCAACTGGATTGTCGATGTAAATCATGTGCACGTGCTCAGACCAGGAATAATTCCTCCGCCGAAGTTCCAATTCGCTTTCAATTTGAATTGGGCCGGTTTCTGTGAAAAGGCCGAACATGGACGACGCTCCCGGCCCTCCCTGCAACCAAAGAGCCACTGGAGCGTTTCCGGGGTCGCTCTCAGCTGGGAAATACCAGAAAAACAAGTTGCTCTTGTACTTTTTGTTCACAGTCAAATACCCTGAGTAGCTTTCGATTTGATCCAACAACGGAGGCACTCTAGCCGCTTCTCTGCCGTCCTTCGCTCGTCCTGCTTCGATGTACGGAGTCAAAAACAAGGGATCCCCCGTCGGTCCTACAGGTTCACAAAATGAGACTTTCGGATACAAGTTCATCCAACGGGCTGCAGCCGGGCGGCAAAGCAGAGCGCCTAAAAAACCGACACACACAAACGTCACGGCACGCATTATTACTTCTCACTGGGTTCCCGGCTGCTCGTTCAACTTCTGAGGCTGACGGGTCCCCTCCACAACCCCACCGCTTCACCTTATTTGACCTGACCTCGAGAGATATGAACTCAGTTGCCTTCAGAAATATCCCATTGTGGTGGACCGTTATTAGTATAACCTATCGAAAGAAGAAACGCCCCTAATCAATTATCGCGTGTAAAAATTGTTCATGCTACTGCGGAAATTAACCCAAAACTCAAATTTAAGACAAATCCCAAAATGTTATAAATTTTTGATAATTCCTTTTCAAATTTAGTGTACTTCTGGTTCTATGAGTTAGCTGGTTAACAAACATACCAGAGCGACATTTTTGTAGAAGTTTGACCACCATTCGACATTTTGCCTGACATGACCATTACATGTCTTGTTTGTAGTAGTGTTTTCCTTCAAATTATGGAAAAGTGCATAATCCTCCGCACAACTTCACACACACACAACTTTCCTCAGCACTACATTAATTCACTTGTGTTAACGGCTTTTTGTACTAACTCAATTTAAAACATTGTAAAAAACTTCGCGGTGGAAAAAAGTTGCAGAGCTTACAGTTCCGGAATTTATTGTGCTACTCGTACTAATTCCTGGGCCATTATTGAGCAATTGGTACATAGAAAATTAAGGAGGCTGTAAACATGATTTTTTGAAGAGCATGGTAATCACTTTTGCTGGGTTATTATTGGGCAACAACTTTTAGAACTGGTAGTAAACGAAACGGCGGTAGTTGAAATTCCGGACTTTTTGTAGTGACCCCCCATATATCTTATGAGCGTTTTTGAATGCTCACCCTATAGGTATTGAATTGTAAGCAAAAACCGCGCTAAATTTTGGTAATTTATTGTGCTGCTCTCGTCATTTTTCAACGGATTAGAATTTCATAGCATAGTTGTCTTATTAGGCGCTGTCTATATACAAAAATTTAATCAAAATCGTTGCAGGAGTTTTTGTGAGAAAAAATATTTGGAGTTTCGGTCACTATGATACCTATAGTTCGTTCTGGGCAAATTTCGTTTCCTTATTTTTGGGTCTCATGGTGACCTGCGGACTTAGTGTCTTTCAGCAGATTTGGTTCAGCTGTTTTCTCTCAATCGCGTTTACAGACACCAACATACACACAAACCGGTTTACCAAATAGTACTTTTTGAACTCCATAGGGTCTAAAACGTACAGATCTGAAGAGAAATAAAAAAAAACGTTTTCAGCAGATTACATAGCTTTCCTTTTTACTTCATAAAGCAAGGAAGGTAAAAAGAAATGTAGTGCAAGTTTTAGATGTGCGTGAAGCCGCATTCTAATGGTACAAAATAATTGCTTTACATTTTGGTCTTGCTGCAGCTTTCATGATTTTATGAAACTTTCAAGTGTATGCGGAAGGCCTAGCCTGCAGGTTCGCTTTGGGAGCAAGAACGTCTGCAGGAGGCTTAACTTCTGCAGCAGCTTCATGAAATCACGCGCCGAAATTCGGTTTTGTGGATTCAGTAAGCTTCGACGCCTAAAAATCTGAAGAAACCCCAACTTTTTCTACACAACCGCTATACATCCTTACTCATCGGGTGGAAAAAAGTAAAAACGTGATGAAAGCACAATTCAGAATGTTTTATTTACGATCGAGGTAGAGGAAAGGAAAAATAAAAATGAAATTAGGCTAGGAAGACTGATTGGTTTGTTTTTCACGTCTTCATACAGGCTGGTTGTTTGCTGTGCGACGACGAGATGTTGTTTTGTACTTCAACTAAACACATTATCAAATCATCAAAATTGCCGATGAATGGAACCGTTGATACACCATCGATTGGAGGGCGTTTCCCTTCTTTATCGAATGGGCTCATCCCACCTACGCCCTTGGGAAGGTTTTTGAGAGATGTTTTAGGAAACTAATATCAACCAGCTGTTGGCCTGAGGGGCGATCTATTGAAGGAAAGGAAGGAGGATACAAAAAAAAAAAAACTTTGGCGTCGTCCTCCATTTTTTACCCCACTTTCCCGAAGAGAGCGTGTAAAAAGATTAATGTAGATGTTCCTTTGAGGAAGCTTTCCCGGCCCTTTGCTCCCGAGTCGATCATTCATTATCAGCCCATCGATTTGCCCGTGGGATCTTTTCCCGTCGTCGAGCCGCATATACGTGATAAGGGGAGGACGGGTAAGTGAGAAATATCTTTACTGAACGCATTGTAGTATCGGGGATATTACTGTCATTACCTGGTCAAAATTACAGGCATTTATCCCTGAAAAGCTGTTACACGTGTGCCCTTGTAAGGCTTAATTTGGAACGGCGTGATGTGCAGTTGGCATACAGCAACTATAACGCCAAATGTAATTAGAATACAGACCTTTATTCACAATTACATGAGGCATTGACCACAAACAGGGGAGTTAACGGAAGCAGGGAATCAGGGAATAACTTCGGTGTAAGTAGTACATCAAATGATTTCTGTTATTCAGAAGCTCGTGGAGTTCGATGCCGCTCATCGACTGTTTTATAATAAACCAACCATTTCACTTTCGATTTCAAATCAGATATTCCTGAAAATTACAGTTGAGTTACGGGCGTGGGTGAATTAAGCCATGACCAGGAGTAAAGAGCCGTTCCTTCGGGACAGAGCCGTTCCGCCAAGGAGCCAGAATACAACGATGTTGACTGTCGAACCTCTACTAAAGGGGAAGGAAAACTGGCATTGCGGGGCCCGTTTCCGCCATCCGGTGATCGGGCATTGCCAGTACGCGGAGGGCTTTTGCTTACCAGGGACCTGGGGTCCTCCGGCGAGGGGGGTCAAGCCCAAACCCCCCCAAGGTGGAGGTCCCCAAAGCCGTAAGTCTGGACGGAAGTTCGGGCGGGCTAGCGACCATTCTAGCCTTAAGGGATATTTTTCCCAAAATGGTACTGCGGGGGTGCACAGCCCGTGGCGCAAGCCGGTGCACCATGGGAAGGTCCACGCAAGGTGGATGCTCTGCCGGCATCCAGGGTGAAGGCGGGGAAACCTGCTGGATCCCTGGTACCCATTTATGGGATCTGTCAGATATCGCAGTGGTCGTGGGTTCGCTGGAAGTAGTCCCTGTCCCATTCCCCGTTTGTTGCCCGATGGGGCGGAGGCAGGTCAGGGCCACGAGGTCGGTACTGCCTCCGCACACCCCATAAATCGGAACGTACATGTCGAACCTCTACTGTGGGCCTTTTACTAATCTATAGGAAACGGACCTCAAATATACGATTATACTGGAAGGAATTGGTATTGATTGACGCCCGAACCGCGTTATATTTGTTACAGTTGCAACTATTCGAGTAGAGAACTAGCCAAGACGAAAAGTGACTAGATTGTACGTTAGGGGTAGCCACAACAGACACCTTGAGGGTGACTGATTACTGAACATTCTGTTAATTCAGAGCCTCGTGGGGTTCAAGGTGTCCTATCAGGGGAAAGCCCCCTTTATGTTGGTCAACTAAATGATCTCACCATTTCACTTTTTATGTGTGAATTGCTGTTCCGGGGCAGTTACATACAACGTGCAGGAGAGGATGTGCAATAAAAATTAGGCCGAAACATCATTCAAATACAAGGTATAGTTTACAACTATACAGGGAATCGGTCACCACAAACATTGAACTGGAGTGTACGTGAGTGAATAATGGACTCCTTGAAGAAGTCACAACCGGTAACCTCCATTATTCAGAACCTTGTGAATTTCAAGGTCCCCACCTGAGAAGCCCCGTTCGACTGTGCTTTAAATAAGCGCACTATTATCAACTCACTTCACCAACTACTTCTGGAAATTGCTATTTGCGGGCAGTGTACAGGAAATCCACCACTGCTGTCAACCAACTGCTGTTCTTAGTAGAGACACTGTACAATTTCGGTTACAAGTCTAAATATCTGGTACGTAGCAACACAAAACTTTCCGCCACCCCCAGTCAATTCGACGACCTGCTACATATATCTTCGTACAACACATTTCTACAGGAACATTTATGGAGAACAAAGTGTAGGTACTAGTTTGTTGAGAGTACTCCGTAAGTTTGATCGAAATCGTTTCAGCCATTTTTGGAAAAATTGGAATCCCGATAAATTAATATTTGATAAATCTAGTTTCCTAAGCTATCATCGCTTATATCTCCATACAGAAATAATTACGGAGAACAAAATGTGGGTATGGGTGGTTAGAAGACTGAATGATCAAATCTAATGAAGCAGTTGTCGGGAAATTACAATTTTCAAAAAACAAATTTTTGGGTTATTATGATTTATATCTCTGCTCAATGAAATGTCAGAGGGTCATTTAATCAGAACAATATATAAGGATTAACTATTCGAAAACATCCTGTGAGTTGGTGAAAATCGCCTTCTTCCAAAAACGTGTAAAAAACGTATTTTTGCTTTTTAGGCCTATTCACTGTATCTTTATGAAGATATTTATGGAGGTGAATAGTTTTGTACTAACTAGCAGAAGATAATTTGAAAGTTTAATCTACATCGTTGGGGCTATTTTCGAGAAAAATGGGGAGTACATCCCCTCCACTACCACCATCTTTCGATCAATGGAAATCGCCCATTACCTTATTTTTACGTCTACAAAAATAACAACCAAAACACGAAATAATAACCAGCTCAATTAGTCCAACGGTTCTCCCGCAAATCGAACTACAAACACACACTAATACAGAGACCACACGTCGAAATTAGGGTTTTCGGACTCAGCAGGCCACAAACGTAAAGATCTGAAGAAAATCCAACTTCCTTTTCGACACGATCACTATACTTTCTTGTCCTTTGGGTCGGGGAAAGTAAAAAGGTGGTTTAAAAATGACAGTTCCATCGACATATCTTACACACCCATATGTACATTTATGGTTTATTTGGTTCGGTTTTATAATCATTTGAAACGCATTTGTTTTTGTAGTCTCTGCGTCAGGTTGTGTCTCTCGTATACTCGGAGAGTTCTTCAAAAAGTATTTCTCGACAGGGTTACGGCTTTATTTCATTCTTCACGGTAACCTGCAACTAGTTAAGTCCACTGACTAGACACAATCCCTTCTTAAAATAAACCAGACACTTTGAGAACGTTCTCGAATTTCTCGTTCTGTGGAATAACAGAAAAGTTATCCGATGTTGTTATCTTTTTATGTAGTTTAATTACTGTTATTTTTATCATAATTAATTGTACGTGACGTAGAAGCGAGTTTTTGTTAAAAGAGAGAATGATTTGACGAAGCCCTCTCCGGAGCCCTGTTAATTCTAATGTTATTGTTAAGTAGTCGGAGTTGTTCGTAGAAACCTGACCACAATTCTCTCGGTATTCCCAATTTCATTTCGTTAAGTGAAATATTATTGCTGGGAAGTGCCGAGAATTCAGTTTACTTTGTTTGAGTCAACACTCCTCCAGTTCCATTTAGCAGCCGGTATTCCCAGTTATTTGCTTTATTGCGGCTGTTCGTTTGCCAACGAGAGAAGAGAAGGAGAACGAACGGGTAATAGTCGGCTGGATGTGATGATGGTGGTAGTGTGGTGGGGTGGGGGGGTCTCAGTTTGTTTTTCACTTTAATAAAAATTAGTCTTCAGTTGACGAAAGTGTCGAGTTTTCGTTCATTATAATTTCCAATGAGATTCGTCGACGGGATCGGTATGGAAAATATTAGCGTCGGCTCATAATAGTTCCACACCGAATTTAAATATCCGACGCGACAGTATAACGACAGTAAGAATACCTCTCTTACTATCCCAAAACAAGCACCGCGGCTTTAAGACCTAGTAATATGAGTATATTACTGTTGTAGGTAGTAACGAGTATATTATGTTGTAGGTGTAAGTGTAGTAGAGAGATGTGCTCTAAATATCTGGTGCAACATATATAAGTTTCCATAACCCCACGCGCATTCATCGATTCTTATCACTCCAGCAACTGAAACCTGCTTTTCTTTCAATTTAGATGTACTCGGAAGCTCAACGCTCGGGACGATATTTCACACTCGTCCTCTTACTATACTGAGCAGTTTCAATAATTATATCTTCAGCCACTACCAAGTAATGTTAGATACTTCAAACGCCGTTGTCGCTTCTTGTGATGAATCCTCCTGACCGGCTCTTGAATTCTCAAAGGCCTGATGGAACCATTTTCTTTTGGGTTTACGACTATTCACTTATTTACGATCAAAGTAACGTCAAAGGCTCTAAGAAGTACTTAACGTTACTTAGCTCTCTGAATCAGAACTCTGACTTAGAGCCTAAACCCTTAGGAGTTAAGCTCTCGGGTCTCTCATGAAGTCTGATGAATTGTTCTTACAGGGCCGCGAGTTTCCGAGCAACATCGTTAATTTTCTGAATCATTCAACGTCCTGCCGCGAAAGCCACTGGGGCGAATATAATTTATTTTTACGTTTTTACTTGTTTTTGCGATTAAACATGGGTTAATTACAAATAACATTAAGAATGAAAAAATACGAATATGAGTAATTGTGAAACTCTCCTGGATGGAAGCAAGTGCAGAGGGGGAGGTGTGGATGAGTGAATGTATCTGATGCAATAATTAATATTATACTAAAATATTTGTCTGGTAATATAACAAACACTTGAGCTATGGAAGTTAGTTATGCAATTTGGATGAAGACTTCTTTTTGCAGATATTTTATAACAAAGTTACCTCATGCGACGGAAGAATATATCCAATTAAGAGAAATAAAATATTAAGTACCTCATGGTGGAATGGCTTAGGGGCCTCGAATAGTGGAACTTGCCCTCATCACAGCTATACATTTAGTTCAGAGTAATTTTTAAATCAAAAACGTCTTGCAAAGTGGAAAACTGCTTGACTTAACGGATAAAAAGAGGTGAGAATTTCAACTTTGAGCTCGATAGGTAGAAAATTGAACTTAAAGTACCAAATTTTGCCTGAGTCTGCTCGTTTCTTTCCGCTAACTTGATAATACTCATAAAGGAATGTTATCCGCATCAACTAATAAGTCAGATTTTTAGCCCACAGTTTGCACCTGGTGGGTTAGGGGTAAACGTTTCGAAGAATTTTTTTTCTCAGTATAAATTCTGCTCCAACGCACCTCGCATTCGTAGAAAAATCAGTGTGGTAGTCCAATAAACAGTTCCATGCCATGATCGTTTAATACCACTCATAAAATAATTAGGAACATCCTCAGAAATTCCAGAACTGCAATCAACGCCGTTTCACTTACTACTATTTCTCAGTTTTTACGAAACGATTCCGAAACAGGTATTAATGGTCGTGGCATGAGTATGAGTACCTCAGTAAATTCCGAAAAGCTCACTTCCCTTCAGATCATGAAGTTTCTAGGGCTTCTGAGCCCGACGAACATTATTCCGGTACTTCAAGCGCTACCGCTTGTTACGTAAAATGTGAAGTTAGGTTTTACCAAGTTCAAATGACCGGAGTGAACAATTTATTGAATTAGCAGCTAAAGCATGAAAAGTGGTGAATGCACGTTGGGCTGAGGGAAGGTGTGTGACCTTTTCAATTGCATCGCGCGTGATTTGGAAATTTAGCCCCCGGGATATTTCTGGGGTAGAAACCATCCTCCGAGTTCCAAATGAACACAATATGGCTTCCATGTCGTATTACAGAAATATGACGAATTCGTAGAATAGTTTCCGATCTCACGAGGACTTCAAAGGTTTCTCGTACTTCGGCGGCGGCTCGGGTGTCACCTTCGATGAGCCTCACGAGTGAAGCCGTACGCAGATACGGTATCACCTTCTTTAAACATCAAATGGGACGTATCTTGTAACTTTGCTTGGGCCTCAAGTAAATCAACTACTTATCAAGCCCAGCTAATGTGCAGTTAATTGACTTGGCTCGAATGAAAGATATGTTGCACAAACGAAACATTTTTGGGCACACAAGAGCTCGCGCGAAGGTGTATCAAAAGTGGGAAGAGGTTGATGCATTCAGTGCCTAAAGTTATTTTACAACCTCCACAGAGTAACCAGCGTGTGGGTAATTGTGTGAACCGTTAACATTATTCTTACTTTCGTTAGAATAGAAAGTTATGTATGCGGCTGAACAAAAAATTACGAGTTTTCTTCAGATCTTCACGTTTTAGGTACTACTGAATCCGACAAACAACATTTGGGTAAGCGGTCTGTCTTCCCACGTGAGAAGGGGAAGTACTAGGGAAACAACCTCATTTCCTCAACTTTCCTTTCTTGCCTCTACTGGTCAAGACAACTTCACGCTCGCGTCGTCGCAGCTGTCAACCGCTAACGAGGGGTGTGTTCAATTAGAGGTACCGAACTTATCTGAAATATTCTATACGTGTGCTAGGGAGGGTGGGCTTAAAGGGAAGATGATATACACTTAGTTTCACGTACAAAACACACTGCACATTCCCCAGCCATATACACTGCTTGGCCGTAGAAGCCAGCCTTGTAGGGGCTTAATGTACACGACACTGACATAACCAACATATTTCAGACACAACTCTGCATCGACGGTGTGCTGCAGAACACATTTGAAGTCATAATGAGAGAAGGAAAGTCCGTCGTGTGGCTCTCCAACACATGCACGAAACATGGAGGAGGGAGAACAGAGTTTGAGCATTCCCAGGGCAGTACGTCACATCACCAGTAGTCGAGGGCTGACTGGGCAGGGGCTGAATAATCCCTCACGGAGCCACAAACGAAGGCTATGTAGGTCTCCCCTTGACCCTAACGGACCAGAGAACAAAGGTGACACAAAGGGCCACCTTCCCCTTCCCTCACCAATAGCACAGGCAAACCAGCTGCTACAAGTAATAACGCTCCACGCGATGAGATTCAAGACGGTTCTGTGATGCGTCGCCCCTGATATTTTTTAAAATAAAATCTCGTTCAGAGAAATTCGTCGCGTCTTCGGAGTCGTTTAATTAAACGCGGTCAGTCAGGAATTTCATCATCAAGTAGAAAAGGCCTGCGCAGCAAAAGGTGAGGCAGCAGAATGTTAAGCCCGTGAGCTGCGGTCGCAGGTTCTAATAACTAGCCTCTGACGGTCCGGAAATCGCGAGCTCTAGCAAAATTCATTAATTATTTCGAAGGGCGAACTTGGGCTACCGGTTTCCTAGTCGGCATTTGTGGCTTAAACAACGAACGTGGAGATTTCGAATACCGCCAAAAGGGGTTTGAGGCTTTGAGCATCTACTTCCGTAACATCATTCCGAGAAAATATTCATTTAACGCGCATATTAACGAGGAATACTTGGCCACTGTCGTGAAATATGAACGTGAGCCTAGAGAATGTACTGACCTGTGTTGTGGGTATGTTATCGGACTAACAATCGCAGTTGGAACTCAACTCTCCCAAACTCAGTCAAAAACGTGACGCCATGCCTGTTCGAACAGAAGGTCTCAGGAGAGGTATCTTTCATTGTAAATATCCCCCCCCCCTCACTCATTCACCAGTATGGCTGAATCGCTGGCGGGTGGGGTGGGGTTTTTTGGATATGTACCAAAAACGGAGAATTTTCGCATTTTCGTCGAAAACAGCTCTAATGATCTTGACAAATCTTTCAAACCATTTTCTACTAATTAGTACCTAACTCGACGGTGCAATAGGACGACTTGAAAAGCTGGTGACACGGCCTGGCAGCTTTATAACCTCATATTACCAAACACCTGATCAGCTTATCGCTCACGAGTTTTAATTTGAGTGACATGTATGAACTCAACCAGCTTCATTACCTCATCAAGGAAAGAGTTATTGATGAACAGGAGGTGGGCGATGCGTTGAATCGCTATCTAGAATCATTCGCGGAAAAGAGAGTTCCATAATCTCGATGTGAAAGGAACAGCGACTTCGACTTGGACTAGATGACTGATTATTTTAATGTTTAGCTTCAATAGACCATCTTTACATTCTGCGGAACCTTCCAGGAATACATCGGACGACTGGCGTGACAATTCTGTGAGTAAAAGAGCATCAACTCGTAGATACTTCTCCGGGAGTTTTTTTTTAATTTGCCGTTATCCGTGACTTTAACTGTAAGCTTTTAAGGTTTGAAAGCAACCACACAAAAAGTTTAGCTTCCGAACCGTTTGCTCAATCACAACGTCTCGTGGTCTTCACCGCCGGTTCGGGAGGGAAAGAAACTTGTATTTTTTCGGGTGCCCAGCCAACTGACTACCGAGGATACCACCATAATTCAATTTGCTTTAGGATAGGAAATCGTCAGGATCACGTAACGTACAAAAACATTTGTCTCGCTCTTTGGCCAGGAACGAAAATGATCTTGATTACAATATAATATAATATAAGATCATAAATTCAAGACATTTTTTTTCGTATAACAACTTTTTTGACGCTCTAGCTAATTTTGCTTCAAGAGATAAAAATAAATTAAAATAAAAACAAGAGATGTGTGTCTTTTTATCATCAAACTTGTTTGTTGTCATGGAAACCTAGTATTTCGTGGTTAAAGTACTTAAGTGGTGTTATTCACGTTCTGCAATAATTCTCGGACGAAGTCGATTGACACTTATTTTTCATCCCACGGCAAAAGTAATAAATTACTTGAACTTTTTATATCGTTAATTAATTTCAATTTATTTCAGTCCAACTAACTTCCTTCGCCCTTTACAAAATATAACTAGATGGAATGAATGAAATTATTACTACCGTCCTATAGACGCAGAACCCCACGAAGTGGAGGAAATCCTGTAAATTATTACGCAATGGTTCATTATTCTCAAGGCTTCATAACCCCCTTCTGAGGAGGTCGCTATTTATCTTCAATTATTTACTAAGATTTAAATGAATGGGTTCGTGACCTCCATGTATTACCTCTTCTTACACCCAGAAATTTGCGTGGGGAGGAGGGAGGGCCAAGGATGGGGTTCTAGAGCTCATTGTTTCGACTCAACTCTCAAATAATAATACTATGAGAGCTACGGGTGATGTGTACAACATTTAGAGCCGAAATCAAAATTCCATTAAGATGATGAGCGCCAAACATTTTCTTAGTACAGGTAAAACTTTGAGTCGTGAATCATGAGGACAAAGCAACATTTTTACAACATGACTACGTCTATTAACATAACTTTCCTTTCTACTTCGTAGAGCCAAGGAAAGTAAATAAAGTACAAAAAACAGGTGCGTGAAGCTCAACGCAAGTAATACTAATTGTGGATCAGCAATTTCAAGAAACGTTCTTTTAATAAGGTTAGCGCCTAATTCTCTGCACGTAGAGAGTTTAACGTCTGATAATAAAGGTATTTGAAGATTTGGGTTTGAGTTAGTTTGTACGAAAAACTCCACGCATAATTTTCCTGTTTTTGCATTGAGAATGGGTGGTGCACAATATTACCCACTAAAATAGTTTCGTTAAGATTGTCTAATGGCACCCGCTAACGCAATACCACTACATGTTATATATTAACAACTATTCAAAGTTATCATTTATGAGGATACACGCTAACGAATACAGAAAATATTAAGAACGATAGTTAAAAAATGCATCATATTAAACATCATTTTGCTTCCGATTGTTAGAAAAAAAACATCCCTTGTGGGGATCGAACCCACGACCTTTGGATTAGAAGTCCAACGCGCTATCCACTGCGCCAAAGGGACGGAGGTGAAAGGGGGTAGTGAATAATCCTATTTCACTATAACCCACTGAGATGAAAATCTTTCAACTCATCACCATCATCATCATCATCAACCGGTCTGCGTCACTGACGCTCATAGATATGAAAATTACGATACCCTCATATTTCGGTGATGTATTCAGTAAATTCTTCGATCACGAGCTCGATTTCGTTAGAAATACAATCATTAATGAACATCTGCGTCAATGCCATTGAAATATTATTGCATACCATTAAATGGCAATCAATAATAAGTTGGAGATCGGATTTTAAAACCGCTTCATTTATTCAAAAACTGGTTGTTATGTGTGTCAGGGCATTTGAGATTGTTATTATCAACAACGGACTGGGATATTGAGAAGTGAGAACAAGTATGTTTATCCCCGTGGGAATACGTCACGACATGTTTGGATGATATGACCACTCAAAGGGTATGGGAACCAACCAAACTGTTTTTGACCACGTGTTTTCATGTGACCGATGAAAGAAAAGACTTGTAACTGACGTTTTCTTGCTATCCTCGTCAAGTAATAACGATTAACTTCGATATGTTTGAGTCGGTTTCACGCTCTGCTACAATCTCTGATGCGTGAAAGAGGCCACGAACTAAGCCATCAATGGTAACCAATCTGCTTCGACCAGGATGGACTTGAATGAATCTCAGAGATGTGTTTTAGTTGAGCGCGAACTTGTAATTTGAAGAGTTCGTATATCACAAGATTTGGAGACCTGGATGTACAAGAAGAGGTGACTTAAACAGGATACGATTTGAGTATACTGGGGCAAACAAGGAGGGCTCTGAAGACGTGAAACTGGTTGTACGAGGAAGGAAGGAGAAATCCAAATTAGATGTCGATGAGAGATGAAACAAGTGTCTGTTGGGAGAATTGGAGACGACTGTATAAGGTGTTAGATGACTGTGTTGGGAGAACTAGAGATGACAGACTTTTGCGAGCCTTTGTAGGAGAATCAGTTTGGGAGGAGCGGTCTGTCGTGGAGAGAAATGTGAAATTGAGGAAACGGAAAATAAAGATGATTAACCAGGGGGAAATTCAGTGGCCATTGGAAATAACGGAAGAGGTGGAATTCCCATAGATAACAATAAGGGGTTGAGGATGGAGGTTTCCGGGGAAACAATGTTTTTGCCATTAAGGGCCCGGGGGTTCCGTTTGGGCAGGTGCAGGAACTCCGAGGTCTAAAAACTGATACTGATTCGGAGTTCTGCGCCAAACACAATCATTAACAACTCTCCATGGCTGACGTACTTTGGTCTCGTCTGAAAGGCGCAAACAAAAAGGCGGAGTTTGTTATAAAGTCAAGCAACGGTCATTTTGCTGTGAGCTCCTCCTTGAAGACTGAAAGCCACCTCTGGAGCCCGTTCCAGAAAACGTCAATTAAGGAATACCCAATGGAGTCGCAAATAGGTGATCTTTGAGAGGAAATCGCTAGAAGGCCTGCTGGCGAGTGGATCTCTGGAAGAGAAAGACCTCCTCCCTAGAGGATTTCTCATCCTACACTCCACTTCACAAACGCAGAAGTATCACGCAGTATTTTACATTATCGTTGTGATATTCGCAGCTGCCTATACAAAAACCCTGCAAATTATTACACAATGGTTTATTATTCTCATTAACAGCTTGACCTAGTATTAGTGCTCCCTCATCCCATTCGATTCAGCATCGAATACTAGTAAACCATACGAAACATGTCCTGGCTACAAAGGAACTACGGAACCAAAACGTTTGATGATTTTGCCCCGTCGGGTCGGGGAAATTGGAACGGGGGCGCTTCGAGCGACATTGCAAATTTGGAATCTCCAAGTCTTAAAACGTAAAGTATCAAATTTGGAGGGGGGGGGGTTGCAAAAAATGTTTCGTGACCGAAAACATAGGGTTATTATTCAGAATGAATAATAAACCAAAAAATGTAACCAAAATAGTTACAATGGTTTTTTTTGAAAAAATATTTGATGTTTTGTTCACTATGACAACTATTCTTGGGCAAATTGTTTTCGTCGCTTCTCATAGTGATTTGCAGGCTAAACATGAATTTGAACAGATTTGGTTCAATCGTTTCTTTCCCGGACACACGGACCTAACGGTATTTTCGGACTTGGAAGCAATTGAAACTCAGCTACTGACACCACAAAAACAATTAGTTACGATCAATTCCTTCCTACTCCGTATGGCTAAGGAGAGTAATAAAAAATCGAAATGAACAAGAAAAGTTATCAAAATCAGAGTATGATATTTGCGCTCAATGAATGTCCTCTGAGTGGGACATCAGAACTATATATACATCTTAGATGTTTTTTACTGCTGTACCGTAAATGGATATGATTCTTGGGGTCAAATTATCAATTATAACACAATGGCGTGTTCGACTTCCAGTCTCCAACCTTTCTTTTACGTTCAAAGAAAAAAAAACACACTTCAAGGTTCGCAATAGTTATTGTGCGTTCACAGGGCAGAGAAGGAACCTCATCATCATTATAATTTCCAAATATTCGTTTGTGCGCTGGAACTTGACCACGCTGCAAGCATCTCCTCAATAAATGATAGGAACCGTCAGTAGCAGCAGAAGAACGCTTCGTATTTTATTGCTTTCAAGTTGAATATTTATGAGGACAGCTAGGTTCCTCAGTCATTCAATCCCAAAGAAGTGAGTTCGTGAAAAGAAGGGGGAAAAAAGGGAGAAAAGGCGTTTAAATCTGCCTTGACTCAGATTCTTGAGGAGTATGTGGGACTTGCAAGGAATCTTCCTCATTGACCTCAGTCGCGTGCTATCGCACTTCCCTTCACCCTCTAAATCTTTTCCGACCTAAATTAAACTGGGCTCTTATCCCCAGGCGCCTTTTCGTCGGTTTTACCCGACAGCACAAATAACAGCCGTCGGTGCTCCCGTTACGAGGAGGTATTTCACAGTTTCTCGAGAATCGTCTCATTTTCTGAATCGTTTAAACCCCCTCCCTGGCCGGAGCTGGTGCCTCTACTCGCTTAGGCAACGCATTGCTGCTTGACATCCAGCACGAGTTCTTGGGAAATTCCTCCGCGGCAGGATGATTTGAATCTAATTTCGGCCGCTTTGGAAGCAACAATAAGTACTCAATATCACACAGTTGTCTTGACTGGTTTACTAAACTGTCCAGTTCAAGCGAACACGAATATTCGTTTTATTGGCGATCTTGCTCCACCAAAATCAATTTGATAAATAACTCAACCATTAAATCAAAGCAGTCGTAACATTGATGATTGACTATTCTTGCCGACGAGTTCAAAAAATCAAAATCGCTACGGGGAGAGGCGAAGGTAGTTCGAGGAAGTTAGTGCTTAAACGATTCATCGTATGGTGTGAGCTTGTAGCAACCTATTAGCAAGTGATCTATGCTCAGAAAGGTAGCCCACTACGTAATACGCTTCTTTCCTCATCTGCCCTAATCACGAAGTTTACTGGCACGCGAATGTGATTACATCAGTCGGTGCGTAGCAATCTTTTACCAGCGAGACCTGTTACGCTCTGTTAATCTTACAACAAAAATTCATCGAAATTGTGGAAACGTCATAATGTTTCATTATTGAGCCAAGCCATTTCTCGCTCGTATGAGATTTGGCACACCCAGGGTGTTCGACGCAAACCGTGGAAGTGGTCAGAGTCTTTGACCTCGGACTTCCCCGCGTCATTGTCTCCGACCGCCTAATTGTCTTCAACTATTTCAATACCTGCCCCTCACCTGCGGGCCCCCAGCTCCCTTTTCAAGGTTTTCCCCTTTCTTTATTTCTTTCTCCCAATTTCATTTTCCTATCGACGACAGAACTCTTCCAAAATCATTCTTCGTCCAACTACCACCCCAGTAACTTCTCACTCTCTCATACAGTTGCCCACGCCAGTTCAGGCGTTCCAAGTACTGCCCTTGTGTCGCCCATTTGTACTCCATCTCACCTCAATTTTAAGTCAACTCAATTCCGCACGCACGTATAATACAGTTCTCCTCACGCTCACCGAGTTTCAGTTTTATTGCGATCCTCAGCTCCCCCTCTCATGCACCCAACACAGGGCCTGAAGCTCAATTGAATTAGAAACACAAAACGAAAAAAGAAAGTCATTATTCTCGGAAAATACTGAAAACACCACAATTTTACTTAATTTATCGCTTCATGATTAATAAATGTACTCATTATTTCCAATGTTCGTTGCTCAATTTGACCCTTATCTCAGAAAATGAATAAGAGAATTACTTTCACTGAGATTATTGGTTGGTTTTCTCGTTAAATCTGTACAATCTTTCGGGGTTATCTTTACGTTCGTTAATTTGGAATACCGAACTGGGTTGATATCAGAGTTTTTGGATGTTGTAGTAACCACCCTTCAAAATGTCCAATTAATTGTGGGGTGTACTGCAGGCACGTGGATATATAATGGGGAATATCGTTTATTCCATCTCAATAGTTATAGTTGGTTAGTGAGCTTTTCTTGTGTTCACTCTCTATAAGGTGTGGCTCTACACTCTAAGCTTTGACTGGTCCAGTCCATCGCAATGTCTTTATCTACATGATGTCCTCTTTATCAGCCCTGCTGCTGGGTTGTCATACCTACAGCCATTCTTCGAAGACTGTTTAACGGTGACAAGAACAGCACTATTCCACCAGCGTCCAGTGGCAGAAATACCCTCATTCATCCACCTTCACTTTCGCACCAAGAGTTTCCCTACCCATAGCTTACCATTTTGTGTTGCAATTCTATAAAAGACGAGTTAAGACGAAGTAGTCTATTTCCACGGGTAAAATAAAGACAATGATAACTTACAAGTATGGTATGTTACAAGTTATGATTGTCTTTATTTTACCCGTGGAAATAGACTACTTCGTCTTAACTCGTCTTTTATAAGATGGATTTCCACTATCTCGCCGCACCCACCTTACATTATTTGCAATTCTATTCTACCTTTCACAAGAACTATTGAGCTTTCAAAATCTGGCTCATCTTCCTTGTTTGCTCCCTCTGGATTCTTAATGTGTAGCTGCTCGTCCATTGAAGCTGGCTGAATAAATTTTCTTCTGTATCTAGTTGCTATGTACTAACTACTATTTACAATATATATAGTTTTCTCGACATCTTTGTAATTTAATAAATAAGAAATGAGATTAGTTGACCCCTCGCAAAACGGTCATTTTTATAGATGATTAGTGTTTGGCAGACCAGGACATGAGGCCTTTTGAGTGCCCTAATGGAAGCTGAGTTGATTTATAGCCATCGGGAGAGTCCACCACGACAAAGGAAGCCCTCCTTGAATTCGCCATCCTGCGGCAAAAATTCAAATGTCCCTAAATTGTTTACCGCGGCCGAGGGTCGTAGGCCACTTATGAGAATTGCCATTTCTGATTTCGTTTCCTCTATTGCTCTCCCGAGTGCTGGCGGAAATATTTTGCATACATTCCCCCTTCCTGAATACAGACAATACATTATCACGATAAAGGGGCGAGGTGGGTTTTATTGTACACGATCTCACGCACGCGACTTATCAGGTAACAAGGAGGACAAATATACCGGAGGCTCAACGTTTATTGTGGGCCTGCGGCTTCGGCTGTAATTTACGCCAAAATAACCGAAGCGGACGAGAAGGGAATTCGCAATCTACATAATCGGCGATGGAACAAAAGGTACGATAAAACTCGTTACTGCGAACCCAGTTTGGAACAAAACGCTACCTTCGTTTTGAAGGTTTCTGCGACACGAAGAACGTAGACAACTTGATTTATTGAGACTTCAATTTACACCGCCAGTGTACTTGTAATTGAAACGTCCTGATCGTGCATCATTCATGAATTATGAGGAATACCCATAAAATAAGGTTAGAGTTGGAGGGCGCAGAGATGTTTAACAATCTTTGGTTTGACTCACCGTCAGAAAGGAAGTTAACTAATCGTATCGGTCAGAATAATTCGTACTTGAGTCATTACATTACTACATGTCGCCACTGTTGATTCCAACACCCCTGTTGTTGCCATCCGCTACCAAATCAAATATTTCACATTACGACATCCTCCATCATTGGCTTGGACTAACTAGCGTATAGATAATGACGCGTTAGCGTGTTTACAAGTAGGTTGTCGACGCTTGCACTTCTGCTGCAAAGTGAGACAATTCGCAGTCGTTCATTTCGCATTGGCACTTGTCAGTAACGTTCCCTGCGAAACTCCTCTGACGGGGAAATTTTTGTGCTGGAGGGGTGTCAAAAACTTAAATAGATAAATCGTCAAAATCGCATTTTGACTGCACATGGATTATTCAGTGCTGTGGGCGGGTAAGCTATCATATTCCCAAGTCTAAAAAGCAGCCAAGGCACATTGTTCATCAGCGATAAAAGAAAGACACATTTTCAAATAGTTTTCTGAGTTGTGGCTCGTTTTACGGAACAAAAAAAGAGTGTTGGCGGTAATGCACGACCAGTTTTGACGCATTTTGCAAAACGTGGAAGGAATTAAACAAGATTCTTGAAGGGAAGAGGAGTGAAGTGAGTGTCTCCATCACTAGACCCCACACATCTCGTTAGTTGCAGAACCTGACCCTTTGAATGGGATAAAGTGACCCACCAACGTTAGTACCCGGGCTAAGTGCACATCGATATTTTTACCAAATTAAAAGAAACCTAGGTGTGCAATAACGGTATCGTGTCATCAGAACGATCAGTTATCGACCTGATAAGGACTAGGAATTTTATTCGAACTAACTGGTGCGAATTCGCTAAAAATTGAATTTTTGAGCCTTAGTTCACCTAATTCAATTTCTCAGTGCGGCAAGAGAAAGAGAGAGAGTGAGAGTGTACAGGGAGTTTGCCCTCCTACAGGGTGTGAGGGTCATTTCCCATTTCCTCTGGAACGTACTCGCTTCTGTTCAAAAAAGGATTTTTCTGGTATTAATAACTCACAGCCGGAACTTGATTTTGCGATCCACAAGCCTGACGCACTAGAATCGTTGGAGATGCCTCCAATTTATCAAGGTCACTCCATCTGGCCCTTCTATGCACAATGTAGCTCATCTAGCTTTCCTTTTTCCCCAAACAACAGGCTGCGAGTGAATTCAAATTTAATGATTCCTTTTCCTATTTATTTCAATCGAGTAATATTAGATTTTTATTTATTTCGGAGACATCATTGCTTCTACAACGCTATATGTTGGGTAGATTTGATTTGTTTATATTTTCGTATTTACTATTATTATTATTGTTATTTACTGTTTATATTTTATTTACTCCGGTCAAGTTGAATTTAGTTGCTGTAAATACAAACAAAACACCAAATACGTACCAAGCCGCTTATTTGCAGAAGAATTTGTTTTATGTCACTTACCTGAAAATGAAAAAATAACGTTAATCAAGTCCAACGTAGTTGGAAATCAAGATATTGAACAACATGCGAAAGATTGATGACTTTTGGAGGTTATACATGTGAAAGGAAATGTTTTTGTGGTGGTTGACGTAGTGGAGTCTACAAAGTCTTCTCCCGCATAACTCTGGCTCACATCCACCCCTCAAGGAGAGGGCGATGGTCAAACGTACCAAGGCCTTCAAAGTAGTCCAGGAAATCGGATTTCAAGGATTCCACACATCAGATTGAAGAGACTCCGAATCAAATGAACTGTAGCCAGTTATGACGAATATCAAAGGAACCACTAAACCCTAGCAGGTAGGAGGAAACAAATAAAGGGATTTTTGCCCCCGCGGCCTTCCCAACTACGTTTTCCTCTTCGCCCAATTAAATCCCTATCCTTTCTGAATTGTGGTCAAAGGGATGAAAATAACTCCGGTCTGACCGTAATAATCCGGCATTAGAATTCAGGTTCGGTGGCTCGGGAGATTTGAGGCCAAGGAGGATCAACGGCTTGTCTGTCCTTCAGGAGCACAGGCGCGTTTCTCGTCTTATACCTACAAACCTTCCTATTCTGTCGAGAGGTACTGGACTACGTCGGCTCGCATCGATATCTTATTAGTATTATGATCCGAGGGGTTTCCCGGATCAAAAATCTCGCTCTGAACAATTGCTTCCGAATAGCGACTCTTTGCTCCGGGTGCCTTTGAGTGGCTTCGATTTTTACTTTCCTCGGCTCAACGAAGCAAGAAGAAGATTTACGTTGGGAAAATTGAGGATTCTTTACATCAAATGCTCCTCAGCAATGAACATCATTTGAAAAAATTACTATTCCGTCAAGACCAAGCGAGAACGAGTAGATCAAAATCAGCTCAATTTTCATATTCACCACCCAGAAAAAAACTGAAGATACTTCTTACTACCCAATGATCAAAGCACTAATTTTTTTCATAAACAGCTTTAAAGATTTTGGTTAAGTTCGTTGTATGGAGAGTTGTATAGAACAGTACAAGCAGGCGATACACAAATTCAATTCATGGGGAAACGGCAGCTCAATCCTCAAACACTTCAACAAAAATTTTCCAAGTAATTGTCAATTTGGCGAATTTTATAATTTTGTTAGCCCTACAATGTAACTGTCTCCACTTTATTTTATCAGCTGGAGATAAAAGAGCTTCGTAAGATTTTCACGTTTCGAAGGCTTAGAATCCGAAAAATATCATTTGAGAAAATTATCTGTGGTCTCGCTTAGGAGAAAATGGGTTGAAAAAATCCTCTGAAATTCGATATTCAACGTGAACATCAACACCGTCCGCTGAAACGAGGGTTCCAATTGTTTTCAGAACGATGGCTTCAATTTTTTTCCCCAGAAACAGCCCTAACCATTTTTGTTAAATGTTTTGTGGAGACAGCTCCACCTAAACGATAGTTAAATAAACAGAAAACACTTACGAAGTCCGAAAATTTAAATTTCTTTTATTAATATTTTCCTCATTTTTTCCTGCAATTTCAGAATAGTGTACACGAATCGTTTCTAGAAATTAAGTTGGCAGTTCACGTAGATCACCTACACCCAGATGCTCAAGACAGTCCTAGTGGCGACCCAATAAATTTCGAACGTTGAATACGGTTTGTTCTTTTAAAGAACGTTAACTTGAGTAGCAGTATTGAGAGCCATCGCTGAAACGACATCCAGCCGCAGTGACGCGTCCCAAGCACTCAGTGGCGCTCTGCAGGCAGCCCTCACAAGTAAACAGTATATGCCCCGCCTTATTCGAATCTGTACCTCTTAATTACCATTGTTGACCAGGTACCTTAGTGCACAGTGTCCACTCAGCAGGCCACATACCATCTGTATACTTTCCCTCTCCGGAGAGTATAGTAAATAACCTTGAGTGTCATTGGCCTGCTGCACTGAACTCCTCATTCAAGTGGCTCTCTTGGTGGGCCTGCCCTGATCCATCTCTTGCCAGTTCGATTGTTAGTTGGTACGGTAATAAAAATCACTGAATTTACGTGGTTACATATAATAGTTTTCTTCTAATTCAAGTTCTCGATAAGGTGCAATAACGCCAACCGATCACATTACAAAATAACTCAATAATATACACAGATATATAGAGACGTATTTTGTAAAAGAAGTGAGGGTTTCGCTTGCTATTGTTTGAAATTATGACCATATTATTTATTTGGAGACTAAATTCCCAGTCAGGATTTATCGACACAATCAACGATTATACGCCCCCCCCCCCAATGCATTCCATAAAACGACATTTCTTTTCACCGCGATTTAACGGCATCATATGGGACTTGCGCAGCAGATAAGATTATGGGTCTAGTTTTTACAGATAATGTAGTTAACGATGTTTTGTTTCTATTGAGCATTTAAAAGAAGTTGAGTTTTCATCCTTCGTTTCATCCTTCGAAATCGAAAAAATGTTGAAAATTATTACACAACGGTTTATTGTTCATGATTGTGATTTACCCTATTCAATTCATCGTTGAAACATATTGACAATACAGCATTGCTATATTACCAACCCGGGAGTTGTTTCTTTCCTGGTTATCGAGCTTGACGCAGTTTCTCACCTGCTTTTAGAGCACTTTAGAGACCCACTCATTCCGTTTAGCATCAAGAAGTACCAGTAAACGATACGAAATATGGCCTGACTACAAAGGAACAACGAAAAACGATATTACTGTAAGAATAAGAAGAATTCTGTTTTGTGTAGTAAAATGTAAAACCAACTTTTTTGTGACTCAACTCGACAACATTACATCAACTTTTTACTTATTAACACTAGTTGCTCCGGACACGTAACGTTGCCTTAAATTACCCTCCCTCCTCATGAGGCCCGCCCTCGGGCCTCGTCTCAACTTTTGACGATCTATTCGAATGAAGGAGACGCTTCCGCCGTCCAAACTGCACTTCAAAAAGCACTTCATTCTTCTTACGAAGAATCTTGTGTGGTCCAGTCCAGGAAGCTTGAAGCTTGGGACATCTTCCTCGAACTCTCTTCGGATTGAATACCCATACCAAGTCTCCTTCCTGTAATGTTGGAATTTTAGCATGCCGATCGAACGTTTCCTTCTGCGCTTTCATCTGCAACTTGGTGTTCTGCAAAGCGAATTCTCTTACCGTTTCCAAATGGACGCGCAGTTTTCTGAGTGGGGGGTCGTTGAATTGGTCGTAATAAAAGGCCTGGTAAATTCAAATCACGGCCATACACAAGCTGTGCTGGTGACAGGGAAGTGGTGTAGATTGGTAAGCCAAAAAAAACAGCGGTACCTTTTCATCCCAATCCTGTTGGTGCTTCGAAACAAAAATGGCTAAGTGTTTGGCGAGAGTCCGATTTAGGCGCTCCACTAATCCTGCTAATTGTGGATGGAGGGCCGTTGATCGTGTGCGGGTTGTTCCCAAAAGTTCGGCAATTTCGTGCAAAAGTTTAGATTCAAAATTTTGGCCTTGGTCAGAGTGAATGTCGAAGGGAACCCCAGTACGACAAAATGCTTGTTCTAATAATGCAACGGCTACTGTATGTGCGTTCTGGCTTCTGGCCACTTCGAAAAATAATCGACAGCTACCAGCACATGCTTATTGCCTCGCTTTGTGATAGACAATGGTCCCAAAATGTCCAATCCGATTCTATTAAAGGGTGCACCCATTGTTATCTGTTGAAGTGGAGCTGGTTTGATTTGGCCGGGTCCCTTCACTAAACGACATTCTCGACACGAGCGGCACCAGGATCTGACATCGTTAGTCATACCAACCCAGAAGTAATGTTGCTGTAGTTTCTTCAGAGTTTTCCAAAACCCAAAATGGCCTCCTGTTGGGCTATCGTGAGCCGGGCGTAGAACATTGCCGACTTCATTTCGTGGGACAACCCATTTTAACCAAATTTGCCCATTTTTTGCTTCCCATTCGTGATAGAGCTGATCGTTTTGAATTTTGAGTGAACCCCATCGGTTCGATAATTGTCTTGCTCTTGGGTTTCAATCAACTGTCTCGTCCGGTTTTGGTTTCTGTCCTATTTTTTTCAACTGCAATAGCTCAACAATAACCGGATCAACTTTTTGTTCTGTTATCCATTTAGAAGCAGTCCCATCTCTGAGACCAGTCCCATTTGACTAAACATAAAAAAGTTCCTAAGCACAACGTAATTGCAATAAAACGGCTAAAATTTCGCTTTTGGCTTATGTTTTACCTAGTGCTTCAACGAATTAGGAAGGGTTCAAAAAAAATATGTTCCTGGCCAAAAATTAATGTATTTTGTTCAGGATGACCAGGAAACGTCATGGGATGAATAAAACAAAAATGTACTTTGTGAGTGTCAATGTGCAACTTTCAGGAGAACGGATGAAATACTCGTAATTGAGCTCGTCACGTTTCCGTTCTGTAGGTTACGTGCCCGACGTTAACAAAGGGTTACATCGTCCATCAATCGCAAGGGGTTGAGAGAAAAAAAAAACGACGGGTTTTCGCTTTTTATTTTTCAAAAACAGCTTCAACGACGACACTCCACTAATTAAGACCTAACTTTTGTTCTAAATAAACATCCCCGTCGAAATAATGGTTCAAGGCGATACAGACTCAAGAAGCCGACGAGGCTTATTTTTTGATGTTTGTAAAAGCTGCTTCAACGAATTAGGCGAAACTCACGGGGAATTTACCGTCTCTTATTTGGAGATTGTACACCCCCCATTAGTCTACTTGGAGTCTCCCCTAAGGGAAGCAGTCACTTGTTCAGCTCTCGTATCCTGTTTTATTTTTGAGGCTGCATCTCAGCTCTCGTATCCTGTTTTATTTTTGAGGCTGCATCTCAGCTCTCGTATCCTGTTTTATTTTTGAGTCTGAATCTCGTTTGACGATTAGGATCGCGAGAACCGAGAACCACGGGCACCGTTCGACAAGTCAATAAGATTACATTACATGACCTTCTTTGATTGGCCTTACGTCTCATCAGCAACCGGAAGCATTAACATCGGCCTATTGTAACAGGAGTGACAGCATATTTGGATTCAGAGACTGTGCTCGTGTTGACGAGAGAAATATTTCGAGAGAAAGATGTTTGCCAAGTCAATACACTTTATTACACCAATGTGTTCGAGTCCTAGTTTAACGTCGTACAACAGCATTCAATCGACGTATGACGACGCCTCAATACTATGAAGTCCAAGAAAGATCACCTCGCAAATAATCTTTTTTTCACTACCGTTATATTATTTCGAACTTTTCGCACAAAAACCTTCGTTACACTGAAAATGCTAAATGCCGTTTTTCAGTTCTTATCAACTTGTCAAACATATTAACATGTTCAACTTAGAAGCTGGCTGCGCTTAACGTATCAAGATTAATTAGGCTGCTGCTACTTATGCCTCAACCTTCATTGAGTAATAAACGTGTGGAGTAGTTGATGAGACTATCAGCACAATTTTTGGGAACGGTACACGTTTACAGCTTTAAGTTTTAGCGAACACACTGTGAAGTTTCTGTTCTGTGGTGAGATCCGCACGGAGTTCAACCCAAAGCGGGGGAAGCTCCCGTTTTACTCCCCACTTGTCAACCTTGCACTCAACGGCCAAGTCATCCGGTAATTGAACAGTGATCACCTGGAGTGCTTCTATTGATACAGTCCTGTAGGCCTTGGTGATCCACAGGAGGGGCTTTCGATTGACTGTTAGTTTGGTACCCCAGACAACGGGGCAATAGCCAATCACGCCTGGAAATATGGCCGTATACATGAGGATAGGGTCATGGTAACACACACCCCACGTGGCCTTAGTAATTGCACTCAGTGAGGCAAACCTTGCAGTGGTAGTGCCTTTAAGGGACTTGGGGTGTTGGTTGAAGCCCCACCTCTCACCCATATACTTGACGTGCTTTTCAAGAAGGAGCCTGTGGCCGCCGAAGAGTATTGAGGATGGATTATTCAATTTTCCTTTAGAGAAGATAAGCTGGGTTTTTTTCTCAGCCACCTGCAGCTTCTGACGAGCGAGTACAGGTTCTGGGGGATTCCCCTACCTTTAAGCTTATGAAGGAGCGCTGGCCACCAAAGGTTGTCAAACGCCTCTCTGATGTCAATCAGAACTGCTACGACATACTTAGCCGGTGCCAGCAGGGAAACACCCCAAATTCCGACTATGACATCCTAAGTCCTTGTGTACACCCGTATTGCCTGCCTGTGAGGTTGCAGCCAAATACTCCTTTGAGGGACTGCAACATCAAGATTTCTAACGTTTTGCGTAATATGAAATGAAGGCTGAGCGGTCTCCATGATCACGGGTCTGACTGATTGCAGTCGCCTCTGTTTGGCAGGCTCGTTCGGAGGGTCCATGGCCAGCTCCATTGCTGCCCTCTGGGCAGCAGTATCTCGAGCTACTTGGTCGTTAGTGAACGCCTTCTCAAGGAGGGTTTCCAGTGAACTTTCGATGCTGCAGGCTCAGCCTGACTCATTTTGCATGAAACCTGCTCTACGTTTGCTTTTCCTATTGACTTGCAATATCTGCTCCAGGGGTTCTCAGAGCTCTCCGCTTCCACAAAGTTTTCCAGCCTTGCCGTTTGGCTCGTTTGATCGCGCGGTGGAAGGCCTTTTTCTCTTCGATGAAGGCAGTTCGGAGCGTGGCTCAGGCATCAGGGTCACGAGTGTGTACATCCTTCTGGCTCTATTTACACTTTGCTCGAGGGGGTTTAGTTCGTTAGTCCACTACAGGACTTTGATCGCCAAGTGCTGGCTGTTCAGGTGGGTGAGTGCTAGCATGTCGATGGACGGGTCAATGCAGGCCACTGCTGCCTTGGCTCCCATTGTTGCTCCAGCCACCACTTGCGCCTGCGATTCCAGACCAAGAGTTTTTGATCCTATGGTTCTGTATGGTGAGAACACTGCAGCGTTTCTTGAATGCACTTTGCAGCAACTCAGCCATAACCGGGGAACTCTTATTTGTTGTGCTGGAGGATTCGAACTGTTTTTAATCTATTCATAATCCACTCATGACTCATGGGTGGGGATTTCGAAGAAGTTGTGAGTGACGTGGTCACGCATTGGTCCCGTCGCGTTGACCCTCATTTGCGCCAGCTGGCTGTGAATAATTTGGACATAGGCACAAATCTATTCCATATCTTACAAGAAGAGGCGCAGGTGGCGTTTTTATTACCCACTGATGTTTTAGCTGACATTGTCATTATGTTTTTACTAATGGGGAGGGGGGGGATTAAAGAAGCAGACTGATGTAGTGTACCCTTATGAGTTCATTTGTTGTGTGTGTTTGTGGTATGAGCTAGAGGTGCTCGAAGCAGTGTCCTGGAAGCTCCCTCTCAGGCATATTGATTCTAGCCCCTTTGGCAAGCTCGTTGAAGGTCAAAGGGAGGCCTCCACATGCGCTACAGCCTCCAGTCCAGCCACCCACTGGGACTAAGACGCATGAGGGATTTTTCGCCTGCTGCTCAGGGTCAGCCCTTGGCCACTGGTGATGTGGTGAGCGGGACACACACCATCAGGCGCCCGCACCTATATAGGGGATCGCTTGTAGGTGTTAGTGAGCTACTCCAGGACTGTCTTTTGCTCATTATGAATGTTTTAAGTCATTGTGTTCTGCCATGTAAGCCGTTTCAGTGCTGTTTGTATCTGGAATATGTTGCGTTTGTCAGTGTCGTGAGCTTTAAGCCCTGATGTTACCTCACACACGCTCACTGAGTATCTACTCAACAGCAGTTTTTGGGAGCCCATGAAGAAAATTCCACCTTCCTTTCAGCCAATTACGTAAATTTCCTTATCCGTATGGGGTAGGAAAGAAAAAAGCTGATTGCATGTTCTGGTCAAGAGCTAATTAGACCCAACAAACCCGTTGAATTAACAATTATGTAAGAAGTGGATTCCTGATTGTGATTTACGAGTGTGAGACTAGCTACCGCGGAGTAAAGAAGAGGTAGAGCACATTCTTGTTGAGTAACGTCGTAGAGGCGCCCCTTGGGAGCCCGTGCTTGGCAACTACAAACCCGTTTGAGCGGACGCGCACTGAATTCTGATATCCTCTTATGACATTGTGCAGGATGAGAGGAGTGGAGGTGTGAGGGAGTGAGGAATCAAGAAAACGCTCTGCCCTTTAAAGGTATTAATAAAGAAAAGGACGTTTTTCCCGCTAAAGCCGTTCTCTCCCTCCTTTTTCCCACTCCATCTTCCCCACCCATTTGTTCCACGATACATTTTCCTCGCTCCCGCGCAATTTGTCGCGGTTCCTGTCAGACCCAGTGTCTCTCTCTCTCTCTCTCTCTCTCTCTCTCTCTACTTAGTTTTTCTACTTCAGGTTCCATATACCATTGTTGCTCCAATTGCATTGTTGTTACTAAATAGTTGACAATTAAAATCGTAAAGCAGAATTTTCGGTAAAGTTGTTTAGTTTATTCAGCTAAAAAGAAAACTGACTGAATCGACTCTGTTAAAACACGGTTCTTGAAGCTGATGAAATGATGACGCATATGTAGCGAGGAAGAGTGTTGTGATGCTTCATAATGTAACCATGCTCGTTGTTATTGAGTGTGACGAAAAAAGGGTTCAGTGTGATTCAAACTAAAGATAACTCAGGGAATATCCTACGACGCATATTCAAGTGTTCTATGGCTGAACACTGGCAGTGATAGTGTCATCGATCTGAAGATGAGTTGTGTCCCAGTGTTTCATTGCTGTTTCGAGAAATCGTATTATTTGTGGGTGTATTTTATAGATGCGTAGAGCTTTGAGATAGTAAATTCAATTATTTTATTTCGTTATTGTTTCCGCCAACGCGTTCGAGCGTTGGACGCCATCTGACCGCAGCGACGGCCAAACGGAAGCTGCGACCAATCGCCGCTGAGGTCGCCGCTGCAGGCGATCCTGTAACCTTAAAAAAAGGTTAACGTTTTTATTATTATTGTTGTTCCCTTTTTCTTAAAAAATACGTGCGTGCAGCTCAACGAGAATTACGAATAAATCGTGGTGTGGTGCCCGAATTTCCTCTTTACGAAGTTGTGTTTTGGGGCATTTGTTGTGTCGGCCTTCCTATTTCCGCGATCCACAGTATTCGCAACTCCGGAAACGGACAATCCCCGGCGCCGGGTCAGCTCAACGGGTCAGCTCAACTCAACGTGCTTCTGTGAAATTTGGTAAGTGGACGTATCATAGGAAAGCCGACCGTAAATTTATTAACGTCGCCCATACCTAAGATTCATATTATAATTGCACCTCAGTAAATCGTACTAGTTGGAGTGCACTATTCGAGCACAGGCGCAAGAAAGGCACTCGTCAACAGTTATCATTAATGTTTATTCGATAATACGTAATTATCATACTGTAAAAACAGGCAAGATCAAGCCTGGAAAATTGTACACTATATACTTGCATCGCAACATAATCTCATCAAACACATAGAACCTTTCTGCGAATATCCACCCAGCCCTGTTCTCGAGAGCAGCAATCCTAAAATGACCGGACATTACGTAGTAGAGAGGCACAACAAACTGACGTACTTTGTAAACGTAGCCATACCCAATACTGGCAATTTACTCACTACCTTAATGACGAAGTACACCGACCTTTCAACAGAGATACAGGGCCAGTGGAGAATGAAAAAGTTACAAATAGTGCTCTTTATCGTGTACATTACTGGTGTCATACCATACACATTTCACGCACAACATTGAATTATAAAGGGATACAACCACCAACACGTGCATGATAGCCAGAAAATTCTTCGACTCACACACGCACACACACACAGAGCGTGATACACCTGGAAAAGAATGAGGACCGTAGTTACGGCGTTACCTCATCCTATACCCTCACATTAGGGAGATAAAGCGTGAAATCACGATAACAATAATAACGATCACTCGAATTACAATTTCTTCATTAAGTTGGACGCCACAGGCCTGAAGTAATGTTGTGATTTAGTGTGTTTTGTTGTACTCGTGTAGAGGAGGTTCTGTGGCTTAATTTAGACCATACGTTCCGTTCGATTTAATTCAAATTTTCTCATGATGTTCAACAAAAATGGTTTGATGTGGGTTGAGGTGAGTTAACAAGTCAAGAGGGTTCGCGAAGTATTCCTCCTCAATTTAATTTACTTAATTCGTTTGACGATAGCGGCAAAACGTGAAGTGAACTTTAGCACGTGATGAAATATAAATCACTGTTGCTAACTAAGCTCTTCGGAAGTCACTATTTGTCTAGTCGACTCTTGTTTATCTTGAGAAGGTAAGTGTGCCGCGACTAACTTCTAATTCCATCTAACTTGGCGATTAGGACCAAGGCGCTCAGCTCAGACCCGCAACTTTTTTCTTATCCCATCCCCATTTAGGCTGCGAGAAACTTCTTGACGTAGAAGGAAGAGAAACAAGAAGTTCGAGGCCAAGCAAAGAAGATTCTGAGAGCTTAATTAATTAATGCATTCTCGGAAGATTGCATATGTGCTGGCGAGAGAACCTCCGTAGGATGGAGGGTGAGGAATATTCGAACTTCTGGAAAGACTAACTGAACGTTCCAGAACGATTTACTGGTTGCTCAGTTACTTTGTTTTCAACTCATCTCATTTTTATTCCATTCTCTCTCGTCCTCATATTAAATTAATCAGACAAAAGTCGCGCCTCACTGGGGCTACTGACTGACGTGCTCGTAATAGAGTGTAATATGCACTTACGCATGTCCTAACTGAACGAAAACATTTTTTTTCAAATTTGGTGTTAGACGTTGTTGAGTACATTTCAGGATATGTACTGCGAAGCGTACAGCGGGAAATCTGAAGTGAAGAACGTTAATATAGGTGTGACAATTAAGTAATGAGACTGACGTTATGTTGAAATATCTTAAGGTTTGAGAGAAGTTGGCAGTCAGGGGTCACATGCTCGCCCAAAAGGAAACGGAGACTCACCAACAACCCCCCTCCCTTGCCCTTTGAAGACCGAGTAACTTATCGCGCATCATTATCGCCGATCTACCTGCTTCGACCAAGAGTCTGTGATTGTGCCTGATCGCGGACAAACTTGTGACCAGTTGCGATTTACTGCCATTGACGAACAGTTCGAGACATTCTCCCAATTATCCTTTTTTTCGAGTTTTTTGGTGGCCACTGCTGTTCACGAGTATTCCAACCGCTAGTTTCGACGTTCGAACAACTATTTGCTGTGCAAATTAACTCCGCAGCCCTTGTTTCACAAAGGAGTCCTTCGTTTACAAGGTCCACATTACGACATCTGTCTGGATTCCAAATCAGTCCGATCCATTTTTTCCGCACGATCTGCTATAACTTCTCAGCAACCATTCCGTTCCGTGTTCTTGTTTTTATAAAGTAAATTATTTATTGTTAACCGTTTTCCTATAATTCATCCCCATCCTACGTACAGTCCACACATTTTTATAACTTGTGGGGTTAATATTCAGACGCTCAGATTTGGAGCCTTAGAGTCTACATTTCCCCACATAACATTATAAGAGCTGTATATTTTAAAATTACTCTACAATTCCTCCATCCCCTTCAAAATACTCCCCTTGGGCAGAGCTATACAACGAGCCCATCGTTTTTTCCACGCTTCTTAACATTTCTTGAACGCGCCAACTGGAATGTTGTTGTGTACCCCCGACACGGCCGCTTGGATCGCCTCAACCAACTCAAAATGGTTTCTTTGACCACCGATTTCGCTCTGGGGAAGAGAAAGAAGTCACACGGGGACATATCAGGTGAATGAGGCGGCTGCTACAACACGGCGATGCCTTTGGAGGTCAAATACAGTGAATCCCTGAGGGCTGTGTGACACGGCTCATTGTCGCGATGAAGGATTAAAACCTCTGCGATTTCTGGACGCACCGTGCGAGCCCGTTGTCGCAATCTTTCGAGTACTTCGCGGTAGAAATGTTGATTTACGGTCTGCCCAAATGGTACGAATTCTTTGTGGACAATTCCGTAATAATGTTCCGAGGTAATGTTCATGATTTTCAGCTTCGATTTGCTCATGCGAGCTTTTTTCGGACGAGGGTCATGCGGAGACAGCCACTGCAAGCTTTAACGCTTGGTTTCCGGGTCATATTAAAAGAACCAACTCTCATCACCTGTAATAACTCGATCGAGCAGCGTGAGATAATTTTCAACTTGCTCCAGACAGTCTTCTGCGACAGCCATTCGTTGCTCTACATTTCGATTTTCCATTTTCGAGACGAGCACAACCAACACGTGTTCACTTAACTCAACACAACGGACGAACTACTGCCGCTGGAGAGATTGTAAAAATATCACTGGGAAGGGAAAGAATGCCGCTGCACGCCGTAAAAAGTTCAAAGTCACAGTGTTGCCACAAGCGCGGCAATAACATCAGTCGCATTATTTTATTTAATTGTCAAACCTCGTAGCTATCCCGTTGTTCAAGTACGAACTTCATCGTCGGTTCAGTGCACTCGCGATTGGCGAAAAAAAGGCAGGGCTGCACGCTGCAATTATTCGCCAGTGGGGAATGTAGAATTGTAGTACCCGGCTCAGATGTTAGTGTGTACACTCGCATTGGAAGGCCGCTCTATTAAGTTCTATACTCAGTGGTCTGTTCGGCAGCGCTACCTGCACACAACGTGTTACACGATGGAGACACTCACCTGTCGTGGTTAGCACTCAAATTCGTTTATTAGTCCAAATAAGTTATCGGATGCGACGCATCACCCAACTCTCCTCACCCCCATACCATGTATGCATCTTACTGAGCCAGAAGTTAATGGGCCTCGCTGATCCGCGACCAGCAGTTCACGAACATGAAGAACGTAGGTATGGAGTCGAGGTTGTTTCCCGAACCTCCAAAATTACTCCGTGGCAGAGAAATGAAGGTACGTTCCAGGAATTTTGTGAGCGTGAAGAGATCAAGGAAGAAGAAACGCTATTGCAGACAGTCGTGAAGGACCTAATGTAAATGTGATAAACGGTCGAGGTTGATGTTTGTTCGTTCACGCGAGTTTACCAGAAGGAGGCTCTCCCTTTTACGTCAAAAATAAAAACGATTATTTTCAGGAAGCTCATTTGAATACTATGAACTTTGTGTATGTTTTGAAAAAAGGCGATAACACAAATAAGTTTATTAAAGAAATGATGGAGCTCGAAGTGAAACTTCGCTAATAAATTGGCTCTTAGTCGTGTCTTATGGTTGTCTCTCGCAAGTATCCGACGAGGTAACACCCAATAACAACCGATTCGGAAAAAGTAAACAGTGCCGAGAATTGAGCCGACAGTGAGCAGATTGACGGATGACCTCAACTGATTGCGTAACAATCGAAGGCATTGTGTCCAGAGCGAAGGCGAACACTTTGCTTCTCAATGCATTCGACGAGCTTCACGATATGGCAGGGCCCTATTCGTATTAAATAGGGACAAATGGTGTAGTACGTGAAAGAGAAGACAGAATCCCCTTGAAGCCCTTGAAGGAGACAAAAACTTCCAGCCAATCAGCTGATGTCTAACGGTAAGCCAAAAACGAATACGGGCACGGATTATTACAATGACAAAAAGCTAAAATATGAAACAGTAGACTGAAAAGTTAGACAAGATCTCAAAAGACAAAAGTCGAGCGTCAATTATGGACCCCCAAACATGTATTAAATCAAAAGCAAAGCATGATTTTGATTCATTATTTCACCTCAACTGAAATAGTTCGTGTGGTTTTCATTTCTTCAATCTTCATCTCATCAGTAGGTAGTTAACGTCTACTTAAAGGACTGCTTCAGTGTTGACATCATCTTTCAAATGCTCCAGATGAGCGGTAGTACTACTCTTTATAGTTTTCAGCTCAACATGGTGGGGAAAGGCGCAAAATGTATACGTATTGAAGAGAGGGCATTAAGTCATCATTGCCTCGCATGCACGATACAATCACATCACACCAATCTGGGACACAGTTGACCTCTCCCTTTGAAACTTGCCACTCAAGTAAATAGTGAAGTCATCTGGTAAACCAAATTAAGAACTCGTTCCATTTGGGACGGACCCCCCAGAGTCATACCTCCGCGTACTCTCTACAGGAAGACTGGCTGAACCGCCTGCCGTACCTCCACCGGTCTGGGTTTGGTGGACGCTGTGGCTCTTGCACGACAACAAAACAATGTCGATGACTTAAGAGCGTTCAGAAACAATAAATTTAACTATGAAACTGGCCTGTCGTGAATTAGGTAAACCCATATTACCAATTAGTCGTAATCTGAAAAAGGAAAGGAAAAAGATTTATGAAACAACGCTAGATAAGCTAGAAATATGTCGGCTCAGTCGGCAATTCCCCATTTCATCAGTCAGAAAACCGAACGTCGAAATTTTAATTCATTAACGCCGAGAAGGGTCTTCCAAATCCTCATTCGGCTTTTGTCGCTATTCTGCTCGAGGGTTCGTTGTCAAGAAGCCGCAGGAATCACAGACGTCGGATGGTGGAAAGTTGGAACTAAAGCTCCGGCAAACTCCAAACCTCATTCGGTTACATCAATTCAAAGCGAAAGTTTCGTTTCCGCTGATTGAATCTCCATGCGGAGGAACAACGTTAGGTACCGCTCAGTTTTGCTAGGACCCGGGGAGCACAATCGACGCACAATTACGACGAGACGACTAACAAAACGGCTCGTTCCGAATTAATTTTCCCGGCGCCTTTTCTCGTCGGCCCTTTCCACCGGAGAATAAATTAATATCTGAGCCATGCAACGGGCTCTGTAAAAAAAAAAGAAAAAAAAGCCTTTGCCCATCCGACCCGTTCCGATCTGAGCGATTGCTTCTCTTTTGTCCAGAGCCGTTTATCGTGCACCGGCGCCTGTTTCTCATCTCGGAAACAAGTCGAGAACAACCGCGGATTCCAGTGAATGAAACAAAGAGAAAACCGAAGGGGGAAAAGGGTTCGTTTTTATTTAACGGAAAAGTAAAAAAAAGAGAAAAAAAGGAAACATCGTTGGAATTTGAATGAAGCTTCGGTCGTGGGGCATCGACATGCTCTCGAATCACGATTATCTTTATTCGACTTCTGATTCTGTGTCCCAGAGCGCTGTACCCGCCATCCCATTTTATGGACATTCTGTTTTGGCATTGTAACCGCAACTGCATGTCGATTCAAGCAACAAACTGGCGCTATGTAAAGTCGTACGTTTCAACAAATCCGAATTACGATTTTAAATAGTTTTTGACGGTAGAGACATCGATAGATACGACTGAATGTAACACAGAGAGAAAGAGAGAGAGAGGGGGAGGTTATGACCAGTTTTATGACGCGTGCTTTCATCAAAGACATCTTTAACGAGTTTTAATCAAACCTTGTGCATATACTTTAGTTAACAATACCTAACTTCAGCTCTCAACACACGTATCTGTGAAAATACTGTGGACGATTGGAAACCTATATAGTTTTAGGTTTATTGTTCATTCTGAATAACACAATTAGGTTTTCGACCAGGAACGTTGTTTTACAACCCTCCTCTAAATTTGACGATGTCCTTTTGTCTTTAACGTGGTCTGAAAAATTCCGTTCTTTTCCACACAAAGTCCATTTGGGAATTAGTTTCAACTTGTTCCGATGTTGAAACCCAAATGGTTTTAAAAGTTACGTAAAATGGTTAGGTTAGAATTGCAGATTTATTGCAATTCTTGGATATCGTTTCCTACGTATTTCTCAATGTTGAGTCAAATAAACGGGTCTGAGAGGTGAATTATTGCGTTTAGATGACAATGAACTCACAACAAATATACTGAGCACAAATCTTAGGAACTCGTTGGATAATATAACGTTTCTATCCGCATTCTGCAGATCCCGCATTGCATCCCACCTCACTTGGGCTGGGCCGCTCGTCGCATCGTGCGATTGAAACTGATGAAACATCAGAACAAGACAGTTACATCAGTTTCAAAACAGTAACGTATTTTCAATAATACGTGGAACATCCACGAATTTCCAATGGAGCGGAAGGAGCTGGCTTCACTAGTCCGGATTTGATGATACCGGGAAATCGTTACATAATGCTCAATGCTTGAGTTGGAAGGATCATGTCTTTATGTCTTTCTAACTCTTGAAAATTTGAAAAATTTTTATTACGCTCTAATTCATTGGTTATGTCCTATGATATAGCCGCTTGGGGAGGTGCGAGCAGGAACACTCTGCGACGACTCATTTTTGCTGAAAAACGCATGATCAAAATCCTGCTAAAAAAGCATAGACGTTGCCCCTCTTTTGAGCTGTTCAGCATGTTTGGGGTCCGAGATTCGCGTCGATGTCCAAAATAGCCTTAATTGAAACCCATCACAATATATCAGCAGGTGCATATTTTGTAATACTTGTGGCTCTGGGGGAATGTTAGATTGTCATAGCAGGTCAACGTACGTGTCTGTATCGGGGAACGAAGCTTTTTAATAAGCTCCCCCCGCAGGTTAGAGAAATTTCGTCCTTAAACCATGACCAGGCAGCTATAAAAGGATTATTTTCTAACTTAGTTTTTCTTTTCTCTACAATTTCCTCGGTAAATATTCTTATATGTTCCATATAAATATTAACTATTTTTCAAATTTTGTATGTATTCCGTGGTGCACCTAATAGTAATGCAGTTAAACTCCTCACCCAAGCAGAGGTGAGGAAACCTCACTTTCAGTTGCTACCTAGAAACCCGTTGCGAATAAAATAAAGACAGTTCAGTTCGGTGCTTAGTTCGATCGTTATTACGTAATATTTCGCTTAGTTCGTAACAATTGGTGGCAGCGGTGGGATAATCGGAACTATTCGAGATGACGGCCCGCGCAAGAACGCCTCATCATGGAGTCGACGGTGAGCGAACAGAGTTTACTAGCGTTGCAGTTCAAAGGGGAGAGCAGCAAACGAGTGAAGAAAATTTTTTCAACATCGGAGCCATGCGTGAGAAGTTACGTAGAGAAATTAGTGACCAGATTGCTGAGGCTGTGAGAGGTATTCAAAACCTTTTCAGATCTGAACACTCAGTGCAGGCTCGTCTACATACCAATACGTCCCAAGTTGATCCTGGCAATGGGACAGTACTGTGTGAATGGAAACCTACACCATTTGATGGGACTGTAGACTGGCCTGCGTACTTTCGGCAATTTGAAATCATAGAAAGCCGAGCGTCTGCCCTAGCAGCAGCTCTGCGAGGGCCAGCATTGACTGTGCTGGTGGATGTTGCAGTCCCCCTTAGTTATCCCGACTTACTCAATGCTCTTGATAACAAGTATGGGACCGCTGGGCGGACTCAAATGAACTTGGCATTGTTGCACAGCCGTCGGCAGAGAGCTGGTGAAGACATTCATCAGGTCATGCTAGATCTGGGTAGAAAGGCTTGGCCACACCGGGATGAGTCCAGTGAACAAGTGATCACTTTACAGTTTGTTCGAGGCTTGGAGGATCATGGTCTGCGTGGAAAGCTGCTACTCCAGTGGCCTGGCAACATGTGTGTGTGAGATGCCTTACTTTCTGCATTGAAGTTGGAAGCAGTCGCCCAACTGGCCGTGCCTGCAGCACCTATTCAGGACGTTGCTATCGACGATCCCCCTGATAGAGTGTACAGGGTGGTCCCGAAACGGAAAATAAGCAAAAGTGACGTTTCATCCTCAATTAAGGAGGGAAGTAATGTTGGGAATGTTGCCACCTGACTGTTGTTGTCGTGTTGTTTTAGTTACCGTTTATAGTCAGTTGCTACCTAGAAACCCGTTGCGACTAATACAAAGACAGTTCAGTTCGGTGCTTAGTTCGATCGTTATTACGTAATATTTCGCTTAGTTCGTAACAATATTAACTATTTTTCAAATTTTGTATGTATTCCGTGGTGCACCTAATAGTAATGCAGTTGAACTCCTCCCCCAAGCAGAGGTTTCCTCACATGGGGGAGTAGCATTCAAATGTTTAACCATGTATTTAGAGTAACAATATATGAATGAAAAAAAAAATGAAATGTGAAACCAAAATGTCCCATCTCCTGCTATGACATCAATCGATGCAACTTTCAGTTTGGCAAGTGTGGGAAATCGTAATCAACCAGCTGGCACGCCGTGTTGAACCGCAGCCTAGTTGAAAAGAGCTTATTTTGACAGTAACAAGGAGTTCAGAGATGCTCGATATTTCGTCAAATCTGGGTTTCGTGAACAACTGTCATTGAGTAAACCGCGACAAGAGTCAAGAGCGCGGAAATTTGCCCATTTAACTGTGAAGTGATTCAAGGAAGTTGAAGAAGTTGAAGCCTCCACAAACCTCATCTTGGGAGGGAAGAGGATGGCGTGCCAGCCACCCATTAGGATCTGGATTGATTGAGATGGACTGGAGAGGCCATGACCTTTCTTTAACCGAACAAACCGTGGGTTCTTCCTGGACTAAGAGGTACGAAAAATCTTAAAAGAGGTCCCAGGAAATCGGCTGTCAACAATTTTCTCCCGTGTTGCTAAGCAGTAATTCGAATTGAACTGCGACACGCAACACTCGCGAATCGACGCGTGTCGGTAGGATTTCGATGGTTTCACGAACCTGGTGTTTCAGTTAACGTTTTAAAAGGAATCAATTGTGTTTCATGTTCGTGGGACATGCTCTTTTTTGAACGGCTGAACCAATTATGCTCAAATTTCATATCCGTATGATTACCATGGGTCAACAAAGCAAGAATATGAGCAAAATCGACTCTAAATTAACGATAGTTATCATAGTGCCCGAAAACCACGTTTGTTCTCTCAAAACTGAAAAGTTTTGTAATTAAATTTTGAAAAATTGACGAGAATGCCTTCTAAAATTATAAACGATTTTGACAAAAAGCGATCTTAGAGCAGTTTTTGTATACAACGCTTGTATGAACTGAGTGAAAAATCGATTATATGAAAGGCATAAAAGTACGTGAGGCTGAGTTGTGTGGTGCGTCGAACCATATTTTGTTTCTTATTAGAGGTATCGAATAAAACTGGTTGTCTTGGAAAATCAGTGCTTCCGCTCTCCAACAAACAGATACATTCGAATAAAACAAAACGAATTAAAATAAGAAAGAACAGATAAAGATGGAAGTGGATCAGGTTCGGCACATTAAGTAATATTTGAATGTATTTTTATAGAGGATTAATTCTTCTACTGCACTCGTTTGGTATTTGAGGTTGTGACCCGAATATCCTCTCCAAGGAGCTCTTATTGTATTTTAGGTTGTCACAAGCGGAACACGTAACATATATTGTATTGTAAATATTCTTTTATTCGTTATTGAAACAGTTGTGCGGGATGAGGGGTGATGGGAATCGCTCCTCATTCGGCATTTACACACCTGACGTCTTCTTAATTACAATTCAAATGTTGTAAAACGAGGATAATGTTCAGCGAGAATCGCAACATGCAATCGACGGAAGGGCAGGGTTGTGATGTGATGAGAGGGGTGGTGGGGGGCTGCTTCCGGAGCGTAATTTGCCGGGTGGGTTGTTTTCAGCCTGAACACTATGTAAACGAGCTTCCCAGAACGTGTTAAGAGTCAACTAACACTTCGTTTAGTACCTCTGGTCGTTAGACCGCTACTTTACAATTTCCGTGCGAACAGACCTTGAGAATCCGAAACCTAACTCGTGCAGTTTTAGAAACGAATGTTTTGAAGAGCGACTTATGGTCAACTCTATAGAAACAGTACTTAGACTGCAATAAAGCCGACGAGTATCGTATATTAATCAGGAATAGACGCCAACTGACTGTATAAAACCTATGCGGCGATTTACTGTTCTGCTCCTTCGAGAGGCATGCCTTGGAAGACAACTAATAATCCGGTCAATCTACCTGTCGGGTGATTTGGTCTTTCCTAGGTGACAGTCCAAACACAGCGTCCGTATATGTAGCAGATCGTCGAATTGCTACGCAACCAGCAAAGTTACATGTTGCTACCCCGCAGATATTTTTCACGATCGCAATACTTCCCTTTTGGTATATTATTCATTCTGAATAATAACCCTATGTTTTCGGTCACGAAACATTTTTTACAACCCCCCCTCAAAATTTGATACTTTACGTTTCAAGACATGGGGATTCCAAATCTGCAATGTCCGTCCGCCGTCCCCCATCCCCCGGCCACAGTCCACCGTCCCCCGTCTGGGCCGTTTTATGCCTTTAACGTGGTCTAAAAAATTCGTTCAATCCCATTAGCTATCTAGTTGTGCCCGCCATCTCGGCAATCCGATCGGACGAAGCCCATGGTTGTTATGGGGAAAAAATGGTTAGAAAAATTAACGAAACGCAGTATAATCGCTAATAAGCCGTGTTTCGTTTCGTTTTCAAGGCCCGCTCGACTCGCAGCGCCCTTTGGACTCGCAACTTCGTGCCAATTGCTGTTCACTGGAAGCCCTCGTCCCACCCCTCCATCGGATCAGATATTTACGGGCGCCGGGGTAATATTTTTAATTTCCGTTGTTCCATTGTAGTCAGGTCATGTTTCGTATGGTTTACTAGTTAGTATTCGAATGGGATGGGGGAGCAGTAATACTAGGTCAAGCTGTTCATGAGAATGATAAACCATTGTGTAATAATTTGCAGGGTTTTTCCTATACTGGTGGCAACCGAGAAAACCCCACTGCAGCCTCAAGTGGGCCTACTGTGTGTCCTCTCTGTTCCACTCCCAGATCTCATGGAACAGGTGTTTCCTGATACCACGTCCCCACTATTCTCGCACGAAACGCAAGACAGCCTTGAGATACGTCCCCGCAACCTGAACGGCATCTCAAGCACAAGTACACGGTACGTGCTCTGCTGACTCTAACCCCGCCTCGCAGAATCCTCAATTCTGTACCAACCTTGAACAGCGTACCTTAGCGTACAGTGTCCAGCCAACCTTCTTATTGGAATGTCTTTTTGTGGTAGCTAGAAAGGACTCAGGTCATCAGGTTTTGGCCGAGGATGCCCAACCTCTTATGTTCGCGTGCGAATTTAATGTCGAAAGTGAATATTACAGTTAAATTGATTCTGTTCCGCCGTTTTCCCCGAAAATTTGATATTGGAATTTTTAATATCAAAATGGCGTTTTATTACACAGTTGTGGTGCACAGTGAACAGACTAGTTAAAGTTTTGAGTGCGTTCATTTCAAAAACAGTGCGAAGAATAAATAGGGGTGATCCCGTTCGGGTAAAGTTCGTGGCCAATTATTGTCTAGAGGAGCTCAATCGTAAATAACGGGTTTGCAGAAGTTGCAGCAGAGCTATTATTCATCTCTTGATTAGCTGGTCCCGTAGCGATGGCGAATCCCCCGTCGTTAAATCGAACATCTATCATTTTGACTGAGACTCGAATGGCACTTGCCCCCCATAACTCCGGAACTTTATTATGCGGGAAAAACGGCGATTTTGAAATAAATCCTGAAATTAATTGTTTATTAACAATAAATTATGTTGACTTCCCATAGGAAACCCGTACCAAAAACTACAAGAGCTGCACTATAAATTGTAAGACGACTTTCTACAGCCCCTTGCACATTTCTTCTAATAAAAACTCTCTTTTCCGCTCAATTCGTATTAACTTGGTAAAACATGACTAAACGTTTACGTAAAAATTGATACCGCTTGAAGTTCCGGAATTTATTAAGCTACCACTACATATACCACGAGCTTCATTTAATAACCAACGGTTAAAATTGTTAGAAACTAACCAAGTAATTCGGGAATTCAAACTATTATGGATTCTACCGCTAACGTTTTGCACAGTGTTTCCCTTATGATTCCGTTTCAAATATTTCAAAATATTTTACTTAATTAATAGGACCTGTTCAGTTTATTCTTCGTAAAAAGCCAGATTACAAAAAAAAATGAAATTGAAAAAATGTAAGTCAAAAAAAATTTGAGTGGTGCTTGTAAATTGAGGTGTACACTCCCAAGAGATGAACTGAAGGTTTCAATATACAGCATTGGTAACTGACTAACTGACGTAACTGAGCTAAACTTAATTCGAAGAATAGACACGATTCCGCAACGAAAACCAAACTTGAAACTTCACAACCCCTTAAATTACCTTTACGCTGATTACTTACTAAAAGTCGTAGTGTAAGAAGGGAAAAGCCAATCAATTCCGGGAAAGTAAGGTTGAATTCTACGAGGTTCGTTCCCACAACGAAGCAAAAATCAGATCAGCGATAAAAATCGCTGAATGTACGTAGGGCTAAGAAAAGCTGCGAAGTTCGTCCTATATTTTAGATAATGCGTTAGGGTTGCGGATATCGGTACTGATTGTAAGTTGCATAACTCACCGCACAATAAAAAAAATGGATAAGCGTCTCATCAAGCGTCAAACGACGTTCATTCGTGCGTTTATCGTACGTGTACTTCCGAGCTCGGTCCACTAACAAAAGCCAGCCAGGGCTCTTGATGAGCTTGTGGCGTGTCGAAAATGAGCCGAGCTACAATTCCAGGAAGGCAGGCGAGACTAGGTGCGACCAGGCACAAGAAGGCGCACCACATGCGCTCACGTAAGCCGACGTACAAACCATGAACTCCGACTTTTGAAGCATATAAAACACCATCGATTGCAATGTGTGAATCATTAGTTCGAGAAATTCGTTGTGAACATCACTATCACGACTAGCTTTTCGCGAGAGAAAGAGGGAGGGAGAGAGAGAGTGACTAAGAGTAAGAGTCAGGAAGAGAAGCTAAATGTATTGTAGAAGATATATAAATGGATTATATTGGCATACTATAAGCACACAAGTATAATAAAAATCATAACACTATAATAAAAACACATTTGAAGGTGTTATTCTGAAAAATAAGAAGAAAACTGGAAGAAAACAAAAATGAATAATGTTCATAGAGTTTTTGGCTGTTTAAAACTTTTTACGAAATATTTCTGGTACAGTTAGTTGTAAGATTCCCGTGAACCCCAACAAAAATCAATATAAAATACGTTAAACGTCACAAGATTGTTGCCAAACAAAAAGTACGATTTTCCCAGCAGCTTTTTACGTATTCTCCCAAATGAAAAACTGATCTCTTTTTTGGAATATACGAAAGCACGAACGATATTTATAGAATAGTTCGAGCTCTCGTTATGTGATTGGTCTCATTCCATTTCCACCCACTTGACGTGTTCCAAGATATTGACAGGTTTAGGAACAATCAAAATCAAATTGTGAGTACTTGCCGTTATTCGATTTTACTTATGAAGCCTTAGTAAAACCACAAATATTTCGTGCCAATGCTTTCGAAACGAGACACTAAGAGATCTGTCTCCGTAATCTTCGTATTTCGTGTGGACTTGCATGAATGGATGGTATAAGTTGGAGCAATAAGATTCTTCTGAGAACACCTTTTACACGTTGTCTTCGAAGGAACACCACCCATGTGCTGAACAATTGGTTACAGGTGCACCGATAAAACCCACCGAACACGTCTAAGCAGGACACGCATCAGAACGTGTTTTTAAATACATCAATTACCTAATTAATATTAAAAAATTAACGTTAAATTACTACCCAATTACTCTAGAAATAGAATAAATAAATAACTCGTAGCTACTTACGCTTGTATGTAGAAAGTGATCGTTAGGCCTGTGGTCACGTATGGTGCCGTGGTCAAGTGGACCAGGACCGGGAAGAAGACTGTGCAGCGCAGAGCTTGCATAGCTACGACTCTTGGCTGCAGCGTGCCTCAGCTTCGGTTCCAGGGTTGGATTTCAAGGCTGTCTTGCGTTTAGTGTGTATTATGGACATCGCATCAGGGAACACCATCTTCATGGAAACCTTGGGTGAACTGATAGGACACGAGGCAGCTGATACACGCCACACGGCCCATGTAAGGCGGCAGTGGGGGGTTATATGGGTTGCCATCTGTATAAGGGGTGGTGGTAGGGGGTACATACGTTCATCTCAAACCTCACATGCATCTCAAATACCATGGACAACGATACATTATATATTTATATTCATTCATTAATTCACCAGGAAATGCTGTGAAACTGTTTCGATACAGTTACTTATTACCTCTCTCTAGCTTTTTTTAATGCTTCAAAACGAAAAACCTTTTTGAATCTCCGTAGATGTAAATAGAGATAGTTACTCGTATGAAGGGTTCACCATGGTAGCGCAATGCTTTCTTTAATATCCGCTTGACTGGCTGACTGCACTGAATGAAATGAATCCCGACTACGACTTGTTGTTCAAGCTCCTGCTCATTGGAGACACAGGCGTAGGAAAATCATGTTTGTTGCTCAGGTTCGCTGACGATCTATACTCTGAAAGTTACATCAGCACTATCGGCGTCGATTTCAAAATAAAAACGATACGTCAAGACGGCAAAATCATCAAACTTCAAATATGGGACACTGCCGGTCAAGAGCGGTTTAGAACAATCACCTCCAGCTACTATCGCGGTGCTCACGGTATCATACTGGTCTACGACACGACGGACTCGTTTTCATTTGCCAGTTTGAAGACCTGGCTGGAAGAAGTTGAGCGGTTTGCTAGCTCGGACGTATGTAAGTTGATTGTGGGCAACAAGAACGATTTGGTTTCCAAACGCGTTGTACAATACGACACCGCGAGCAAGTTTGCAGAGTCTTTGGGAATTCCGCTGATTGAAGCTTCGGCCAAAAATAACGTCAACGTAGAAGACGCCTTCTTTAAAATGGTTAAAGAAATTAACGAACGAGTCGTTCCAATGCAGAACTCAGGTGACCATTCTATGGGAATTAAAATCGAGCCCGCGACATCTTCCGTTCCCGACAACCCTAAGACCGGGAGCTGTTGCTAACTAATTCTGTATAATTGTATATATCATCACGCACATTTATATCCTTAAACATCCCCGCTATCTTTCATTACTTCCGGCAATTATATTACATAATGAGGTTACAAATCGTTTTATTGTTACATTTGAACCGGGACCTCCTCTCACCACTTGAAGTTAGAAATATCCACTTTTGTACAAGAACCATTGAAGTTTTGGACATAAAAACCTACTCTTTATGATTCATTACATTTTTGGTTTGTTCAAAACCAAATTTTAGACCCATCTTTCCAAGTTCAATCTATGTGTTCAGTTAATGGAATTTTAAATCTTTTTGCACACCTAAAATAGTTAAAATAAAAATCTCAAGAAACAGCTGAACTTGAACCTGGCATCAAAAACATACCTATTATACCTCAATATTCTACGTAAATACTAAAAATATCCAATCGTGTCAGTGCACTACGATTAATATATTTATTTTACTATTTCACTTTTAAAAATTGTACTCCTATACATTTACGTTTTTCTTGAAGTAGTGAGTTCGCTTTTCTATTTCATTTAGTAATTTTTCGTAATAACAGCTTTTTGTGCTGTTCATGAGCTCTTCCCCCTAACGCTTTAATGTTAACGACAAAGTAGCTGGTAGTGATAGTTTGTTAGATAGGAGACGTATCCATTTTAGAAGTTTCTCTTACATATACAGTTACGAAAACCAAGAAGCTGTGCCACACACGCTCTTAGCACAGAACTGACGTTTATGTGCGTGAAAAGTCATTATCAGGAAACCGTATGTCGACTCTAAACCGAGACCGTCGGACTGGAACGATTCGTTCGAACTTCCACGAGTACAGCGCATTCTTGCCGACCTCCAACAAAGGGAGAATTAATGTTTTGGAACAAAGTGGCAAATATTAGGAAAAATAGAATGGCAGAGCTCCGAAAGTCGGCAGGTATATCATTTACGTATTATTCCCATGTCACTGACGCGTTTTAATTAGCGGCCATCAATTCGGCGGAGGTGGTTGGGAAATCCGTTGGGGGGCATTTTTACCAAACCCAATTAATCAAACTGTCAAGCGAGATTAAAAGGGCCCTTCGCAACTTTGTTCCCTAGAACTAACGGGTTATTCGGCGGCAATGCTCGTTATTCTCTCAACTCGACTGTTATATTCCGGCGAGTCCTCGTTGCTGCTGTTTGACCTGAATCGAATGGACAGAGTTATTGCGAATTAAAATGGAATATTAAAAGACCCAGAGAAAAGATGGAGGAGATAAATTTGACAAATGACTATATGAGAGTGTGGCCCTGAAAAGACAACGTCGGTGTTAATTGATCAAAAAACCTCTGAAGGGAATCTAAGTTGGATAAATATTTTAATCTGCACATAAACTTTGTTGAATTTTAACGTCATGAAGCGTCTTGAATCGGAAAACCCCAATTTATAGTGGTATGTGTGTGTCCGAAGTCAACCTTTTGGGAGGAAAGGCATAAACAATTGAGCTCAATCTTTTCTTGTTAGCGTTTCCAGACGCGAACATTTAATGCACACGAGCACACTTCAATTTTTTCGAAGAAATTTGTGATACTTTATTAGCCTGGTCTCCTCATATCTCCACACATGAAAATGTTATGGTAGGGTTCATTTACGAGCATGGATAATTCAATGAAAACCGTCGCAAGATGGGTGCAAGAGAGGGAGAGGTGGACGCTAAGAATTGAGTGATAACAGTGACGAGCGAAAGAGGACTGCATTGATCGGAAATGGCTAATCAAACGTTCGCTTGAGATATACGATAGAGATACAGCTCGGCGACACGTGCGGGTATACATTCCCGGAGGGATGAACTGGACGGACGAGGGCTAAGAGACTGGCCGTGAGGAGGTTCCAAAAGTAAAGGATGAGGAATACAAGAAACCCCCACCGATGCTCAAATTAGGCTATGTTGTCAGCTCTAGACATATTGAAAGACGAAAGTTGGTTGAAAGGGGTAGTTTTGAGCTCCGCGGTTACAGAACAAAGGCCTCGAGCAGAATGAACTTTTGTAGCAATTCGGCTTGAGCTGTCGTGAACAATAACAATAGTAACCGATTTACACCGATTTGGCACATAGCCTCATTTTTGGCGTCCTACGGTAATATGATATTTGAGCCGATTTGGTTCATGCGAACCCGCAGACTCACTCTTGCGTTCACTCCTCGGCTATTTGAGCAGTATTCGTGAAGAAGCTCCATCTCCATTCCTGAGGATCTGCCATGGTGGAATCCTGTAACAAGGGTAGCGGTAGCCGCACAGTAGTCGAAGTAAGAGATGACAGCCGAAACTAGGCTGAATTCGAAATATCGAATGACGAAGGCGCAAGAGGGAACTCAGGGTAGCGAGCACTACGTAACACGCTCCACGAGCGCAAATAAAAGATGGCAGTATGTACAGACAGTGAGGTTCAACTTCGCGTTACCCTTTCGGATACTCATTCATGAGCGATCCAGGTGGGTAGGGGGAGCTCCTGCTTTCGAAGCTGGGGCCCTGGTATACTACACTGATGGCTCGGTGCAGGGTGGCCTTGCAGGGGCAGGCATCTTTGGGCCGAGGATCAGAGCAGCGATCCCATTGGGGTCGCTGGCCACGGTGTTCCAGGCAGAGGTGGCTGCGGTGACAGTCTGTGTGCAGCGGCTGCTGCAGCGGGGACTGAAGTGGCAGAGAGTCTACATCATGGTGGACAGTCAGGCCACTCTCAAGGCCTTGTCCTCATACTGTCTTACATCGCGGCAGGTGTGGGAGTGTCTGACTGACCTGAAGGCTCTGGCCGAGGACAACAGTGTAACACTGTGTTGGGTGCCAGGGCATCAGGGTATAGAGGGAAACGAACGGGCTGATAGGTTGGCTAAGAAGGGATCAGAGCAGATCCCTATTGGCCCTGAGCCCTTTGTTGGGACTACCAGGAGCCACCTACGTAGAGAGGTTGGCAAATGGGAGGACAGGTGCAGGGCTGCTCATTGGCAGGGGCTGCCTGGCCTTAGACAGTCAAAACTCTTCATCCGGCTCTCCAGAGAGAGGTCCAAGGGGGTGCTTGCACTGGGGAGGAAGGATATGAGGATCATATGTGGCCTGTTCACAGGTCACTGTCCGCTGAGGTACCACCTTGCAAATATTGGCAAGTGCGAGGTACAGGTATGCAGGTTCTGCGAGGTAGGGCTAGAGACAGCAGAGCACGCGCTGTGCGTATGCGATGGACTCGCGGCATCGCGCCGTTCTGTGTTTGGGAGGCCCTTTCTTCAGCCCGAAGAGGTGGCAAATGCAGAACTTGCGGATATCCTCCGCTTTGTGCGGGGGTGGTGGGGGCGCATAGGTGACGTCACACCAAGTGAGACCAGTGCCGTGGGGCCTGGGGGTGATGCAGGTGGGCCATGATCCGAGTATCATGGACGCCCTTACAATAGGCCCGTTTGTGGCTGCAGTGAGGGTATTGCCTGCATCCACCGTTTCAAAAAAAAATGTACAGACAGGGTGAACGTACACAAGTAAACAATGGTACGAATGTCTGTCACTACTTCTCAATTCACACTAAAGAAGGTCACTCCAAGACGCGCGTTGAAGATCCATAGCTCACTCTGACTAGGAAGGATAAAGTGGACTCTAGAAATGCTGAGTGAACCGATTTTCGGATTCATTAACGCTCTTAGCCCAACTAGCCGATTAATGCCCCTCTTAAACAAGACTTGATCTCCACGTGTAATTCTACACGCTCTGCATCAACTTCAGTGTGTTTCATCAGTAATTTGAAAGCCAACTGTGACGTTCTTATTGCCATAATTCGAGGCTTCTCGTCTCTTTTGTGGCATGTAGCGTTTGGATAAATGAGTTTGAAAAGAACTTCCCGGCGGCATCACTTTATCGATTTGATCAAAAGCAAAATTTACGGTGCCTGAAGCCGTTTGAATGGCCGTTTACCTTTCATTAATTTTCAAAGAAAAGGAAGAGCAAGAAGAAAATGAGCTCATGAACAGCCATCAAATGGAATAAAAGTGGAACGACGGAGAAACGTCGGAAGCTCTCTTGACGGAGCGAAGAGGGAGCAATTTCGATTCGTCGGGAAGAAAAAGCTGAAAAGCCGAGCGGATGGGAATGAAACGACAGGCGGTAATTGGAAAAAGACCTTTTTCTAGCCGTCATTACACTGCCACCCAACCGACATTCAATGATCCCGTCAGAACTTGAAAAAGTGAAAACAGAATCTTTCCATTGCCTGGGCGACGATGAAGGTCGAGTTTTGCTTCCTGTTACTCCGATGTTAGTGTCAGCGACTCGAACATCCACGATCCTGAGCACATTATCCAGGGAGACTGCTTGTTTGATTGAAACCTACACAGATTAGGATGTGTTGGTAGTGGATGGAGGCTTGGGGGCCTTCTGACACCGCTTACTGGGGTCCTTCCAAACCACAGGGAGGTCAGCAAGTCCCACCCTTGGATGAGCAAAAGCCGTAAGTGCCATTGAATGTGGGGCGGTCACAGGCCCTGTGACCTTTCTGACCTTAAGGGTTGTTTGACACATAATGCACAGCCCGCAGTCTTGTGCCGGTGCATTATGGGTTAGGGCCACGACAGATGCCTGCCTCCGCAGGGCAAGGTAGGTAGAACGGAGCAACTCCTATGCAAGGCAAGGCCTGACAACGCTGGAAAGTACACTTGCTCTGTAGACATCGCGGTGTCGCTGGAGGATTGTAATTCCATCCCTTTCTTCGTTTTTAAACTGCGGGGTCTGAGGGAGGTAGGGGCCACCCAGTTGGAACTCCCACAGACATCCCCGAATGCAGAACTGTAACTGTTTAGAGACGACCGATGTCAAAGGCAACGCGACGATGGAGTAGCGAGGACTTTACCTGACAATACGATTAAACGAGCAACTTTAATAACGAGAAGTTTTCTTGCCTTCCTTGCTGCGTACCTTCATTGCGAATTCGGAGAATTGAAATGAATGTAATGCAAGTTAGAACTTTTTATAACCTCCATCAGAGTCAAACAATTGAGCGAAAATTTGGCAAACCCTTGGAAAAGTGTAGTAGAATTGATCGAGAAATCAAAAACTGGTTGAGGAATAGATTGAAACGTGAAAGAATATCCTAGGAAATCGCGTGAAAATGCTTCGTAAATCGGGTGATTTTTGTATCGCTACTGAGCAGCGGACTCGCTCAAGTGGAGAGGAATATCAAGAAGCGAATAGCGGTGAAGCTTGAGAGGAGCTTGAGTGGAGGATTCGGACGTGGATTACCAGATGTGAACAGGAAACTGGACTGCATCATGTCTGTGGGATGTTCGAGAAAGATCACATGCACAATTTTCTCTCTTTAAATTCTGTGTTGTTTTCTGAGTTTAATCAGAACCAAATTATGTGATAGTCTGGAGACTTTCCGCGATACTTCCTCTGACACGTAATTACTACTATAATTATTTTTTTACTTGACTTGGGCGGAAAAAAGATCTCTTCAGATATTTACGTTTTAAGGCCTACTGTCCGAAAACAATATTCGGGAAAATGGTCTGTGAACGCGATTGAGAGAAAACGTCTGAACCAAATCAGATCAAACTGTATATACTTAGCCCGCAGGTGCGCATGCAACGCCAAAATAAGGGTATGAGCAAAATCCATCCACAACTAACTGTAGTTACCATAGTGATCAAAACACAGATTTTTTTCCTCAAAAGTGGCTTTAGCGATTTTGAATACATTTTTTATAAAGACAGCTGCTAATCCGGCCCGGAGGACCAAATGTTTAATATTGGGGAATAAATAAAACAAAACTTCCGGAACTCGAGAATATAAAGTGGACTGTATTTATTTACAAGGGGGTTAACGTTGCGGCACTGACGTACTGGGATGTCCATGGTACATATAGTTCCAGATACCACGAATGTTCGTAATCTCGTGAACGGGTCGTGGATTCCGCCGACCGAACGCGAACTCCGATACGCGATTGACTCAAATCACGACGGTAAGTTACGAACTAAAAAAAGGTTGAGACGTTTCAAACAAACGAAAAAATGGTAGTGAGTAAAAAAACGGAATACGGCCGCGCACAGCGCCAGCGGGTAATAATGCGTTCTTAATAAGCGCTGGAGTCACCTCGTGATGTCGAGATCCCGAACATAGTAGATCCGCGGAAAAATGAGCGAATTCCGCCGGCGGTAAATAAAAGTTACGGTCAACAGTAAAAGAAACAAAAACAACAACAAACTCCACGAACCGCAAATTTCAAACAAATTATTTGTTGTTATTTATGGTAACAACACCATAAAATTCACACCCGTGGGAAAATGAGGAGAGCAGCACAACAAATTACAGCACATTTCGCCGGAAATCTATTTTAACGTTTTTTGTTTGTAAACTCCACTCAAATACTATTAAAATCTTCTAAACAATTCCGGAATTTGAACCACTGCTGTACCACTTACCTTCTTAAAAAATCATGCGTTCAGCCTCAGGATTTCTCTGTTCACGAATTACTCGCAATGATCGGGGTATGAGCACGAGCAGCACAATAGATTCTGGAACCGTAAGATACCGCATCCGGCCACTGTGAAGTGGTTTTTGGTTTATTATTCATTCCGAATAATAACCCTATGTTTTCGGTCACGAAAATTTTTTTACAACCCCCCCTCAAAATTTGATACTTTACGTTTCAAGACATGGAGATTCCAAATTTGCAATGTCCGTCCGCCGTCCCCCGTCCGCCGTCCGGGCCGTTTTGTGCCTTTAACGTGGTCTAAAAAATTCGTTCTTTCGCCCAAAAATCCGATTTGGTATCTAGTTGTGCCCGCCATCTCGGCAATCCGATCGGACGAAGCCCGTGGTTGTAATGGGCAAAAAACGGTTAAAAAAATTAACGAAACGCAGTACAACGCGGGAGCTACAAGCGTTTCGTCGTTTGAATTCCTCCCGCCCCGCCCGTCTCTTTAAAAAACCAACCGCTCTCGAGGCGGCTCGCTTCTCTCGAGGCGGGTCGCTTCCCTCCCAACGACGCCGCCTCTCCCCGGGTTCGCTTCGAGCGCCCCCGTTCCAATTTCCCCGACGTTTTGGTTTTAATACGATTCAATTTTTTTAGATTCTTTCGTTTCATTCTCATTTTGTTTTTTTCATAGATTTTTGGTTAAATTTTGATATTAGTATTTAGCGTGCATGTTTTCATATTAAAATTCAGTTTTTTCTAGATACTTTGGTTTATTTTTTGTTTATTTTAATATTACGATTCAGTTCTTTTCGACCTTTTTTTGGGTTTCATTATGATATTTTTCGATGCTGAATCGAACAGGATGGGTCTCAGAGCATTAATGCTAGGTCAAGCTGATTATCCGAATAATAAACCGTTGTCTAATAATTTGCAGGGTTTTTATCTAGTTCAAATGAACTGAGTGAAAAATAAAATGAATTAGCTGCAAAATCCAGCTGGTAACCAGTGAATTTGTGTAGAGCTATGGAAGGTTGTGTGATGCGGCACTTATTTTTTTGTTTATAACTCTGACTGTCCCACATTTGGGATATGCACCTAAATCCCCTCACAGGTCTATCCCTAGCTTCCTTGAATGCCAGCTATTTCCAGCAATAGACTACTTTAATATCTACCCTTGGAGAAGCTGTATCAAAGACCAAAAACCGCTCCCTAGCAAGTCCCTGACAATGGGCCAGAACGTGATAGAGTTTCCACGTCTCTGTAACACCACCAACAAGAACTTGAACCCTGGGCTCTCGGACTCTACGTAATTATTAGGAGTTTTTAGTTCTTTGATTAGTTTTCACGGCAGACGGATAACCGGGGAAACTTTAGGGTAAGTAAGTGAGTGCCTAGTGACCGTCGCAACAGAAGTGACGGTCATGTTTTGCGGACCTATTAAGTTTAATTACTCAGCAAGTCAGTAGTGCTGTGGCTTAAATTGTGCAGCTAGTGTTTGGACTGTGCTCAATTGAACGCCGGTGGGCAAAAGTAAGAAAAGAATATTACAGGTGAAGTACGAAAATAACCGACGAAATTAATGGTAAAGTGGACTGTGTTTACATTTGCGCAGAGGTTTTATGATTCATGAACAGTAGAGCAGAAATTAAAGAAAATTCAACTAAGAGCTCTGCGCAAAGAAACTTAATAAATTATTAATGCTCCCCTCTAAAATACCAAACGCGAGGTAAAATACATGACACTAAGAATAAAAAGTAAGCAACGCCGGACTGATCTGAGCGGGACTTGCAGATTCCGGGTAGAAGGCTTTTGAAGTAGAGAGAAATCCTTTTTCTTTTCCTCCTTTTCGGCGGTTCCTGAAGGAATACGAACGAGTAAGTTAATAGGAATCGAGCCCCACTAGGGTAGCGATATACGAGGTGCTAGGACGGAATGGCACTTTACTTTGTCCAGAAATGCCATAATGGAAAGACTTTCTTGAGAAGCCTTGGTGGATCCAGAGACGGTTGAAATAGAAAAGAAATGGGTTAGAGTAGTGGCAGCGATCACTTTGCCGATCGTAGGCGCAATGAAAACGAATGAGGCTGAAAGCTGGGATTACTGTACACAACGGGTCCGCGCGAGTGAGTTAGAGACATGAGGGTTTTGTTGGGTGGGGTCACTAGGCGGCTCAACAACTTTTGACGCCTTGGCCGAGATTCTTAGCCTCCAACAAGTACCAGAATTATGAACATACTGACCGAGCCTCGGTTGCTGCGGCATGTTATTATTACAATATCGATTTACTAGATACGATCATTAGGCGAGTGAATATGATGAGGGATTGGGGTTCTTAGGTTTCTTGCATTCAATCACTGAGCCCACCAAGGTTACATAAACGTGAGCGGCTTGCTTGCACCATATCTTGCTCACATGTTTTGCCGAGCTGTTGTTTGATATTTTGTCACTGACCACTTCGCGATCGATCAACATTTCTCTTGTACTGGCGCTAAATGACCAATTGTGCTTCTCTAATCGTTTTTCCACCGACGAGAATTTTTATGGAACTGTCGTGTTGTTTTGAAATGTCGATACAAAAAATTTGATCAAAACCGTTGGAGCCGTTTAGTGAAAAAAAAGAGTGTGTGATCATTATAGCTATAGTCAGTGTTTAGGCGCACTCATGGTAGGACAGGGCCTCCACAATTAAAGTGCTTCCTCCTGCCTATATAAACGAATGATATTTATTTGTTTAGTTCAAATATATTTTCTTTTTTGTATTAAAATGTAAAAGTAAAATATGGTGAAGTTATGGTGAAGAACAAGTCAGCCGCGACCTGAGGTCTACCGCAGCCGCCATTCCTCAATATTCGTCTGCCCACTCGACACGGTCTGAACATTTCTTTTTCTACCAGCTGGAAATTTTCACTCGGCAGTTTGTTCCAATATCAACTATACATTCCTTGCTGGAGCTCTCAAGCGAAGAGAATTCCGAAGAATAAAGCTGTCAAAGGACTAGGTACCAGATCTACGCATCTTATTGCCAACGTAAGGTGGGCTCTACCCATATACAGCAGCGGACTTCCACAATTCCTCCTTCGGAAGTTCGGTCAATTTGATTTATTCCCCTTAATTTTTATTTGCAATTTTATTTTTCGAACGAAAGCGAGTTTATTTTCCATTTATTAAATTTTATGTAAGGAACAAAGCAGGTTTGGAGGCTACTTCTATTTTACTTTTACTGTCCTCTCGAAGGCCTATTGCCCCTTACAAAAAGTCAGTTTTAAAGAAATTTTGCTTATGCCCTTACTTTGGCCTCCCACGTTAAAAATATCAAATTTTGGGCAAATTATTATTGTTTAAAAAATGTCAAATCAGGCTAAAGATCAAATTCGAGTCGGTTTGGCTCAGTTGTCTTCTTTCACACGTTGACAGACGTACAGACCACATCCCCAAATGGAGTTTTTCCGACTCAGTAGCTCTTGAAACACAGAGAATCGAAGATAAACACAATAGTTTTCTTTATTACTGCATAGGGCTAAGGAAAATAATTAGTCTAGAGTAATAGTGCAAGGACTTCAGCAATCACAACCTGAAAAACATAGGTATATCATTAAGGATGAATAATAAACCAAAAACGAAGGACGTTGAAGGGCTATTTTTATTCCACAGCTGGCCATCCAACTGCCTGTTGTGCGTCACATTAGGCGTAAGCCCATTTCTCAACTAAATATATCTAAGAACGGATTCATTAGAGGATTTATTTCGAAAACTTCACACCATCGCTGTAGCTACATTTTCCAAGGAAATTCGCTAAAACAAGAGACGAGTAAACGGAAATGAAAAGAAGCCTAAAGTCAAAGTCTCTTTATTGAGCTGATCAAAAGAGAGTTTACGACACTTGAAGTGGGTTTGAATGGCCGCTTAACGTCCATTAATTTCCGAAGGAAGAGCGGAGCTGCTAGAAAATGAGCTCATGAACGGGCATCAAATGAAATAAAAGTCAGACGCTCTCTTGATGCCGTGAAGAGGGAGCAATTTTGATTCGTAGAAAAGAAAAACTTTATAAGCCGGAGGCCGGAAGGGGGCTAAAACGACGGGCAGTAATTGGGGTAAGGCCTCTTTTCGACCCGTCATTACTTTGCCAACAAACCAGGTTCCTACGATGCCGTCAGAAGTTGAGAAAGCTGTTCTCTTCTATTGCGTGTCCAACTGTCGCTATCACCTTGTCACAGTTCACACTACGGCTCGACAACAATTTCCAGAGCTCCCGAAAAGCGGGTTTAACAACTCCCGCGCTGGAAACAAATACTGAACTTGGAGTTCACTTGGTTTCTGAGTGAGAATGAACAACAGCGAACTCTATTTCATCGGTTAATTCCGGAAGTAGAACGCAAGAGTAGTTTTTGGGGTAGTGACCTCGATTCGGAACATGAACAGACGTTGTTAGGAATAATCTGATTCTGCTTGTACAGGAGTTGTCACACTATCTCAACAAGGGATAGGGCGCATTGTAGGAACGTCAACATTTCTAGGTTTCTTAGTGGTCAAGTTATATCGACACAGCAGGGATTCGATCGAACATATTGATACGCCCCAATTAAAAAATCTTAATATCACGATACCTTCAGAACGGTTTGAGCAATCAGTCTGGGACGTTTCAACAACTTCAGCTTTTTTTTAGCTGAAATCATCCAAGCTGGACATCAAGAACCACTTTAAACCATACTAACAATTCCAGTGCAGCCAGTAGCGAAGGATTTCAAATAAAATATACGAGATATACCACCATTCGGCTTTGCAGGTGTACAAGGCACATAAGTTAGACGCCCTCTCTACATTCAGCTCAAATACTTGACAGCTCTTTTTTCTGACAAAACCCAAAATTCAGACCACTGTGAACAATACTTTCTCTTTAAGAGACTCGTCTTCCAACAATCCATTCTCTTCAAAAGGTCTCTTTCCACCATTCCCTCCCCTGTAAGAGACTCGTTTTTCACCAATCCCTCTTCTTCAAGAGACTCTCTTTCCACCAATCCCTCCCCTTCACGAGACTTGTTTTCCAACAATCTGTACATCAGTAGACAGAGAGGAAGAACTCAAAAAAAAAAAAAATGAACCTGAAAAAAATTAAGAAAAATCGTTCAACTCTTCAAGAGACTCGTTTCCCACAATCCCTCCTCTTCAAGAGATTTGTTTTCCAACAGTCCATCCATCAGTGAGAACTAAGAGAAAAAAACTCGTTAGCACGTACTTAGCATCAACTTACTTCTCTACATCTTTCCTTGCGATACTCAAAATGGCAGCGCCCTTTGATACGTCTTGTGCCGCTAACGTTTATTGCTTGACCAACTGCTTCTTTACGACTTTTGGCGTTGACTTTTTCTATATGGACCCCATGCTCCCTGAGTTCTCCCTTGTCGCTCATATTTACTCGCTGTAACGGAAATAATTTGAACGCAACGCCTGTTCTGAAGACGCTTACAATATTTAATTGCTGACGTGAAAGTAAAATCTTCCTCTGTGACCTACCACCGATTCCTGCTGATTTTTTGTTCTTTTGTGTTGCTATCGTCGCGTTCCTTATGAGTTTTACTTGTTATTGTTGTTTCGTCTCGTCTAGAAATTGATGTTTTTTGATGTCATCAAAATCCCAACGCCGTTGAACTCGCCGGACCACGATTCAATTCTGACGCGTATGACTTTTATAACTCAAACGATATTTTCATTCTTTCGTAATGTTGAAACGGTTACGCCAGCTAATTCAGGGATTGTTGCTCATTCGTCCCGCAGCTACCGGTAAAACACGCCGTTGGATAAAGAGACAGTGAAGAGAGAAAACGAGAGAAAGGAAAAACCAATTTATTTCACAAAATGCTATAGCGCGATGTACATCGCAGGTGGTAAATATAAATTAACTATTGAGAGTACATAAATGGCGTTAATGGTGTGGCTATGGTGTTAAAGCAACAATAAAAAATGCGTGGGTGCGGGGATAAAGAGGCCTAGTCCACTATTCCATAAATTTGTTTGGTTTCCAAAAACAAATTTTAGCACTTTCCTTTACTCGACGCTGCTAGTAGCAAACGCAGCAAATAATTACAATAAATATTTTTGTATCAAACTGGAACCCACACACTTCTTCTAACAACGGCAGATAAGACTTCTAATCTGATAAGATGTTCCAGTGCAGACGTTTTTCAAAAACACGCACCGTTAACATTGATTGACACGATCCTTTGACGAGATAGAGGTAACTTATATTCCTACTCTAGGGAATCTGGTTATACAGGAAATGAAGATTAGCGTCGTGTAAATCTATCTTCAATCCCCATGTCTCTCAAACTTGAAATCAATGAAAAGCGATGGTAGTTACATCGAACCCTGAACCTTAAGTAGGTCAGGTTCCCTTACAACCTCCGTTTCTCTCTACTTCCGCTTATCTTGCTGTTAAAAAAAATAATAATAAAGAAAGCAAAAGGGGAAGGAAGAAAATTGTTTCCGGAGTGGAAACAGAGTTGCGGGGAAGGTATAAATCGTCGGAGAGCGAAGACAGAGGTGATGGTGGCACGAGGAGGCTGGAGGGAAGGGTTGTGGCGAGAGGAGACAGAATTTCAGAGCTCCTTTTTTCCCCTTCTCTCTTTCTATTAAAGTGGGAGAGAAGGAAGAAAAAGAAACTCGAACCACTTGAGTATTGGTTGAGGCCTCGAAGAGCGTAATCGATGGCGAGAGGCGATAGGAAGTTCAAACTCCGTGTCTAGTCGTCTGGTCCCCTGACGCCATATTTTCGGCTGAGTTTAATTCGTAACAGGGCTATTTTCCCTGCCTCTTAACTTCTACGTGCTTTTTCTTTTCAGAGAAACTTTGTCGGAAGAATAAAAATAAAAAATTTGAAGAAAAACCTCGGCAGTGGGAGTTTCGAACATTCAAATGGATATTTATCCTACGGCATATGGATACATATGCTTCGTACAAACGTCTTTTCTTAGTCCGAAAAACTCCAAGGCTGCACTGAAGCCGCTGACGAAGTTGCACCTCCTCTGGGCGTGCTTGCTCCCAAAGCTCACCAACGGGGTAGTTTTTGGGAGGCTGGCCGTCCGAAGGCTAATAAGTCTGGATAGACTTCAGTATCGTGGCTGTCCAGGTAATATCTGGCAGCCGGGATCTTGCGCTAGCTTGGCAAGCCAACAAGCGCAAGTATGACAGGATGGAACTTCATGTAGACTGGAGGTTGGTAAAATCAGGGTTACAACATTGATCGCGTCCTGGCAAAGCGCTGAGAAGTTGCATTGGCTGGGTGTGTAACTGACGCATCACCCACGTGTTGCTCGGGTTGTTTTTTTTTTTAATTTAAACTTTTTGTATATTACAATACTATAGTGTTGCGATCTTAAGAATAAATTATTGTATACGTACTCAAGTACAGTGGAACATGAGTGAGGGTGGCTGTCCAGTGGCAGTCCCTCCTAGCATTTTGGTTTAACAATGTGTATGTATAAAAATATAGTTTTAGTTTTCAATAAATAAATTAATACATAATTTTAGGAGTATATGACACATATTAGTTTGACTAGACGATTTCCACTAGATCAACAGTGCGTTTTCTTTAGAGACGTCTGGGGAGCTATGTCATGTTCCACGATGATAGTAATTCTTGGAACGCTGAGGAGTGGTGCGATGTGATAGTATTGTGCATGCGAGTCATAGTAGATTTGATCACATCTTCAACTTCGGGCACCTCTAGCTCACGGTGGAGTACGTCGTTCCTAACCAACCAAGGGGCATCGGTGATTATACGTAGCACACGGTTTTGCTGGGTTTGGATCCGTTTAATTTGTGATCTGCTGGCCAGACCCCATACTGAGCAACCATACTGCCATATGGGGCGGATAATGGTTATGTACAGTAGGCGTTTATTGCCCAATGTTAAAGGCGAAGTGGGAGCAAGCAGTGGTTGTAGAAGATTGATTCTTGTGATTCTTGCTCGGGTTGTATCAACATTTCTTCGAGTTGTTCTATCGTGGACTTTTATCCTTCTTTCCTTTCCTTCCCCAAACTTGCTATCCCTAAAACCATCGTAGGGTGCTCTGGGCTCTAAAGTAATTGGGTTAGTTCTGCCAGTAGGTAAATTACTAAAGTTAACGTACCTGTTTGGTGAGTTCGGATCCTCTGGCTGGTGAGATACTGTTAGCGAGCGCTTTCGATGTAAAGACATTAACGGCCAGACGATGATGTCTTTACGACAAACGCTCGCCCACAGCATCTCACCAGCCTGAGGAGAAGGACTCACCAAAGTTATGTTAACTTTAGTATTCTGGGTTCCCTCCTGGTTCCTTAATTATTGTTTCTTTGGTTTCTCTTTTGGGTGTCACTGTCCCATTTAGTTGGAGCTTCAGGGAGGGGTGGGGTGGGGGAAAGTGTCAGTGAAAGTGGTTGAGAGAAAACAGCTGAACTAAATCGGCCAAATTTGATATGTAGCCGTCAGGTTAACATACAACGCCAATATCACAAACATTTCAGTAAACAGAACACCCAGTATTTTTTAAAGGAAGTCACTAAAGCTTGTGAATTGCTTTCATCATACATCTCACTCAAATTACGCTATATCGAGAATTTAATTCCTCAATTGAAACAGGATTAGTTTTTGACTAACCTGGCTATTCAGTGCATGACGTGAAGGTAGAGGAAAAAAGCCTTTCCCCATTGTGGACATTCTGTGATGATCTCTCAACTCAAGGTAACAGCGGCTCTGGACGAATGGAAGCTGGATAAATGGCAAACTACTGAGGAGATCACGATTCCCATCAAAGAGACCAAAATGAGCCAAAAACAAAGATTTGTCGGATTTTTTTTCCAAAATAACTGTTACGATTATTAATATGTAAGTTATTGTTATAATATTGTTTGTAATCTAATGTAGATGATGTTCAATCGAGTAGTGGGATATCGATCGTGAGCAATAGCTAAGATGATAAACGGTGATATGATATGATAAGAACGTAGCAAATATTAAAGCTCACGCGGTCTCCCGAACTCGTTTTTTGATTTTTCGATAAACCATTGATACATCGTTCGAGTTCGTGATTATTTAGTGTCCAACTCCTATAATAACCTTATCATCTACTAATCGACACCTAACTTTTGTTACTCATGAATTTCTCTGTAAAAATTCTGCGATTGGCGACGTAGGTTTATACACAAAAAGTTCTTTATTACGGCTCTAACGATTTACATGAAACCCAGAGAATGGCTTCAAATAGTCAATAGAAATATATATTGCATAAGGCAAATGTTTCTGATGGAGCGCACTTCTAGCGATCTATTACCACATTCTGTTGCACGCAATTATTTTTGTAATTAAACATTGAGGAGAGACATAAGCCGATATAAATCGGAAAATGAAGTTTGCTCCACAGTCAACGATCGTTTTTCAAATTTCGTTAATTACGGTTGAAACGATTTTGGTTACTCTGACTGAGCTGACACACCTAAATTTTGTTCTCCATAAACCGTTTTATAGAAATTTTTTATATTTTCATGTTACAATCGTCAAAGATAAATGCCGCTTTTTTAAAAACCGTCAAGCTTTTCTTAGTCTCCCAATTCTTATTCTTCTTCCTCTCCACCTGCGTGTAGATGGATTTCAACTGCAGATACCGACTTATACAACTCACACGTATTTTAATATGAGATAGACCGAAGAACATCTCTTCAACTGGAATCACATTCTTGACTTTCATATTACGTTTCTCGAGGGGTAATATGAGAAGTATTCTAGAGCTTTCAAGATGCCGCTTATGAAACATTCCAGAAGACCTGGCGCCAGCTGCAACTTCCTTAGCTGATCCATATTGGGCTTCTTCGGGGTAGCGCTAATCTTCAATGGTCCTAAACAAAGATTTAGGATACGATAATTAATCCGCTCAGTGCTGCTACGTGTTTTAGAAATAGTGACAGAAATGTCGAGCTAGAAGCCGTTCTGTGAAGCAATGCTTGTTGTCGAAAGGAAGAACCTGGCTTTCCCACCTACCACGCAACATACATCTCCAAACTTACTCCTGGATAACTTTTAAAAACTCGCACGCGGAGGACAAATGAAAGATAACCAGAACGTGACATTTATAGGTTCACGAATGCCAGTAAGTGATGCGGTGGCTCAACCTCGAGCAAAAAAATTGCGTTAAGGATCAGCCATTACTGGTGAGGTAACAGTTGGCCCTCTTGCAGTCTCAAGAAGTTTCCTAAGGTAGATGAGATGTGGACTCGAGATATGAGAGCTGCCTCGTAAAAATGAAGATCTTAAATCACCAACATGTCGTCTTTACTGGCACGAATAGAAGTCCTGAACACTGTGTAAGGACCGTACTGCCTAGTTGAGGTGCCTTTTGATGGTACTCTCACAGATGCTTTCCCATGGGAAATCTTGTGCGCATGGTTCAGTTGCAACCGACTGTTAAAATCAGGGATGGAAACTAACTATCAGTAAACAAGGAAATGAGAGCAAAAGCGTGAAAACGGCTAGCTGTATAGTCGGCGAGGATGGCTGAACACTCAGATATCAACCGCAAGATTTTTTTGTATTGCATTTATTGTTTGAGACAGTTACGTAAAAAGTAACATACCTACTGTATAGTACTGAAATACAGGGTTGGAGTCTTCAAAATAGTTGCAAAATAAAATTATGCATTACAGTTCATCAAGGTTGGTTACCGAGTTGAGAATGTGACAGCGGAGTCATGGGTTGAATCTTCCTTTCACGAGTGGCTTGGGGTGGGTGAGGTTTTAGGAAACAAATTTTGCATGCAAATACTCAGATGGGGATGCTATATGTTTAATACCGTTTTGTTGAACTGTTTTTCGCCATATTGTTGAACTTCTCACAAATGGAGAGGACTGGTCAATATTTTGATTTGTTATGCATTCTGAATAATGCGCCTCACTCCAACAACCTGTCAGCCCGACTCGTCACGTCGTGCCAATTGCCTTAAGGCGCCTAGAATATGGAATTTTCGTCGTTCTGTGGTAGTCAGGTCATATAATGCATCGTTTACTGGTATTTTTTGATGCTGAATGGAATGGGTTGAGTCTCGAAGGTGTGAGATCGCGTCAAGTGCAAGAGATTAATAAGCCGTTGTGTAATAATTTAAAGCGTTGTTTTGTCATTTTTCAAGGCGTTTGGATTGGCTGTCCGAGCAGGTGTCCCAAATCGTAAGTGCACACACCCACACTTAGTTCATTAGGGTCCTATTTGCTATTGAGGTATCCGGACTTTTCAGAATTGTAGCCATATGAGTGTCCTAATCCGGGTACGAGTTCTGATACATATTCGTGGACGGTAAGGTGAAAATCTAGAGTAACACCAAAATATTTGACAGATGTAGAGATGGAAAGGGCGACATTACTGTAAATCAGATGATACACCTGCAACTTGCTACGGTACGTGAAGGTGATAGAGATGGACTTGAGAGGGTCGATCTTAAGGCTCCACTGACTTGGTATAGCCTTGTATTATTTGGATAACCTGCAACGAGTCCTTTCGCTCGAAAGTGAAACCGAAGTCGTCAGTTTACTGTCCCACAAAATGGGACAAGGGAGATGTCGTTGCAAAAAATGGTGTACAAATCAGTATACGAAACCACTATGCGACCAGCGACTCGTAAAGCACCCGGATAGGACCTTATATTTCTCCCTTTGTTGGAACTAGCCTCCCGTAAGGACGCCAGGCCGACCAACATTTTCTAAAACCAGGTTCACTTGCTCATATATACGAACCATGTTGTTCCCCCACATCAATTCGGTTTTCGAGAATCCTTCTACGATTAAACGGTTGACCAACTTTGTGAAGGACCCCTGTCACATTATACATACATGCCAGTCTGCCTGTTTTGATCCAGAACAGGCATTCCAAATAAACTAGAACTTCATCTCCCGACGAATTTGTTTGCTGTGCTACCGAGCTACCTCCAGAACTGTACGTGTGTTGTTAACATTCAAGCGGAACTGCATTCGGGTCGTCAAATTACTGCTTCTGTTCCTCAGGGAGGTATCCTAAGGTTGTTTTGGAATTCCGCTGAAACCTTCAACAAGGCGTGGGTGAGGTTAAATCAGACCCAAGAAAGTAATAGTTTATGGAATTACCTGCCACACACGAGACAATAAAGCCGGAGTATAAAAGGCAATAATGAGATAGTGAAAGAGGTAGAACAAGTATATTAGGCGTATACACGTATCAGACCCGAACACCAGAACTAAGTTAAGCTAAACCGCAGTAAAAGGAAAACGGATAAAGCTCAGAACGTATATCAAAAAAGAAGGAATGAAGGGAAGTGGAGCGACTCACGGATCCTCAGACTGTGCCAACCTTGCAACATTGCCAATACGCATCGTGGAAGACGTCGCACATCGAAGATTTACACGCCATCGTGGAAAACAGCATGACTTTCCAGAAAGACTAGTGAAGGGACAATTTTATCCCAGAATGAAAGAATATAGAGAAATCCAGGCCATCAGGAGTGATGGCCGTCAAAACTGCACAGGAAGGCCAGAAAATCCTCGAAACTGAGTGTAAAAGACCGCTAATAAAGTTGGAGGTCGGATGAGCTGAAAGTGGCGTTAGAGTTTAAATACGTGGGTCAGGAAATGGGTGTTGCGTTGGCTTAACAAACTATCCCAAGCCCGAGCTTGAAAGGCAAGATTCATCTCTATTTCTAAATAGCACTTATACGTTTTTACTGAAGTGCGCCAAAAATGTGATTACTTCAGGACAGCCGAAGTAAACTAACAAGAGCAACAATCTTACGGTGTGAGAAATACTCAATCGCCACCAATTTAGTCCAATAGCTCGTGAAATAATTACGAATACGAGAATTGATTAGCCCATTTCCCTTTTCTCCCGAAATGCACGCATCAACAAAACTTAATTACTTCCCTTCTATTTATCTAACTAAAGTCGCCGACTGTTCCCCCAAAATGAAAAGCGAGTAATAATTCTTCTTTAAAGTCTCTACGATAAATATTCCAATAAAAGTCAAGAGTTGGCAATGAATTCCAAGGTAAAAGGAGAAGCCGTAACAGAACGGACGTATCTCTATAGATACTTGATGAAGGTCGCGTGCAAAGTGGCAGAGCAACAAGTGGATTTTAACTTCTTTTGCGTTTATCATCTACCGTGAATCTCCAGGTTACGATTTCGCTTCACCTTCCTTCACCTGTGAAACAACTCTTCAACTAATTCGACAAACTTCAATTCAATTAGTTTTAGGGAAATAGAAACGGCTCTTCCGAAGATTCACGGCTACAACAAACACCTTATTTTCGCCCCTTCTCGTTTAGTTCGCATAAAAATTATTCAACTTCTTCTTTCACCTATTCAGTGCATCGCACAACAGTTCTTATTCTCTCATAAAATCTGCGTAAGGCTGGTTGGTGGAATAGTTGCTCATGAACATAACCAGGGTCAACAATTTCAAGCATAAAGTGTTGTACGGAAGAAAACAGTGTCAATACATATAAAACACCGCATCCTAAAAGATAAAAAAGGATCCAAGCGTGTAGCCCTCCTGATGAGCGAATTTTCATAAATTAACCTCAGGACTGCTGTTACCTGTAAGAGACGTTTTCACTAAATACCAATTTTAACGTTCCTTAACCGGCCCTAACCTTTCCACTCCGCTTTAATGGTTTTCACTTACTTCGATTTAGCTCTAACCCCGATGAAACGTTAGCCACAAAATATTGGACAGTTAGCAAGGTCAAAACAAGTTAACCACACATTAGGCCGACATTTTTGTTTACGCCTCTGTTCAAGGCGATAAACCTTTTTTTTGTGCTGTTGATTACTTTTCACACTTTAGATACTTTTATTATGGTAATTGCACGAGCGTCTTATTGCGATAGGCTTTCGAAGATGATGATGGTTATTATTATTTATCATTCAGAGCTCCAGGCAGGTCTGATGACTTCAATAATTTGGACGGTACCGATTTCTCAACGAGGTAACGGTTGTCAAAAGAAATTGACCATTCGTAATACCAGACAGACAGGTCAACCTCCAAGCTATATCAAGTGTTTTGACCGGGGTAGACTTGGAAGAACCATGGAGACTGGCATTACTGTAGCACGATCTTGTAGTTTGAAGAGTTGGAAGATCAGAAAAAATAAATAAAGCCCGAGCAGGTACAAAGAAGAAGTGACTAGAATAGGATATTCGTTTGAGTAAACAAGCGCAAACAAGAGGGTTCTGAAAGCGTGAAACTGGTTTTACAGGGAAGGAGAGAGGAATCCGAATTAGATGTCGAAGAGAGGTCTGTCGTGAGAACCCTGGGGACGGATTCTGTTGGAGGAACTGGGGGACGACTGTCCGTCACGAGAAATCGAGATGACTGCGTGTTGGGTGAAATGGAAACGACTGTCTTTTGTGAGAACTCGAGATGACTGTCACATAACACAAATTATAGTAGTTCTGAGTGCTTGTCCAACCAAATTCCACAGTTGAGGCGGTTAGCATGATGAATAGTTATCGAACTTCGATTTGATGTATTATTACAGCCACGAAGCGAACTAGTGGAAACTATCGAATTGAATGAGGCGGCAGGCTCCACTCCCAGGAACGTCACTATTGCGTAGTCAACCAGGGGAGGGAGGCCTCACCTAAGGCAATGGCACCAGGACCACAAGTTCGGTTCCATCTTGTACCGGCTAACGAACAACCTTGGTGCATAATATGTGTACTACCAGAGGAAAGCGCCTTTTCTTAAAGTCGCCCCGAGGACTGTTGCATGACAATATTACGATGACTGCGGTTTTGGTGAGCAGCCCTAAAAGCCTAATAATATTTCGAATAGCCACTCTGGTTCAGATGCAGAACAGAACGAAATATATTTTCGAAGCTCCAAGAGTAAAATAGTTGCCACACGATTGACAACAAATATAACTAATGGTCAAACATTATCATGATCAATGAAATGATCAAGGCATTAAAAGAAAAGTTAAGGAGCGCAGCACTTTTGAATAATGAATTCTTATAAACCATAGCAAACACAATACACGAATAACCCTACAAATAGACAGACACGCCTCATCATAAAAAAATTATGAGGAATGTATAAAACACAAATAAAAATCACGATATCTGGGAGAAATCTACGGTCGTCTCATTCGATGTTTTAATACTTGCCATTATCCGACTTTGCTGGTTCACGAGTCTTGAAATGACCACAGCTATTTTTCTGCTCACTCAATCGCAGAGCTCAACGGTAATTGTGTACATCTATCAAGTGTCTTATCTCCCACGTTAATTTTGCGTGCACTTTATCCTGTGCTTTAATTATTTTATCCTCTGCTTTTAAATGTTTTACCGTCTGCAGCTCAATAAGTGGAGAGGGGTTGAAGGTAGTTTGTGGGAGGGGTATCTTCAACTTTCTCGATCCCTTGCACTGAATAAGACAAACGAAGTTGCTTGTCATATGAACGAGGGTGCCCTTTGTCCGCCGTTAACAGGGTGAGTCATATAACTCGTTCTGGTCAAGGTGTTGCGATTAAACGTTCTCTTACTTGCGGAAGTGTTTGGTTTACAGATCGCCTTAAACCGTACTGAATTGTAATTACGTGCTGGAGGCACAATGATGAATGACGGCATCAAACCGAAAGCTTAAAAGCAACGATGTTCACATTTTGAGCGTTTCCATTGAGAATTTTTCCGCTTGTTAACGTCCTCTTTCACCTTCCTCAACGATCTCCCGAAGAAAGAACTCTACGCTCTTACATTCAAATTCGCAAAAGATCAATGAGTTCTCCTAATTTTTAGACGGAAATTCCCGTTGGAAGCACTAAGCGGATGAACTTCACTACTTTCAAAATCCTATCCCCGTTTCAGAGGATCAACATATTTATCTTAAAGCTGCCAGGGAGGATCTGCTTTAATATTTATCGTGTTTTTATCGGGAAAAGTGACTCTCTCTATTTTCCACCTTTTTCCGGGCATGAGTCGAAACCCAGCTTCATATTCTGAGCACCGTGTGGTAGGCAGTGGTCTCTAGCGAGTTCTTCTAGTTATCATGGTTTCACGTGGTGTTATCGTTTAGAGGTTCAGAAAAGTATAGATGTTTAGAACTCGGGGTAGGAAATAGATTGAGAATAGCTGCTGTTTCAAATATGAATGTAATGAGTGATTTAAGAGTGTGAAATGGTGTTGGTTAAAAGATCGAAAAGAGTGGGGAAGAAATCGACCATCAGAGCTGCTGAGGTTGCCAACAAGATTCCCAGTTCTACCAAAGGAGAATGTCTTCAATTGTCCGCATATCACATCGAGTCCGTCATCAATGATTTCCCACTGCCCGATCATTTGATAAACTACAATCGGACTTTATTTGAGCTTTTAAAGAGGAGAGCCCAGCACTTACGTGAAAGAAAGGGAGTGTTGGAGGATTGGAGAAAGACCGAAGATGGATTGGCCGCTCTTCAGGCGTCTTACGAGTCAAGAGAGGCAGCTTTTAAGGAAAAATTGGAATCCGAAAAGACTCGGAGCAGCCTATTGGAAAGAACCCAAGCCGTTGTAAATTACTTGATTTCAAGTCCTGAACCTTCTACACGAGTGAAAAGCTCTCGTATGTCAACCGGAGAAGTTCCATCGATACAACAGCGAAATCCCATAGTCATGATGGCCACTACAAAGAAAAAAAAGAGAAAATTGACTAGAGCTGGTGTTTCCGAAGGGAGCAAACCCACAAAATCCAAATCTGCAGGTAAGAGCGCTGGGTCGAAGAGCAAAACCAGCAGAGCATCAACTGGCAACTTAGTTCAACTTCTAGAACCTCCGAAACATTTGAAAACGAAGCCAACGTATAAATTGTCCAACTGGGATTACTTGAAAATGGGCTTGACGAAATTGCCTGATTATTCGGTTACTTACAAAGTGTTCACATTGGGCACGGAGCCTGCGCTTCCAGCTTTATGGGCGTTCAGGGACCGCGTTCGAGGGAGGATGGACTTTTACCCAGCCACTTCGTTAATTGCCGCCAACTTCGAGGACAAAATGCCGTATTACGTTTTCTACCCCAACGGCGAAATAGCAATAGCTATCACCAACGGGCGGGTGGGGCCACGAATGATCGTCTACTCTATGAGCAAAAGGGAAAGGTCTGGGCGATGGGTTGATTCGCGTCCGCAAGCAATGTTCGACAGCAAAGGCAACGGCGTTGTGTACGACTTGGATGGCAGAATGAAGATGAACTACGACCAAATCGAAGGAGCCGTGTACAGAAATCCAACATCTCCGCGGCCCGTTCTTCACTGGTACTGGAAGCAAAGTAATTACTTGAGGATGAGAAGAGCGGATTTGGAGACTTTGGCGCCGGATCGAAACGACGATATCGACCCCGTCCACCTGGAAAGCAGTAGATCCAACAGGTCGGGGAAGAGCTCCAAAAGCAGCAAGAAAGGAGGGAAAAAAAAGAAAGGCGGCCGGAAGAAAAGCGTGAGGAAGAAAAGCGTGAGGCGGAAAAGCAAAAAGAATGCCAAAAAGAAAAGCATAAGTAAAAAGAAAAGCATCAGTAAAAAGAAAAGCATCAGTAAAAAAAGGAAAAGTAAATCACAACGTAAAAGCAAAACTGGGAGGAAAAGTATGAAAAGAAAAAGCATGAAAGGTAAAAAGAAAAGCGGCAAACAAAAAACGGGCAAAAAAACCCCCGTTTCCAAAAGTGCTCCGAGAACCGACGTACCTCCGTTGAGACGAAAACCGATGCATCCGCGACCAATAACAGACATTTCTCCAATGGCCATCAGAATTACGGACTATGTCAGCTTGAGGATCATGAGCCAAGAGCACATTCACGTCGACTACGAGTGCGGACCGGTTCATTATCGATTTCACGTCGGTGTCAACGTCAAACCTGAAAACGTTGAGAGGATTGACAAAGTGGTGAATCCTCGCAAAGTGAACAACGTGACGCCCTGCGTTTTTGAATTGATGCCGCTGCGATCGATATCTCTACACAATTTCAACGAAAGGTTGAAAACTGTGAGGAAGGAGGCAACGAGAAGGGAACTGAAGGGCTCCATTCGAACGCTGCCAGGGTTTTTCACGTGGTGGAAGAAAAAGAGGAAAGTGAACTTCCGGGACGCAGAAATCCGGAAAACTGCTACTTTGCCAGGTGCGAAAACCGGACATCAATTAGATGTACAAAAAACTAAAGAAACTCACTAACGGGCATTACCGAACGTTTTTATTATCAATTTTGAAACTAAGAGTAATTAATATAGTTAAGAATATAAATTATACTATACTACATATTATTAATGCACTATCAAAAATGTAATAACCCCCACATCATAAAACCTATGTAGGTAGTTTTTAGAACGTTCCCCTGTGGCCTTATAACAGGGTCGCTCGTGGAATGGCTCCTTTTCTCATGTTGAGAATCAGGGGTAGTCTTCTTCTCGAAATCCATGTGGGAAGGAGAGGAAAGTGCAGGCAGAACTCTTTTCAACAACTCCTGCACCGGGGCCTGCCTACCATTCAGATCCTTATGCTGCTCAAGCTACAGTCATATAACGTGGTACCACGGAGGCTACGGCTTCTTCTCGCGCTGCCACGGACACAGGGCTCCCAGGCAACGTCACTGGCCGTGTTTCCACGGTGTAGGAATAGCCGGGAACACTAAAATTAATCTACAAAACGATTAAACAGCCGTCTGGAAACCGCCCGTCGAGATTAATATGTACGAAGAACTTGCGCTGGAAAGAAATACTTCCAGTTTGAAGCATGAGTGCAAACGAATGAGAGCCTGATTGTGTACAAAACACAAGGGAACGCTTTTCAGGTCTCTTTTCACGGTATTTACAGACTTGGATATTCATAATAAGAGGTGAACAGTCAGTTCTAGGAGATATGAATCGAAGAACGCGGTTGAGAACGCTCGCTGGCCACTCAGCTACGTCTCACACATACTCAGCACTTGAAAGACACGAACTAAACTGCTTGCTGTGAAATTGAGGCAACCCAGTTCAATAATAAAACGGATTTAGGACGATTGTCTATTTCCACACAGCAGGAGACTCGCAAATTCTTTATAAAAGATGTTTTGTATGAGGCTACAACTTGTTGGCATACTTGTGTGTGATAGAGGCCTCCACAATACAGTTTACAGTTTAAAAAAAGAAGCTTTTCAAGCACATCTACGTATCTACACAGATGGATCCAAAATCCCAAAGGGTTCAGGCTCTGGGGTATGGGTTGCTCTAGGAGGGGTGGGACGTACGTCGTCCTGAGCCCTACTCCTATTGCATTTCCAGCAGAGATTTATGCTACCATCGTTGGAGTGTCATTTCACCTGATAAAAGATGTAGCAATAAGCGCATCTATGTAATGACATAGTCAAGAGTCTTGCAAGGCGCTGAAGAACTACTGAACAACGTCAAAACTGGCGAGGGAGTGCTGGAGGCGGCTGAACTATTTAGCAAACTCTAATAGAGTTAATGTTTACTGGATTCTTGGGCATAAAAAATTCACTGGAAATTAGAGGGAAGGCCATCTGGCCAGACGCGGATCGTCTACTCTACTCATAGGGCCACTTCCTCATTATGAGCCGTCTCTGTCACTAGTCAAGAAGACAGTGAAAAAATATGCCTGGAGAATGCATCACAGTGTCTGGAGCTACGCGTGGAGTGAAACACTCCAAACGCTTTATCTCAGGACCAACACTCGAGATGATGAGTAGGCATCTGAGAACAGAGAGGAAGGACTTACCGCAGATAGTGAGAATCATCACGAGACGCTGCTAAATGAACAAACACGCGCATGTATGTTATGAGCATGGTCGACACCTTTACGGGCAGATCGACCACCAATTGTGGTTTATTCTTCATTCTGATTAATAACCCTATGTTTTCGGTCCCCCGTCCAGGCCGTTTTGTGCCTTTAACTTGTGCTTTTCGCACAAAAATCCCATTTGGTATCTAGTTGTGCCCGCCATCTCGGCAATCCGATCAGACGAAGCCCATGGTTGTTATGGACAAAAAATGGCTGAAAAAATTAAGAAAACGCAGTATAATTCGCAAACAGGCCATGTTTCGTATCGTTGTACATCCTGGGTCGAATGAGATGAGTATCGGACGTGTACAACTGCATATAGTAAAATTACAGTAATTATAGAGAGCCAAAGCCAACTAATTGAAAAAACTCGCGGGTACTACAGCGGAAGTAAACGTTTCTTCGTTAGTACTCCCTCCCTCCCATCTCATCAAAACCACCCACCCGCTCGGTTCGCAACGTAGTGCCAATTGCCTACAGGCCCTTATGGGCCGGGGGAGTATTTAGTTTCCGTAGTTCCATTGTAGTCAGGTCATGTTTCGTATGGTTCACTAGTATTTCTCGATGCTGAATCGAATGGGATAGGTCTCGGAGCAGTAATACTAGGTCAAGCTGTTCATGAGAATAATAAACCGCTGTGTAATAATTTGCAGAGTTTTTAGTCTTTGGTACGACTTCCCCAAGCGTTAACATCAAAGCTAGGCATGGTACCTATAGTACTTGTGAGACAAGAGGGCTGGCACAACAGGACTTTATGCCACGGTGCTCATCCCAAATGAGAGATAGTCAGAGTTCTTTTATTTTTAATCCCTTGGTGCAAACATGGAAAACTTCGATGAATTGTACGTCAATCAGATCATAATCGGGGGGTTCCCTAAACTTGTGTCCCGTATGCCCAATATACCCTAACCCTCTTCCGCTTTCGCAAATATCTAAACGAAACTCGTCATTTTCGAGCATCCGTCCATATTCCACTATTCGAGCGTCCGTCGCACGTATACTCAGATTCAGAAGGGTCTAAAGTGTAAACGTCCGAAAAAAAACCTCAACTTCTTTCCTGTAGATTACAACACAGTCCTTACCCTTAGAGTTGAGGAAAGTAAAAGAGAACAGTACCGGTGACAACAGGCTTTTCTCTTTCTATTGGTGTGAGTACTCAGATTACCGAGAGGATGATTCAATGTATACAGCGACGTTGTTGCAGCGAGAGTTTGGGGAAGAAAGAAGAGTGAATTGAACACTTCAATTACCCCTCTGCGTCTGTCTTTCAACAGTCTGAAAGCTCAGGGTACTCTTCGAAATTACTTGCCTTAGGCTTATGTTGGGTTTAGTTTCGTATTAGGACTAGTACATAAAGTAAGTTTTCCGAAAAGAAAATTAATTGGATGACTTGCTTTACGTTATGGTGTCGTTCGCCAGCATTCATACGTAATTTGATTACGTATGTAATGTAGGAATTGGGCGATCTTCATGTTTCATCAATATTTAAAATTTCACCTCGTGAGATTCACTTTTGTGCCCAGCTTGCTTTTGTACCAAGACGAACCAAAACCCATTGGGCGCCAATGTAATGGGTATGTTTCGGGCTTCACAAAATAATAAGTCTTTCCCTCAATGATTTACTCGTTAGAGCTCAATAGTCCCTTGATTCGACTGCACATCATGAAACCCCCAACTAACTTGACAAACTATCTAGGATGAAATGACACTGGTAGGCAATTCATGTAAGTTCTACAAACTCCCAAAAAGTAGGGGGTGCCAACCTTCCTTTTCCTTAAGCGACTGAGGTGTTTTGTTTGGGGCGTTATGCGCTTTCTGATTATCTTTCTATAATATCCCGCATGTGGATCCGAACTCACAACACGTAGGGACAGCAGAAACACAAATATTGAAACCGGAGGGGAAATATCAAAACTCCTCTCACCAACGACTTACGTCAATCGCTCAATTAGGTGAAATGCAAAACTTTCGCTAAACAAACGCGCAGTTTCGACCAACCGGACACGCTACATCGGATAGCATAATAAATCCTGAAGCTTCTTTAAAATAATGAAAGCCCTGAAAGGCTCTACGTCGAGTGAGCTTAAGTAAAATATAGGACCAGATATGGTGGTTAAAACGAAATTACAGTTACAAATCGATGATAAATTTTGGTTAAAATAAACGATCATTTACAAATAAGTAAGAGACTACACAATCCTCTTCGTGGCATTCATGGATACCCATTGAAATCAATGAATCTTTAATTTACTTTATTGTTAACACTGTTAGTGTACTTGTTAACACTAACGTTTTGGGGTAATTAATTACTAATTAATTATTAATTAATTTAGTAATTAATTAATTATTAATTAATTTAGTAATTCATCAAATTACTAAATACTCTATAATCAGACAGAAGGACCCGAAGAAGGAAAAGCAGGAGAGTTTTCCCGGTCAGTTTTGACCCACTTTCGAAGCGATTCAGCATGTTTTATTAAAACAGAGGAGAGGGATTTTCCTTATTTTGATAGCAGTGTGGGCCTCCTCATTTCCCAGCTTTCTCCCATCGTTTATTTGGGGGAAATGCTAACGGAAGGAAAACTTTCCCTACTTAAATAAGATGATTTAGGTAGAATTATAGCGAACTGAGTGCTCAGGCCAGAAACGTAACAACAAACGCAGCAAAATAGCATAACAATACACTCTCATTAAAAATTATGATGATAAAGAAAACGGAAACAGTCAACAATACTTTACGCTAGTCAAGGACCGCAAAAGCCTATTTTCATCACAAACCGCGGACTGAATATCCCTCTGTTTACGCTCATTCATAGTTTTTATCTATTTGTTGGGTTCCTTGTTATCCAGCTTAGAACTACTGACCCTAGAACTCAGTGAGTCACCACATTGTACACCTGTCGCAACCTGACGTCCTCCTCCACCGTCCCAACCGTTTCATTGTGCTCCTCAGAATGTCTCATGGCATCCAGATTGAACGGAGTTCTATTCTTATAATTATAATTAGAGTTCTCTCTTAGAGACGGATTTATACAGCACAGGTTCTATAATGGTCATAAATTATCAAGAGCAACCCCAGATATTCTGGAATTCAAACTAAAGTTGTGCCACTTCAGCATGTTGACTGTTCCATCAATTACATACTCGTTGGTTGTCCAATTAAGGTCGTAAAGTAAGTAGAAGCAACCTATCCTTCCTACTTAATAGGCTAAGGAAAGTGTAAAGAACGAATTCGACCGGTTCAGCCGTTTTCGCTCCAATTCGACAACATGTGGTCTCAAAAATTTGATGAAAACCCAACTTTTTTCTTACCAAAAACAAAATTGGTTTCATATTTGAGGTTGAGAATCCTATAACAAAAGTATACTTAATCCACATTTCCAGCCATTTAACGAATTTTCGAAAACTTGAAAATCTAATTTGAACTACTTTCTGCGATTCGCTTTTCTGTTTAACGCAGGTCTCTGACAGTTTACAATAGCCTTTGTTATGTCGCTTTCTGTGCTCTGGTCGTTTGAACTGTTGCTCATCGTGCAGCCACGAGTTGCCAATTAGTAGTCGCTATGTACTGTTATTTATGGAGTATCGTCTTCCTCACTCGCAATTCCCTCAAACGAGACCATAATTTCGAGGCACTTACCCAAACAGACTTGATAGCGAACGTCATTTCGTTGCTCCTTCTATTTTCGTTTTATTACTTGGCGCTCACGCAATTAACAATAACCGCTGCCGAGAGAATTTCGAGCCCGGATATTATTTGACGCTCGTCGTCAAAAAGCTAGAAGCCGCTCTTCATGAAATTGCCGTATCGGCTCGTCGTAATGGAGGACTTTATTTATTTTTCCCCGGCGAACTAACAAAATGCGAGAGCGAAGCCCGAACCCGACCTTCTCAACCCCTTTCCCCTCTTACCGAACCTCTCCCGTTCCACAAAAGAGGCAATTTACATAAATTGTTGCCCGCATAATGCTGGCTTGCCATGTAATCTTAATTGAAGCCTGATTTGCTTCGCTGAGCCGCAGCAAAACGGCACTGAAGCCGATCCCAGTTGCCACAGTAGGAATTATTGTGTTTACTTATACTCAGTCTGATAGAATAAAGACGCCATTTTCAACGGTGAGATCGAAAACTTAACAAATTACATCAATTTATTGACGTAAAATCAAAACGGGGTGTGTGTGCCATAGGGAACCCTGGAAAACTGAATTGAATACGGGTTTATTTCAAAATTCGGAAGAGAGAAATCGTCTGGACCAAACCTCCAGCTGTAGATTGGTTCAAATATCTCGGTGGTAATATAAAATATTCATTCGGGGGAAAATGACCCAATACATTATCAAAAAGATCGGCACAAATCAGTTTTATTATTCATTGTGAATAATATACCGGTTTTCGGTGAGGAACATTTTTTTACAACCTCCCACTCAACATTTTTGACGCTGCACGTTTCAAAGCATGGGTACTGCCTCCCGTCTCACCCAAACACGTCGTCAGGTCGTGCCAATTGCCAATCGTCGCCTTGAAAATCTCAACTTTTGTTGTTCCGTAGTCAGGTCACGCTCTGTACAGATGCTGAATCGAACGGGAGGTGTGAGGCTGCGTCAAAGCTGTGCAATCATGTCGTGTAAGAGAGTACCGCATTCCTTAGATTATTTGGTTACGCAAACCTACAAGACATTTAACTACGAAGGTACGCGTAAGGCTCCCTTGCTTATATGGAAAACACGTCATACAGAAACTAGTTTAAGAAGAAGGAGAAGTAACATGAGATTGAAATTGAACTCCCGATGATGAGGAGCCCTCACACCACGAAGGCAATAGGCCAAAGCTTTGTGGTTTAACGTGTCAAAAGCTACGGCAATGTACATTCGGGCACGCGCAAATGCACGCACGGACCACGCGCCGAAGTTAACTTTTTGGATTCGGCAGGCTTCACAACGTTAAAATGTTAGGACTCAAACTTGTTTTGACACCTTTGGGTAGCGAAAAGCAGTAGATATTGTTGTTAGCTAGAATGTACAGAACGCTGAAGAAAATTGTGTGACGCGTCTGACCTGACATATTCTTATATATGCCGCTCATAGGATACTGCCATCCTCAAGAAAGAGAGATGGTAGTCCAATATGCTACTTATACAATGGCAGTCTAACAACGGTCATAAAACAGTTGCGAGTAACCTCAGAAACTCCAAAATTCAAACTGCTGTCGTTTCTACCACTACGTTTTTTAACAGTTTTCCTCTATAAGAACAGTAAAAAAAATCTTCCAAAAACATCATGTAGATAGTCTCATGAACCGCGTTGGTTGGTAGGCAAACTCATGATAGGGTTAATTACGAGGGAACGATCCAATAAATTTCAGAGCGTTACTCACTACCAGTGTCCACGTACAACATTGCGTCAACCAGATTCATATAAACTGGACAAAAAGCCGATAATATAGCTAGGCTGACAAAATCTTGGGATGTGCCGAACAAACACATAGTCTAATGTAATTTGATAATATATACAATTTAATAATAATAATACACAACGCAACAACATAAACAACATTCCATTTCTGATGCTATGTTTTGCATGTTTACATTCGCGATTTATCCTTCTTGGTAATCTGAATACAGGGGGAAGCACTTGAAACACGCGCAATCTGAACGAAACGGCACTAAATAACAGTATGTACTGAATGACTGCACGTATGGAAACTCTGAATACGAGAGCATTGACAATTACGCATGTAGCAGAAGAACAGAACGTCGACAACTAATACCTAAAGGTGAGGCCTTCACTTGGCACTCCCCCCTTCCTTTCGAGGGGTTTACTGCGCAGCTAATGGCGACACGTAAGTGTTGTTTGAGTACGTGAAATAAAATGAACAATAAGATGCAGTTTCAGTTGATAGTGGAGTTGGTAGTGACCAGAAACATCATTTTATCACAAGTATATTTCTTTTCCGGGAGTTCGATTGAGTCTTCAGGTATTCTAATTCACAACAACATGGAAAAAGTATTTATTTTAGTACGATGCGTCAAGAGCCACAGACAATGAGTCGAACTTTCGAGGAATCGGTGGATCGGGTTTCGACGCCATTTCGGTGAAACGGCATTTGATGTTTCTAATCGGCTGACAAGGTCTGAGAAACGATTAAGTAAAAAACTCGCTCATAAGGGGTAGCCTTTTTTCATTACAGCATATTTCATCGCGTTGGTCTGTTTTGACGGAGAGACAACAAATTGAGATTATCAATCAACTTCCACACATCGGCATGGTCCGAAAAGTTCGGTGAGTCCCACACCCCTGAATCAATAGACAAGTTTGTCAACCTGTCCCACCCTCTTCAAGACACGAGTGATCCGCTAGTTATAACATCGCGGAAGAGCCGAGCCAGAGATGGACGGACGTCCTGAAATGTCAATGTTGAGCAAACACCTTATTTGCTCTCGAATTGGAGCACCAGCGCGGAGGAAACGACATTCAATTCCATTTCAACCGGACAACTCAGGGTTCCTCCGAGAATCAATACCCCACTGAGTTTTTTTTTCTTCTTCTTGGATTCTTTCTGCAGCGCCAGCAGTTCGTGGGACCATCTCCCGATTCAATAACGCCGCTTTTTTCTCGGCCTCACCTTCGGAACGAAAAAAGGTTGTTTTTTTTTTTTCATAAATTACGACCGATTACGAAGGCGAAAGTCAAGAGCCATTAGGCTCCTTTCATGTGAGCGAATTCATAAAGCGTTGATTTTTTGCCTTTTCTCTGTTAATATTTGACCGTTCGTAGGTTGAAAATGGCGATGGGGTTGTAAAACGTACAAAGGCGATGATTGCGCCTTATTACTCGCTGCTTTGCTTTGACCCGGTTCAGTAGGTTTCTTTTCACAACCCTTCGTTTCAGTCTGTGCACGCAGGAGAGAAAGAACCCACCGTTTGTAATATCATCGAAGAGACGTGGTTTTGAAGAGAGATTTCGGCGCGAAGAAAATATTTTATGATACGTACGGGTGCAGGTTCACAAACGGCTTTGAACAATACTGATATGGCATAGATAAATCCGGTGCTCTGAATTCAAAACGTGTGCGTTTAATAACTTCGTGATTTGGGCTGGTTTAGCCGAGATCCTCTGCGCTAGCACTCAATTTTTACTTTCTTTGGCTCTGCGAAGTAGAAAGGAAAGTTTAGTAATCGGCTGAACAAAAAGTTGAGTTCTCTTCAGAACTTAACGTTTTGAGTCCTACTGAGCCCGAAAAAGGCTATGTAGGGGGAAATGTCTGCGTGTGTGAACAGGATTGAGGAAAACTGCTGAACCGAATCAGCTCAAACGTTTTTAGCAAGTCTCAAAACACGTTGATCTCAACCAGCTCTCCAGTCTTTCCAGCATCTCGCTGTTCCCCTTTTGAATCCGACAAGAGAGACCTAATCATTTACCTGACTGGCTCAAAGAGCATGTAGATCCCCCATTAGTTTTTCCCAGGCCCTTCCAAATCTCTAGGATTACCGTTCCTATTTGTCAGTCCATAACAATAGGCTTCAAATTCTAAAACCGCAAATCATAATAGAGCCACCAACTAACGAGCCTTTATAAGTTCAGGTTTCCTGATACTCCCCGTCACCCCTCCACTGGTAACAACCACCCTCCATGCGAAATCTACCAATAAAAACGCGAACGCTCCTTTTTAAAAACCTTCCTCAGTTAACTAACCAATTTGACGAATTACATACCCATTTCCTATGCGGTAGTCTCCTCTCCGCACTCAGAACTACTGTAATTTGTGTTATGCGTAACTGACTTCACTTCTCCCTTGTACGCGTAAGTGTTCGAATCTGGTGATTTCCCAACTCTTCAATTACAAGTTTCGTGCTACAGTAAACCGTGATTCATTCAAGTCTACCCTGGTCAAAACATCAAATTTGATGGCTAGTTCGTTGTCTGTTGAAACGAGTGGAAAGTAAACGGATGACAAACATTCAGCGATTCTTCCCGTTTTATTCTTTTCCGCCTAGTTTATATTATCCCGGCTCAACTTACGTTCTAAAATACGTTGCGTTAAGAGCTCGTGTTACGACCATTTTTGAGTGATCTGCGTATAGGTAATTAAGGGGATGTTCAACTCGGTTTCTCAGAAGGTTCGTGTTCACTATTCTGGGGCTATTGGGAGGCCACAGTGAAGAATGTTGGTCTAAGAAACGGCATAAGTTTCAATTCTGGAATCACTTGGTTTGTTGCTCATTAGTCTATTAAACTCCCATCGCAAAGGAACATTATTGGGCCACCAACATGAATCTTGTGACAATGTTGCTGTCTTTTGAGAGAGACTTTTAAAGAAAACTGTTCAAAATAAAGTTGTTGGGAAGAGTCTCCGATAGTTTTTCATGCTGATGTTACGCTTCTAAGAAAAAATGAGTGATGCGACCATCACACAATTTTCCCTAGCTCTACGTAAATTCATTTGTACGTAAATTCGCTTTAGCGACTAATTCAATTTTTTGTTCAATCTCTTCACAACGTAAAACATAGCTTCACGTTTTCTGGAATTTATTGTGGTGGTCATTCCCATGCCAAGATCATAATTAAGCAACCAGTGCCAAAGGGTTTATGATGTCTCGTGTCAATCTTTCAGGTTAAATATTATAATTCAATTTGGTTGAGTTTTCTCTCAATCTAGCTCATACACAGACATTTTTTGTAGACACCAAAATAAGGTTATGGGCGATTTCCGCTGATGGGAGGGGGGGGGCTCGAAAATGTACCAAAAACTAGGGTTGTTCGCATTTTTCTCAAAAACGGCTCTTACGATTTTGATTAAACTTTCAAATCATCTTCTAATAATCAATACCTAACTTTTCTTCTCCATACATACCTCCATGAAAATACGGTGAACGGAGATATAGGCCCATGAAGCAACAATAGGTTTTTGGCAAAACGGCTTCAACGATTATCACCAAACATTCAAGATGTTTTCAAATCGTTAATACCTACATATTGTTCTCAATAAATGTTCCTCTGACAGTCCATTGAACAGAGATAAAAATCAAAATGTGTCGAAAATAACGTTTTTTCGAACATTTCCGTAAATTCCAAGGTAACATCTTCACCAGATGTGATAAATTCTAATAGAGTGTCTTTTAGTCACACATACCCCCATTTTGTTCTCCATAATTATTTCTGTATATACATGTTGAACGGAGATATAAGCCAAGTTAACTCAGAAAAGGAGATTTGTCGAACATTAATTTATTGGTATTCCAATTTTTTCGATAGGTTTTTCGGGTTCAAAAAGGCTTTGGAACGTAAATATCTCCTTCAGCCGCTTAGACAGCTTTCTCTTTTACTTCACGGGGCTAATTAAAGTAAAAAATGAACAGTCTAATAGATGGTTTGAAGTTTAGCTTATTGCGGGAGTTCACTTTAATCCGTCAGACATCGGATGGAATTTCTTACGAAGTTCATTTTAGAACAACGTCAAGTAAATAATGAGTTAAATTTAAACCCTTTTCTCGTCGGAAGATCGTCCACCGGCGCCTCACTTTTGCATGAGAGAATATTTCCAATAATAACAAAACTTCAACTGTAAAGTTCATATTGAGCGGCACAAAACTATGTTTTTCAGCGGCAAAGATCGAAGGAAAGCTATTTGCCTTGTTCGATTCAATCAGAGAGCTTCCAGTTTATTTTTAGAGCGCGATGAAATGTCTGAATTCCTCTGTTGACGAACGATGAAAAATATTCTCGGGTAGTTGGAATTTTTGTTCTTTTTGAAGGTTGAAATACTTTAAATATCCGCAGGGGTTTGCCCTCACTTATTCAACGTGGGGGAAAATAGCGTTCCCCAAGTAGAGGTTGGATGTATCTTTATATAAAAATAACCTGGAATACGATAACACGGCGAGAGGATGTGGTTGCTGAGAGTTTGACTTGGTTTTAGACAAATTTCATATAAAAGTCAACTGTAATAAGCGAGCACTTACCCTAAGGAATTACGATCGATATTCTGTGAGAAAATTAGGCCGCTCGTTGACCTGGTATTCACATGAACGAGTCTGAATGATCACATCTGACACTTAGTGGTAGAGGTAAGTTGAGAGTTTAATAAACGAACTTGAAAGGGCTTGAATCTGAGCAATGAGGGGAAACAAATGAAAGAAGAACAGAGCTATAAATAATTACTATTACGCAACGGTCGATTATTCTCTTGCACAGCATGATTGCGAAATATCCTAAACGTCGAAAAATATTAAGAATATAATATGATTGTATCAACAATCACGGAAATGACAAATTTTATGCAAACAACAATGTTTGTTGAGAACTTCCGAGGCCCATCCCATTCGGATTCGCATCGAAACCACTAGTAAACTATGCGCAACACAACTATTGACATTTTCTAGATGTTGCTAGAAAATGGGCACGACGGGACTAGTCGAACTGACAGTTGGTTAGAGTGAGAGAGGAGGCAGTAAAGGAAATGAGCTCATATGACTTTCGCTGTATTGCCCCACGAGTACTTGAAGCAGCAAAAATTTGCTGTAACTGTCATTTCGTTGTTTCGCGTTTAGACGCCCTCCTACACCCCATCGTATTCGACACATAGCATATTCGGCACGTCAAGCATCAAATTTTGAGTTGTCGGCGAGTTGCGGTGGGGGGTGGGGGGGAACCATTTTTTAGGCGTATTATTCCATAATGAATAACAAACCAAAAAAAATTGAGACTGGCAGTATACAAACCATCAGAAAATAACACGGGCGCCAAATGTTGGAGGAAAGGGTAGTTGGCAGACACTGACAGGGATTAAGGTGGCAGGGTTTTGGCCACTCTGAGACTAATCTACTGGCGGGAACCCCGGGCCTCACGAAATAGAGCCCTCGTAGCACTTCTGGGCTTGCCCTGGTGAATATCAATTTTGGAGCAAAACTTTCTCTAAGATTCGCCAAAAAAATGTTTGACACTATTCCAAAAGCTTAATTTCCTCAGATATCCCGTAACAAAGAGTTTCTTCGAACATTACATTCGTAAGTTCACTTTTTACATTTTTCCAAAACGGCTTTATTTTGAACAAACTCAGGAAGTACGTTTATTTATCTTCATCTGCGTTTATATGGGAATGTGTACAAGATGACGGTGCCTCGATACAACGCGTATCCCCGAATTTAAAGGAGTTGCGGGAAGTGGTTTCCTCTTTTCGTATTTATTACCCAACGGGAACAGCGTCATTTCACTATTGATCGCTCATTTTCGTTACCGTCTAATTCCTACGGTTTGAATCAGCGTGAGTGGTATTCCCCTTAAAATGTTCCTGTCATGCGCAATCCCCGTGAAAATTCCGCCCTAAATCCTAAATCCGAAGGCTGCAAGAGGAAGAGGGCGATAAATTCAGTTTAATTAACTCGGTTTCTCCTTCCCGTGGAAATCTGAGAACACTCCCAAATCTTTCTCCGCTATCACGAGGAGGATCAATTAATAGCTTCGAGACGCCATCCCTAACACTCGTCTTCACTTCACCGCCTTCGGTCTCGACGATTAAGTAACGAGCCGTAATGATCGCGACCCTCAACAACGATATTCATTTTCGATTATTACCGAGATGCTCTGGGTGAAACAAGATTCCGTTAATTAATGGCGGAACGGTGTCCCAGGGAACGAACCGTGGAATGGAAACATTATTGACGAGAAGGAGAGAACGGGCTGAGTAGAAGCTGGAAAAGACGATTTTTCCCCTCTGAAACCTCAGCACTGAGATTCATCAGGCCTTGACATCCGTCTTCATCAATCTCCAATTAGGACCTTGAGGCCTTGGAGAAATCCCTTAGAGCTTTCAAAAAGAAGAACGGTCCAAAAAAGGATCCTCTTCGCTATTAATATTTATAATTAATCCAGAAACGAACTCTGAAACACACAAAGAAGTCTCTTTGCGCTGTAAAAGTTGAACGAAAATTAATTATGAAAAATAGTATTAATATCTCGAGAATAAAGAGATACTGAAAGCACAAAAACCCACAAAATCGGAAGTATTGCTGAAGATGAGCCTTTACTTAACGGAAGATTAAATAATGATTTATGGATGAGTGAGACTGAAGAAGCTCACTCTATTATCTATTAGGTGTTTGGAAATTCTACGGAGAAATCCTCAAAGAACCACGTAGAAGTTCAGTCAACAATGGCATTTACACATTCACCATCCACCCGGGTCTGAGTCGTAGTTATTACAACGTTGGAAAACGGCCACGCAAGGGCTCATTCCCTCAGTTCCCAACGCGTTTCACTCGGTACAAAGGAGCGAAGTTTCCACTTCTCGATCTGAGTCGTTCATATTTGATGAGTACGAAAACGAAGGAATGGAAAGCGGTTTGCGATGTGGACGAGTGGGTCGACGCTTGAATTTTTCACTCCTACTAATAATAAATGAGCTGTCGAAGTAGGTTCTTCAAGGTTTAGCAGCCTGAAGGAAACTTGGCTGAGAGAAAGGTAAGTTTGAAAAACGGTAAAACTACCAATTGGGGCTTGCAGTATCATACAATCTCAAGAAATCGTTCAATTCAAGCAGTTGAAAAAGCAACTGTAATCAGAGCGTCCAACTGAAACCCATACGTTTATTAACAGTGAAGCCTCCAAAACTGACAAATAATTTTCTCAACTACGAAATGAACTTGACTTGAGGAAAGCGGGAACAAGGAGAACACCAGGAGAGCACCTGGATTCACTTTGTACATGGCTTTTTCTACTTACTCAATTCATTTGAACTTGGTCAAACAACACTTCTGCAGGAAGCGGTATGAGCGCCTACAGTTCCGGAATTTATTGTGCAGCTTGTACTCATGCCCGGACTACTATAGAGAAATTGGTATACAGGCTGTAAACACGATTTTTTTATAGAAGATCACTTTTGTTGAGTTATTGGGTAAAAACTTTTAGAACAGGTAGCAAGCGATCGGACGGAAGTTGAAATTTCGGAACTTCTTGAGTGACCCCCATATATTTTATGAGTGGTTTTATACGCTCACCCTATTGGTATTGGATCGGACTACTGCGCCAATTTTTTTAACATTCTAGTAACATTTCAGCGGAGTTTATAAGGATAAAACCGCCCTTAAATCGATTTCCGTCGAAAATTGTGTTAATTTATTGTGCTGTTCTCGTTATTTTCGTATGAATGGGAATTTTATGGTATAGTTTCCATATTAGGAGATATCAATATAAAGAATTTAATCAAAATCGCTGGATCCATTTTCGAGAAAAAAAATATTTGGTGTTTTGATCACTATGATAACACTATAGCTAACTTTCGGTGGATTTTGCTCATATCCTTATTGTGGTGTTCCTTGACAACTTGCGGACTAGACATAAAGTTTGAACTGATTTGGTACGGTCGTATTTTCTAAAAATCATTCACACACACACACAGACCATTTTCCCAGATTGTGTTTTCCAGATTCAGTAGGTTCTGAAACGTGAAGACCTGAAGAAAGCTCAAACAAGATTTTTCATCCGATTACATAACTTTCCTTTCTACATTGTAGAGCCAAGGAAAGTAATAAAAAGTCAAAGTTAATGCGTTCAGTTGAATGGCAGCCACAAACCATTCCTAGAGAAGCTAACAGTTGAAGTTTATTTTAGGGGCAAAGCCGGTGAAATAATACTCGGGGGCCTAACGAAGACGTATGGTTGGTTTGCTGGTGACCGCATCAATGCGCGGAATTATAGATGTGCACGTTTTGACTACGTCAAAGCATTACAAATTACAGACGACGAAACAATGAATAGCGAAAAGGCGGAGTTATTACAGTCCATTGAGTCATAGAACACGATTTGTGGGTAGCGACAGAAAAAAGGTGATAAAACTCCTGCCTCCTGTCAAGTCCAAATGGATTTGAAAAGAATCGATTACACTTGTATCATCATTTATATGTCAACGACGAACCTGCGTAAAAGAAAAGGAACTAGGATCTAGGGCATTCACAAGGTGTTTGTTGGGAAACAAAAGCTTTTTCAGATTAACCGACCTTATTAACTAAATTTTTGAGAAATTCAAAGAAAAAGTTTGGCAAGTTATTAGAAAAATTATACAAAATACGAAAAGTTTTATAAATGTCGCTTAACTGATGATGGAATTCTCAAGAAAAATTAGAGTGGTAGTCTAATAATCAACAAAAATCTAATCTAAAATAACAAAAAAAAACCTAAATGAACAAATCAACACAAAATGCGACACCATATTCACAACACTCAAAACACTACGAAAACAACCAACTGACGGATTTACAGACCACCCTATACAAAAAAGACTTACAACCCACAATTGACAGACCATTCAAGGCGTTCCATTCACCTCTAGTGGGTTTCCCCAGAGGTACGTGACTTCCTTCATCCCCCCCCCCTTCCCCAGCGCTCCACAATCCCATTTACCTTTCTCTTCGTATATAAAGACCACGAACAACTGACTTACTCCAGTACTGACTTAACGGCTATACAATGATGTCTTTACATTGAAAGCGCTTGCCCCCAGTTACTCACCAACCACAGGAGACGGACTCACCTAGAAGAAGATATCAAGGCACCAGCCAAGGCCGAGGGAACAATGACCGAAGTCACGGCCATTCAGGCCCATTTCCCATTTCCCCAGAGTCGGCTTGGCTTCTTTAAAAGGGGTTGTGGAACCTACCAGTCCCCTCCACGAATTCTAAGATCTTTTTCCACTCGGTTTCTCTCAAACTAGTGTTGTTTAGTATTCTCTTCCCCAATATATTGAGTCTAGTACCAAACCATAACGGGCATTCCCTAAGATAGTGATCTACTGTTCCTTTATCTCCACACGGGCACCTAGCGTTGATGTTGGGATTGATCCTGTTGAGAGTCTTACCCACTGCGTAGCGCCCAGATAGCATTCCAGTGATTCTTCGTAGTCTTACCTTACTTAAGCCCAGTACCCAATTGGTTCTTTGCAGGTTATAACTAGTTATGCCCATAATTTTGGAATGTTGGAATTGTGGAATGTGATTCTTCCCATTCTAATGCAGGAATATATATTCCCGAACTCACCTAACAGGCACGTTAACTTTACTAATAATCTTCCTATAAGAATGAGAGTTTATATGAGTTCATTCAATACCATTTGTTACAGTTTTTATCTGATAATTCCGAAACGGTTGGCACGATCCTTTTAAAAAAAATCGTGTTGACAGTCTCGCAAATACTCTGTGCATAGTGGCCGTTGCACGAATCGGGCAACTCAATAAATTCCGGAACTTTAAAAGCTGTCACATTCCACGTCAAAGATGAAGTTATGTTTTACCAAGTTCATTTAATGAATTGAGTGAAAAATAGCCGGCGAATGTACGTAAAGCTGAGGAAAGTTATGTGATACGTCGCACCCCGATATTTATTTTGGAAACCCTGTAAATTACAATACGCATCGTTCCGCAACTGCGCTGGTGAGTTCCCAATTCCCATCGCCATCCATTCCCAACTCTGCTAGCCATTCTCCAGAACAACCCTCGGTCCTTACCAATCTACTTCCATCTTCTACGGCTTCAATCATTTTTATGTTACCCTCCATTCATCAGCGGGGTATTTCAGTTGTCGAGGGCTGGTTTCCGGCGCACATCCGTTTCCGGTCATTTATTCAGCTCTCTTCGCTAGCTCTGAGTTTATTTTGAACTTCCCACTTTGTTTCCTTCACTCATCTCTTTTCTCTTTTGGACGACTGGAAAGAGAGTGAAAAAGTGACGGAAAATTCTTCGAAGGTGGGAAGCTTCATTCATCTTTCGTATGGACAGCTAGACAATGGAAATAATACGTTTCCCGGGGCTTCCAGCTCTCGACATCGTGTTCCTGCATTCGAAATGAAAACAATCCTTTGTGCTTATACCAACTTTATCAACGTCCGGAAAACTATCCATCCAACTTTCACCGTCAACCCTGAAAAACAAGTTATATTGGGTTTTGAGACGAGAGAAGAGCGGCTCAGAATATAAATTAGACCAGTAGGCACTCAATAGGAATCGCTCCAACAACTTCGCGCGCGTTGAAGTTATACAGAGCTGAAGTAAGTAGTAAAGACGAGGGTGGTGGAAGAAGCTCGTTTAATAATTCACAATGCTCAACATCCGACGACCGAGATGCATTTCTTGGTCAATGGATTTCTAGTTTCCCCGTGACACTATTACGAGTTGAGTACTTCTGTATTGTATTGATTTCACGACTGGCTTACTACCCTGTACCTCTCAAACCCACAATAGCGATCTCTGATATTTCCATTCCAGATTGTTTGAGCAATCAACGACTGCTCATTCATGTTTGAGGCTTAGTGGTGTCCGGTACTAATCTGGTAGAAGATTGAACTAACTCTTCTTCGTGAATAACAACTATAAGGAACTACTCAAGAATCAGGCACATTCAGGTAACTGACGCAGGACCACTTAAATATCTAGTGCGACGTGTGATCCCTCATTCAACAATTTTTATTCCCCTCTTATCTGTTTTTCACACGCTTTACGGACCTGGTCGAACTTGACGTTAAATACGATTAAACCTAATTTATCGAGTTGATTTTTTTACAGCATCCCCGGGTTTATATCTCCTACTTATCTCACAGCTCATGAGACTGTCAACATAATTTTTAGGAACGTTTCTTGTAAAATACCATATTGCTGTTGGTAAGAAAGTAATTGAGCAAAATTAAGCGCACGAATGACTTTATTTTGTTATTATTGGTTGCTAGTGAAGTGCTATAATGGCTACGTCTTCACATTCTCCCCTTCTTAAGGGGTTGATCTGAAGTGGTGCTTGACAGTATTCTTGACTGCAGCCACTCACTCCTTCGTTCGTTTCATCCTCATAGACATTGTTTTGGAGTAATCGTTCAAAAGTCCGAGGTTTTTAACGTAAAAAGGACCCTAGACAATCGGCGATTTATTTATCCATCCGCATTGTACTGAAATTGTATCTCCAGATTGTAGAGTAAGAAGTTCGTTTGAACGTCAGAAGTCAAAGCTAATCGGTACGAAAATGTTTTTTAATGTTGCGACTTATAAAGTAGAGCGTACTGATTCTGTGAGTAGCTCAGAATCCGCAGTGAGACTGGACCAACAGCCCAGAAGTGGGACGAGCATCCTATGGAAGGCGAGCGCGAACTATTCGTGCGTCTCACCGCAACATCTTGGCATTTCTACCAACCCAAAAATTAAAAAATCGTACGTGGACTCGAATTGTTTCAAATCTTGGATCTTTCATTCAACCCACCCATTGCCACCAGGGTGATACGGTGAAGTGTGCATTAACCATATTCTCATACTTTAAGCAAAGTTCTGAAATACTTTTCCTATAATGGAAAGTGGACTAGGTACATTTTCTCAGCGTGGGATGTGTCCTGTATAAACTCGGCAAATGTCGCCCGGGAAAACTCATCAACTACGATCAGAAACGACTTGGTTGTGCGTTGTATCTCAGTTTTTTGAGAAAGCTCAGGAAAGTCTAGATAGAGGGGGTGGTAAGGGGTTTTTGGTATTGAAGCAATAATTATTTTGTCAAACTTGGGTTTATAATTGATTTTTTTAATTTGACATACGTGACACCTGTTAACGCGATCATGAATTTATTTTTTCATTAGACTAATAAAATCATTGCTTGAGCTTTCATGTTTTTAGAAACCCATTATGAACTCTTGACTCTGGATTGTCATGATATATGAAGAGCACACTAGTTATGTCCTCTGGTTGAATTGTGATTCTCTGAATAATTACATTGAGTTCACGTAGCCATTTGCTGAAGTTATTTTCCTCTGGCTCGTCGCTCACCGGACTACATACTTTAATCAGTATGAGTTCTTCGACCTCGGAATTCGCTCACATCCCCTAACGGGGCTCCCGGGCCCTGAATGGCAAATTCATTGTTTCCCCTAAGACCTTCGTCCTCACCCTACTTTTGTTACCTATGGAAATTCTTCCATTATTTCCAACTGTCGACGGATTTCCCCTTTTCCTCTGGACATTCCGAAGTACTATTTCCTCCCCTCTTTTCACATTCCTCTCCACAACAGACACCCCCTCCCAAACTCATTCTCGTACAAAGTTTCGCGAAAGTCGGTCGTCTCCAGTTCTCCCAACATATTCATCTAACACTTTTCGTGATACAGTCGTCTCCAACTCTCCCAAGCAACACTTGTTTCAGTTCTCATTGACATCTAATTCCGATTTCTCCTCCCTTCCCTGTACATCCAGTTTCACGCCTTCACAGCCACCTTGTTCACGCTTGTATACTCAAATCATCTTCTTTTTGTACAAGTATCCAAATCTTGTGATATACCAACTCTTCAAATTACAAGTTCGTGCTCAATTAAAACCCGCCTCCGAGATTCATTCAAGGCTATCCTGGTCGAAACAACATCTGCACCTTTCAAGTGCAGAATCGTGCTTTTCCACGATTGATCCAAACGTAGTAACTCAGTAGAAAAATCTGCCACCGCGTTAAGCGGCCTTTCGGTTCGTTTAGATTCAAGATGAAACTATTAAGTTCCATCCTTCTGAGTACCACTGAAAGTGAGTGATTGCTTTAACGACTATGAGACGTTCTTTTTCTGTGACACCATAATTTTGTTCAGGTTTGGAAAAAGAAAACGACAAATCTGAAAAATGTTTCTGCTTTGGGTTGTCACGTTGAAACAAGATTGCTCCACATCAATATTAGGCAAGCATCCGTGCACAGCTTCGAAGTGTCGTCATGGGGTATAGACCCTTAACTTTTTGTACACAATCTTGTCTGGTTGTCTGGTTTTCACCTATGATTGACTATCTTGCGATGGCAAGGCTAATTTTTACCCAAAATCAACTGAACCCCAGCTTAGCGTTTTCCTGCTTCGTCGGCATTATTGCTGCATTCGCCCACCACCACCTACAACTCGTTCCGCACGAAGATGACAAAAGAATTCTTCGTATCGGTCAATTTTTAAAAGGAGAGAAATTTTCTTAATGATTCATTTTTACCAGTAATGACGTAGAAACATAGGTGATGCTTCCTACATCCTATCTTGGCTTGTACTGAGTCGGAAAAAGAATTTTTCTAGTCGGATCTATTTGAGTACTGGTACAAAAAGGGTCCTCAGAGTCGCCAATAATCCGGATCGTTTTTGTGTCAGTTTGGGCAACTGACTGAGTAAGAAGAAGGGCTCAGTAAGCCGACTAAGGATCCGAGTTTGACCCTCTCAACGAGCCATTTTTCTCTCCATTCTAGAATGAGTAATATCCTATTGTCGTAGTTTGTATACATACAAACACGTGAAAAGTTAGGATACTGAGAAACGGAATTTGGTGCCAAAATACTGTTGAAAATTCACTTACTTTTTTGACACGGTTTCCACAGCTTCACTTTTTGTGAACATAAAAGTGAAGAAGATAAAAGTGAGAATCACTCAGAGTCGATTTTGGATGAGATAAAATTCCTAGAGCGGACTGAATCCCATGTGTGCCGAGGGAAGGAAATTCATGAACTGGCGAGGTCCGGGGATTGCATTGTGCGTAACCGTTGCATGCCAATTTGCCTATACGCCATTTCAAGTCTACGCTCTCTCTCCAATACGAAGCAGTTCAGTCGATAAGGAATTACTTGGATTTCTTGAACACGGAATGAAAAAACGAGAAGGTTTTAAGGGCGAACCTTCACAAACCTGATTCTTACCTCTCATCCGATCACGTCCAAATATACTTTCTTCAATATTCCACGACCTGAGTTTCCGATGTGACGACCGGCCCTTTGCAATAATTCCGTTCCGCCTCGGCGCACAATTATCCACTTCAATATCAAACACGCACTTCAGCCGCCGGCCTACGGTTTGATGGGAGGGGGGGGGAGCTTTTCATTAGGAAGTTCGAAGGGATAAAATGGAGTCCATTAGAGCGGTGAACGAAACGAAAGGGTTCGACAGCTGAACGAAAGCTTTTCACGTTCGCCGAAGTAAATTTTTGTCGGCAGCAGCACATTAAAAGGAAGTTGGAGTCGGCCGTAACCAAAAAATCAAAACAACAAGAACTTTTCACTCACATCACGAATTACATGATTTGCGAGGGAATTGAGTTAGATTGTAAAAAAAAAAAACAGCATGAATATCTGGTGCGACGCATCCCGCTACAGAACGTGAAAAGAGGTTTCGAAATTTATTGTGGTGCTTCTACTAAGTAGAAGTAAGTGAAACAGTTGTAGTGAACTGTACACGCTCATCGCATAGATACTTTATTCGACTAGTCTCTCAATTTTTTGAAGATTTAAGTAACGTTTGAGGGGAGATTATAATGAAAAACGATCACGTACTATTCCTTTCTCCTTCGTCGCGATAAGGCACGTATAAAACTGCTCTATTTTTGTCAAAATGTTTGGAAGTTCATAGTGCTACACTCGTCATTCTCCCACGGATGGGTATTGTTGTGTTATTTGAAGCTTTCCGTATATATAATTGAATCAAAATCGTAACAGTCGTTTTGTGGGAAAAACATTATTATCTCACACATTATTGTCTTGATAACTAAGATAACTTCAGTTAGTTTTTGGCAAATTTTGCTTGTACTCACGTCTTGGTGTGATGGTAACCTCCAGGAAAGATATTGAGTTTGAGCTGATTTGGTTCGGTCGTTTCCTCTCAATCGCGTTCACAGACTCACACGCATTATGTTCCCAAATAGTGTTTTTCTGACTCAGTAGGCCTTAAAACGTAATGATCTGGGGACAACTCAAAAGTATGCAGTTGATATTTTTTCAGTCGATTACACAAATTTCCTTTCTCCTTCGTTGTGCTAAGGAAAGTGTAAAGAGTTTAAATTGTACAGAATTTGTTCGCTCGTTTCGTCCATTTCTTCACTTTGCCGTAGAAGAAACTACTTCGCTGAAAGAAGGCTTGTTTGTTTCGATTCGTTTTCAGGTATTCTATCAAACTTCGCGGCTAATGAACTTTATTTACGTCACTATCATGATAATAATTAATAAAACGTATTTAGAACGCATCGCAGTTGCCTTCCTTGGTTTGCACGCTTATAAATCGAAACAATTCGCTACAATGGAAGAATTGAACTTGCTGTTGGACCTAAAAAAGTAAGATTTTGCATAACAGTAGAGCAAAATCCAAATGAACCCAAGACATCTCTTCACTTTCTGAAATGGATCCAATCACAAGAGGATGATACGGTAATATACGAATTTCCCTTTCAATATCAGCAACTAAATGCAAAACAAGTATTTACTTCAAGTGCCCACAGTGAGGAATGTTCAGAAGTCATTATGCAAACGCACCTCATATCGGATAATTTTGGTGACTTTACCAGCTGAAATTGTCCCTATATATTTTGCTGGGGACGGATACGTCGTTTTCGAGGAATATTTCCTACAAGAGAAAGACTACTAAACTTGGAAATCTGTTCTCCCCGTCTCCATCAACATCAGACGCTACGAATGCGGCAATATTAGGTGTTTTACAAAAGCTGGCCCCAAGAACCGATGATCCTTGACGTCTAAATCTTACAAAAGTGAAATCAGATTTTGTTTTAGAACATTTTTATGGTAGAAATTGTGAGGAAATGGATAAATATCGATTTTCGCGAATGCGAGCGATGCCAAGTTACTGATTCAGTAAGTAACGTTCTAGTTTTACGTTTATTTATGGAGGGGATGGCCAAAAATTGGTACTCTTCAACATTGATTGAATTAGGACTGGACGACGACTTCACGGATTGGGAATTGAAGATGAGGGAAGCATTTAAAGAACAAGGTTGGAAGAAAATTAGAGAAGCGTACAACTTTCGGTACATTGGAGGTCATTTTGATGATTATGTCCTACGAAAACAGAAACTTCTACTAGAACAAGAGTACGAAATAGATAACATGATTCAAATAAATCTTATTGTTATCGGACTACCAGTCGATGTACAAGACAAACTTGACCGGTCTAAAATTAATTCAAACGCAAAATTATTAGGAGAGCTGAGGAAAATGTCAGTTTCATTAAGTTGAAATGTGTGAAAAACTTCAGGACAATAACCCGAATGACCTTCCGAACGATTGGTGGCCGGCTTGGTTTTGCTGGTTGTGTGAACATACAATTAAAAGTTATGAATTTGGAAAAAGATGTTCAGATGTTTGTAGTAAATGATGAAAACTTTGAATACGACGTCTTGTTGGGCTTGGACCTAATTGTCAGTTTTTACTCGAACTTGGATTATAAATTGCATTTATATCAGACCGTACCCGAAGATGATAACAAAGACAATGTCAATAACTATGTTGAGAAGATAGATGGACTTCAAGATATATATGTAAATTACAATGAGGGCATAGATGTCAGTAATTTTGAGGCAAAAGTTGACCACCTTGATTCTACGAAAAGACGAGAAATTGAAAACTTAATTCACGAATTTAAATGCATTTTCGCTAAAGACAAATTCGATGTGGGACGAGTGAAAGATCACGATTTATGTTACTATCATGATATTAATTAATAAAACGTTTTCAGAACGCATCGCAGTTGCCTTCTTTGGTTTGCACGCTTATACATTCTATAACTCATACATCATGTAATCATAGTGATCAAAACATCGAATTTTCTTTCTCGGAAACGGCTCTAAAGATATTATTTACGTTCTTTGCATGGATAATTTGGCAAACCACGATAGTAGCATGAAATTCCCATTTGTAGGAAGAAAACTAGAGTGGCACACATTGTTGAAACTTAGTACCATTTTCACAGTTTTACCCGCTACTTACGAAACATAGTTTCGTGGATAACCTGTGTACTGATTTCTCAATAATGGTTGAGGCTTGAGTAGAAGTAACTGAATAAATTCTATAACTCTACGTACCACATACGATGTTATTTTTTATCAAATTGAAATGAACTGAGTGAAAAATTAGATTGGATTAGTAGCTAAGTCCATTAAAATCGCTGAATGTACTCGTATGTGAGACTTGTGCTGGGTTGCTATCTTCCTCAGGAAACCCAATGTTCATCTTGAACGTTCATAAATCATAACAGACCTAAGAACAGTTGTGTTATGCATCAATTTCAATATTTATTGTTAAGACAGGATAACGTCTCTCAAGTCGAACGCGTAAGTTGTTAAAAAACGATCATTCAGAGTACCTTCAATTTGAAAAGGGAAAACTTTTAATTTGAAACGAATATCCGCGAGTTTTATTCGGGAAGTCTTTTATTTGATTAGAAAACCCCGAACAGACTTTGAAAAGCCGTAATCGAAACATTTCATTAAAGCTATCGATTTCTCATCCGTTACAATTAAAGTGTGAAAGGAAGAGATCGAGCGGGATGACCCAGCACCGCTCGTTAAGAAACTACATTCGTTAGTGGTGAGGTCAAGCAGGGGACAGACGACAAGATAATATCATTATCATGTCGTGTACAGCGCACGGCGACGATACTGTTTTCCCCGATTCCGTTCTATTTTTGTGGCGCCGCTCTTGAGAATCGCGTGACATCAAATCGATATTTCGGGCCGGAGCCACACCTGACGAAATTTACGCCCAGCAATTATAAGTTGGCACAAAATAGTGTGAGCGGGCAGTAAATAGCTGTAAGTGGAGCCTTCGAGTTCACAAGTTCCCCTCCTCATCCCTTTCTCAGTTCTGTTCAATATCTTATACCAACGAGTGGAAGAGAGAGGGAAGAGATACTGGAGAAGTTGGGGGAAGTAGTTGGGACGTGAAGCTGCTGCCCAACTCAATGAATTACGGCGCTCCCCACCTCTGTTTCCAACAGTTACGAAGCTATTGATACGGTTATTTCCCAGTTCATAATCCCCTTTACTACTGAGGGGTTCCGTTACGCCCCTAATTTTCAATTCTCACATCCTCTAGAAATTAGGTCATTTGACGAACCTGCTGGAAACCACAAGAGCCGAGTACGGAAACTACCCGTTAAAAGTGGAAGAGCCTCGAATGTTCCAACCTAATCGAACCTCATCTTGAAAGCCTCAGGCACCAAAGTTAAGCAATAACAGCAGCTACCTGACTGAGACACCTACAGAACTTTCATAGACAATATTCTCCAAAGTTAATTTAACACACTGGTGCACTATAACTGCCGAGACCAGCCGCAACTTTCGACATTTAATTCTATTGTTCTGTATAGAACCAGTAGACCGACGGTATTACTCATGTTTCATGGAGCTCATCTTTGCTTGAAATGGTTGAATATCCTTGGTATGAACGGAAACTCCGTGAAATGTACGAGAAGATTGTGATTGTGGCGAATTATCAACGCGTGCGTATATAGATGAACTCTTCGTACTAATAACTATTTCCCTAAATTTATGCGTCGAGCGTGCGTGAGAATCGATCCGACCTTCGAATCGGTTTATCGAAACCCAACACTCCCGGTGATGAAGGAGCCAGAGGAAAACAGGGTGAGTGACAGGAGGCTTATGATTGAAGTTAGCCCGTCGGTCAGTGTCCATCCAACTCTCGGACTAAACGGAATCGATAGCCAGAGAAGCGGATTAGATCGGGAATTAACTGTAATTGAGCTGTTACACCTCTACAAACTAGTGAGTAATCAGAAGGGTTTCGTTTTGAAATTGCAAGATGATGATGGATTCACTATGAGGGCATCATAATTTTAAGCCTTTTCTCAAATGACTTAGGAACTTTCGGAACATTTGGATATTTTGAGGGGTAAGAAGATAATGGCAAAAGAGTAGGGTGCTTTATGAGCTTTGGGATTAAAGGGCATGTGGGTAATCCATCACAAGGCAGAGGGCCAGAGGGTAATTGATGTGGCGGAATCTCTCTCGTATAGACGCGTTCACTTCTTCGGCTTTCAGCTCTCCTCCCCTCCTGCTTCAACCTACCCGCCAACGGCCCTTGTAAAAGGGCTAGTGTAAGAATGAATAACGTCAGGAAACTTTTCACGGGACGAAAGACAGGGAAGGCATTGGGATCGAGGTCCGAGGGTTGGATAGACCCGACGAGCAGGAAAAAAATCTTTTCTGACTAGAAACTTCCGTGAAATAGGAGTGTCCGGGTTTTGGATTCTGAACGGCTGCTTTTTATAGGACACCATTAGATGGCGAAGCAACTAAACAACTAATTTTCCCTAGTGTCACACTACCTAAATAGCCGAGCCTTTCAACTGGCGATCCAGAACGAGTTATCTGCGCCCCGACCAATACTGGCAGGCGTTCCACTGGGTGCCATTTGTGCCCCGCGCCTATTTCGCTTCAACAGGAGTTTCTCATAATATATGTCTTAAGATATGCTGAATTTCTTTAGAGCTAGTATTTAAAACTACAGGAATGTTTGAACTGTCTAGGACAAGTGGAGCTTGAAAATCAGCCCCATCGTACTGAGTAAAGTTACATGCACACACCACACAATGAATTACTCCCAATAGCTCATTCCTAATAAAACCCTCACAAACAAATTCGTTCTCGATCAGCGTACTTGATAATATTTGGATTTTTATCACTATTATATCTATTGTTAGTTTGTGTCGGTTTTGCTCATACCCTTATTTTGGAGTCCTATGTTGATCTGCTTACTAAATTTCATGGGTTATTGGCCCCTTGGCCTAACGCGTCCAGAGACACAAACCATTTATTCGGACTCAGAAGCACTTGAAAGGTAATGATCGGAAGAGAAGTTTTTCAGCTGCTTACATAGCATTTTCTGCTTATGTGACTACATACGCACGCGAACGTTGCGCCGGAATTAGTTTTTTTCTCATAACGACGCTAACTCTTACAATGACATTATTTGTATTGTTCCAAAAAGCAATACTGTACTACACAATTCTCATTCATGGGAAAAGCACTAGAGTAACACCAATATTTCCAGAAAATATCGATTTTAGTACAGTTTTCCTGATAAATCTTGCTTGTACGATTCTCACACAATCGTGCTGGCAGACGATTGATCGTAATGTGCTACTTATACAATGAGAGTAATAATGCCCATAACATACCCGGTAAATTTCGAAATTCAAACCACTGTCGGCTCATTTAATTTTTTCAGTTTTCATCCTAACATTATCATCATTATTATACTTATAACTTCAGATTAATAAAAAACAACCTTCAAACAAAGATCTTTTACCTATACTCCCCCTCGATGTAGACCATAAAATATGACCACAATAAATTCCAGTACGTTAAGCATCACCAGTTTCTCGCCATTGAACGTTGAATGGTTGGTACGAACAGTTCCAAACAACGCTACATCGTAGCTACTGTGAGCCTTCCTCAGTTGCATTTATCGCTGAGCAAATAAAGAGTTGAAAGCACAACAAATTGGCTCATTGAATTTTTCAGGCAGCTGTATCATTCGAGAGCACAAAAGAAGATCCGTCTGTAATGCCGTAGGTGGGAGCGTACGAGGAAAAGCTGAAGAACCGGCATAAAATGCGAATAGGGCAAGTAATGAGACAACCCAGTGACCGGAGTCAGAAAGGAAAGCCCCGTACAAGAGAAGCATTAGATATTCAAGAAGACGAGCTCCTGAGGCAGCTGCTCAACTTGGAATTCGTCCAGTCGTTTTAGTATTCAGGGGAAGAGGGACTAGTAAAATAAGGAGCAGATCGTCTTCATATCCTTTTCCCTCGGCCTCTTTGGGAGTTTTCCCCTCTCTACTTCTAGTATCGCGAGCGCAAGTCTCCGACCTTCTGAAATTCAATCCTTTGACCTCCCTCCTACAAAACTAGTTACTACTTGTGACTCCTCGAATACGATTTCAAACGTCTATGTTACTTTACCACGTGAACTCTTCTCTGACAGAAAGGCCATTCTGAGGTTCCAGAGAGCAAAATACCAAACTCAAATATCTAACGATATACCGAGATAATATCCTCAACCCCATTTTCCTTCATATCGCTCCACAAAACTAATCCAATCTATATAATGATGATAGTTTTTATTTCATGTAGTTAACGAACCTGGTAACGGTTGGCGTTCCGAAATTGATCAGGTTTTGCCTAATTATGTCACGATAAGTATCAAATTACTAGCGCGATTTATGAGACCACCTAACTGTAATGGACTGTATTTATCTTTCGATGGCAACGAACGAAATTTTACTAGATGAAACTTCATGAATGAAACGGAGAATGAAAACAGGCTCAGACAAAAATGAAACCATGGAAAATTTCGTCGTATTTAAAATGGAAAACCGGTTTAAAATAAAGTTGGTAGCGCAATTGTTTCTGCGCTCAACAAAAAATAATTTTGCTGCTTAATATGCTACAAACATTGGAAGATATTTTGTATTCGTTTTAACATTTTGCTAAGCTGTTCTGTTTGCTGAAACCCAGTACAACATATTTACGCTTTAACCACTTACCGGCGAAGCTAAAAATTTCCGCTGAAATAACATCTTTTAAAAGCCAATTAACAATTAAATTATTTTTTAATTTCTCCCCTCGCAATGAGCGTTCACAAAATATTTACTCGTATTCGGAATAGTTAATTGAGCGTTCCTCTTCAAAGCGGCATTTAACGAGATTAGCAACATTACGTTTAATTTGTAGTTGACTCGAATATTGCATTTGGGACTGCGTTTCGACTAATAATTAGAGTACTCACAGTATTGCAGAGCATTTTGTGAAGTGTTTGAATTATTCAACTCACCTGTGAACAAAACGTTTCGATTAGCAGATCCGTTTTGCATACGAACGTACTAAACATCCACATCAACACATTTAGATTCATACAGCACAATGTATAACGCAGGAAGAAGCTATGCCAACTCACTCTTCACCATTTCACCATATGTACAATGGGGATGAGGAGGCGAGGAAATGGAGTAGAGAAAGATTTAGTGTCCTCCGTTTTGTGCTTTGATTCGAAGGGAAGAAATATGGATTTCCACCTTTGAGAGATTTTATCGCTATAACAACTAATACAACGAGTTCTTGACTCAGACAATTGGCAGAACGTAACTATTTTTATAGAAATGCTGCTGAACGTTCCGGAATTAGCTGGGTTGATCATACTCTTATCACAACCTTCAACCAGCCTCGCGTGGGCGATGTGTAGAAGAGCCAAATAAAGTTTTTTGGTACGATTCGATTTATAGTTACTGTGAAAAGATTAGTCAAGTAAACGACAACTTGAATTCCTAAATTTTAAAGAGGGCCGCTAATTATTTTACAATCGGTATTGAATTAGCACTGAGAGACCGCTTTTGGACTGCCAACACAATTTATTATGAGAAATGTTAAGTGCGTGGGAATTGCAATTTCATAATTCTCAACTCACAATATGAGCACAAAACTCAAAAAATAAATTAATAATTGAAAAACCCTTAGCACAATTGTGCTTAAAAGTCAATGTTTAGCACATTTCTGTATAGAAATATTAAATGAAACAAAAAAATTGAAATAATAACCCAAGTTGGACTTGGAATATTAGACGTTCACAACAAGAGCGGATATGAAAAAATTAATCAATCGCAACTCTTCCTTACGTTGGACAGTTTTAAATTGGAAGAACGAACGCCGCTGAATAAGGCTTTGAAGTTTCGGAAAAGTTGGTGTTCAGCGCAGGTCGTATTAGTTGAAATGTTGAGCTCAAGCCTTTCCCAGGTGTATTCAGACCAACTCTTTCTGACCTGGGGCTTTTGTGGTGCTAGCCGTGGGAAAGTGTGAAATACCCGTTCAGGCGGCATCTCCTGCCAACTAGCGGCTTATGTTTATTTCTGAAGCCGGCAACAAATTTTCTCTTTGTGAACTTATCCAACTATCCACTTGCCACCACTCAGGTTACCTCTTCTCCTTAGATTCCAACTCTAAGCTCTGCCCAGACCCAACCCAAATATACACAATCACCTCTCAGTTCTTGTGCTACTCACTCACGCTCTACCTATTCAGATATTCTGAAATGTTTGGCTTAAATACTCACTCAAATTCGTATCGCTATTTTTTCTCCAAAGTGTTAACATCGTCCTCTCTCACTCTCACCACGTTCATTAATTTATTTCTCTTACTCAAACTCAAGCTTCTCCTCTCGTACACAGTTGGGATGTTACGCTCTTCACTTGCAACCCTCGTCTTGGAATCATCAGCCAACCTGCACACTGTGGCATCGAACCAATACATCGAAACCAGTCAAAGCTGATCGACATTGGGTTACAGCCCATGGCAACTACCGTGTTTTGACCATGGTAGGCTTGAAAAAATCTCGAAGATATGTTTTGGTTTAGCATGAACTTGCAATTTTATAAGTTGGTATATCACAAGATTTGAAGGCTTGCATGTACAAAAAATAGGTGAATAGTAAAGGATGTGATTTGAGTATATAAGCGCCCACATGGGGCTCTGAAAGCGTGAAGCTGGTTGTACGGGGAAGGAAAGAGAAATCCAAATTAGATGTCGATGAGAGGTGAACAAGTGTCTGTTGTATCGCGAGAGCTGTGAGAAGACTGTGTGTTGGGAGAACTGGAGACGACCGAATTTCGGGAGAATTCATAGGTCAAAAAGTTTGGGAGGGCCTGTCTGTTGTGGAAAGGAATCTAAAATTGAGGGGTGGGAAAAGATAGATGGGAAAGTCCACGACAGGGCTTGAGGACAAAGGTATTTCTGGAAACAATGGGGCTAGTGAGTATCGTTACGTGCAGACGTTCTGAGGTCAAAAACATCAAATTCGGCTTGTGTCGAACATACCGGATTGCACCCTTTCCTTTACCAAACGTCGCAAGGCATCTATGAAAAAAATGTAAAGTGACTAAAATTGCTGATCATTGGAATTTGTTTGAATGTATTGTGCTGCGCTCGTAATTTTCACACAAACTAAGTTCATCTAGTTCATCTTCAATTTGTTTGAAATCTTCCACATCAAAATCATAGCTTGGTGTTTTGATCCCTGTGAAAACTATAATTGGTTTTAAAAACCCATGGGCAGGAGGGGGGTGTACTTGTCCGGTCTTGAGTTCTACCAAATAATAAATTGGAGAAAATTTTCAGAACAATCCCAACACGACTCCTTAAACGGTTTAAAGACCCTCGTTTCCAACGGTTTTCATAAATTCCGAAGCTTTCGGCACAATTTCCCAACAGCATTAATTACATTCCTCCCGTAGTTTTAATTAATTTCTCAACTATCACTACTGTATTTCTCTGAAATACGTTTCACGTAATTTCCGTGTAACATTATCTCTTTCTGACATATCCAGCGATTTTAATGAACATGTCATCAATTTTGACTCACTTCCCAACTCCGGCGAAGCTGAAAGAGTTACCATACAGTATGTTTTATCACATTTCCGGAACGGTTCAGAGAAATTCCTCCAGAAAAGCGATGACGTTGGATAACCAGCAGTCAAAAGGAGAGATAGAATTGAAAGCGGTTGGGTAGAGGTACGTCATATTGGAGTATAAAGTTGGAAAACAAAATGCAGAACGTTGGAAATGATGGCTCGACTCGTGGTGATGAGTCGAGAGAAACAGTGTTGTAATGGAGTCGACGCTTTAGCAACCGCCTCTGCTACGTCTCTCCTCGTTTATTCCACAAAATCTGTGCAGAGGGAGACATAAAAAATTGACGTTATTTCAGGTAGCGCGATCTTATATGTGGTAAAAGAAACCCAAATTTAACCAACCATTAATCACTTTAACTCAACTCAGCCTGGCGCCCGAAAGTTTCGGATGAGAACTCGCTTACACTATGCTACAACACGGTAAATTCATTAATTAATCCAATAGACAAAATTTCAGCGTTGCGTAACCCCTGCACAACAGTGTGACTTTTCGAAGCCTTCATGTTTTCATAACTATCAATAGGTTACACGCAACTTGGTGATTGTTCAGCTCTACCTATAAATTCTTAGAACTACAATATTTACTAAATGAACATCGTAAACAAACTAATTCGGGGATATTGCATTTACTTATGTATAAGGCAATCTAGCAGTAGGCCGTGGGGCGCTGTTTGAATCCATCTCTCACGGTGGGTATTCCATTCCCTACGGTTGCAATTAGTTTTCGATTCCTTGTGGCAACAAGAAACCCCTCTGATTAGTTCCCCGGGGATGTAACGGACGTTTTAAATAAAGAAAGAAGGTAAACTGCGTTCTCAAATGTAAAATTACATACTTCCAATGCCGCAAAAGTCTTTCCAAACAGTCAAAGGGAAGTCTGCAATTACCGCGAGATCCTCTTTTATATACATCTCAAAATAAATAATGAAAAACCTTCAGAAGAGAACGTTTGACTGTAGGAATCGGAAAAGTAACTGAATATTGACGTCGCTCGGTAAATGGCAAATTCAATAGACATGAAATAGTAATTTCAGCGGCGTAGGCTGAAATACCTGCGAACTATCAAACGTTCATCATTTATCTCGTAGACAGAGTCTTCATTATGATTGATTTCCAATGAAGTATGCGTATTTACTCGCACTCACACTGCCAATATGTAAATCCTAGTGATTTTCTCACTAACTGGAATTACTTATTCTACATTGATCAAGCGACACAACTAAGCAATTAAAATATTCATTTCCACTAATTTGACTACATCATAATGTCGAGAGTGGCAGTGAATGACGGGTCAGTATCACCAGACGAGGAAAATGAAAAGTAAATAACATTAAACCTCCAATGGCCCACAACAGTAGGAGTATTCACCCCTCCCGATATCTACAGAAGCACATACTTTAAGAGATATTCACATCCTATAGCGTTCAATTCTCCAATGTAGCTTTGGTGCTGCAATGCAAGTCAAGTTGCAGGTGGATGCGAAGAAAACCGTCGATACGTTTTGGTGCTCACAGGCTCCTTCTTGAAAAGCAAGTTAAGTACTTAGGCGTCAATATTTCCTCCAGTCCCTTGAAAGCACAACCGTCATAAGGTTCGCCCACTTCGCCATGTGATATGCTACAGAGGAAACACAGAAGATATTTTTGGTGCCAGAAATCGTTATCTTGTATGAGGGAGAGATGTGTACGTGGAATGCTACTACCAATTAGTATCCTCTACTTCTCTCGTGGGTTGATTCTTTTTGCTTCAGTTCTGGCCCATTCCAAGTAGAGGGAGGCAGACTGCAGGAGCATTATCATTTTGTCGGACATCATTCTGTATCGACTTTCGGCTTCAAGCTAATCACAGAACTTAATTATATAGTGCGCCTCATCACACAAGTATTTCTTAGCCTCACGTTCATTCAGCCCTTGTTGTTGTGGGAGCAACTAATTCATTGCTTTAACTAATATTTCATAAACTAGGTAGAAAATAACGTAACGCGGAGTATAGAAATTTGTACCACTTAACGTTCTGCAATATGTATACTTCATGGAATGAGCATTTCACAAGTAATTCATGAGACAACCAAAACGTACTATTGTAAGGTCCCAGCAAACGTGAGGCTGTGACGCCCTGTCCTAGGGTTTGAAAAGCCCGACGCCTTCATCTTTGGGCGACGAGTATGTCGTCTGTCGCCCTAACAAGCATAGGTTCAAGCCTGAAAGTGCTGCACCTCCCCCCTCTCTATAGTACTCCAGGCAATCATGACAAGTGCTCATGATCGCTACGTGGTAAACTCAAGTAGAACCACAATGGAACAAAGCAGTGGTTCAGCCCCAGATTTGAGGGCAGCCAGATTATGGGAACTAGGCAGCAATGGGGAGGGAGAAGCTCCAAGTGATCACTGCAAGGCAGCTCCTGGCCATTTATCCGAAACGGGGGAACTGGAACGACCCCTTGGTAGCGAATTAAAACCCGAGGTGTAAAATTTCCCCACAAATTCAGATTTCCCACGATTCCCATTCGATAAAATCGTTTTGTTTTTAACGCGAAACAAGTAATAACAAATTGAAAGAAACGTACAGATATAATAAAATATAAGCATACGTGAGGGGAATGCCTCTGGATGATGGCAACACTGATCTGCGACATTCCCTTTCAATTAGGAACTCTACATCTTTCACGTAAGGGGTTTTTACAACATCCGTAAACGTTTTAGGAGAAACTGGGCTGAGATGGACACTGGACAAGCCAGTTCCATACGGGACAGGGCCATTTCAATGCGCGGCTCCACATGTCTTCCAAAAACTCGCCATCCAGCTGGTCTTGCGCCTCCAGAGCGGAGGAAACAAGAAACCACGAACTTCTTACAACAGTGAGGGACGGTTGTTGGAAGAGCAGCCAAACCATTGAGCTTTGACTGCTACTAAGCAAGCTTATAATCATTTCACCCAGAAAAGGAAAAGTAAATAACAAAAAACCTCAAATGGCCCACATCAGTAGGAGTATTATTCAGACCTCCCGATATCTACAGAAGCGCATACTTTATTTATTATAGTATTCCGGTCACGACAAGTACTCCCGATCCATATGTTGAACTCAAGTAGAACCACAATGGAACAAACCAATGGCTCAGCCCCAGATTTGTGGACAGTCCCATCGTGGGAACTAAGCAGCAATTGTGAGGGAGAAGCTGCTCAAAACAATTGCCCTGCCACCAGCCCTTCAAAGTAAAAAGGCTCCAAATGATAAAGCTGCACTACTGCGCATAACTAACGCATACAAGACACTGAATTGCTCCAAGTGATCACTGGCTAGTTGACCCGTTTACTTGGCCATTGAGTGTTTGGTGGACAAAGGAGAGTGGAACTTCCCCTTCTCTGGACCTCACAACTGAATGAAAACTTGCGGAACTAAATGAATTGGCATCAGATAAATGGCAAGCGAGATGGGAGTCCTAGAGAATGGAACGTGACACGTATGAGTTTTTTCCCAATATCCGTGAACGTCTTAGGAGAAACAGGGTTGAGCCAGACCGTTGGACGAGCCAGTCCCTTCGGGGCTCCACTTCTTTTCTCTTAAAATCCTGCTCCATCCTGTATTGGCTGCTACTGAGAAGGCTTACAGCCATTTTGCCTAGTTTTCGAAGACATGAAGAGAAGGAAACAAGAGGAGATAAGACAAGAAACAAGAAAACGTGGTCATAGTTGATCTCTTCCTTTGAAACTCGCCACCAAGTAAATAGTTAGATCAGGTGGGAAACCAGATTAAAAAACCCTGCAAATTATTACACAACGGTTTATTATTCGGATAAACAGCTTGACCTAGCATTAATGCTCCGAGACCCATCCCGTTCGATTCAGCATCGAAAAATATCATAATGAAACCCCAAAAAAGAACTAAATCGTAATATTAAAATAAACAAAAAAACGAAAGTATCTAAAAAAAACTGAATTTTAATATGAAAACATGCACGCTACATATTAATATCAAAATGTAACCAAAAAATCGATGAAAACCAAAATGAGAATGAAACGAAGGAATCTAAAAAATTGAATCGTATTAAAACCGAAACGTCGGGTGAATCGAAAGGTGAAAAGGGAGTTGAGCGGCGAGCGGCGGGAGGCGGAGTCGTTGGGGGAAGCGAGAGCCGCCTCGAGAGCGGTTGGTTTTTTTTAAAGAGACGGGCGGGGCGGAGGGAATTCAAACGACGAAACGCTTGTAGCTCCGCGTTGTACTGCGTTTCGTTAATTTTTAACCGTTTTTTGCCCATTACAACCGCGGGCTTCGTCCGATCGGATTGCCGAGATGGCGGGCACAACTAGATACCAAATCGGATTTTTGGGCGAAAGAACGAATTTTTAGACCACGTTAAAGGCACAAAACGGCCCGGACGGCGGACGGCGGACGGGGGACGGGGACGGGGACGGGGACGGGGACGGGGACGGGGACGGCGGACGGACATTGCAAATTTGGAATCTCCATGCCTTGAAACGTAAAGTATCAAATTTTGAGGGGGGGTTGTAAAAAATATTTCGTGACCGAAAACATAGGGTTATTATTCAGAATGAATAATAAACCAAAAAAAACCCTCTGCAGGGTAACTCACGGATAACAATCCTCGACCGGGAGACTGGCTAAATGCCAAGATAGAGACCTGCACAGGTCTGGGTTCGGGTCTGAGCGAGTGTCTGTGCTCTTGCAAGATAACGAAATCGCTATCTCCATGACTTTCGACTGATATAACTTTCTTATATCGTCTTTATTTAAAAAAAGAAAAAAACAACTGACTAATGACAGGATTAAAACGGCACGGTTCCGTTGAAATGACGGTTCGTATTTACTGCCTTGGAACTATTAAGAAAATAATTTACATAAAAAATGTTGTGCGACTGAAAACCTCATATTTACTTTCAAGGAGCTACCAAAGGGTTTTTATTGTTTTTCCCATTGTAAAGCCGGTATCCCATTTTCTTCCATAAACTGTTTTTCGAATCATCAACACTCCACGAATATTCACTGGTCGCGACATATTGAAGTACTGAACATCACACAACTTTCCTGGGCTTAATGTACATTCAGGAATTTTGTCACTTTAGCAACAAGACAAATCTGTTTTTCATTCAATTTATAACAACCTTCTATATAGAAGAATCTGGTGATGCTTAAGGTTCCGGAATTTATTGAGTTGCTCCGACTATTATTGAGTAATCAGCGTTTGGATGATTTATGAGACTACCAACCAGGTTTAGACGATAACGATCGTGTTTGCCGCTTTGGAATTAACGGGTACAAACTGTGAGAAATGACAGTAAGTGAAATAGCAGTGGTTCGAATTCCTTAGTTTCTGGGGTTGCTATAAACTTACTACTACTAAATCCTCATCGTTAAGTTACTTTATTAGACTACTACTTTCTGTGGACATGAGTAGAACTAACGAGGAAAATATTCCGTTAAACTAGCTCATGGCTACTGCCCAATGGCTGCCCTCATCATTTTTTCACTAATGAGAATTGTTACATTTCTCTTGGCTTATTTGTCAAATATAGAATCTAATCAGAATCGTCCAGAACTGGACGAACCATCACTGTCTGATCACAGGATTATTCTGTTCAGTCTGGGATTCGGTTCCCAAGTACGGGAAACTTTTCGTATTCCCAAAAACACAGACTGGCCACTTTACCAAACCCAGCTCTTCTCAGAACTGGGAGGTATGGACAGGGAAATCCACTCAGTGGAAGACCTGGACATTATGGCCAGCCTTATGCAAAGGGCGATTATTCGCTCCTATGAGGACAATTGCCCATCCCGTACCCACATGACCAACGGTGAGGCCCGATGGTGGAATGAGGAGTTAGGGAAGCTAAGGTCCTCAACGAGGAGGCTCTTCAACAGGGCTAAAAGAACAGGGGATTGGGAGGCCTACCGGCAATCCCTTACAAGCTACAGTAAGGCCATTAGAAGAGCAAAGAGGAAATCCTGGAGGGATTTCTGCAGCGGGATAGCAAGTGTCTCTGGAGCCTCAAGGCTGCAGAAAGCGCTCTCCATGGATAAACATCAAGAAGTAGGCCTAATCAGGAAGACGGACGGAACGTTTACGAAGGATGCGAGGGAAACCCTGGAGGTGTTGGTGAACGCCCACTTTCCGGGGTGCACCATCATTGACGAAGGGGCTGCCGCCCCACCCCAGGAACGAAGCAGGGAACGTCCGCACCCGCGCAGGCTCCTGGGGTACGCGAATCGCACCTTCACCCACGAAAGGATCAAATGGGCGGTAAATTCTTTCAAGCCCTATAAGTCCCCCGGGGGGGATGGGGTGTTCCCGGCCTTGCTTCAGCAGGGCTTGGGGGCTCTACTTCCCCTACTGGTTAAGACTTTCAAAGTCAGCTTTCTACTGGCCCATGTGCCCTATTCATGGAGAGGGACGAGGCTTGTGTTTTTGCCTAAAGCAAGCAGTGACTCCTCGACTGCAAAATCACAGAGACCCATAAGCCTCTCCTCCTTTCTCCTGAAGGCAATGGAAAAGATCATGGATCTGGTCTTCAAGGAAATTCTTGAAACTAAGCCCCTCTCAAGGGCACAGCATGCCTACCTGAGGGGCAGGTCAGCTGAGACCGCTCTCATCGAACTGGTCTCATTGGTTGACGAGGCCCTTCAGACAAGGGAGGTGGCGTTGTGCTGCTTCATGGACGTGGGGGGTGCCTTTGATAACACCTCCTTCGGCTCTATGGAAGCAAGAGCAGCACAGAGGGGAATAGAACCCCAGGCAGTGAAATGGACTATGTCCATGCTTAGGAGTAGGGAAATCACGGCCCGGCTAGGGGAAGACAGCATCACAGTGGTTCCCACACGAGGCTGCCCCCAAGGGGGGGTACTCTCTCCCCTCCTGTGGCTACTGGTGGCCGACGAGCTGCTGGAAACACTGCAGCTTGAAGGCTACGAAGTGGTCGCATACGCGGATGACCTTGTAGTTCTGGTAAGAGGCAAATTTGCCTCCACGGTGTCTGAAAGGATGCAAGGAGCTATAGATATCATCCAAAGATGGTGCGCCAAGGAAGGACTTTTTATAAATCCGTCCAAGACCACCACGGTTTCCTTCACTAGACGAAGAAACCTTGATATAGTACCACCCATAATGCAAGGAGCAAGGCTCCAGATAATGAAGGAGGTGAAATACCTCGGGGTGATACTGGACAAGCAGCTCACATGGAACTCGCATGTGAGATATGCGCTGCATAAGGCAACTACAGCCCTTTGGGCTTGTAGGAGGCTGTGCAGCAAATCCTGGGGCATAACTCCAAAAATGATGGAGTGGCTCTTTAAGGGGATAATAAGGCCCCGCGTTACGTATGCCTCCACGGTGTGGTGGAAGGCGACACGCCGGCTGGCAGTACAAGGAAAACTCCAACAACTGCAGCGGCAGGCGTGTCTTGCTATCACAGGGACCATGGGTACATGCCCTACTGCTGCAATGGAAGTCCTTCTGAACATCTCACCTCTACATATACACATCCAGAGGACCGCTTACCTGGGGGCGGCAAGGCTTTTGCAGACAGGGAAAATTTCCACCAGGGCTAAGGCGAGTCTCCACAGAACAACCAGACAGTTTGAGATAGAAGAGGCAGCAGTCCTTGCTACTGACGTCATGCCAGAGCAGAAGAATTTTCGGCTGCCATTTAGCGTCAGCGTCCACTCACGGGAACGGTGGGAGAAGGAGACATTCCGGACCGAGGTGGGCGCGCTGCAGTGGTATACCGATGGTTCAGTTAAGGAAGGCCGAGCAGGGCTGGGCATTGTAGGGCCTAACTACAGTCTTGCAAAGCCGCTGGGGGAGTACGCCACGATATTTCAAGCGGAAATCCTAGCCATAAAGATCTGCGGAGAAGAGATCCTGAACAAAGGACTCAAGGGCAAGCGGATCTACATTTTCTCAGACAGCCAGGCCGCCTTAAAGGCCATTGCAGCCTATAGTTTTAGGTCTAAGCTGTCATGGGAATGCCTTCATGCGCTCAAGCAGCTCGGCGCCCGTAACAGGCTCTCCCTCATTTGGGTGCCGGCTCACAGGGGGCATGAAGGCAATGAAAAGGCTGACCGCCTTGCGAAAAGGGGTACAGAAACCCTACCCATCGGGCCTGAGCCACACGTGGGATTGACGAAAAGTCACCTAAACCGTCTGGTTGCTCGATGGGAGATACAGGAAAATGGCGCCCATTGGCATCGCCAGCCACGACTACGACAGGCAAAAAGGCTTGTCACGCCTTCCTGTCAAAGGGCGAAGGCGATGCTGACACTCTCCAGACAAGATCTGAGAGTACTGATAAGCTTCCTCACCGGGCACTGCCCACTCAGATATCACCTCAACAAGATGGGCATCTCAGAGGCGGTGGAATGCAGACTCTGCGGTGAGGAGGATGAGACAGCAGAGCATATCCTATGTGAATGCCCTGCTCTGGCAGGAAAACGCTTTGAATACTTCGGTCAGGGGACCACTGAACCCCAAACCGTAGCGGATTCTGCGGTGAAGGACATACTCGGCTTCCTAAGGGGGGCGGGTATGTACGACGCCTTCTACTAAGAAAGGGCCAGTGTCACAATAGGCCCATATGTGGCCGCAGTGACAAAGGGACTTGTCCCACACGCCCTCGGGTAAAAAAAAAAAAAAAAAATCAGAGTCGTTCATCTGACTCAAAATTCTCAAAAAAATTTGACACGTAGAGATCTGAAGAATGCTCTTTTTTTCAGCCGATTAAATAATTTTCCTTCCTACTACGGCGAGCTAAGGAAAGTAAAAAGTAGTGAAAAAAAAGAGTCATAATTCATAAGCTACTGTTGTACTCCGCAACTTCGCCTTCGTATACAACGATAATCAACTAGGTTTCTTCTAGATGTTATTTGATTCGTTTTTGTGCTAAGTTCGTGCTCACTCATTTCATTGTTGGATTTCAAAAATGATGTTCACGTCCACATTACAAACACTATTCTTCGTTTGCCTCCCTTCCTCCTTTACAATAATTGTTTGTTTCAGCGACGAGTTTACCACCGGTTGATAAACGAAAAACATGCCCTTCTGATGCCAGTGATTCTTCCACCTGGTGTGTCAGAATTTTCGCACGACGCGGTTGACGTAGTAGAAAATAAACATGGAGGCTAGGAAGTCAGCAAATATTGACTTGAAGCGAAGGCTGAAGAATTTTTCGACGAGTAAATTGGTAGCTTGATGGACGAGATGGGCTCAAACGATATGCTAACGATCGGCGCGAGGGGCTCGAGGAAAAATTTAATAAAAAAAATCGACGGTGTAGGAGGTAAGTGAATAACAAAGTGATTAGGGCAGCCAGTAGCTAGGTTGACAAAATCAATATTGTATTCACTTGGATTGGACCCCCCCCCTCCTCTCCTCCTCTTCACCATGATGCTTTCGCCTGCTCTCAGCGTCCTCCCCACTCCCTTCGACGCTACGGCTCCCGGTTAATATTTTAAAAAGGCATCAGCATTATCTATTGCAGATACGGCCGAACAGCCAAGCAAAAACCAGTGTGTGAATAGCGTGACTTTAACCGTATCTGCAAAAGGGAGCCCTTTCGCACATTTCCCTACCAATATTTAACTGACACGAACAGATTGAGTTTACGATTCAGAGGGAAATTAAACCCCACTAAAGGCTGAACACGCTCGATAATATCTCCAGAGTTGCTGAAAAGGTCTTCCAAACGATTCGGCGCTTGATACAATTCTGAAAGAGATTGAAGAAAAGAAATTCCGAGGGAATTTTCAAGGAGCCCCGCTTAAAAAATATACAAATAACCTCAGACAAAGAAAGATCACGTGCCATAGGAATATTCCGAAGAATGTGTGTTCCAATGCGCGTTGTTATAAAAATATACCGTGAAACTTATCACACAACTTTAGTGATAAGCGTGTTCGACACAAATCATGATGATCGTTCTTGAGAAAATTAGACAAGCCACGTTGGGTGGACTTGCTTTTGTGATGCAATGCGACTAACACCTTACGGTTACAGTAATATCTGCGCGGAACAATACATTGGCCTGGTTGATTAAAAAAATTACTGTTTCTTAACTGACATAAGTTGACTGATATAACTCTTTTATTGAAGTTGTGGTTTCGTTATCGTGCGAAAGCTCAGGTACTCGCTCAGCATTCACCGAGTCCTAGACCTGTGGAGGTACGCCAGGTTACTATTTAGCCGATCTCCCGATAGATGGGGGTTGCCTGTGTGTTACCCTACGGAGGGTTCTCCATCTGATCTAACTACTTACTTGGATGGCAAGTTTCAAGGGGGTGTTTCCTTTTCATATCCTTCTTCGCATACTAGGTGAAATGGTTATAAGCTTGGTTAGTAGCAGCCAATACTAATAGATTTGGCTGCTCTTCCATCTACCGTCGCTCTCTGTTACAAGAACGTGGGTTCTTGTTTCCTCCGAATTGGCGGCGCAAGACGAGCAGGATGGCCATGTTCTGTATAAACTGGCTCGTCCAACGGTCTGGCTCAACCCTGTTTCTCCTAAGACGTTCACGGATATTGGGAAAAAACTCATACGTGTCACGTTCCATTCTCTAGGACTCCCATCTCGCTTGCCATTTATCTGATGCCAATTCATTTAGTTCCGCAAGTTTTCATTCAGTTGTGAGGTCCAGAGAAGGGGAAGTTCCACTCTCCTTTGTCCACCAAACACTCAATGGCCAAGTCAACGGGTCAACTAGCCAGTGATCACTTGGAGCAATTCAGTGTCTTGTATGCGTTAGTTATGCGCAGTAGTGCAGCTTTATCATTTGGAGCCTTTTTACTTTGAAGGGCTGGTGACAGGGCAATTGTTTTGAGCATCTTATCCCCCACAATTGCTGCCGAGTTCCCACGATGGGGCTGTCCACAAATCTGGGGCTGAGCCATTGGTTTGTTCCATTGTGGTTCTACTTGAGTTCAACATATGGATCGGGAGTACTTGTCGTGACCGGAATACTATAATAAATAAAGTATGCGCTTCTGTAGATATCGGGAGGTCTGAATAATACTCCTACTGATGTGGGCCATTTGAGGTTTTTGGTTATTTACTTTTCCTTTTCTGGGTGAAATGATTATAAGCTTGCTTAGTAGCAGTCAAAGCTCGATGGTTTGGCTGCTCTTCCAACAACCATCCCTCACTGTTGTAAGAAGTTCGTGGTTTCTTGTTTCCTCCGCTCTGGAGGCGCAAGACCAGCTGGATGGCGAGTTTTTGGAAGAAAACATGTGGAGCCGCGCATTGAAATGGCCCTGTCCCGTATGGAACTGGCTCGTCCAGTGTCGTTCTCAGCCCAGTTTCTCCTAAAACGTTTACGGATGCTGTAAAAAACCCTTACGTGAAAAATGTAGAGTTCCTAATTGAAAGGGAATGTCGCAGATCAGTGTTGCCATCATCCAGAGGCATTCCCCTCACGTATGCTTATATTTTATTATATCTGTACGTTTCTTTCAATTTGTTATCACTTGTTTCGCGTCAAAAACAAAACGATTTCATCGGATGGGAATCGTGGGAAATCTGAATTTGTGGGGAAATTTTACACCTCGGGTTTTAATTCGCTACCAAGGGGTCGTTCCAGTTCCCCCGTTTCGGATAAATGGCCAGGAGCTGCCTTCCAACGCCTCCTCACCACCCAGTCGGTACACACGATTCCCCTTTGCCATCTCATTCACAGCCCACTTGCTCCTTCCGCCTACTTGGCGACGTTCTGATTGGATGAACAATTGGCGGAAACGACGTCAGGCAATCGGCCAAACGCCAGGTGCTTCAGCTCCCGCTAATTTGTTCACAGTTCGAAGATCTAAAGATCCCGCGCAGTGGTAAGTTACCCACCAATTCGGGTATTTGTGGAGGGAACCGTGAATTCTCGTGCGAGGAACTAGTCATTGGAGCTTAAATCTTCTGCGTAGATCTGACGTCTAATCGCAGACTAAAGCGAATCCGTACAGAAACTCCCCCTCATATCAACAGCATTACTCACATTACTTAAATTTCCTGGCATTTCCGATTTCCCAATGAATCAAATGATGAATTTATCGTTTTTTATTCTATCCCCACCCACTAAGTAGACGGTTGGTCAATGAAGAATAGCGACTATGTGACTTTTTATTGCCGAGGACGCTGATGGCGATTAGGAGGAAGACGGAGGGAGATTGCTGTATCTAATGAAGAACTGTCCAACCCCATCAAACAGTAATCTTCGTGAGTAGCGATCCTACGTGTGAAGTACAACGCCTACTTTATAAGCAGTTGGTATCATTTGCCTATGTCAATTACGATTATCGAGAACATACATCTTCATGTTTGGAGAGGACGGAGGAGGTTTGGCTCGGGTTAAAAAGAGAGCCACGCAGCCTCAAAATAGTGGTAATTTGACGCATAATGCCTGTAGATCAAGCTGGGGCTTACGGCCCGAGAATGGAGTAGTGTCAAAGAGAAACGGGACATCCAGTCCTCTACGTCGAACCTGAAGGAGGAAGACCTAGCGAAGCATACACAGCGATGCAGGTTATTGTCAAGATTCACCAGCCTCCTCCCGGCACGACGTAAAGCTATATATATATATATATAAAGTTCGTGTGAATCAAGAGTATAATGGGTAGGATTAATGGACTGAAGCCATGAAAATCGCTAAATGTACGAAAGCAGAAGAAAGTGGTTGAAGCACTTGATCTGATGAACTTAATGGGTTCCAATTATGCGATTAAGTGTTTTATAAATATAAGGACGTAGAATTTGAGGTCAATCTCATTGAGCTTCAATCTACAATTAAAAATGTGGGTTAGGTCCAGAGCATTGCGCCTTAAACACGATTCGTCCCGTGTCGGTCAACAGTTGGAAAACAAATCTTAAGTCAAATCGATCAAACTCCGGAGTCTAATTTCAATATTTCGTCAACGGTTCCACAAAGGCTGTCAAACCATCATGCGCGTGTTACGTTAATCGCTCTCAGTTAATCTCATATTTCGAAAATGAAACTTCGATGAAACGTGAACTTCGCCAACAGTCAGGCGACCAAATCGGATCTACGTAAACCCTCGCAGCCATCAGATGACCTGGAATAACGTGGGCGGTTTATTCGGACAACTAGTTGAAAGGTCGGAGGGTCATCCTCTAGCCGCCAGCTCGGATCCTGCCACTCTTCGACAAAGCCGCAATTTCAACGTCGAACCAACAACCCTCTTAAAGCCATTACCCCCGTGAACTCAAACGGCACGAGTGAAGCGAGGCAACGGAACGGCATGTCATCCGGAATAATCGCGTTGTCTGTCGCAGGAAAAGCGAGCTGTCACGTCCACTCGGCCCTCTCCCTTTGATATCCTGACGATCAACAGACGGCAATAACAACACGGTCGAGCTTTAGTACTGAACCACTCGATGAGCAAAGCAAAGAAGAGGAAAACCTGACGACTGGCCAACCGGTGGGGTCGAGTAGTTCATCAAGGGTGACGATCAACGGATATATGAAAAAGTATGGTGTGCCTCTGACATGTATTCAACAGCAAAACTCGACGTACCGAATATTCATTGAATCGCGACGGACACGCCAGAAATTTCGGATTCTTTCGCTTACTTTTATTAATTAAGTCGTACAAACGAAATCGTTCGATTGCAAAACGAGACAAAAAAACAAGTATTACAGATGATGGAGACAGCGGAGATTCTGGCTAGTATATTACTGAGTGGTGCATGGCGCATGGGATGAACATGAACGTATCAAATACAAAAGAAATCGTAACTTGGAACCAATCACTCTATTATTACAAGCAGATACTTAAAGAAGTTTTTAAACAGATCATCAAAAATGCGTATTCAGAAGAACTATTTCATTTTTGTTAATTTTTCCTGGAATTAGTTGAAAATTATCGTCCCTCCAAAAGGAAAGAACTACCCACTGTTCAACACATGTAGAACGCATGCTGATTTCTCCTCTACGCCTCAACATGCCACCGTGCAATCTCCAATTCACAGTACCACATTATACAGAACTTCTTTTCATTTGCAATGAATAAAGATCTTCAACGATTTCCGCAATAGTTACAAAATAATGCTTCTCAAAAATCAACTTGCTCAACTTGAGTTTGAAGCACCCACAGACTTGTCGCGTAATCCTGCACACTATATCATTATTTCTTTTCTTTACTTCTCTTTTCAATATCATGTATTAGTTATGTTTTCGTATTTTTAGGTGTATGTTTCCGTTTTAAAGTTTTATTCTACCGCTGGTCGGTTTATGTTGTTACGTATTCTTTAGCAAAGTGTAATGTATCACCTACATTACTGCACGAGGCTTGTTAACTTGAACGTGCAGAGGGGGGAAGGGATGTAAGAGAAGACTTGCATGCACTTTTTTTTGCTATCCGAACATGCGTTGCCGTGAATTCGGTACAATAGCCCTATTTTCAACGCGATCGACATCAGTTTCCGTATTCGGATGGATGATCTTCAGTGAATTTCTGCAGTTGCAATTGAGCGGCTTCAACTGTCAGAGGGTCGTATGCCAGAGCCACCCTGGAGTCTCCATGGCGACCCGTAGATCGGCCTAACTCGGACCATTAACTTCGCCCCCTATTCCGACAATCCAGTCAACAGGAGCTTTGTGCTTGTCCGCCGAGAGAGCTAAGTGAGATCCGGCCGCCCCGGGCGACTGCCCCTTTCAAAACTACCCTCTTTTTTGTCCGTCGAACGAGTCGTTAGGTGTACGATAATTTGAAAAGGGACCTCTGGCAGCTTGTTCAACGCCTACTGGTCGATTTTGGACTCCGAGGCCCCGTTTTTTTTTTGTAGGCTCTCGACTCGCTGACGAGGAAGAAGAAAAGCGTTATTTGCGAGCAGAGCAAGAAATGTAACCTGTTCTAAGGGTCCTGTTAGCCATCAAGAGTTACCGGTTATGATAACATTTCGGTACTTTAGAATGCTCATGAATATTGTGATTCGAGTTTGACCCCGATAAACTCAAAGCCATTTTACGTTGAATCTACGAAGTTTCCGGTGTAAAGCATCACCAAACTATCCTCAACCCCAGTAAAGTGTATCTCATACTATGTACGCGGCCACTGTATGTGTGTGCTGACTGACTCCTGTTAAAGGCAACCGGTTGATCGTGGTCTAGTGGTTTAGACAGTCGATTCATAATTCTCGACGTAAGTCGAGGGTTGTGGATCGAATCTCCGGCGCGATTGCCGTAATTTTTGCCTGAGTCAGCAGCTCTTCAAAAAGCATCTCCAAACTACCTCAGTACATCTGCAACGCATTTCTGCAGAAACATTCATTCAAAAAACAAAACCGTTCTTGTAAAAACTTAAGAGTACGCTTGAAGCAGTATGCTACGTAAGTAGTAGCTTAAGTTGAAGTACGCTTGAAAGAAACGTACATTCAACGTTCAAGAAATCTGATATTCTGATGCATTTTGGCTTTTATTTCCCTTATCGCCGGGCCTAAAAAGTCTATATGCGCAAAATTCAATCAAATTCTTCATGTTGTGAAGCAGCTACTATGAAAATTTGGTAAACGTTCAACACAATTCATTTTTAGCACATTTTGAAGGTTACCATTATTCAACGGAGATTTTTGGAGAACAATACATACGGTATAACTAGTTTAAGATGCTCGTGGTTTAGATTTGAACCCTTTAAAAGTCCTGTTTTGAAAAAGCAAAAAAATTTGTGTTGCTTCTCATACTTTTATCAAGGTATTTTCATGGGGACTAGAAGGGGGAACCATAGTTAGGTATTGTTTAGTACAAGGTTCTTCAAATTTAGACCTTAAACAAATTGAATGTATTCAGTGCTCGAGTATTCAAATGATACGCGATCCCAGTTTTATTATTTATTACAAACCAACCACATTGAAATGAAGCTTCTCGCGTTGTTGAATTGATTTGATGAACCCCGCACAAGCGATTGCCTTCATGAATACCGTTCCGATATCACAAATACGCGAGGCTGCCAAAAACATAATGAACAAACGAACAAACGTGACACCCTTAAATTAACGTTTGAATTCAACATCTCCGGTCTATTAAACCGGTGTTACGAACTGAATCTCCCATTCGATAACCGAACGTGTATAGAATGTTTGGTGTAACCGGCCCTTACTATTCGTGTAACCCTCTTAATTTGTCGCAAGGTTCCTATCCGAAAGTTCATGAGAGCATTACAGACCTGTAACCGGCTCTTGAAATCCCTTCTATGACCAAGCGCGCAAAGCCTGTCGGTAGAAGAGGGATTTCATCAATGAAATACTATGCCCTCCACGCTCAACAGTCATGCGTCACTGTATAACCAAGTTATGTTTCGAAAACAAGATCTCCCTCTTTCCGAACTGTTCAGAGTAGCGGGACACAAAACTGATCAACACAGGCTTCGATTTTAACAATTTCAACCTCACGAATCACACCAAACATTGGAGTGACTCCCTCCAGTGGAATTTTCCTCCGGCTTGAGAAATAATTTACTTTATAGATGAATATGGACGTGATTATTATTATTATTATTATTATTATTATTATTATTATTATTATTATTATTATTATTATTATTATTATTATTAGCTTTAAATTGTGTAAAGCTCTACGTAACGATACAAACGTATAACTAGCTAACGTTTTGATTCAATACAAATTGGCGTGAGGTGGATTTGAAACTAAGGCGAGTGAAAAGTTTACAGAACAATCATTAAAGTTTGGGATATTGACTTGCGGCACCATTATTAAACTCATCCGTGAGTTAATTAGAGAACCAAAACATGCTCTTTAGCAGAAAGTTAGGACGAACATTTTTACCGAAGGGAATCTCTCTAAGCCAAGACTTTACTGATAGATGGCCATAGCTGTGTCATTCAACACCTGCCACTCACCTGCTGATTATCCTTTCTTCCAATATTTCAAATACAAGTTAAACGCAAGGATGTATTTTCCCGTGCTGAACACAACTCACATTCGAGTTCTTCAAACGTACAGTGGATTTTGCTGTAGCCTCCCTCCCCCTCACCATTCGTCTCTCACTTCTCACTTAGACTCCTTCCTTGTCCTCCCAGTCTGTAGTCACGTTCTAACGGATCAGTTCGTTCCCGCACCAATGCATACTATCCCAGAGACAACCACCTTTGAGTATTGAGTGAACTCCCGTCGTGGGTATATCTCGTTACATATTGCTCTGAATCTCTCTTTCGTGACTCATTTATAATATGCTACCGAATAAATTTAATAGTTAAAATTTATGAGCTTGGCGTATGATTTACCGTAATCGTTTCACTGCGATTTACTTGACGATCAAGGATCGTGTGCCGCTCGTGTCGTCCGGAAATTGGATGAGTCGAGGAAGAAAAACTGGTCCCGCGGGAAAAATTCAAATACGATCGGAAACTCGTTAGCGGCGAGGAGTAGTTCATTAATGTGGGATGAGAGAACGGCTCATTACTAGGCAGGAGATGCTCGTAGCTCGTTACTCCCTCCTGAATAACCCAGTTACCACATGAGATTGAATCGTGGCACAAAATTTGATCCACATACTAAACAAGAAGCACGTTCAATCTGAACTTTCTATAGTAAACTTTTTCATCAATTCAGTTTCATTATAAATGGAGAGTGTTATGCACCGAAATACAGAGCCATATTGGAAACTAGGAACTCTTGAGTGTGGTATATTGCAATAAGTGGAAATACAAACGCATACCACATAAATAGATTCAAGAACAACTAGGTAGGAACACACGAAAGTAATCAGAGCCGGTGGTATGTGAAGCTGTGACATGGGAGTACACCGCATGGTATAAATAACTACCTTACAAGAATACAAGGAGTGCCTCTTGTCGATTCCTAATGTGCCTTATGGGGCACTAAAACCTATCTACGAATCTCGTTGGCCAGACGGTTTGAATGTACATTGTATGGTCCCAACTATCCCAAGAGGTCACGTACTGGTACTGGATATCCCTGCATGTGTGCATAACATTGCGGCACGAGCCTCTCGTTCCATTCCTTGTTGGATTATGGTTGTTCAAATGGGTATTGCTTGTTGGGTGATTGGGGGGGGGGGGGCATTCTCTTAATTGGTTGTAAGACTGCAAGCTGTATGCTCTGCATGAGCAATTATAGCAACTGTAGTAATAACGCGGTCTACAGGGGGAAAGCTTGGTTTGCGGATGAAAGCTATCTCTAAAATGGAGCTGGAAACTAACCTGGAATGTTACCTAATTAGGTACATCCGCTTGTTCACGAGACCTGAATGGCACGGTGTGCAAAACGGACACATCATAACTGATTTCATTCCCATAGAAAGTGGCACTTAAGTGAGCCTAGGTACGGCGAGTTGGTTTTCACAGTCAACTTTATGGGGTGATTTATGAGCGAACATTCACTTGTGAGAAGGGAAACGGGAGAATTGTATGGGTTTTAACGCGAGCTGCGAGCACGAAAAAAAGCGCGTAATGTGAAAAGGGACAAGATCAAATGAGGAGATGTCTGTTCTTCATCAGAATTCTGACGACTCCAGAACTCCTGTTCGGATCTTAGTTCAATTTTCTATCCCTGGGTCCTCCTGTCAACACGCTCAGCCTGGCACTGGCACTAGCAAGCAATCTCCAAGTTTTCGAACTTCTCGAGGGGATAAAGAAAAAGTTGACGGGAAAAACTAAATCGACGAGTTTTGAAAGTTTTCTCTAGTTTGAAAAAGTGGAGATTCAGATATTGAGCCATCGCCCAGAGAATAACATTAATTTGAATATTGAAACGAAGAAGTGCAGCGGTGGGAGCGGGGAGGAGGAATGATTTCGTGTGAACCCACGATGACAAAGGTCTCTCAGCCCATTATCTGGGGAAAAGGGATTTTAAGGTGGGGACTGCGCTGCGATGGGAGATGAGGTAAAAGGGCTGAGGGCTCGAGGAAGCGAAGGGGAGGTGGAAGAGAACCCTAATGTAAACCAATTTGGGATATCCAACTCGAAAGCTTACTCTCTCACGAGCCAGTTAGAGATCCGAACCGCATTGAACGTGCCGCACTAAATACCTTTAGGTATCCGTTACATCGACCGTCGACTGCCTCTGAGCGATTTGAATGGAATAGTTACAATCACAGAGGGCTATTTGACAGTAGAGGGTGTAACGAGAAAGCACTGGCCACTGCTATCAACCATCGGAGAGTTAATTTACCGGTTGCAAATAAGAGGAAACCCCTGGAAAACCATTATTTGTCTGTACTGTAGAATTCCTACCAACCACTCAATACATTTACAGAATCGTTGAAGACATGGTGTAAGGGGGGGGGGGGGTATTGAACTATCATTACTTCGGTTTGATTATCTACATCAAGGAGAAAATTCAGTATTCCTCCATTCCTCCAGTATAGTGTTGTACGACCTGATGGAGAACTTCAATTATCGAAAGCCGAGCGAGAGCAAGCTATTGCTGCAATTTCTATAAGAGACACAGCCTTCTGGATTCGAGAGGGTGAGGAACAACCTAAGGCTGATTTTCACTATTGTCGGCCGAGTTCGTTTCGTAATTCTTCATCTGCAGTGGTGTTATTACGATCAAAATGATCGAAACAGAGTTGAGTAGAATGGTTATAGTGAGGGGGAGGGGGGGAAGTTCAGTCGAATAATATTCAAAAGGAGCATATAGGTTGATTTTTGCGTACCGACTGACACACTATTAATCGATTAGTACACGAAGCAGTGATGACCAGCCAACGGGGCATTCTTGTAACACATTGCTTCACAAATCCTCAGTGTATTAATTGCTCAATAATGGCCGCGACATTACTTGGAGCAGCGCAATACATTGCGAAACCTTACACGCCAAGGTTTCTGGGGGGGGGGGGGATGCCAAGCTGTACTTTGGAGGAAGTTTGCAGATGGTGTTGCCATGTCACATCACTGCATTTGGTCCTGTACAACTCCACAACTAGTCTGAACGTGAGTGACACACCTGCCAGGCGACTATAGAGCAAGTGTACTTCTTTGGAACAAGCATATTGGACCGGAGGCATCATCAATTGTTATCTTTGACGTCTTTGGCAGTGGTTACTATAAAATCAATTCCACCGAGCAATTTGCCAGACGATTTTTTATAAGAGGAATGGCAAACGGGCATACTGTATAAGGACTCACCGTTTAAGTCTTCCAACTGACTGGACATCCCGGCAGGGGATGCAACTTGATGAAAACGCCGAAACTTCTTGCTGCGCACTGAGTAAAGGTATGGCCGCGCACTGGTGGGACTCGGAAAGAAATTCACCGACTATTAGCACTACAGTCACAGTGGCTTCGCGAGAAAAGAGCGTTACGTCGCGAAACACGACTTTCTACTGGTTTCACCAAACTCATTTACTCACGACATTTAATTGATAAACAGCTTGATAAACAAAGCTAGTTCAAATTGATTTGACGAGCCAATTTTTGAAACCAACGATTTACCACGTCTATCTGCTTGCGTCGATAGATCGTTTAAAACCTCGAGAGAAGCAGCTTATTTATTTTATCAAGAAGCCCGACAAACCTAGCTGACATGATTTGCACGAGTTATTTTTATTTTCAAGATAGACGAGGCAGATGTAATGTGATTATTGCTTATTTGTTCCATAATGAACATATTACGATTTTATTGTTATTGAAATTTTAAGGGTATTGCCTCAACAATGATTATTACTGTATTATTCAATTATTTTGTCCGTTTGTTGCATTACTAGTTACTAATTTTTATTCATACTTCTAAAAAAATTGGCCCACGAGAATAATTGGAGTAGCCGAAGTTGACGAAGCGTTAAACCGAACGATGAACGGATCGAGCCGGATGAAATTTGTGACGAAGTCCTTCAATAAAAACTGTTTCATTAGTCCTCAAAACAATTGAATATACATGTTCGAATCCTTAAATGACCCATCGTTTGACTATAATAGTTTTATTACGAACTACCCAAACGATCAAACATAACCTTCTCGTCTCTTTGAACAGATGTAACGAACCCCGCTCTCGCGTGCGTCTTTTGAGCGTTCGCAAATACGCTAAACTTGCGTAACTATACAAAACAAAACTAAACTAAAGGTGTAAAGTTGTTTAGATATCAATTAATACGTTTTCGGTAGTGTCCTGTTTGCAAAATTGTATTTATTTGGCGAGCGATAACCGCGGCGCCTAGAAGCGACGTTCAACCGCTACGACTACGCTTTTAAGAGTTTACTTTTTGTGATTATGTCTTAATCGACATCTACGCTGATGAAATCCGTACTTTTGCTTAGTGATTCTCCTATCAAACCAAATTATGAATGCTTTAAAAGACAAATGTATGCGCTTGGTGAAACCTCCCGGTTGCTCAACTTCCGTGGAAAGCGAAGTGAGCGGTGAACGGCGAAGGCCTCCGCGGCGAGGGACCCGCCTGCTGGGGAGAGCAGCGTCGACGCGAACTACAGACGCTGAAAGGATCAGAAGAGGTAACGAGACGTGTACGAACCCGAATGTAACACTACGCAAGAAACACGTTAGGCCATTGTTTATTTATTTGTAAACGAAGTAGAAAGCGATGTAATTAAAAGACTGTTTGGAACTCTACTCAGTTTTACGTTTCAAATACTTACGAGCCTGTACGTCTGTGAGTGGACGCGATGAAGTGAAAACCGCAGAACCGAATCGTCTAAAATATTATATTTAGTCTGCACGTCATCATGTAAGGCCAAATGAGGGTATGAGCCACTAACCATACTTATCATAACACGAAATCTTCTTTTTTCCGAAAATGGCTCTAAGGATTTTGATAAAATCTTTTGTATGTACAGCTCAAAATAATAGGACAGTAACATTTTCCTCCGAAGGAGAAATGACGAGGGCAGCCAAATAAATTATCAAACATTCCGGACCAATTTGGGTTTAGCGTAGTTTTTGGTTTATTAGTCGTTCAGAATAATAGTCAACGTTTTTGGGCAGGAACATCTTTTTACAAACTCCATCAAAACTTGAGACTTTACGTTTCACGGAATGGGAATGTACGTCCACCATCCAGGACAGATTTGCTTGATTGATCGGCCAGAAAAATCCGTTCCATTCCATTTGAGATCTACTCGGCAATCCAATCGAAGTTTTATTACAATTATGTACGTAATAAAATCGCGTTCTTACTGATAATCGTCGAAATCGATCTAACGTTGTTACTCAAATATAGTGGAAATATACAATCGTCCTAACTTCGTTTTATTATTGAAATGGGTTTCCACGACTTCGTAGCGAGTGGTTTAGTTCGCATCGTTTTTATTATAGTTTCCTAGGTATTTTGGGTCATTATTCATTCTGAATTATATTGGTACCCGCCGGCCGGGCCCGTTTTCTGCCTTCAACGTGGTCTGAAAAAATCTGTTCTTGCGCACAAAAATTCCCATTTAGTTTCTAGTTGTTACCGCGTGCTTGGCAATCCAATTGAAAGAAGCCCATGGTTGTGATTGATAAATAATGGTTAAGAAAATGAACAAAAACTCAATTTTGGCATTTTTATCGCAAATACGCCGTGTTCCGTATCGTTTTCTAGGTATTTTAGATTCTGGGTCGAATGGAGCAATTCACAGAAGCGTACAGCTGCGACTAAATCGAAAATAGTGAAATCACAGTTTTTGTAGTGAGCTAAATTCTACTAATTGAAAGAACTCGCGGGACAATACAGTGAAAGTAATCGTTTTTTCATTTGTACTCCCTCCGGTCTCATTAAAACCACCTGCCAGCACGACTGCGGCGATGTCGTGCCAATCGCCTATAGGCGCCTGGAATATTTAGTTCGCGTCGTTGTTAGGTCGTGTTTCGTATGGTTTACTGGTGTTTTTCAATGCTGAATCGAATGGGATGGGTATCGGAGGTGTGGGACTAGGCCAAACTGTTCGAGAGAATAATAAACCGTTGTGTAATGATTTGCTGGGTTTTTGACACTGAGTCGAATAATACTGGTTTCAGAAGTTGGGGCTGGGTCTTGATGGAAAACGGTGTAATCACGGTAAATATAATGAGGCAAGTTTTACAAGGATACTCGTGAAACAATATAGCGAATGTTATCGTTTCTTCCTCGTCTGCGTTCATTCCCCACACTTCAACCACCCTTCAATTGGACACATCACGTCGTGGTAATTACTTAGTGTCGACCAATCATGTTGTCACGAGAATAATAAACTGTTGTGATAATCTGCAGGGTTTTCTCTTAAGAATTGCGCTCATATGACACCACTCGTGTTTGGAAATTCTATAGAACCAATACAATATGTCTTAACGCATCCAGCTTTTTCCGTCCAGCTTGTTCTGTCCCATGATGAGAATGGTTCACGAGATTGATGGGATGCGAACATGCTGTGATGGTATTCGCTTTGATATAAAACCCGGTTAGGTTTTCTGGGTTGTGAGAGCACGCAAACGATGGTTCCACTATAATTCCGTGAAGTTATGGGCGGGTTAGGTTTCAGAAGGATTAATCTCTACCGCCAGATTAAGGAGAAAAAACAACCCGTTTGCGGTTTCTTTTATCTTAATTTATGTAACTGAATATTCTCCCGCGATGCCGCACTCGCTCGTAAACTGCTGAATGGTAATCTGAGCAGTTACGACCTCCTGGGAGCACTGAATGCCCCACAAGAAGCCCATTTCAAATACACTTCCTTAATTAACTGCACTCGCAAATTTGCTCATCACGTATAACGGTTAACCGCTACCTCCATTTACTCTTCTTCGTCGTTTTAAAGTATCTGCTTCTAATATATTCGTTAAGAAAATGTTTATCGAGAACCTTCTTCAACATTATGAAGCTGGGCGATACCCAGCTCTGTTTTAATGCTGAATACCAGGAACCATAACTTTCGTCTTGTTTAACCACCATCTCAACTTTAAACTTTTCTGCCACACACATTTCGGTTAGCTGACTAAGTGAGAGAAAGTTCCAGACGCGCAACAAATTGTCGTGTATCCCTGTGAAAAAAAAACCCCAGAGCATCGTCGACCCTTGAAGAGGACAAAGCACAATGTCGAAAGAATCTGCATGAAAATATGATAAATCAGAAGAATAATGAAATAATTCTATTCAATAACTCGCCCTACCGATTTCTTCACAATTCAGCTCCATGGTGGTATTACGAAGGACCTGAAAGAACGGTCCTTTTCTGTGTTACCGTGGGTCAACGAAACCTAGCAAAGATTCCAATATATTCTACACAGACAAGGCCCCAGGTCAGTTCTTCCTCTAGGTACATTTGTCAAGACCGAGGCTATGAAGGTGACGTATAGCGTTACCAGGCTTGGTAGGAGAATCTTCGTGGAACTCGGCACGTTAACTGACATGGTGGTGACCTGGTACGAGTGCGATAGGAAATAAAACGTCGCCAATACAACCAGAAGTAAGCCTGTGGAACAGCAAACGCCGTTGATGTCGGCCTCCTACTGTTATTAACACAAACATAAACGGATCTAAAACCCTCGAGGACACTGGCTCTGGGGTGTGGATAAGTGGCTTTCGGAGGAGTGGTAAAAAAGGTTTTCAGTTGGGGCCTCCAAAATGTACAGAAATTGAGATTTATCGACATTTCACAAAACAGCTATGCGGTGTTAGTGGGATATCCCCACCGTGGGATTTCCCTGTTCCAGTCGAGAGGACTGTGGCAGAATATGCCAGCAGAATGCATCATTCCAAACGCCTCATCACAAGGCAAACACACGAGATAAGAAGTAGCCTTCTGATGTTGAAGGAGAAGGACTTGAAATAGTTAGAGAAATTATCATAGTGATATTTTTCAATCTTCTTTTTCTCTATACTTACTAAATCCCATGTTACGTCTTGATGATGGTAGTTACGTAAACCGATAATTTAGCGTACACAAATATTACTTACGATTACCTCGAAAATCCCATCTCAATAAAAAAATATATATGCAATTCAAGGTTGCAATAGTTTTCATTGTAAACTTCCGCTCTTATTCAACTTTCAGGTTTTACGGTTGTTTTTTCGTATACTGTGAATATCCGCATAGTACGCCCTGCAGAGAAGGATCAGGGAGGAAAATTCCAGAGTGAAATAAATGACTGAAATGCCAAGACGTGGAAAAACTGTTTAAGGTTCAACTTCGAGAAAAGATGCGTTAAATATCCGACAACTCGAAGAAATTAACCACGAAAGCCATTCTTCTCACATTCTCCTTCCTTTTCGTAACATGAGCGAGGCGATGGAGTCCATCGACGTAATTTTGGTTTGTAAGTCACGTAGACCTGAACGATCGAGGCTTCGACATCACTCTCATCTCGTTTCTTCTCGTAACAAGGCATTCAAAGAACTCCGCCACACAAGCTGTGAGAGATTTACTTCAAATGGAAATCCTAAAAAACATGGAGGAAGAATCCGATACATGCGCGAGAGTAACTAGTATTTTGAAATATTAACTATTGACAGGAACGTAAGGGGTTTAAGGGGTAAAGGCACATATTTTCTCCAAAGCCGTTTTCTTTTCCTCCATCTCGAAGGTGAATGCTGCTGGATTTCGGTTTCACAACTAATCGTCAAACAACGTTTCTGTTTTCCTTCGTTTGTTGAAACTAAGTGACCTTTTTAGTGTGCTATTCCAAATCGACTGATCTAACATCAAGATATAAATATGATTGTTTGGTTCCCTGAGTTAATTCTCTAACTTGTCGTTCTTGTTGACTGAGGATCAATAGGTTCTTTCACAAATATCACGGGCTCTGGACAGATGGAACTCAAAACAACAAACTCACACTTTCACCCGCAGCACCATGAACCGTGTTTAGGAAAAATTCAAGACCCTCTATCCCCTAGAGGAAGGTTTTGCGGTTTCCCTAACCCTCCTCACCTCCCGACTCAAAGCCTCCCCTTAAGACCGGCCAATAACCCAGCTTTGTGCCTTCAAGAAAATGAAAGTACTTTCCAACAAATTTACATAAATGTATCAAAATATCAGGATGCTACGCAACACTCAACTTTTCTCGCTTCCACCATTTTGCCCACTCAAGCTCCTAACACAAAACGTTTTTCACTTTATTATATAACTTGATTCAACTTTCTATAGCGCTTGACGTTTCGGAATTTATTGGAATCCTGCTACTTACACCATGACATTGGTTCAAGGCCCAACGTGTAGGTTATTGATGAAACTGTCACGTGATTTTTTTGGGCAGGTTCCTGAATTAAAGGTCTAACAATGCGAAAGCAGTTAGTAGAAAAAACGACGTTGCTTAACATTCTGAAATTTCGGAGGTTTCCTGATATTGATATGAGCAAATTTAAACTCATATAATTTATGAACTGCTACTCACTCTTTCTGTTTTTGAACAATAATATGACATGAGCGTGATTTATATGGAAAAACTGGCACTAAAATCGCCTTTCGTCGAAATGTTGCCTATTTCATTGCGCTTATGTTATCATATTCCTACCAGTGAAAATACTAAATTAAAATTAAAATTGAATTAAAATTTTGTCACTGTTATCTATTGACAAAAACAATTTAATCGAAATCGTTGAGAAAAAAAGTTCGTGATTTGATCATTGTGATAACTATAGTTAGTTTTGAGCCGATTTGGCTTATACCCTTCTTTTAGCCTTGTTTTGATGTTGATTTGAAGGCTAAACATGAAATTCGAACCGATTTAGTACAGCCGTCTCTCTCAGCCGTTGTCACTGCACAGACCATTTTCTCGAATGGCGTTTTCCTTACTCAGAACCCTTTTAGAACGTAAAGATTGAATGAAAACTAAAAAAAGGGATTAGATAATTTACCTTTATATCGCAAGTAATAGCGTTTTCAGCTCGTTCCTAAACGTGTTGATTGAAGGTTAGTATACTTTTACGTAATCCCGTTTTAAATGTAATGATTAGGGTGGCATATGTGAGTCGAGGGTTGATTGTATATTGTAGGGCTGCTCCCCAAACCTTTTCTGGTACGTAAAGTAGAAATCCCGACGAAGACTAGTGAAATGATGAATTGGTTTTCTAAGCATTCGTTGGAAAAACTTTGCGGATATCATTGGGGCATCTTCAATAAGTTTAATGAATTCGAACCCTTAGCGAGATAAATAACGCTAGTTGGGTTACAGTAAAGACGTTTTTTCAGTTGAATTGAACGCAGAGTTTTTGTTGAAAATTGCTGAATAAATTTTGCAGTTGAGCGGGAAAATATTTCAAAGATCGGACTCGTTAAAAAATCTTTAGGGCGACGAAACGGCCCTGGTGGGTCTTCACCCTCCATACAGCCGGAGATCACTCCTCCCCTCTCGCTTTACAAGAAAAATGAAAACGTACAGCTCGGCGAATTCAAAAATAATGGAATATTCAACCCCCAACGGCACTTCATTATTCCTCTCTCCAGTCCTTTTCCTCTCGGCTCTAAGCCGGGCTTTCCGAAATCAGGCTCGCCCCTTGTCTGCCTCCCCTGCGAAGGTTGTAAGCTGCTAATGAGGATCTATAACCGGGATGGCCCTGGCCCAACCTTTTGGCGAAGGGAGGTTTGTTACTGGATATCCCAGAAACAGCCGGTCGATGAGCGAAGCTGCTGAAACAAGAGAAATGGTTCAGCCAATCAGATGCACATTTGGACTGAGATAACGGGTTTTCGTTAGGACAAATCGGAACAACCGGTAACTTGATTACTTCATTAGTCTGAAATCAATCAGTCACTGTCAATACCAATGATGGTAAAATATCTTTGGTGTCGATACCACCAAAATTGGCACTAACGAGTATGCTAAATCAACTGCAAGCACACAATAGGTTTCAAAAATAACTGAACTGGGTAACTATGCTCTCAGCTGCGGCACAACAAAAAAAGAAGACCTCAGACGAATTTAACCGTCACCGTTGTGAAAAAACTTATGATGTGCAGAACCTATCCGAAATAATTGGGATGGATTGAAAAATGAGATGGAGTGCTGTACAACGCCAAGTTAATGGCCCTTGTGACGATCGTACCACAAAGCCCAAATCACACGCATATAACTGTTGAGGTTACCTGGAAATGGAAGGCGAATCGCTGGCAGGCTTTCTTCATTGAAATGACATTATTACGTTGTGGTTACACTCGGTTAGGTTTACCGGAGAATGGTGACAGACGGTCTGAAGATGGGGGAGCAGAAAACAGACGGTCTGAAGGTGAGGAAGTAGAAAACGTACGATCAGAAGGAAAAGGTGGACGGGCGTAACACCAAAAAATACTCGCAACGAACTCGTCTAGAGACTACCCGTGTGCGGATATATTTGTGCGAACGAACGGCATTTTTAGAGGCTAAACACGGTCTGGACGGCAGACTTCGGTGGACGGGCATTGTACATCTGTAATCCCCACGCCTTGAAATGTAAAGTATCTAATTTTCAGTGAGGGATTGTATAACAATATTCCTGGCCGAAAACATAAGTGTTTTATTCATAATGAACAATAAACCAAATGCGTGGCTCAAGCCTCCAGTCTCCCTCAGTCCACCCGTCAGTTCGACCATTGCCTAAGAGTGTTCCATTTTGGTTGTTACGTAGTAGTCAGATCATGTTTCATATCGTATTTTTCGATGCTGAATCGAACGGCATGGGTCTCTGAGGTGCTCTAGAAGCAAAATAATTAATCGTTGTGTGATAATTTGCTGCGTTTCTCTCAATGCTTTTTCATCTGTACGAATTGACACTGGTTCGAGCGCAGTCGGTTGTTTACGCACAATCAAAAATAAGTTTCAGAGTGTCATCGAATGATAGTGTTTTGATTGTAAATAAGTTCATTCGCGGTTCCTGACCAAAAATGGGAATATTATGAGGTTTCCTGTTGTTTTTTTTTTGGTCAAATGACCGATTTTCTGTGTAATTTTCTTAGAAGGTTTCGAATCAAGACATCGTGTATATTGTTAGTATATTAAGACTCATTGAAAACGTTCGTTAGTTCATTTTTTGAAACGAATAATTTAGGAGCCCGGTATGAAAGTCGGAGAGAAAGCTACCAGAGGAAACCGCGGCGGATGTTTTTGTTTGATTACGAGGTAGGAACACGACGCTTCGAGAGCGCATTCGGAGTCAAAGGTCTCGTTGAATAGAGCTGGGCTGTAACTAGCATATCGGATTTGTCAGGAAGGAAGCGATGGAATGCTTGGAATGGTCTTGAGAAACACTAGAGACTTCAAAATCAACGAGCGATTGTTACATTTCATTGTGCAGAGGCCCCTTCTCTGGAGTATTCCCGCATTGTTCACTCAAAGCTATGAAGCTTATATCTCTTGTACGATGGAGAGTTCAACACCAAGTTCTCAATCTACGCTGAGCGCAAGGAGCTCGTTGGAAGTCATTGACGACCTGACCTGGTTCCTGAATACTTCTGGCTCGTAGCCAAAGGGAGCAGAGGGAATGACAACTTTTCTCAACTTCTCGACAGCCACGCAAACCTCAACCTCAAATAACGATGAATAATTTTCTGCGCAATTGCCGAGAGTATTTGAGGGACCCGGGATATCTGTGCACAGCGATTTCTAAATTGGCGGGGGTCATTTGTGAATCCACAATATTGCCGCGTAGTTCGTTGATGTGCCAATGACCACCGTTCAAGCTGAATAAATAAGTATTTGGTACCACCTTCCAAACTGTTCACTTCAGACTCTTAAAAAGAATTTGGGTTTTCTCCAATACCTCAATTTTCATTTCGACGTACTTCAATCGGGGAAAAAGTTTTCTGTTGGGGCCTCAGTTTGGAGCCTCCAGAATGTACAGAAAAAGAGGTTTCACAAAAACAGATATACGGATTTAGTTGTAACTCCCCACCGTGGGACATCTCAGTCAATAATCGAAAACAGGGGGAATGAGATATTCGTGAACCACAAAGTGTACAATAGTATACACAAGAAAACGTATTGGAGCATTCCATTAACATGTGACTGGGGAGCGTTTTATTTTTATGGCGACCCCGACAATTTTCCGTGTGAATCCGTTCAGAGATCGCAGTCATTTTCAATCCTCCATTGGTCCGTCCTCCACCAACTGTGCCCCGAAATGTGTACAAGGGATTTGAAGCGATTGGGTTTTCTTACACGCCATGCTACTGATTTCAACGACGTGACTTCAGATTGTAGCGTTATACAACCAGGTCTATTCTTGAATGCGGCTTAAATCCCCCCAACCAATTACTTCTTTAGCAACCCATTTCGTTGCACCAGGATAGGAAAGAAGGCAGCGTAACTGCAGCGCAGGTGCTACTTGGCTGTGTCAGGTTGCATGTAGCTGCGCTAGAGGTCATGCTGTGCCTTACACCTCTCTACATACCAGTGGAGAGAGCTGCCTACTTATAGGCTGCAAGGATGCTGGAACTGTTTCTTGTCAGGCAGTGAGGATGGGGCCACGGTATATTATGCAAACGGATCAATGAGGGGTGGCCTGACAAGTGCAGAAGACTATGGGCCAGGGATGTGGACACCACTGAGAGCGCTGGCTACAGTTTTCCAGGCAGAGCTCTATGAAGTGATGGCGTGCGTGCAGGTCCTCTCGTATTAGGGCCCGAAGCGGACAAGAATATCCATTATGTCGGACAGATAGGCTGCACTTAAAGCCCTGGCTCCTATTCCATCACGTCAGGGCTGGTTTGAAAATGCCTGACTGGCCTGAAGACCTTTGCGACGAAAAATGCCCCTGCGTAGGGTCATACAGGGAACAAGGAGGCCGACAACCTGGCGCGGAAAGAATCTGCGCTTCTCCCGGTGGGACCTGAGCCCTTTGTAGGGACCAACAAGAACCACTTGATCAAGGAGGCTGGTAAGTGGGAAGAGAAGTGCAGGGATACCTATTTGCAGATTGTGCCTAGCGAAAGCCAGTCAAGACTGTTTATCAGACTCTCCAGGGATCGAACGAGAGAGATCCTCGGTCTGGAGAGAAACAGTATACGGATGGTGTGTGGCCTGTTTATAGGTCACTGTCCACAAAGGTACCACCTGACCAAGATTGGTAAGTCTTGCATTTTGTGCGAGAATGGTGGGGACGCCCTTCCATAGGAGCTGGGGGTGGAACTGGGAGGAGGGTGGCTCATGTACACCCACGCAATAGGCTCATTTGTGCCCACAGTTAGGGTTTTCCTAGTTGCATCAAAGTGAGAAAAAGACCCTCCCTTTCCATGGGGTCTCATTTCCAGGTCGATATTTTTCACTCGTCGATTAGGCAAAGACTAAAACAATAAAATTTATCTTGCGTTCAGAAGCAATTAAACATGTTGCTCTTTCTCCCCTTTTCCTAACTTACTTAGGAATACCCTGCTATATTATCGCAAATTGATCGCAGATTACAACAAAAATTAATGTACTGAAAGCGGCTCTAACGGGGTCATATGCAGAATTATCTTTTGCAAAGTTTACGAACAAAAAGTTTGGCCATTTGATCAGACGTTGGAGCATAAAGCCTCAATGCGGCTTCTAAGTGCGTCTTGGAAATTGGCCGTTTTCCCTCAAGATAGCTGAAGTTGTGGGTTTCGAAGCGGGTATCAGAAAGTAAACTCGATTTCTCAACGTAAAGTTCTCTTCGGACTGAAGTTTTTGTACAGCGCGGAATATGACACCTCCCCGTTGAATGAAATCCCTAACTCACTTAGAAAACCTCCGGCCTCCTTTTTGCCGCAAACAGTTTGGCGGCGGTTTCTCTCAACAGTACACGGCCACTGATTTTATTCTCCGACGGTATATACTTTCTTTCAAACTGTTACTTTTCCAAGTCAACGGATTTGAGCGAAGAGCCGGGATTTTCTCTGGAATTCGTTTATCCCTTTTCGTTTCATTCTCAGATTTATCTTCTCCGTCTGCCGCCCGCTTCATTGACAAGTTCTATAATTTGTTTCTATTTTTTTTTCAACCCTTATCGGGTTCTTGAGACGAAACAGGAATAGGCTTGGATTAGGAGACTTATTCGAAAGACCTCAGTAACTTTTACTGAGCTGAATAACTCTAATCAGGGCTGAAAATTTGCCCCGAATGACGTGAAGATGAAAACCCTTAAGGCGAAACCAAAACACTGTGTACATGGATTTCTACTTTCTGTTTAAAAAAAAGTTGAGTTTTCATCACACGTTGGTTCGGCTCCAACGATTTTCCAAACTCATTGAGTACCTTCTACTAATCAGAACCTAAAATGATGAACACCCCTGCCAGAAAAGTTGAAAACGGATTAGTTTTAACGATTTAGATCAAAAATTGTGTCATTACCTGGTGTTCTCTACAAATGTTCGGCGTAACCTGTGGTATCGGTATAAAACATTAAAAAATGCTACAGCTTGACGCAGTGTGCCACTTCCGAGACCCATGCCATTCCATGTAGCATCTAAAAATACCAGTAAACGATACAAAATATGAAATGATTACAACGGAACGACGAAAATGACATATTCCAGGCACCTGTGCCTGTCGGCAGTTCGCACGACGTGACGAGGTGGTTGATGTGTATAGTCTAGACCAGAGGTGTCAAACTCAATTTTGCAGAGGGCCATATATTAAATTTAGAATGTGTAGGCGGCCCAGATTCAAATTAAAAAATGTGCTGAATTACGATAACATTTTATTTATTTAATTACATAGTATATAATATAAATATACGGTGGTTAAAAATCATCAAAGTTATAAAAGAGGGTAATTATTTTGAGATCGAGGATCCAGATACCTGACTTCTCTTGTTTTTGACAAGCTCATTGATGTCAGGTATCATATTCGTTGTAGTTAGTTTAAGAACTGATTGGAGATGTTCATTCGTAAGTCTTGTGCGATACTTGTTCTTATTTATTTTCATGACGGAAAACATCTTCTCGCATAAATAGGTGCTACCAAACATGCACAGAATGCGTGCTGCATGCTTTTTTAATTCTGGGTAGTTATCCAAACTCTTGAAATATTGTGTATAAAATGTAAGAGCGTTAACCTCTTTAAATTTTTCTTTCAAAATACTGTCCGATTGAAGATCTATCAACTCCATCTGCAAATGAACTGGTGCCAGTGAAGCTTCAAAATTGAATGGATTGTTGAAAATTGGGAATTCCATTTCATTCATTTTGTGGATTGTTGAATACCGTGATCAAATTTTGCAGAAGGTGAGAATATTGATCCAATTTTTTTTGGTTCACTGTGTCAAATGATTTTAAATGAGGGAAATGATCCAAAGTTCGATTTTTTACCTGATTTTCCCACAGCCTCAACTTTGTTTCAAAGGCTTGAATACATGAATACATTTGAGTGACAATACGATTTTTACCCTGTAACTTTACATTCAGATCAGTCAAATGTTTATTCATATCTACCAAAAAAGCGCAATCAACCCACCATTCATTGTCATAATCAATTGGTTTGCCTTTTTCTAACATGAAAGCTTCAATAGTGTCACGTAATGCAAAAAATCTTTCTAAAACTACTCCTCGACTGAGCCAACGAACTTCGGTGAAATAAGGGACATCAGAAAACTTTTCGTCCAAATCTTGTAACAACTGCCTGAACTGACGGTGATTTAGTCCTCTGCTCCTTATAAAATTTACTGTTTTAATTATAGGTTGCATGACATGGTCCATTTTTAAATGTTTGGAAGCCAATGATTCCTGATGAATTATACAGTGAAATCCCACAAAATCCCCTGATGATTTCTGTTTTAATTTAGTTACAAGGCCCGAACCTTTGCCAGTCATGGCAGGAGCGCCATCCGTAGTTGTGCTGCTAAGTTTATTCCAGTCGAGTTCATATTCTGCTACCAAATGCTCAATTGCAAAATACATATCATTTGCTGTTGTAGTACCTGTCAATGGAACGCACTTTAATAGTTCTTCAGTTATTTCAAAGTTACTGTTAATACCTCGTATAAAAAAAGCAAGTTGAGCTGTATCAACAGCGTCAGTGCTCTCGTCAACAGCCAGTGAAAAGTTTGTAAATTCCTTAATTTTGTCCTTCAGTTGAAGAACCAAATTTTGAGATAAATCGTTTATTCTTGAAGCAACTGTGTTTCTTGACAGAAATATTTTGAATTATTGCCTTTTGAAATGGAAATGAAACATCGGCAACTTTCAATATACAGTCTTTAATAAAATCACCATCAGTGAAAGGTTTTGATCTCTTCGCGATTTCTAATGCAATAATATAACTTGATTTCAGGGCATCTTCGCTTTCTGTATTAGCTTTAGTAAACATCCATTGTTGACCTTGAAGTTTAGATTTTAAAGATGACAATTTGTCAATTCTTATTTTTTCAGTGAAACAATCGAATTTTGATTTATGATTCGTATCATAGTGTCTCTTCAAGTTAAACTCTTTACAAACTGCAACAGTTTGATTGCAAATCAAACAAAGTGGTTTACCTTTCCATTCTATGAAAAAATATGCAATTTCCCATTTAGACTGAAAAACTCTGCACTCACTATCAACTTTACGTTTTTGTGACATTATGCCAAAATCGTAAATTAAGGAACTCGACACAACAGTAAGTTATGATATCGCACGCGCACGACACAAACAAATGCACAATACCTTCACAATCACTACTTCGCAGTACAACTAAAATCGTTCTCCGATTGTAGCGCTTCGTTTATTCGACTCAACTGACTCACGTCGCGCCGATGCACTCCTTTTGTATCGATAAGGAAGGTTCTAGCCTAGACTCGAAGCGCGTGGAAGATTCCATTGTTGCTAAGAGACGCGCGTTACTGTCTATCTCTCTCGCTTGTCAGGGCACGCGCTGCCCTTGAAATTACTTAAAATGTTGTAGTGTGCGCATTTTAAAACTTCCGTAGAGGAATCCAGTGAAGTCTGAAAGCTTCTTCTTTCTGCGGCACATTACGATCGCGGGCCGTATCTTTGACATGACTGGTCTAGACGAAGTTGTACATCTCTGCGACTCATTTCATTCGACCCAGCATCTAAAAACACCTTGAAAACGATACCGAACACGGCATATTTGAGTTTAAACTGCCAAAATTGCATTTTTGTTAATTTTGTTGACCATTGTTTGACCATAACAATCATGGAGTTTGTGCGATCGGATTGCCGCAACTAGATACCAAATGGTGCAAAAGAAAGAATTGTTCTATCCGTCCGGCCGGTGCGGCGTACGGAATCTTGATGACTTGAAACGTAAAGGAGAGTAGTTAAAAAATGTTCCTGATCGAAAACGTAGGGTTATTATTAAGAATGAATAATAAACCATAATGTGACAAAACGAGTTTTTTGACCTGATTGAATGTCTTCTACCATTCTCTTACCACATTTCCTGTTTCGCTATTATTTGATTAACTATTAGGTAAAATATAGGTTAAAATTCCGCCGAAAAGGAATTCAGCACATCGGAACGTTCATTCTTAAAGATCAGACAGAACGCCAACTGTTCAGATAATACACGAGCAACACATGAATGGTAATTCCTCGAAGGATCTACACACACATCTCTCTTCAGGACTTCGCTTACTTCCTGGTCAAGGCTTCAAGGCTCCAGGTCTGATGTTGCCTACCTCTACTCCCCGTTCTTCCGACACCGCCATAAAAAGATTCGTCCTGTTATATTTGCGCTTCTTGGCTTGCTGCTTGCATCTCATGTATCGTTCCAACGTGTCCGATACTGAGAGGTCAGAGGGAAAACTAGACTGATATGAAATTAGGAGAGATGAAAACAAGATAGGTGTTAGTAAATACAGATGAAAGGTAAAAGGTGATAAGAGACTAGAAATGAGAACTTCGGTGACTACGCGTATCATGGGATTACGATGGTGCAGTCTGGTTCCCCGAAGGATGGAAATGGAGATAGAACCTCGGTTTTGGGAGGAGCAAGCACTCTTAATTCAGCTTACTTCATATCTGGGCCACTTGCCACCTCGAATTCGGTTCTCGAGTCCGTACCATATCTAACCATCACTCCTCGTGCCAGCGATAAGGTTGGCTGCAAGGAGGAGAAACGATAGCAAAGCATTGTCTCCACGAGGAGAATGCCGTTGCTCTGGAACAATCGTCCCTCTTGATAGCGCCGTTCCTTGGGCGGTCCACCCCACCACTTCCCAGCTCAGATGACAGTGCACCAGCAACCTGCTTGCTTACGCTAGACGAGGCTCTCGTGAGTAAGTAGGTACCGATTACACAACTTCCCTTCTTAATTCGAAGAGCTGAGGAAAGTAAAAATTATAGCTGGTCGGATTTCAGTTCAACTAGTGAAAAAGCCCAATCGATAAATGCGTTTCAGAAGCTGAAGTTTTCAACTTAGGAAACCGAAGGAAAGTTGAACGAGCCTCAAGTGTTCCTATTCAATGGCAATACTCACCAACAAACGTCCGCCCACCTTAGTTTTGTGACTGAGGGCTTTTTATCAAAGACAGTCGTTCATTGACCTGAATGGGAGAAACTTTGCAACGAGCAGATTCGAAAAGCGATTGAAAATCCTTTTCACGTTCCCACTTTCTCTGTAGTGTTCGCACCACCTCACATCAAAACATCATCGCAAAAGTGATATCGAAACTCGATGACGCGAAGAGTTGACTGGGAAGCCTTAGAAGTGATTTATTAAGAGCTCAATAGAAATGAGTGTAGAATAGCTATCGACTGCTTATAAGTTTCTTTTTTTTATGGCGTCGTGCCTGCCTTGCTACTCTTCATGCAATCGATCATCCGCAAACTTCAATACTGAAGAACTGATAACACTCCATGACTCCCTCTTGGTTGCCACTGTCAAGTATCTGACGCATCACACTACTCCCCTCAAACCCACGTATTCAGTGATTTTTTGGCTACTAATTCAGTTTATTTTCATATAAACTTGCACAACTTCTTGTTTTACAAAGAACAACTGGGAGCGCTTAAAGCATCGGAATTTATTAAGCTTCTACTACTCACGCCACTTCCTTTATTGGCTGATCAACGTACAGATGATTAACGTAAATGTCAATATGATTTTTTGAGGGGGCTCGGCTTAAGTTTTCGAGAATTATAAGGATAGTACTGCAAATCATTAAACAGCAACTGCTTATTATTCTCTTGCACAGCATGATTACGCAGTTTTCAATCAGCGCAGTTCAATTCAACCTTCAAAAATACTAATAAACAATACAAAAGATGACCTGACTACAACGAAGCAAATAACGTCACAGTAAGGCTGACTCGAACAGAAGAAATGTACTCCATTTTCAGGTCGCTGCTGCAGACGTGTTCTCTGTAGTGCTACTTTATAATGTCAGCCTTAATTGTGAAATCAAATCTGCGGTTCGTAGGTTCGGTAAATCGGCAAGGTATACGGGCAAACTGGTATGGATAATTCGATTCGTATGGAGGCACACTTCGTTCCAAACGAATGTTAAGCCTACGCGAATCTTGGTGGTGTGACAGGACGACTTTATCTGCTCCTAAGCTTAGTACGACTTCGGAATTTGCGGCTGTACTGGTTGGTTCGTCGACGGATGAGCACTAAGCCCCCCGGGCTCTTCTGCGTGGCTGGAGTGGGATTCAGGGGGCATCCATGGAAGGGATTACCGGCACTTCCACGCCGTTCATGTGGTGTCACTGCCTACAGCGATGAGATGTACAAAAGGCCGGGATCGTAACATTGTGGATGCTGACAGTTAGAGTCACTGAACCATGTGGTGCAGGTGTCTCTGCGTGCTCATGTGGGCCTCACCAAAACGGCGGATGTTGGTGCATTGTCATCTGTGCAGGGGAAAGAGAGGAATACTATCGGGACACCATCGGCGTTGGCCCCAACCATTCTGCAGATACTTATCATAGTGATCAAAACACTAATTTTTTTGCTTCTTAAAAACAACTTTAACTATTTTGTTTCAATTTTTTACGTTGATGAAATGACAATGAGATGACAATACCGTGAAATTCAGCACAAAAAATCATCAAACATTGTGACGAAAATCAATTTAAGCTCAGTTTTTCCCTTATAAACTCTGCTAAAATGCTACTGCAATCCTCAGCGAAATTCAGGAATACGATGAGTATTTAATTATACTCATTTCATAGACTCCAGAAATACCGGACGTTCAACCACCACTGGTTCCCTTACAACCATTTCTACACTTTTTTCTGGATAACTCTGGAAAAGTGATTATTATCCTTCAAATAAAAATCGGGCCCTCAGACTCATCTATTTTCTCTCCACCAATTGCTCAATAATGGTCCGGGCATGAGTACGAGCAACACAATAAATTCCAGAACTGTTAGTGCAACCTCTCTCTGCACCGTGAAGTGGTGTTTTACAATGTTGAAATGAAATGACAAGTGAGATGGCGTATAGCTAAGGAAAGTTGTGTGATGCGGCGCACCTGGTATTTTCCTGAATAATTCCGGACTTCACACTGCGAACGTTACAGAAGAACTCCTACAGTAATTGACTGGGATGTGTTTGTTGTACAGTCACAGACACTTTTTCAGAGATCAATGTAATGTCACGTTCGCTGGTGACTGAACCATCTGAGTCGGTCTTATCAGAGAATTAGTGATCTGTATACGTGCCAGTAGTACACCCAGTACTCATAAATGTGTGAACTTCTTTATCCGCATCTAAAAAAAATAAGGGCACTCAACAAGTGGATTTTAGTGTCTCTGGAACGAGAGCCTCGCTAAGATGTTGGCGATTATTAAATATGTTAGCAAATTGTTCGTTATCCACTCAACAAAGGGTCACTTAGAGAAATGTGTTTAGTGGCTGAAGGGCTTAGGAGGAAAAGGAGAAGAGCGGCGTTCATTATTCAAGAGATCTATCGATTTGGAAGAGAAAGCGAGCACAAGGCTCAGGGCTGGTGGGAAGAGAACGTGTTTTCGAAGTCACCCTTTTAAGAGAAAAGGGTCTCTTCGTCCCTCAGCATCCTCAACTTCATCCACTCTGCTCCCCCTTGTCACGAATGGGGCTGTTACAGAACTCAACCGTGACCAAGACCAAGAAGGACTTTCAACGGAGATTGGGCACATGGCGCTTTCATTAAATAAAATGTGCACGCCGCGCCTTAAAACTACGACGAAAAATATCTAGTGCAAAGCATCACACAACTTTTACCCCACAGTAATCCTCATAGAAAATAAAACGTAGTTAGTAATCAGCTGAACTCTGTACGCTCCAAAATTGTTTTTAGAAAGAATATCAAACATGAACTTTTAATTTTCAGAAAGTTACTTTTTTGTGTATCTTGGCTCATATATCCGCTTAGTAACGGAGAACAGAAGGAGGGCTTGGGTTGTTAGAAAACGCTTCATCAAGTTGATCAAATTCAGTTATGCGTTTACTGAAGAAAATTCATAAATTTAATTAAAACCGCATCATCGTAGTGGCAAGAGGGGATTGAATTTCCACGTCTTCTCTCTTCCGCAATCCTCTATTCAATATTCAGGACTCAAACCAAATCTGGTCTGGTCTGGGATCCGAGTTTGGTTTCTTTGCAAATCTCTTTCGTTCGAATGAGTCCTTTAAAGTTGGGGCGGGTCTTTGAAGATAGTTTTAATGCGCCGGCGGCTGTTGATTGCAACCAAACGGGAGAGAACAGTTTTAGTGGTAGAACTGTTCTATTTTGAACAGAGCCGATGAAACTATAATGAAGAGCGAGGGGTTTCTGAGACACTTTGAACTTGAAGCAGCAGACAGAGCGAACTTCCGTTCAATTGACGTGGTCAACAATCGGCCAACAAATGGACGGTCGAGCCGGGCGACGAGACAGACACTTCTGGGAGCAACCAGCGACGAAGCCCGAAGCCTTCATTCAGAGGACGGGCACCGTTTCAGGAGTGAAACGAGAGTTTGAACTAATTGTTACCTCAAGCGTCGGGTTTTATGTCCTTTCCAATCAGCCTCTCAGCTCCGTCATATCGGAGAAATTCTCTCGCTTCCAGGCTCCCAGCCTCCGCCTTCGTCGCAAATTGATTGGGCTGTACGGGACCGGAGATTCGTTTCCGAACTCCACTTGACGAGAGGCTTCCGACAATTAAATCTGAGTTGAGGGAGTGGAAATTTCTGGTCGTTTACATCACGGGTGAGGGCGTTTTAGCGGAAGTTTCTAGAGAAACGAAGACGAGATTGAAATGAGGCCGTAACGCGAGGGCTACGACTCACAAAATAACAACAACAATAATAATAATGAGAGAGCGCCGACCTCAGTAACTACGTCAATCTCGCATCGTCTTCGTCGCAAATTGGAAGGCAACAATTTAAACCCACTCTAACGATGCCTGAATGTCTGACATCCATTGAACGAGATGGCCATAGAAACACAACTGAAACTAAGTTCGTCTTATAGCATCAAACCCATTATTTCACATACAACAGGATGTGGAGAGAATTGAAAGGATAATTCTAGTGCCAACAACTTTCCTCATGATACGCTATATAAACAAGCGTTACACCTGCACATAACACAGTACAAGAGGGAAACAATCTATTTATCTAAAAATACCCTTTGATCTTAAATAAATAAGTTTCGTCGTGTAGCAGCGGCTTTTGAGACAACTTTTAACGTTCGAAAAAAATTGAGATGTAGTTTGGTTTATATCTCCGTTCAACAATGAAATCCGCTTTCATAGGTTGCAAGAAGACACACCATCAGGTCCTTCAAATTCACAAACATATTAACTTCAAATTATCTGGTGTGACGCATCACACAACTTTCCTTGGTTTCACGTACATTCTTGACTGTTGCAACTAATCAATCTCTTTTTTACTTTCCGCTACCCGAAGGGAAGGAAAGTATAGCAATCGGGTCAAAAAAAAAATTGGGTTTTCTTCAGATCTTTACGTTTTGAGGCCTTCTGAGTCTAAAAAACCTAATTTCGGCGCGTGGTCCGTGTGTGTGTATGTATGAGTGTGTGTCTGTAGTTCGATTTGCGGGAGAACGGCTGATCGATCAAACTTACGGAGACCTCTCAACTAACTAGTCCCTACATTTTGTTCGCCATGAATGTTTCTGTAGAAATGCGTTGAACGAAGATATAGCACCCGCATATGTCGCTGGTGTTCGAACTTACGGGGGTGGCGGAAAGTTGTGTGTTGCTACGCACCAGATATTTTATTCTGTTTATAACAACGGGAGGCGCTTATCGTAGTGGAATTTAGGGTGCTTCACCTGCTTGTGCCACGACCACTGTTGAGCAGTTGGTTCACAGGTGGTATAAAGGCGGTCTAGGTGATTTTTTCGAGAAGGATCGCGTTCGACGTTTTGGGATCATCGGGTAAACAATTTTTTTTTTTTTTTTTTTTTTTTTTTAATGCATTTATTTAAGAAGACTGCATAAAAAGAATATAAAGAAACACAAATACTTCATAATGCGTTCCCCCCTCGATAAGTAAAAACTTGTGCTGAGGGGAGGAGCCGTTACAACTTTATTGCTATAGATAGGTACCTATATACTGGATTATGTGATAGATAGTTCATTAAAAAAAAATCAGAAAAAAGTTAAAAAGAAGAATCATCTGAGCATTTCCACACGGACGTACTCTTTGATGCGCCGCTTAAACCCAGCTAAATCATTTAGCATCTTTAATTCCTTTGGAAGGCTATTAAACAGCTTTATTCCATTGTACGCAAAAAAATTCTGACTTCTAGTTGTGAACCTAAAAGGCAACTTCAGTGTAAGGTTACCAGATGACCTCGTCCGCCCATAATTCTTTTCATAAGCAGATAAATTTTTGAATATATATATGGATACAATTTGTTTGTAAATGTGGAAGATGTCCAATACCTCAAATGTCCTAAAACTGCCGAGGAGGGGAATCTCATTTTCTTACATGCAGTAAAATTTTGATAATTTTTTCTGGGTTATATGCAAAGGCTCTAGGTAAGTTCGATAGGCCGATCCCCACACAAGAATACAATAGGATATCACAGATTGCACTAGGGCATAATAAAACATTTTAAGCGTGCCCATAGACATAAAATTCCGGATTTCTAGGCACAGGGGTATGAATTTACAAAGTCTGTTGCATATATTGTCAATATGGTACTTCCAGGACAAACATTGGTCCAAAACCACCCCCAAATACGTAGCCTGTGGAATCTGCTTGATACCGGGGCAACTACAATCACTTGCACTACAGGTTGACACAATGTGGCATTTAATATTTCGTAGAACAGGGACAGATATTACGTAAGGAAAAAGCAACAAAATTGGTTTTGCTAATATTCAGCTTTAAGCCGACTCCATCCAGCCAATCCTTGACCTCAAGCAAGCAAGCAGACGCCGCTTGCAAGGATGCATCCCAATTTTTTCGCGAGACCACGACAGCTGTATCATCAGCATAGGTAATTATGTCCCCATCAAGTTGAACGCTAAACAGATTATTCATAAAGCAGATAAATAAAAGGGGTCCAAGAACTGTGCCCTGCGGAATTCCATAGGAGAAGGAAGATCCCTCACTCAAAATTGCGTTTATTTTCACTTTCTGACATCGCCCACGTAAATAACTTTGTACCCAAACAGCAATGCTATTCCCCATTAATGCGCGTATACTTTCCACTAACTTATTATGAGAAACACAATCAGCTTTCCTCAAATCCAGAAAACTGCCAATGGTTTATTTCCTTTGTCGAGCTCGGAAAATACCCTCTCCGTTAGCGCGGCGACAGCGTCCTGAGTGCCCAGACCTGCACGGAAGCCGAACTGTCTCCTATGCAACAAGTTATTCCTTGTCAGGTTTTCAACCAAGTGGTGCTTCACTGCTTTTTCTATAATTTTGCTACATTAGAGACCAAGAAATAGGTCTATAATTATCCAGTGTCTGAGGGTCCCCAGCCTTAAAAAAGCGGAGTGACGATGGCCATCTTATAGATGTCAGAGGAAAACACCAGTAGCAATACTCATGTTTATGAGATGTGCTAATGGCTTGAAACATACGTTTAACTTTTTCAGGACTTCCACTGTAATACCATCGTATCCAGGACTTGAACCCCACGTAGCGAATCTATGATCCTCTTAACATCCTCCTCACCAACCCTAGCAAACGCTTCATACTTCGGTACCACACCATTCTCATCACAAAGTATTACACTTGCGGTACGGTCACCCCCACCAACATTATCCTCTAATGAAATTTTCTCACCGACAGTGGAAAAGTGCGAATTGAAAGCATTAGCCACAAGTTTGGTGTTCTTACCAACTTCCAGTACATTCTGTTCCTGTACAATACTTAATATTTTAGAGTTTAACCTCCTCCGTCCAGTGGCGTCATTAATAACATTCCAGACTTTCTTACAATCTGATCCAGCTTCTTCTAATTTTTTTCTATAGAAGGAATCCTTACAATTTCTAATGATAGAGGTTAACTTATTTCTGTATTTCTTAAAATATTTCTTAAGCTTAATATTAAAAGGCTCCTTACGAAGTCTCTGAGCAATTGATTCCTTTACACGAATACTTTCACAATTCCCTGGGTAATCCACGGCTTGATCGGACGAAGGCTACGCAAAAACCTGCGAGTGGTGTAGCTACATTGCTTCAAAAAAGATAAAAACATCTGCTCAAAACACTCTGCGCAAGAATTGACAGTGCCGGCCAGGAACACAGGATCCCAGTGTACATTTTTAATTAACTCAATCAACTTAACATAGTCGTAGAAAATCTTGCCTTCGCACATTCTTCTTCTGATTCCGTAGGTCTGTTTCCAATATCAGCAAAATGAAACCAATTAAAGTCGTAAAATGGTCAGTTACATTTGCTTCCCAAATATATGATTTAGCTGTGGAGCGTACATGACAAGTGGAGCTTACGCAGCATTATATGATCAAACATGAAACCTGTTCCCCAAACAACCCGTGTTGGTTTATTTATATAAGGCACAAAACCGTATTCTGCTAGGGTGGCCAAATAAATGATTCTCGAAGATCCCGAGGCAGAGGGTAAAATGTCAATATTAAAATCCCCATGAGCACAGTCAACGCCTGCGGCTTATCTTGCAATATACCCACTAGCTCTTTTAAAAACAAATTAATGTCTTCCGAGGAGATCTATAGATACAGATCACCCTTATCCTATTATTACAGAAAAAGAAATCGCTCACCAAACAAGTAGCTCCAGACATCAGTATTTCTTTGACCACAGTATTCCTGCAATCTTCATTGAAAATACCACTACCCCATCACTGTTCTGATTGATAAAGTTCGTTGAGCTAAAGGAGCCGTAGCCCGATATATTATGTGCTATATTCTCCGTCGCGCTCCAAGTTTCGGTTAAACAAATAAAGTCAGGTTTGTAATCATATTACCTAAATTAACAACCATCTCATCAAAATTATGCTGTAGCTTCTGATATTTGAATTTAACAAAATCAAATTGCCTCGGATGTCTGTCAATTCATTATTTAAGTATCCCAAATCCGAACAAATCACTTCATCAATTGACACTAAACTATCAATATTATTGAAAATTTCTTCCATGAGAGATATGTATTTTATCCGAGCCAACCATCAATTGAGTAGAAGAAAAGAAAGATTACATGCGCTCCAAGTCCTGGGGGGACTTGATCGTTTCAGACCGGTTCACCGTCAGATTTTCTTACATGGATTACACAATTTTTCAACCACACACATACTTCACGCCACTTTCCCGCGCCTTAATCTTCGTACGGCGGAGCAGATCTGCACGGTAGGAGGTCAAATTCTTCGTTTACATAGACACGCTCATTTGGCCAGTCTGAATGGAGATTTTAGCAGTAAGCTCCCTAGAGCCTCTAGCAGCACGAACCAACTTATCTCGCGCCTCCATCGAATCCATCACAGCCAAAATTTTACGAGGACGACCGTTCGCGGCGGCCCGACCCCTAAACGCTTTGGGTATAACTCCACTCTCCACTTCCAACATCTTTGATACTTGCTTCAAGATTTCCACGCAACTTTCATTCTTTGCCTCCGGCACACCGTGAATTTCAACGTTCGCGTTCCTTGAAATTTGCTCCAAGAAGTCCACTTTCTGCTGTAAGTGCCCAACTGCAGATTTTAATTGCTCATTATCCTTGGACAGTTCTTTGACTGTCCCTCTTAGCGTCTCCATCTCTTCCACAAATCTGTCAAACTGGTTGCTCATGAAGTTTACGGAGTCTTGAGTTCACGCAAGTCTCCAGCAACCGCGGATAATTTGTTCAGTTTCCGATTTATCGCGCTCAGTACACTCCCGGACTCATCCGCCTGTACCTGCTCCCCAGAGGGATCACTTTCAACTTCAGAAACATCTTCAGAGACACATTCCTCCGGGGATTTAGACTTTTTCCGACAGACATCACACTTCCACTTGTCCTTGACCTCCTTCCTCAATTTTCTGAAATTCTCCACGGTCCTCAAGCGTGTACAGCTTGGGTGGAACGACTCGCGGCATTTCGCACATGTAACAGTCTTTTTAGGCGAGAAAAGATCTCTCGAGCAGGCCGCACAATCCATGCCGACAAACGAAAGAGCACTTTGTACTAAGAAAAAACGAATCTCAGCCCGTACAATGGTAGTAGAGAAATGGTGGAAGCTGAAATTCTGGTATTTCTGGAGTAGGTAGTATATACATTATGAGCGTTATTAAACTAGGGATTGGACTCAACATTTCTGAAGATCCCAGTAACATTTGAGCGGGGTTTATAAGGAAATATCAGGTGGGCCGCGTCAAACAACGTTCCTTAGCTCTACATGAATTCATTGTCTGTGAACGCGATTGAGACAAATCAGCTCAAACTTGATATCAAGGCCACATGAGATGCCAAAATATGGGTATGAGCAAAATCCACCGGAGACTAACTATAGTTATCAAAACACTAAATGTGTATTTTTAATCTAAAACGGTTGTAACAATTTTGATTAAATTTCCTGTGTGCTTCAGATAACACGACAATACTATGAAATTTTCATCCGTGGAAATTACTAAACATTTCGACGAAAATCGATTTTAAAGCAGTGTTTTCCCTACACGTTTTTACCCGATAACTCCGGGGGAAAAATTTTTTTCTACAGCCTCACCAATTCTGTATGCACCAATAGTTCAACAATGGTCGGGGCGTGAGTACGAGTAGTACAATAAATTCTGGAAATTTAAGCTCTACCGCTTTCTGTCACCGTGAAGTGGTGTTTTACCAAGGCTTAATGAACTAAGTGAAAGCTAAATTGAATTAGTAGCAAAAGCCACGAAAATAATTGAATTTATGTTGAACTAAGGAAGATTGTGTGATGCTGCGCACCTGATTATTTCGTGTTATATTATTGATAAATAAGATCTCAATACCGGAGAGATCTAACGTATTCTTATATTAATACTATTTCCCTGAGTCGCTTGGGCCTTATGAGCAGATATAAAACAGTGTTACTTCATTCAACGACTTGAAATATTCATGCCCAGATATTTTGAATCTGACTTTAAACAGTTCAATACCTTCAATTCTTGTGCTTCTCTGAAACATTCAGATATTCTACGATTTTTTCACGCATAGTAACCCTATAACAACGCTTTGCTCAAAAACATTGAGCTGATGAGGTGTATGATTTTAGAGCAGGTAGCGATAGCTTTATGTACATAAAGTTCCCATACAGACATGAACGGTAGGGCTATGCGTTCGTTCCCAAACTCACAAAGTCCCACTCACGCAGTTTTAGCAAATTTGGTCCCTCGTGTCCACAGTTTACGCAAGAATCTTTTGGAAAAAAGGTGCCAAACTCTACGACAGAAGGGAAGGTGGAGAACGTTCCTCATCGGAAGTAGGGTTAATCGATTCCTCCCAAATATAAATTCCGATCAGGATGATAGTTGCCAGATTGGCATAAAGTTGTCGAAGAGTAAATGTTTTTCTTGCCAAACAACCACAACCTCCTTCAACCCCGCTGAACTTGGCTCCTCGACAAGAAATTTTCATGCGTTTAACGTTTGGGTTGACCTTTGAAAAGCTTCCGAGCTCCCCCTTCCAACTTGTTGCCAGTTTTCCAACAGCTACAATGTCAACCCAATCTGTACACAACGGCAGAGCGGAAAAGGGAAAGCGGTTGCCAAAACAGTTTGAGATAAATTCAATTAGGTGACCGCGAGAAGGGCGGCCGTGGGCAGAGGGGCCCCGTCGAAGGGATAAGCAGCCCTCCGAGTTTTCCGCTGAGCGAAGCGATTGTTCACCGCACATGTCACCCGAGTTATCTGGGAAGTTCGGAAACCAGTGGAAAGTGTTTGCATCTGAAATGAAGCAATAAAACCGACGGTAGAAGCAGCGCACGAAAACAGCAGGATGCGTACTTTATGTACGACGCGTTTGCGTCATTCGAAGGGTTATGAGAATCACGCTCGAACATCATCAAGCGGGATGTACATTCACGATCAACAGAGTTTACACTCCCTGCCATGATGTTGCCTTTCGAAACATAAAAGCAACATGGTACACAGTTGATAATTGAATGACATCTAACTGTTAACAGAAAGCTGCTTCAAGTATCGCTTTTGGTGTACTACTACTAGTACTACTACTCAGTAGGTCTGTGCTCGGCCCTTCAGACTGGTGAGATAAGTTTTCCCTATAAAATTTGTTCTCAGTGAAGCTGACAGTAGGACAACGCCTAACCAGCTTAATGGGGGACAGGGTAAATCATCATCTTAGGGGCAATTGATATGATTTTACGCAGGTTTAGTACTTTACTATTGCCAACTCAAATTGACTAAGCATTCTTTTGTTACGTTCGCAGTGTGAGGTCCGGAATTATTCAGGAAAATACCAGGTGCGCCGCATCACACAACTTTCCTTAGCTGGACGCCATCTCACTTGTCATTTCATTTCAACATTGTAAAACACCACTTCACGGTGCAGAGAGAGGTTGCGCTAACAGTTCTGGAATTTATTGTGTTGCTCGTACTCATGCCCGGACCATTATTGAGCAATTGGTGGAGAGAAAATAGATGAGTCTGAGGGCCCGATTTTTATTTGAAGGATAATAATCACTTTTCCAGAGTTATCCAGAAAAAAGTGTAGAAATGGTTGTAAGGGAACCAGTGGTGGTTGAACGTCCGGTATTTCTGGAGTCTATGAAATGAGTATAATTAAATACTCATCGTATTCCTGAATTTCGCTGAGGATTGCAGTAGCATTTTAGCAGAGTTTATAAGGAAAAAACTGAGCTTAAATTGATTTTCGTCACAATGTTTGATGTTTTTGTGCTGAATTTCACGGTATTGTCATCTCATTAGGAGCTATCAACGTAAAAAATTGAAACAAAATAGTTAAAGTTGTTTTTAAGAAGCAAAAAAATTAGTGTTTTGATCACTATGATAAGTATCTGCAGACTGGTTGGGGCCAACGCCGACGGTGTCCCGGTAGTATTCCTCTCTTTCCCCTTCCCAGATGACAATGCACCAACATCCGCCGTTTTGGTGAGGCCCCCATGAGGACGCAGAGACACCTGCACTACATGGTTCAGTGACTGTCAGCATCCACAATGTTACGATCCCGGCCTTTTGTACATCTCATCGCTGTAGGCAGTGACACCACATGAACGGCGTGGAAGTGCCGGTAATCCCTTCCATGGATGCCCTCTGAATCCCACTCCAGCCACGCAGAAGAGCCCGGGGGGCTTAGTGCTCATCCGTCGACGAACCAACCAGAACAGCCGCAAATTCCGAAGTCGTACTAAGCTTAGGAGCAGATAAAGTCGTCCTGTCACACCACCAAGATTCGCGTAGGCTTAACATTCGTTTGGAACGAAGTGTGCCTCCATACGAATCGAATTATCCATACCAGTTTGCCCGTATACCTTGCCGATTTACCGAACCTACGAACCGCAGATTTGATTTCACAATTAAGGCTGACATTATAAAGTAGCACTACAAAGAACACGTCTGCAGCAGCGACCTGAAAATGGAGTACATTTCTTCTGTTCGAGTCAGCCTTACTGTGACGTTATTTGCTTCGTTGTAGTCAGGTCATCTTTTGTATTGTTTATTAGTATTTTTGAAGGTTGAATTGAACTGCGCTGATTGAAAACTGCGTAATCATGCTGTGCAAGAGAATAATAAGCAGTGCTCACGGAGGTGCTCATTATTTCGAGAGTAATTACTACCAACGTAATCACCTCCAAGGAGATGTGATTACGTGCCGGTCCATGTTTATTAGGAATAAAGAGGTAAACGAATAGAATATTTTGATATTCTATGTTTGGAATATAAATCACGGAAAAGGACGTCTGGGAAACGCTCCTCACCCCGGAACCTCATCATCTTCATCCTCCTCTGGATCGTTTTGATACTTTCCTTCCTCTCTGATTCTGATGTCTCTCGTCTGGTTTTTAAATCTGCGTCGAGCGGACACTCGTCAAATATTGACGGAAATCTGAATAATCTGAATGATATCGCGCTCTCATTTTTTCAAATTGAAAAAATACGAACGCACGGAGGGGTTCCGGCTGTGAGCGACTCACTATCGAATCAAACAATGAAATGAAAGAGAAGAGCCAGAAGAAGAAAATGAGGCCGGTCAAAGGTCCGGTGGTATCGCTCTCTAAGTGAGAAAAAGAACGTAAGAAGAGCGAAAACGGTAAGACGTTATCATCGCAGATATTCACGATAACGTGTTCTAAATTGCGAATCTATCGGCATTCTTTACTTCCGTGAAAGATTTAGGGCCGGTCACTGGCTTTAAGTGAATTTTTCGTTACAAGATAGTTGTTATGCTATTCTTGTTTGACTATTAAATTGTTCGGTTTACTTTTAGCCATTTAATCTTGTGATGTAGCATATCGACAGTAATTCATTATTAAACAGCCGCAAAAGAGAAATGATTCGCACAAGATGTGGTTGAAACGAAGAGTTTTTCATTGGAGAACAGAAAAATATCTGGTGCGTAGCAACACACAACTTTTCGCCACTAAAGTTAACGTACCTGTTAGGTGAGTCCGTCTCCTCTGGCTTGTGAGTTACTGTGGGCAAGCGCTTTCGATGTAAAGACATCATCGTCTGGCCGTTTAGTCAGTACTGGAGTCAGTCAGTTGGTCGTGGTCTTTATATACAAAGAGAAAGGTGAAGGGAGTGATGGAGCGTTGGGGAAGGGGCGGAGAGGTCTTGTTGGTCAGTCTTGTTATAGTACCTTAGCCGGACTGGCTGTGTTAGGTATTAAAGAAATTGGGTTGTGTCCGCCAGTAGGCAAATACTAAAGTTAACGTGCCTGTTAGGTGAGTCCGTCTCCTCTGGCTTGTGAGTTACTGTGGCAAGCGCTTTCGATGTAAGACATCATCGTCTGGCCGTTTAGTCAGTACTGAGTCAGTCAGTTGGTCGTGGTCTTTATATACAAAGAGAAAGGTGAAGAGGATGGAGCGTTGGGAAGGGGCGGGGAGAGGTCTTGTTGGTCAGTCTTGTTAGTAGTACCTTAGCCGGACTGGCTGTGTTGAGGTATTAAAGAAATTGGGTTGTGTCCGCCAGTGAGCAAATACTAAAGTTAACGTACCTGTTAGGTGAGTCCGTCTCCTCTGGCTTGTGAGTTACTGTGGGCAAAGCGCTTTCGATGTAAAGACATCATCGTCTGGCCGTTTAGTCAGTACTGGAGTCAGTCAGTTGGTCGTGGTCTTTATATACAAAGAGAAAGGTGAAGAGTGATGGAGCGTTGGGGAAGGGGCGGAGAGGTCTTGTTGGTCAGTCTTGTTAGTAGTACCTTAGCCGGACTGGCTGTGTTAGGTATTAAAAATTGCTGTGTCACAGCCAGTAGCAAATACTAAAGTTAACGCATGCCTGTTAGGTGAGTCCGTCTCCTCTGGCTTGTGAGTTACTGTGGGCAGCCTTTCGATGTAAAGACATCATCGTCTGGCCGTTTAGTCAGTACTGGAGTCAGTCAGTTGATGCGTGGTCTTTATATACAAAGAGAGGTGAAGGAGTGATGGAGCGTTGGGGAAGGGCGGGGGAGGTCTTGTTGGTCCAGTCTTGTTAGTAGTATGGCGGACTGGCTGTGTTTGAGTATTAAAGAAATTGGCTCAGCCAGTCCGCCTAGGTACTACTAACAAGACTGACCAACAGACCTCTCCCGCCCCTTCTTCCAACGCTCCATCACTCCCTTCACCTTTTCTCTTTGTATATAAGACCACGACCAACTGACTGACTCCAGTACTGACTAAACGGCCAGACGATGATGTCTTTATCAGCGCTGCCCACAGTAACTCACAAGCCGAGAGACGGACTCACCTAACAGGCTACGTTAACTTTAGTATTTGCCTACTGGCGGACACAACCCATTTCTTTAATACTAACACAGCCAGTCCGGCTAGTACTACTAACAAGACTGACCAACAAGACCTCTCCCCGCCCCTTCCCCAACGCTCCATCACTCCCTTCACCTTTCTCTTTATATACGTGACCAACTGACTGACTCCAGTACTGACTAAACGGCCAGACGATGATGTCTTTACATCGAAGCGCTTGCCCACAGTAACTCACAAGCCAGAGGAGACGGACTCACCTAACAGTGCGTTAACTTTAGTATTTGCCTGCCGACACAACCCAATTTCTTTAATACCTAACACAGCCAGTCCGCTAAGGTACTACTAACAAGACTGACCAACGACCTTCCCGCCCTTCCCAATGCTCCATCACTCCTTTCACCTTTCTCTTTCTTGTATATAAAGACCACGACCAACTGACTGACTCAGTACTGACTAAGCTGCCAGGACGATGATGTCTTTACATCGAAAGCGCTTGCCCACAGTAACTCAAGCCAGAGGAGACGGACCTCCTAACAGGTACGTTAACTTAGTATTTGCCTACTGGCGCAATTTCTTTTAATACTTGGCCCAGTCCGGCTAAGGTACTACTAACAAGACTGACCAACAAGACCTCTCCCCCTCTTCCCAACGCTCCATCACTCACTCTTTCTCTTTATAAAGACCACGACCAACTGACTGACTCCAGTACTGACTAAACGGCCAGACGATGATGTCTTTACATCGTAAAGCGCTTGCCCACAGTAACTCACAAGCCAGAGGAGACGGACTCACCTAACAGGTACGTTAACTTTAGTATTTGCCTACTGGCGGACACAACCCAATTTCTTTAATACTTTTCGCCACCCCCGTAACTTCGAAGACCTTACATACGCGGGTCCTATATCTTCATTCAACGCATTTCTACAGAAACATTTATGGAGAACAAAATGTAAGGACTAGTTAGCTGAGAGTACTCCGAAAGTTTGATCAAAATCGTTAGAGCCGTTTTTGAGAAAATTGGAATACCGATAAATTAATATTCGACAAATCTCCTTTTCTGAGTTAACTTGGCTTATATCTCCGTTCAACATATATATACAGAAATAATTATACAGAACGAAATGTGGGTATGGGTGACTAAAAGACACTCCATAAGATTTATCACATCTGATGAAGCAGTTACCCTGGAATTTACGGAAATGTTCGAAAAAACGTTATTTCGACACATTTTGATTTTTATCTCTGTTCACTGGACTGTCAGAGGAACATTTATTCAGAACAATATGTAGGTATTAACTATTCGAAAAGATCTTGAACGTTTGGTGATAATCGTTGAAGCCATTATGCCAAAAAGCGTAAAAAACCTATTTTTGCTTCATATGCCTATATCTCCGTTCACCGTATTTTCATGGAGATATGTATAGAGAAGTAAAGCTAGGTAACGATTAGTAGAAAATAAGTTGAAAGTTTAATCAAAATCGTTAGAGCCGTTTTCGAGAAAAATGCGAAAAACCTTAGTTTTTAGTACATTTTCGTCCCCCACCCCCCTTCCCATCGGCCGAAATCGTCCATAACCTTATTTTGGTGTCTACCAAAAATAACGAACAAAACAAAAAAAGAACCAGCTCAATCGGATCAGCCGTTCTCCCGCAAATCGAACTACAGACACACACACATACATACACACACACATACACACACACACACACACGGACCACGCGCCGAAATTAGGTTTTTTAGACTCAGTAGGCCTCAAAACGTAAAGATCTGAAGAAAACCCAAATTTTTTTTTTTGGGCCGATTACTATACTTTCCTTCCCTTCGGGTAGCGGAAAGTCAAAAAGACAATAGAAAATGAACTGTGCGACAAACAATTACCGTACTTATTTCGTCTTCAAAGAAAAGTATCTGATGCTCACAGAACTTTCCTCAGCTCTACGTCAATTCACTTTCCACTAGCTTTTTCTACTTATCTACTTTCATTTATTACTCAGTTCATTTAAACTTGGTCAAACGACAATTCACGGCAGCAGGAAGCGGTAGCGCTTACAGTTCCGGATTTTATTGTGCTCCTCGTACTCATTCCAGGACCAGTATTGAGCAATTAGTACACAGAGAATTAATGAGGCTGTAAACACGAATTTTTTTAAGAAGGATAGTAATCACTTTTGCAAAGTTATTGGGTAAAAATGTTTAGAACTGGTATTAAGCGAAACGGCAGTAGTTGAAATTCAGGAATTTCTGGAGTGAGCCCCATGTATCTCATGAACGTTTTTAAACACTCACCCTTTAGGTATTGGATTGGACTACAATACCAATTTTTTTACATTCTACAAGAGTTCCAGCGGAGTTTATAAGGAAAAAACTGCGCTAAAAACGCTTTTGGTCGAAAATTTAGAAAATTTTTTTTTCAGCCGATTACATAACTTTCCTTTCTACTTCGTAGAGCCAAGGAAAGTAAAAAAGGCTCGCAACAGACAGACCAACCGTGCCCTAGGCTGTAAACACGAATTTTTTTAAGAAGGATAGTAATCACTTTTGCAAAGTTATTGGGTAAAAACTTTGATAACTGGTAGTAAGCGAAATGGCGGAAGTTGAAATTCAGGAATTTCCGGAGTGAGCCCCTTACATCTTATGAGCGTTTTTAAATAAAGTTTAAATTAACTGAGTGATAAATGAATTGAGTAGTGATCAAAAGACCAATTTGTTTCCTCAATAAATTTGATCAAAATCGTTAGAGCTGTTTTTCAGGAAAAAATTGGTGTTTTGATCACTATGTTAACTAGTTAACTTTCGGTTTTTTCTGCTTAATCAATTCATATATCAAACAACACTTCACGGCAGCAGGAAGTGGTAGCGTTTACAGTTCCCGAATTTATTGTGCTGCTCGTACTCATTCCAGGACCATTATTGAGCAATTGGTACACAGATAATTAATGAGGCTGTAAACACGAATTTTTTAAAGAAAGACTTACTTTTGGAGAGTTATTGGGTAAAAACGTTTGATAATTTATTGTGCTGCTCTCATCATCTTCCCACAAATGAGAATTTTATGGTATAGTTGCCATATTGGGAGCTATCAATATAAAAAATTTAATCATAATCGTTAGAGCCGTTTTTGAGAAAAAAAATGGTGTTTTGATCACCATGATAACTATAGTTAAATTTCGGTGGATTTTGCTCATACCCTTATTTTTGCGTCCCATGGTAACCTGTAGGCTAGACATTAAGTTTCGGCTGATTTGGTACGGTTGTTTTCTCTAAAAACCGCGCTAAAAATGCTTTTCGTCGAAGATTTTGATATTTTATTGTGCTGCTCTCGTCATTTTCCTACTTATGAGAATATCATGGTATAGTTGTCATATTGGGAGCTACCAATATACAAAATTTTATCAAAATCGTTAGAGCCGTTTTTAGAAAAAAAATATTTGATGTTTTGATCACTGTGATAACTATAGTTAACTTTCGGTGGGTTTTGTTCATACTCTTATTTTGGCGTTCTATGGTAACCTGCAGGCTAGATATCAAGTTTGAGCTGATTTGATACGGTCGTTTTCTCTAAAAATCGTCCACAAACACACACACAGACCACTTTCCCAAATAGCGTTTTAAGGACTCAGGGGGGTCTGAAACGTAAAGATCTGAAAAAAAATCAAAACAAATTTTTTAGCCGATTACATAACTTTCCGTTCTACTTTGTCGAGCCAAGGAAAGTAAAAATGCTACAGAACGGCTAATTATTCTCTTGTAGAGCACGTAACCTATACTAGTAAGCGATACGAAACATGACCGTTTCAACGGAACAACATTTTCCAGCCCACGCTAGGCAATTGGCACGACGCGACGAGTCGAATTGGCGGGTGGTCGGAGTTAGACTGGAGATAGAGCTTATGAGCGCAGGCCGGGGAGAAACGATAACTTTCGCTACATCGTCCCTCGAGTTCCTCCAAGTAGTAGAAATAGCCTAACTGCGTGATTTTACTGCTTTCCATTTAGTCGCAGTCCCACACATGTCCTTTTGCATCCCCTTGGCTCGCCTCGCCTGCGTTAACAGAGGTTTAGGTTCCCCGCAGGAGTTTTATGCCTCTTCGATTGGCAAAGATATTTTTAACCCTTTGACTGCTGTCAATCATACAGAGTTCTACAGTCACTCGAGGGGAGCTTTCTGCTGGATGTAAATTTTCCTTGCAACAGCATTCTTTCGTTCAAATAGTGCCAGGCTAAAGGCACTGATCGAGATCGATCGGGAGTCTTTCGATGTCCATTAAACGCTCTTACTCATTTACCAGAGGTTTGCCACTATAGGAGTGCGACACAGCAATCGTCCGCTAGGGCTATTAACCTGGCCGTGAGTCAACATATTACAGCTTGTGGTGCGTGTCGTTTTGGGTAGTGGGGGCGACTCACTATATTTCCTTGGTCCGTGATAGTCACTGTGTAACTATGTAACGAAACTATGGCCTGCGTGTTTTAGAAAAAACTAAACTGTTGAGGTCATCATTTCGACAATAAATTGGATATATTAATTGTTACCAAGCTCTGTAGTGCCATGTAGATGTGACTCAAAACTCGTATAATTACAAGAACGTAGAAGCTTCGGTGTAGAATTTGAGCTACGCGGAGGACAATCCTTCGGAATTCTTAGTAGAATAATGCGAGAATCATAAATCACCAACGCGAACTGCAATTCGTCTTTGGCTGCAATTTGCCCTCTACGTTATGCCCTCGACCGCCGCCTGACACATATTATGAGCTCCGTCCCCTTTGAATTTCACCACAAACGCCACCATTCCCTGCCCACGACAAACCCTCCGGTTGATTCTGTCGCCGTCCGGAACGTTTCCCCAGCAAATAATTGTTTTACTAATTCCATTCGTCGGTCGAACGGGCGAAATACCGCAAGTTTGAGTTTCATAGTCATCGAAAGGCGCGAATCAAGTAATCCACTTAGCCGGTTAATACGAGGCGTCGAGGGGCTGGTCGTGACGAGCAGCTACCGCAGAACTCCTGGTCGGAGTGTCAGTTCCCACTGATAAGTCAACAAACTCTCGCTGACCAATGTCTAGGCAGATACGACGTCTCGAGAGGAGCAACCAATTAATTACCTGACTCTGATTGAGATAAACACTTTTTACACAATTGTACAATTGAGAGAGGTATTCGAGACTGAGACTAAAATCATCATTCCTGAGTAAATAGTGTAACAAAATAAATAACGTGAAATCAAGGTTTCGGTTCAGTCGGGCGACTGATGTTTCGCTATTGGCGTTATCTGAGGATACTGATCCTTTTTCTGTCCCATTGCCCCAGTCTACACTTCGCCTACTACTTATCCTCAACTCCGACTGATCCACAATCCGAAACTGTTGTCCCGTTTTATGAAGATTTACGAATAACGTAGCGGTATGTAAAACTCACTTTATTCACTGCTATTTCACACTATTACCTGCATTTGCCTTTTGAAAAGGTATTTATCATTTTATTTATCGGATCGAAGTGAATTAGTTGAGGTCACGTCCCGAAGAAATCTTTTCCAATCCATTCAGAGAAGTTTTAATTTTAATTTTTATCCAATTGTGATGAGCTCAGTTAGGACTTAAGAAGAATTCATTTAGTTCAGTTGTTTGTATTTAATTACTTGTGCTGTAGCCCTGAGAAAAGCTCATCTAATCATTATAACACTATTCACATCCCATAGTAGAGTTGTATTCACGTGGGTTCATCCCCGAAAATTTCCTTCCGTTCACTTAATTTAAGTTTTCCTTTCACAGCATAATAGCCAATCATCATTTCGGAGTAAATGGAATCGTTCTCATTTGCTGAGGACTGTATACGTTACTTAATGTATGGACAGCATATTTAAAAAATCAGGCTTGCACGTTGAGCACAATATACTCGATAAAAACATTGCCTGGGCTAAGTTGCAGGTACCGGGGGGAAGATGAGGCGCTCTTTGGGAGTGGGTGGTGGTGAGGGGCAGCGTGGAGGCGTAGCTTCCACGCCTGCAATCCACCTCGGTGGGGCTGGAGGCTCCGGGAGTGCGGGGTCAGGGTGTGCCTAAGGGCGGCTCTGGCGGGCGACCACTGGTCTCGTATAGCTCAGCTGTGTCGGGGGTGAAGCTGGGGGTGTTCCATGAGGACTACCCGGCGGAGCTCCTCACAGCGGAGCAGATGAAGGCCGTGGAGAAGAGCATGGTGAAGGCCGAGTTCGCTCTCGACGAGGATGAGGGGCCGGAGCCAGGGTTCACCAGGGCCAGGGTACCATGTGTGCAGTGACCTGTAAGGATGAGGGCATGGCAGGATGGCTGGGGGAGCATTTTGCCACCGCACAGCCCTGGGAGGGTGCCAGGCTGAAGGTCTGTGAAGGCAAGGACCTTCCAAGACCAAGGAGGGCTGTGGTGTACTGGCCGGGGTGTGAGGATGAGCCGGATGCGAGGATCCTGGGCTTTCTGTCGAAGCAAAACAGGAGACTCTGAACACCGTGCTCTCTCAGATCCACTAGGAATCAGTGGTGCTTCCTGGCCAGCTGATAGATGAGCAATCTGCCCAGGCTTCGGAGGCAACAGTGTTGGGTGCCAGGGCATCAGGGTATAGAGGGAAACGAACAGGCTGATAGGTTGGCTAAGAAGGGATCGGCGCAAATCCCTATTGGCCCTGAGCCCTTTGTTGGGACTACCAGAAGCCACCTACATAGAGAGGTTGGGAAATGGAAGGATAGTTGCGGGGCTGCCCATTGGCAGGGGCTGCCGAGCCCTAGACAGTCAAAACTCTTCATCCGGCTCTCCAGAGGGAGGTCCAAGGAGATGCTTGCACTGGGGAGGAAAGATATGAGGATCATATCAGGCCTGTTCACAGGTCACTGTCCGCTGAGGTACCACCTTGCAAATATTGGCAAGTCCGAGGTACAGGTATGTAGGTTGTGCAAGGTAGGGCTAGAGATGGCAGAGCACGTGCTGAGCGTATGCGATGGACTCGCGGCATCTCGCCGTTGTGTGTTTGGGAGGCCCTCTGTTCAGCCAGAAGAGGTGAAGAATGCAGAACTTGCAGGGTAGTGGGGGCACATAGGTGACCTCTCACCAAGTGAGACCAGTGCCGTGGGGCCTGGGGGTGGTGCAGGGTGGCTGCAGTGAGGGTATCACCTGCATCCACCATTTCAAAGAAAAAAAAAGAAGGTATCTGGGGTGACGAAGCGCTCCACAATACGTTCATCAGCCAATTCAATGACAATGTCGTTCTATCAAGCGACCCAATATTTTTTGCTGTGATTAGCCCTACAAAATAGGAAGAAAAGTGATATATTACGTTGTAAAAAAGAGTCTTAAGATCTTTACGTTTCAAGAGTTCTGAGTCCTAAATTCACCATTTTAGATAATGGTCTACGTGTGTCGGATGATTTCGTCCTCCCCCCATGTACCAAGCAGATCGCCTAGACACATTTGTAAAGCAGCTATGCGTGTGTGGATTGGGGGTGAATCCTGGTTCAGTCTCCTTGGTGCCACCTTATCGAGTGCAGGTCATGGATGCGGTGGTACCTTGGGATGGGATTCCTCTGTGGAACCTCCTCTGCTGGAAGCCGTGTGGACCTTGGTGATTATTTTGGGGAAGTTGGCAAGGCTCCACCGAAGCCACAACAGAACCTGCCCCCCCCCCCAGGCGCTCTGCAGTACGTTCTTGGCTAGGTTCCAGCTTTTCAGGCATCTGATTGGGATGCCACACGCACTGTGGCTGATTATGTAGCCGAGATCTTGCGCTAACTTGACAAGACAAATGTGACCAAACCGATTTTCATATAATTCGGTCTCAGAAGCCAGCGGAGTGGAGTCAGGTAACGTCAGTCTTGCAGGGTAGCAGGGTTGGTTCTTAGGCAGCTCTATCTGCCACCATCACGCCAAAATACCGAACTGCTTGTTAGTAGCACCGTGCTTTTCATACGAGTCTCCATTCTTCGCGTCGTCACCAGGACAGAGCTCTGTCTTCTGCACAAACTTTCCCTTCCACGATCATGTCGACAGTCAAATCAATTATCAGCACGTTATCAATTATCAGCACGTTATCAATTATCAGCACGTTATCAATTAGGCAGCAGCCCCATAAGTATTAAAGCAATTGGGTTATATCCGCCAGTAGGCAAATTACTAAAGTTAACGTACCTGTTAGGTGAGTCTGTCTCCTCTGGCTGGTGAGTTACTGTGAGCAAGCGCTTTCGATGTAAAGACATCATTGTCTGGCCGTTAAGTCAGTGCTGGAGTCAGTCAGTTGGTCGTGGTCTTTGTATACGAAGAGGTCAGAGGTCATGTACCTCTGGGGGAAACCCACTAGAGGTGAATGGAACGTCTTGAATAATCTGTCAATTGTGGAACCTACGTCTTTTTTGTATAGGGTGGTCCGTAAATCCGTCAGTTGGTTGTTTTCGTTTCTGTAGTCTTTTGAGTGGTGAATGTGGTGTTGCATTTTGTGTTGATTTGTTCATTTATCTTCTGTCAATTGAAGCTTTTTTGTTTATTAATTTCTATGTTTTCTAATATGTTCAGTTTTCGTCCTTTGTATTGTTTGTGTAGTAAGATGGTGCATTCAAGATGTTCCATTCACCTCTAAGGGGTTTCCCCAAAAGGTACATGACCTCCCCCCCCTCGCCCTTCCACAACGCTCCATCATCCCATTTACCTTTCTCTTCGTATACAATGACCAAGACCAACTGACTGACTCCAGCACTGACTTAACGGCCAGACAATGATGTCTTTACGTCGAAAGCGCTTGCCCACAGTAACTCACCAGCCAGAGGAGATGGACTCACCTAACAGGTGTGTTAACTTTAGCTCCATAAGCCCTGTAACTCTTTAGGCGCAACCAGTTTCCATATTGAACGTTGAGCTATATTTTACAAGCCCGTGCAAACTGAGTGAAAAATGGAAGGGTAACTAAAATGTTAAGGGAAGTTATCTGATGCGCCGCACCAGATTTTTTTAAATATATTATGAGTAATTTAAGTTAATTTCCCCTACTATTTTATTTTGTCTAATTTCTTCTACCGGCATGTATTCTGTTTTATAATTTTTCTTCGGTGCGATACCCTTTCACCTACCCTTATTCACTACTACCCTACCCTCCCCTCCCTCTACTACCTCTACCCTCCCTTCCCTCACTTGCCCAACAGAGCCTGCCCTCTGCACCCCCAATGGAATCCACAAGGCAACGAAGCGATATTTACCATTTAAACTGCTGATTATCAATTCTATCTGAGTATATTCCAAAAAGAACGCTCTTCGTGGACATGATCGTAACGATTCTAAAACGCATCCCAAGGAGCTGGTCAGTTCATTGCCTTGAGGCGTGCCTGGTTCACCTGGCAGGAGAGAAAAGATTATTTTCGAACCAACCTTTCCTTACTAATTAGCTCACTTTAGCGCCCAGAGGGGGGGAGCTCAGCCGTCGTCGTCAAAATGACTGCACGAGCTTGAATGGTTTGAAATATCACGTCCGACTGTTGATATTTCCAGGATCGATTACGCCATTTGTCGATCCGCGTTTGCCTCGCTGCCAAATTGTGTCGACCGCATTAAGCTGCGAACAGCGAGAGCAATTAGCTCGTGAAAACGAGACTTGGAAGCCGCCGTTTCATTTAATTTGAGACGGCTGCCAACTGTCCGACCCACGAATGACATGCCCTCTGCTTCTGAATGCTTCGCTAGGGAAATTGAATCAATTTTGGGGAAACGTCTAATTATTGTCGCTTTCGATTCGATCAAAGGGCCTCGTGGAACTTCTTCGAGAGGGAATTCTCGGTACAGTTGTCTGCGTCTGAACTGGCTGGGGCACGAACTAATGTTCAAATGAAATGTTTCGTCAGAGTTCGTGGTGAACTGTACACTGACTGATTAGGGTGCCACCAAAGGGGAAATAAATATCTGACTGATAACGGCACTAAATTTTTTTAATTCGACGATCCCCCCGTTGTATCTTCGTTCGATTCGACGCATTTCTACCTAAAATCATACACAGGGCGAAATTTAGATACCACTTACCTCAAATCATCCGATAAGTTTCTTCAAAACAGCCGTTTTTGACAAAATTCGAATTACAGTTAGGCTAATCTCATTTTCCAATGTATCTTAACTTACATAGTAGTAAGACCTTGTTTCGTATCGTTTACGTGTATTTCTCGATGCTGAATACGTGAGAGATGAGCCTCGGAGGATTTGCCTAGGGCACGGTTGGTCTGTCTGTTGCGAGCCTTTTTTACTTTCCTTGGCTCTACGAAGTAGAAAGGAAAGTTATGTAATCGGCTGAAAAAAAAATTTTCTAAATTTTCGACCAAAAGCGTTTTTAGCGCAGTTTTTTCCTTATAAACTCCGCTGGAACTCTTGTAGAATGTAAAAAAATTGGTATTGTAGTCCAATCCAATACCTAAAGGGTGAGTGTTTAAAAACGTTCATGAGATACATGGGGCTCACTCCAGAAATTCCTGAATTTCAACTACTGCCGTTTCGCTTAATACCAGTTCTAAACATTTTTACCCAATAACTCTGCAAAAATGATTACTATCCTTCTTCAAAAAATTCGTATTTACAGCCTCATTAATTCTCGGTGTACTAATTGCTAAATACTGTTTCTGCAATGAGTATGAGCAGCACAATAAATTCCAGAACCGCAGGCGCTACCGCTTCCTGCTGCTGTGGAGTGTTGTTTGACCATGTTCAAAGGAACTGAGTGATAATTGAATTGATTGAATATAATTAGGCATGTACAAAGTGAATTGACGTAGAGCTAAGGAAAGTTGTGCGTTGCAACGCACCAGATATTTGAATCAGCTGTTATATTTAACGTCGGTGGCGTAGCTTACAGGTGGGGGATACTGGGAATAGTTCTGGTATATGAAACACCAGAAAACCTCGATTACCCATTTCTCCGGTTACCGCCGCTCCTATTTTTCGTAATTTTGTGGTGGAGACATGGTTCATTCTCCCTGATATTCTAGACTCTAGTAATCCTCCACAGCTAAACAACAATCTTTACAATTAACGCCTTAAAGCTGCGCGCATTTATGCTGGGAGGGTGAGGCTCATTCGTCCATGTCAACCCCAATTATTGGCACGGCGCCAAATACCTGTCGGGTACGTATTATAGTTGTTATAATACATATATGGATATATTTTCAATTAAATACGTAATGTTTTTTAAAGTAATAATAATAAATAACGTACATATGAATTCAACTGGTGAATGTCACACAATTTATGTGCCAGTAAGGTATTATTGGAGAAAATACCACCCCCTATTGTAAGAGTGTCGTTAATAATTAGTATTTGTCATTCATAAGAGTTGTCGTTACCTAGATAGTTGGTAAAGCCTAGTAATGGTTGGACGTTTGACAACATAGGACAATACACAATCATGCCGTGTAATAATTTGCAGCGTTTTTATGTATAGTGTGGTTATAAACTGAATGAAAAACGGATTTGATTAGTTGCCAGCGAGAAGACAGTCGCTGAAGGCTGAGTAAAGTTGTGTGATGCGTTGCACCAGATATGTGAGTTGGAAGTGGTGGTTTTTAGTGGATTTCGTGGTGGTGCGGGGGGAACGATATGTTTGGATCAGTTGGCTGTTGGTTTGGAACGCGTTGAGGTTAAAAGGAAGAAGGTTAGATTTGGCGAAGAAGGTCGTTCGTGGCGGGAGAATTAGAGCATGCGTGTCGTGGCGCCGTCCAATAATTGTCGTGGTCGATGAAAGGGGGATCGGAAAATTGGAGTAATAAACGAAATCGGAGCTCGGATCGAGTGGCGACGACGGGGCGACGTCCGTGGCGGAAAATATCACGAAACGAGCGGAAGGCTCGATGAAGGGAAACTGGAGAAAAAAAAAAAAAAAGAAGCGGTCGACTTACATTCTTGGTTTTCGGCGGAGGCGACGTTCGGGCAAAGGAACGGAAGAATCGCGATGGTCGAGGCGAAGAGGGCGACGATTGAGGGACGCCAGGCGCGCGAAGGGGCCATATTCCGCCCGCGGAGCACTCACTGACACCGCTTTCTGTACATGGCCCGACAACCGTCATGTGGGTGCACCGGCTACGGCCATGACTCACCCTCGTTCCAAACAACACTTCCAACCCTTCAGCCGCTCTGTTCTTCTTCTCATATTGATCAGGAGGGGTCGGCGGCGGTTCTCCCCTCCAAAAGTACCCCGACCCCGACCCGACGGTCGAGCGAGGGGCGGCGGGGGCGACGGGCGGCTGGCGCATGTGCCGCCTCCGCGCGGGTCGCTTCGCCGCCCCTCGCAGCCGCGACCTGACGACCTCTTCACCCGACGCCCGCTCTAAAATCTCGGCGCCCTCCGAGTCGTGACGTGAAATTTGAACTCGCATGCTCGACCTGTGTGTGCCCTTCTCAAATCCTCATGAGCAGGCCTCGTAAGAGACTTATATCCGTCGAACGTCGTGGGGATTTATGGGCATTCGCTGAGTATCCACCGAACCAAGACCTGTGGAGGTACGGCAGGTTGTCACTTAGCCAGCCTCTCAGTGGAGAGCTGCTGCCAATGTGTTACCAAACGTAGGTATGACCTTGGGGAATCGGTACCATCAGAGAGGAGTTCTTCATCTATCTTGAGTGGCAAGTTGCCACGTTTTTTTGTCATTAGCTTGCTTAGTAGCAGTCAAAGCTTGACATTTTGGCTGCTCTTCCGACAACCGTTGCTCACTGTTATATGAACTACAGTGGAGCAGGTCGTGGTTTCTTGTTTCCTTCACACTGGAAGCGCGAGACGAGCAGAATGGACAGTGTTTAAGAGAAAAGAAGTGGAGAAGCTCATTGAAGTCGCCATGTCATGTAAAAAACAGGCTCCTCCAGTGGGCTGGCTCAACCCACTTCCTCCCACGTTCACAAATGTTTGGAAGAACTCACGAGTACCTTTTACAAGGGTTCCCATCTCACTGGCCATTTATCTGATGTGTGAGGCATTTGTTCGTTCAGTGGAGAGATCTATAGTTCAGCCCAAAGTGGAGAAGTTCCCTTTTCACTCCCCATTTATCCATGAAGCACTCAATGGCCAAGTCAACAGGTAACTGGCAGATGGACGCTAGGAGTGCTTTAGTGGAAGCTGTCTTTTAGGCTGTGATGGCCCACATGAGCTCAGTTCTCTGGGAATGTGCATATACTCTCCTTTGATTGACTGTGAGTTTGAATGACGGTCGAAGCACTTGATGGGTTTTGCGGCGATGCGGTGGACCGACTCTGCACGGATCCGCACGTTCAAGTCATTCACATGGGCGTATGGTTAGCAGTCAGTATCTATGAGGCTCCTGCTGGTCGAGGCCCTGACTGAGGCACGTCTGCATTCGATTTTACCAGTTATATTCTTCATGTAACTTCTTACCAGCACGAGAAATTCTCCAACCTTTAAGCTCATTGAGGAGAGCTGGCCATTATTCATCATCCAACACTTCATGGATGTCAATGAGAACTAGAACGACTTATTTAGCCGGTTCCTTTTGGGAAACATTGCGGATTTCAACAATGACATCCTACACGGACCTTCCTTTGGTACAACCATATTGTACGCCCGTGAGGTTGCGGTCAAAGACTCCATAATCGCGGGTATGACCGAATGTGGTCGCCTTTTGGAGTGTGACGACAGAGTGTCATTCGGTAAATTAAGACGTTGGAGGAGCTGACCCTCACGAGAAGCTCGCAGTGCGCCACCATTCCCATATATCCCCCTCATACTGCCCCGCACTTTGGGGGGGGTTCAGGTGCGGTCCCTGCGTGATACTGGTCCCGGATTACCAAGCTCAATGCCAGCCTGCCCTGGTGAAGATGACAAGGCAAGGCACGCATTACGCAGAGCAGGCGGTCTCATCAATTCGACGCAGGTACGCCCTAAATGCTTAATGTCCCTTGAGGAACTGAGTAAGGTAGGAATCCACATCACCGTGGAGTCGCCTTAGCATTACACGTGATCCCATCATTCCTTGTGAATGATCATCCTCACCCTTTAGGACGCATCGATCTCCAATGGTTTACCGTACATTGAGGAATTGTGGGGGAGGGGTGAACGCTAGTTCATTTAGCGACGAGAAAAGTGTTGTGTGATGGAACGTCCCTAACATTTTTGTGAATAACGACGCTCCAGTCAGACGACAACAACAAAACGGCTCGAAGGGGTGAACCAATTGGTACGATAAGTGGCGACTCAATTCGTTAGAAACTAGTGATCGAAAATAAAGAGATAACGTAAATTGGGGCGCTCCTTCCAATTACGTTCCGCTCTAAATGAAATCTTTGACTTCAAATCATCGGAATTGACCCGAGGCTTCCGAGTCCTGGGAGGGGGCTCTGGCGTTACCCGTCGATCTGAGAAGTCGATAACGAAGGGTAATGACTGGCATTCAGTGAAAACGGATTTGGTTGTAGAGCACGATGGTCGCCAATGAAGAAGAGCACGAATCAACCGGCAGCCGGGATTCCCAACACGCTGTCGAGAGATTGAGGGAGCTTGTACGAAGTGAGTAATTGCTTTTTTACCATTTATGATTGGTCATTTTACACCTGACTTTGCAAATTCTGGTGCGTATTAGCAGCATTTCGATTCACGCTGCACAGTCTACTCAGGTTCACCTAGGATTAAAACCTCACGTTCCCCTGATCTCCCAAACCGAACAGTAATTCTTAATTAGTATCTCTTCGTGGGCTGACGTTCTGCAAATGGACAAGTACTGTAAGCAGATGACTACTGTCTATTGAAGAAGGACTGTGACAGCGGCTTGCGCCCAGTCAGCCGTTTTAGTGGTTGCCAGAGTCAAGCCCTGATGACATCTGAACGTTGAAGGCTCTAGTTAACAAAAGCCTCTTATACTCCTGAAGTAAGAGGAGAGGATCGCCTTGGTTGGTAGATGGAAGGTGAAAAAACCCCAAGTTTGCCCCTAGTCAGAGACTTGAACCACCGGAAATGACGTTATTTCAACGACCTGCTGCGTCATTCTCGTTAGTTCGAACGGAATGCGCAACAGCATCATATGTATCTCTGTTTCCCAGAATGCATGTCAAGACGCAGTACCCCCAGTTTATGCCCAAGATCCATACCAGGAGAGTCTTCTAGAATAACAGTTTTCTGATTCTGTTCATTACTGTAAACGAACCAACAACAACGATTTTTGGAGTGCTCTGACATTTATGATCCGATATAGGGGTGTGTGGAGAAAGTACGGGCCTCATCAGCCCTGACCTTCCTCCGCCCATCGGGCAAAATTAGTAGGGGAAATTGGGACAGGGACTACTTCCAGCAAACCCTTGACCACTGCGATATCTACAGGGGCCCATTGCTGAACCCTGGCAGAGGCATCTGCCTTTCACAGACCTACCCATGGTGCACCAGCTTGCGCTACAGGCTGTAGCAGTACCACTTTGGGTAAAATATCCCTTAAGGCTAGAATGGTTGCTAGCCTGCCCGGACTTGTACCAGACTTACGGCTTCAGGTCCTCCGCCTTGGAGGGGTTTGGACTTGTCCCTCCTTGCCAAAGGACCCCAGGTCCCTGGTATGCAAGGACCCAACCCCAACCAGCCGCGCTCAGCAGCTGGAAACGGGCCCTGCAACTGCCAGTTTTCCGTCCCCTGGGGGGTTTGGGTTCCCCCTCGAGGCCAGCTAGACCCACCCATGCACGACACCCACACACACACTCTACTCCCCTCAAACGCCCTCAAACCTTTAGCTCCTCTATCCTTTCTCCTTCCTCTCCTGATTCCCTAACTGATCGGACATTTCCTCCCCTCTAGTAGCGCCCGCACCGCCCACCCGGTTTTTTTGTACTGGTTGTCAGGTATTTATTTCATGTGAAATAGATCCCAGTATAATGATTTAAAAGGTTTCATTAATTGGCCGCAATAAAGTGACGGCTGTGAGTGAGTTGAGTAAGTATTCATTCTGTGAGGCGACATAGGCGTGCAGGGCTTGCAGTCAGGCTCCTATGAAGACCTCAGAAGGCGTTCCAAACAGCTGGACCGAGTTTTGCGGGCACCCCTTCTCTATCGTTCTCCAGACTGCATTCGATCGTAGTAGTTCTCTTTGTCAGGTAACTCCTGACAGTACAGTTTACGACGCATTCCCCAACCTTTAAGCTCATTGAAGAGCGCTGACCACCATAGGTCGTCAAACGCTCCTCTGATGTTCATGAGAACTACTACGACGTATTTCACCAATGACGTCCTGCTAGGACTTTCCTATTGTACACCGATATTGTCTTCCAGTGAAGTTGTGGCCAAAGACGGCAACATCAAGATCTCTAACGTTATGCATAACATGGATAGAAGGTTGAGTGGTCTCTACGATCGCATGCTGGCAACATTCACGCATGGAACAACTGACAAAGCAGGGATACTTCGAGAGCAACATGTGCTGCCTGACATCCTGGCACCCCAGCGATCGTAGTCCAGGGTTCAAAGACGAAGATTCATACTGTCAGGAAACTCGGGGTATATGATCAGAGCTTAGGATCGCTGTAATTTTTGCCAGGGCCAGCTGCTCTCCAACATTTCAAAGCCACTTGCAACAAATAGTGGGGAAGTTCCACACTGCGACTCGCTTCTTCACTACAAGAAATCCAGACAAAATAATGTCATGAAAATTGCTAGTCAGATTATATGAAAAAATTAAAATTCTAAAGAGAAAAATAACGAGACGAATTCTGGGGCCAGTGAGAAATTCCAGTAAAGAGGTGATGTGGTGTCCAGCCAACTGCAATGTTGCGCAAAAAAAGATCTTTCCTCTCTTCCATGTCGCCCTCTTCTTCGACGTTAAAGCTTCGATATAGCTACGCATTCTTCGAATCTTTGATCGGATTTTCCTGAGATTCCCCCAAACTCTCAAAGATCCATTCATTTATGTCATCAGCTCGAAGAGCTACGGCTAACGGGCAAGGGAGGAAATGTACCGCCTTACTCCCATTTTAGATACCTCATGAGGAAACTCGACGTCCAGGATCAGAGCTCAGGTATTGCTGTGATTTTTGCTCGAGCAGCAGCTGTCCAACATTTCCAATCCCCTAATGACATGCCTACACTGGACGAATTGCCCAACAATTTTGTGCTATAGTTGACGTATCGGACACTACCATTAAATGATCTGTAGTGAGAATTGTCTTCATTTCGGCTTGTACTTGTTTTTCAGAGGATAAGAGATTCGACTGCGATGATTCCGACGAATTTTTAACTCGATTTGTCCGAGTCTGCAACTGCAACATCGAACAATCTTATCAGCTCGTGAGTTAATCGATTTAATTATTGTGATAATGATCGCAAGTCATTTCACATTCACGTTTCGTTCGTCGTACAGGTACTTTATTCAACTACTGCCATACTTTTTCTGAGAATGATAATTTCATTCAAGCGGAATGTATAAGAGAAATATCTCGCGCGACGCATCGTACAACTTTCCATAGTACGTTGACCGGTTTTCGTGGCTTTTGCTGCTAATCCGATAAATTGTTCACTCAGCCCCTTTACTTGGTAGAATGTAACATTCACATTTTACGTAACCAGCGGTGGCGCTTGCAGTTGCAGAATTTATTTTGGCGCTCCAACTCATCCCACTACCATTAAGCAATTAGTACACAGAGAATTTATGAGACTGTCAGCACGATTGGTTTGAGAAGGATAGCACTCATTGTTTCAGAGTTATGGGGTTATAACTGTGAGCACGAGTCAAACAGTGGTGGTTACAATTCCGGAATTATTGTGGCTGCTCTTAATTGTCTTATGAGCGCCATTAAACGCTCGTCGTATAGGCAGCTTGTTCTACGGACACTCCGATTTCTTCTGAACAGGATTTACGAGCAATTAACTGGCCGAAAATTGTTTATTTTTTTATTGTGCTGCTCTCGTAATTTTCCCACGAATAAGAATTCGATAGTACCACCTTATTATCTTGGACTGTACATACAACAAATTTAATCATAATCGTTACAGCCAGTTTTGGATGGGAGAGGGGGGATTGGTGTTTGGATCACTATAATAACTATAGCTAGTTTTCGGACGATTTTGCTCTTACTGTAGCTCTTACCATCGGTACCGATTTACCTTTTTTTAGTCGAAATGTTCTGTAATTTATTCTGCTGCCTTCACAGTACATATTCCCATGTATGAGCGCTTTACCGTATTGTTGTGATGGAGCTGCCCACGCGAAAAATTGATCGAAAGCGTTATAGCCTTCTTTGGGAAGAAAAATTTAATATTTTGATCATTATGGTAACTATAGTTAATGTTGGACGGATTCTTCAGTTTTGCAACTGTCGTTGTGTCCTGGACGCAAAATCTAATCAGTCACGAACAAAATGATGGAGTACAATGCAGCATTTGACCATCCTCAAAAGCAAATATCCTATAATATTCGCCATTTATTAGATTAACGAGCGGTGCGTAGCAACACACAACTTTCCGCCACCCCCTTAAGTTCGAACACCAGCTGCATATGCGGGCGCTATATCTTCGTTAAACGCATTTATACAGAAACATTTATTGAGAACAAAATGTAGGGACTGATTTGCTAAGAGTACTCCGTAAGTTTGATCGAAATCGTTAGAGCCGTTTTTGAGAAAATTGGAATACCGATAAATTAATATTCGACAAATCTCCTTTTCTGAGTTAACTTGGCTTAAATCTCCGTTCAACATATATATACAGAAATAATTATACGGAACGAAATGTTGGTATGGGTGACTGAAAGACACTCCATTACGATTTATCACATCTGATGAAGCAGTTACCCTGGAATTTACGGAAATGTTCGAAAAAACGTTATTTCGACACATTTTGATTTTTATCTCTGTTCACTGGACTGTCAGAGGAACATTTATTCAGAACAATATGTAGGTATTAACTATTCGAAAAGATCTTGAACGTTTGGTGATAATCGTTGAAGCCATTATGCCAAAAAGCGTAAAAAACCTATTTTTGCTTCATATGCCTATATCTCCGTTCACCGTATTTTCATGGAGATATGTATGGAGAAGGAAAGTTAGGAATTGATTAGTAAAAATAATTTGAAAGTTTAATCAAAATCGTTAGAGCCGTTTTCGAGAAAAATGCGAAAAACCTTAGTTTTTAGTACATTTTCGTCCCCCCATCCCCCTTCCCACCGGCCGAAATTGACCATAACCTAATTTTGGTGTCTACAAAAAATAACAAACAAAACAAAAAAAGAACCAGCTCAATCGGATCAGCCGTTCTCCCGCAAATCGAACTACAGACACACACACACACACACACACACGGACCAAGCGCCGAAATTAGGTTTTTTAGACTCAGTAGGCCTCAAAACGTAAAGATCTGAAGAAATTTTTTTTGCCCCGATTGCTATACTTTCCTTCCCTTCGGGTAGCGGAAAGTAAACACAGTAGTTCGTTTTTTACCAGTGCACATTCTAGATACTGTCGAGCTCCACAAAATGAGCATCAAACTCGGCTTCTCTTTTGAATTGATATATTCCACCCTCGAAGGGCATCAGCAAGTTTTTGTGTGCGTCATCAGCAGCAAAAACGTAACACAACGCCTGTTGATATCAGTGATAGAGATGGTATATGACAACTGTTCGCATGAGATTCATTCTGTGACTGAACAGCCAAGAACTGAAATAGCCTCTCGTATAGTCCGATGACAGTAGTGCTGTGTTTAGACGTGGACGGGGGGGGGGGGCTCTGCTTGTCATGGACTCCATACAGATGAAGTTTAACTTCGGGCTTCTCTTTGGAGTACGAATCCGTGCAAGACCCAGGTTTGATGGGAGGGGGAGGGGGGGGGTCCCGCTCTTGAGGCCATGGTATATTACACCGACGGATCACTGAGAAGTGCGCTAGCAGGTGCAGAAGTTTATGGGCCAGGGATTCGAGCAGTGATACCTCTGGGTGCGCTGGCTACAGTTTTCCGTTTGCAGTGACAGTGGGCGTGCAGCACCTCCTGTGTAGAGGCCTGAAACGGAAAAGAATGTATATTATGTCAGACAGTCGGGCTGCACTTAAGGCCCTGGCGTCCTACACCATCACGTCATGGCTGGTTTGGAAGTGGTTGACTGGCCTGAAGACCTTGGCGAAGGAAAACACACACTGCATTGGGTGCTAGGTCATACAGGGGTAGAAGGTAATGGAGAGGCCCACAAACTGGTGAGGAAAGGATCCGCTCTTCTCTTGGTAGTACTCTTCATAGGGACCACCAAAAGCGTCTTGAATAAGGAGGTTGGCAAGTGTGAGGAAAGGTGCAAGGCTGCCTATTGGTGGAATGTGCCAGGCCAAAGAGTGAACAAGAGAGATCCTCAGTCTGGAGAGAGAAAGTATGTGGATCGTATTGGGCCTGTTTACAGGACACTGTCAACTAAGGTACCAGCTGGTCAAGATATGTAAGTCAGAGAAACAGAATTGCAGGTTCTGCGTGGCGGAGCTGGAGTCAGCAAAGCGTGTGCTCTGTACGTGTGAGGGGTCGGCTGCAGTGCCCCTCAGAGTGCTCAGGGTTCCTCAGCTGCGGTCTTAATGACGTCAAGGTCGTCTGGCGTTGTGTGAGAACGGCGGGGACGTATTGGAGACGCCACATCAGATAACTCCATCTCCACAAGAGCTGGAAGGACATGAGGGGGCTCGTGTACGCCCATACAATAGGCCCAGTTGTGGCCGTAGTGGAAGTTTTTCCAGTAACACCAAGGGAAAGAGAAAAAAATCGTTGTGCATCTAGACCCAGGCATAAGGGCGAGCGGACCAAAACCTTATTCAGGATTTGGCGTCCCATAGTAACCTATAATTTGAGTCGAGTTGGTTCATCCGCTTTCTCTCAAGTGTTTTCATACACGCACAATTTTATCAAATGGTATTTTTCGAAATCAGACTCTTTGGAAACGGTTTTTTGCAATCAGTTATGACTTTCCTTCCTACTCCGCAGTTTGAATTCACGAAATCATTGGGTTACTTCTAATTATTACACGACCATTGTTAATCCAGCGTCGTATAATACCACTAGCACGATTTTTGTGGGAACGCTAGCTTCGAACGAAAATCTCGTGTTACTACGAAGGCGTTTTTTGAAACTGTCCACACACAAAATGTAATCAACATCTTGCAGTCGTTTTTGAGTGTACAAATCGATCATTTGATCTCTGCGATAACTATATTTCATTTGACTGATTTTACTCATACTCTTATTGTTGCCGTATTGAGCTACAGGACTCACAATTACGTTCACATACCATTTTCTCAGCCCGAAGATTTCATTTTTTCAGAAATCTACTCTCCCCTACTTTGTAGGACTAAAGAAAGTAAGAAACAGGTTCGTGTCGGACGTCACCTAGTGCAATAATAGTAACAGCCGCACATTGAGCAGAAAACGGCCTAGGGCATTTTGTAATTCAACTTACGCCAACAACTCCTCATGCAATCTCAAAACGGAGGGTAATTGAAGGAATGAGGTGGTGGAGAAAGGGAGACTGAACCCTTAGTTAATTACTAAGATAGATTTCTAGTTGATGAACCACAAGGGGAGGAAACTACAACAATGTCATCGGGCGTTGACCCCGCGACCCTGAGTTCAGAAGGTTAAGCCCCTGCTGACTTGTTGCAAAGTAACCGAAACACGCCGGAGGAAATGTTCATCTCGCTTGTAACAAAGTTAATCTCCATCTTCTACCACGTACGCCAAGTTGGCGATCAAAGCAGAAAGCTTATCGATAGCCTACAACTAAGCGTTGACGAGTTGTTGACACGGCCCATTGGTTAATTGAACAGGAAGGGCATGGGTTCCACAAATATCGAGTCAACTCCAGTAGAATCGCCCAATGAACATAAGATTGTGTGAACCCATTGATGCCAGATGTGGAATACAGACATCACGTGTATTGACGTAACAGATCCGTTCAGACTATACAGTACTTCGAGAGAAATTAGCAATTATACGTTAGACACATAACAGGAAAAAGAATAAAAAAGGACATTTCTTTTGCCGCAGAGCTTAAATTAAACCCAGCTTTACTGCTAAAAACATAAATTCTACAAAGACTGCCATCAGGCTTCTTTGGACTCAAACTTATCAAGCAAGAGAAAACTAACTTCTTGGAGGCTGAAAGAGTCGAATTTCCCATGTCTTCGCGACCCAATGAAAATGAGTTGAGAAGATACTGAAAAATCTGGTGCGTAGAAACACACAACTTTCCACAACCCTGGTAAATTCGACGACCTGCTACATATACGCTATATCTTCCTTCAACTCATTTCTACGGGAACGTTTATACAGAACAGAATGTAGTAACTACTTAGTTGAGAGTGCGTTTGATCGAAATTGCTAGAGCTGTTTTTGAGAAAATAAGGTAACCGGTAAATCAATATTCGACAAATCTTGTTTCCGAGCTATCATGGCTTATATCTCCGTTCAACAAACAGATAGAGAAATAGTCACTGAAAACAAAATGTGGGTGTAGGTTGCTAGAAGACACTCCGTAAGGTTGATGAAATCCAGTGACACAGTTACTCGGCAAATTACAAATATGCTGAAAAAAACATTATTTTCGACACATTTCGTTTATTTTCATCTCTGTTCAATGGACTGTCAGAGGAACAAATATTGGTCTAACTATTTAAAAACATTCTGTGAGATTACTGAAACTATTTGTAGCTGTTTTGCCAAAAAGCGTTAAAAAACCTATTTTTGCTTTTTAGGCCTCTATCGTTGATTGTAGTTTCATGGAGATATGTATAAAGAAGAAAGGTTTTGTACTAACTGGTGGAAGATAATTTGAAAGTTTAATCAAAATCGTTACAGCCGTTTTTGGTACATTTTTTCCTTCTCACCCTCATCGTTGGAAATTGCTTTGGCTATTGAAGGCCCATCGCGTAGGCACCCATTGGATTACCACTATTTTCTATGATTCTAATGACATTTGAGATGAGTGATTACCGTACTTCTAATGGATCGCACAATGTCCTGCCATGCCAGAACCCCTTGGTCATGAATAAAGTCGGAGGTAGAAGGTGTTTGACGATAAAGTACAACAGAACTGACGTGGAAGAGCTGAGGTCGTTAGCGAACTAGGGCAGAGAACGTGTGATTGCCTTCCATTCATGTACAAGGTTATCTATACAATTTTTGAGAAATCGACAAACAAATTGCCACTTCGATTCACTATAAGTCGACATTATCAGAAACTGATTTTACGCGCGAATGTTTTACCGGGAAAACGTCCGAGTCGGCCAAGGCCGCGCGATCTATACGACGTTAAATGAACTAAAGTAGTTTTTACGTTTCCGCTAGGGGCGCGATGAAAAGTTGAGTCGCGCTCCGATTTGAGGGATCTGAAGGAAAAGTTCCGATTCGGAACAAACCTCGGACGGATTCTCGTGGAGTAGGAGATCAAAGAACTCTTAACTATTATAGTTCATTCGACATCCGATAGATGGCGAGAGAACGTCCAAATCGGAAATTTCCGAGTTCGGATTGTTCAAATCGGAGCGCGACACAACTTTCCATTGCGCGTTCAGCGGCGAGCGTTTGAACTACTTTAGTTCACTCAACGTCGTGCAGATAGCGCGGATGAGGCCAAACCGGACGTTTCCCGGTAAAACTTTTCAAAAGTCGAGCGCGTTAAATCCATTTCTGAGCTGTTACCGTCAACTTTTGGTGAATCAACCGGGCAACTTATTTTACGATTTCCTAAAATGGTATCGGTAACGTTGTACACAAATGGGAGGCTTTCTTCCCTCGTTCCCTAATAATCTCAGCTCTTCCACGTCAGTTCTGTTGTACTTTATCGTCAAACACCTTCTACCACCGACTTTATTCGTGGCCTAGATCCGATAGAAGTACCGTAATCACCTCTGCCAGCTTCCTCAAATGTCGCTAGAATATTACAAAACCTCTAGTTAGTCCAATAAAGTGCCTATACGGTGATAGTTCGATAACGCTCATAATATATAGAAGCTACTAAACAAATTCCGCAATTTCGACTACCGCAGATTCACTTACCACATGTTTCTAAAAGTTTTTACCGGATAACACTGGAAAAGTGATTATAATCATTTCCAAAAAAAAATCGACGACCTGCTACATATACGGGTGCTATATCTTTCTTCAACGCCTTTTCACGGTAACATTTATGGAGAACAGTAGGTACTACTTGGATGAGAGTACTCCGTAAGTTTGATCACAATCGTTAGAGCCGTTTTTGAGAAAATTGGAATACCGATAAATTAATATTCGACAAATCTCCTTTTCTGAGTTAACTTGGCTTATATCTCCGTTCAACAAATAGATAAAGAAACAGTTGTGGGCAACAAAATGTGGGTATAGATTGTTATAAGACACTCCGTGAGGTTGATGAAATCCAGTGGCTCAGTTACTCGTTAAATTACAAAAATGTTTAAAAAAAACACTATTTTCGACACATTTTGATTTTTATCTGTGTTCAATGGACTTTCAGAGGAACGTTTATCGTGAACAATACGCAGATATTAATTATTCGAAAATCTCCTGTGAGTTTGGTGAAAATCGTTGTAGCCGCTTTGCCAAAAATCTTATAAAACCTATTTTTGCTTTTTAAGCCTTCATCTCCATTCACCGTCATTTTATGGAGATATTTATACAGAAAAAAAGGCTAGTAGAAGATAAGTTCAAAGTTTAATCAAAAGCATTAGCCATTTTTGAGAAAAATGCGAAAAACCCAGATTTTTGGTGGATTTTCATCCCCCATCCCCTTTCCAATCGATGAAAATCGCTCATAACCTTATTATGGGGTCAACAAAAATAAAGAACAAAGCGAAAAAAGAACCATCTCAATCGCTTCAACACGGACCACGCCGATATTAGATTTGTCGGACTCAGTAGAGCTGAAGAAAACCCAAATTTTTTACACGATTGCAATATTCTTCTTACTCTTTGGGTAGCGGAAAGTAAAATTTAGGTATTGAGGGCTTCTAGAGGATAGGGATCAATTTGATCTGGGGTTCACAACAATTTGATATTAAACCTGCGGATCAGACGCCAAAATCTGATGATAAAATCGGTTCAAAACTAACTATAGTGGTCAAAACAAGACTTTTCTTTCTCAATCACGGCTTTGACTATTTTCGTTAAATTGCGTGTCGACAGATTTAAGTAATACGATCAGAAAATTAGACCACCGCACTACAAGTAAATTAACAAACATTTCGACGAAAATCTATGTTAGTGCTTCAGTACAATAGTTCCAGAACTGCTATCTAGAACCTTCCTAAAACTACATTAATTATCTATACGAGGGTTTTTCAATGAAGGTCGCGAAATAAGTAGGAACAACACACTAACGTTTAGGTTTGGACGCTCAATTTGATAGCTGCGTCACTTCACTCAAAAGCAGTCAATTCCACAATTTTTGTTTCAAGTAAGACGAGAATTTTGTGTAGAATAGTAGAAATATGGGGCTTCTAGTATTACTCTCAGTTAACCGAAAATGTTTAAACTCTGAGGTCACTAGTGCCAAGATTGTGCTGAGCCTGTTGAAATGTTCCCTTTTCCTTTTTTTTTGTCATCAAAGTTAATTTGATTTTTTCCTCACTTACAACGTAGATCTTGCCCAAGATGTTTTGATCTAACAAGGCAACGCTCGTACACAAATCATACGATAAAAGACAAGACTTTATAACCCTAACCAGCCTCTGGCTTTTGATACACAATTAATAAATCTTAACTCATAATTTGAGAATAAACCACTCACACTGCACAGTGTAGTAGATTTACTCCATCATCATTCAATTGATCGCCTTTTTTTCTTTCCTTAAACAGATTTTGAGTTACCTTCAGGCCAAAAAGGAATTCCCCGAAGCCTTGATGTTCAAAAGCCCTTCGGATTATCTACGAGTCATCACGAAGTTGGAGCTTGGTTTCGTGTTACAACGAGGGGACAGCGATGGTCGTCCTCTATTGTTCCTCAGGTTTGGTGAGTATCTGAGGATAAATGCGTCGAATGATTGACGACGTTGTCCGTCCGTGTAATTAATAAGGGGCTCAGATAAGAGGGGAAAACTGGTGGCTCGACTGCTCGCATTGGGCGGGTTAGAGTTGATGGTTTAACGTTCGAACGAAACGAACGTAGCTCCTGTTGCGACGGTTTTGACAAATGCGTTGGCTATCAACACTTCTAAACAACTCACATTGTCCGTTCCGAGAGATAAATAAACGCTTACCAACACGCACAGTTTAATGTTGTTTAAAGGTGAAAGTCGAAAGAAAAACTCTAAAAAAAAACGCTTCTGACATAAGCTCACATGTTTTTACTTCCCTTAGCTCTTCGGAATAGGAAAGAACCGGCGCCGAAAAAAAGAGATTGAACCATTTTTGAGATTTGGTAAACTTTACGTTTTAAGGGCTCCTAAGTTCGAAAGACACCATTTAATCTGGTTTGAAGCATCACACAACTTCCCTCAGCTCCACGTAAATTCTAGCTACTAGTCCCAATTGATTTTTCATTGGGTTCGTATGAACTTATAAAACAAAACTTAACTCTCTACGTAGAAACTGATACCATTCACATTTCCGTAATTTATTGGGTACCAGTAGCAACCCTCAATTGAAAAGCGCTGCAAATTATCACACAATGGCTTATTATTCTATTGCACAGCATGGTGGTGATATATCCTATTCAATCTAACGTCGGAAAATATGAATAATATAACGTGACATGGCGTCTTCCGAGGAATCACCACCAGCGGGTTGCTCGGGTCTTATCTGAACTGCAGGGCTGTTTTATCGTGGACCATCCTTTTATCCTTAAGAATGTACTTCCAATGCTCTGAGAAACTAATTTTACGGGGCCTTTTTTTAACATAGTAGTTAATGAAATGGGGGTGAAAAAGGAACTGCGGTAACACGATGGTAAAATTGCGACATATCCCAGTCAATCTAACGTCGAAAAATATTTAAAAAATAACGTGGTTATATTAATTATCTGTGAAACGACAACTATTGTGCAAATGAAATTGTTTGTAGAATACCACCATGGCTCATCCCTTTTGATACTAGTGTAGGGGATGATATGAAAACTATCGCGTGCTGTAAACGATTATACTTCAAACTTAAAGTCAAATACAACTTGCTACGATAAGATTCATACACTGACTGTCTCGATATTCATTCCAATAATCTCGTCCGCGAGTCTTCTTCTCGTCTCTCGTCTCCGTTGCCTAGGCTACGAGCGTCCGATGCGTTGCTCGTCCCCCAGGTGTGTCTCCTAGGTTTCAAGCGTCCGATTCAGACCCTACATTTCGGCCATTCTGACTAACCATACGTCCCGTATGGGTTGGCCATGGTTTCATGTACTCTGCGCAAGTGGATGTAGTTCTTGGACCACCTGTTTCTTCCTCTGCTACCACATCGTAGGAGTTTCCGCCTTTCACTTGGATAATCTTGTAAGGACCAACGAATTTGGGCTTCAACTTGAAACCTGGCTGGATGCGTTTGATCGCCACTAGATCCCCAAGGTTGTACTGATGTGCAGCTTTACGTCTTAAATTATAGCCGTGTCTGTTTTCGTTTTGGATCTTTAAAAGTTGGACTTTAGCTTCCTTGCGCTAACACCTCACGATCTTCAATAAAGGTGTTTCTAATTTCTCTTCTACTGCAAGTCTCAAGTCAGCTGATTTTGTTTTCATTGGAACACCCGTCAGAAGTTCGAATGGTGTCATCCCGATGCTTCGCTGATGCGTTGAGTTGACGGTTTGTTGAAGTTCTCCAACTTTCTGATACCACTTCGTTGGGTCTAATATCGAGATCTTCGTTAAGACAGCAATGATTATTCTGTTGATTCTTTCGACTTGCCCGTTCGCTCTTGGCAAGCCCGTGGTCACTATGTGCAATGCAATACCTTCTTGTTGGCAGTATTCCTTGAACTCTTGGCTGCTAAAAGGCTGTGCCTCGGTCACAAACTATTCTTGTTGGATTTCCAAACGTCTGTTTTTGGATCTCCAGCTTGCGTATTACTTCTGCTGAGGTAGTAGACTTTGTGGGGTATAACCACACAAATTTCGTAAACGCGTCAACTATGACCAGGATGTGGACGTACATTTTAGATGTTCGCTCCATTGGCCCAACGTGATCAATGTGGTAGGTCTCAAGTGGTTTGTCACCCTTAGGAATTGGAAGTAGCAACCCCTCCTGCTTGCCTACTTTGCGATTAGTCAAGATGCATGGTACACAGTTCCCTATGACCTCTGCCACTTTATTCTTCATATCTGGTATAAAGTAATCTTGTTCAAGCTCCTGTTCTGTACGAGAATTGGCAAAATGTCCTCTTTCATGTACATTCCGAATGACTGACCCTTGAATTGCGTTTGGCACAACCAGTACCTCTCTTCCTGATAAACTTATACAGAACGTCACCTTTTAGCAAATAATCTCGATACGGATGCGTTTTCAGGATTTCTTTTATAGCCATTATTTCACTATCTTCGGTTTGCGCTTTCTGTATTCTTGTCAAAACCCCTCCTCTCTCAATGATCATGATGGGATGTCTACTGAGAGCATCTACGTGTTTCATCCTCACTCCAGGTCGGTGTTCAATGGAGTAGTCAAACTCTTCCAACCACATTGCCCATCTGGCTATTCGTGTACTAAGATCCTTCTTCTCCATAGTTTTAGTAAATGCCGCACAATCTGTCACAACTTTAAATTTGACACCTAGTAAGTATATCCTAAACTTCTTTAGAGATTCAACAATAGCCAAGACTTCCAATTCGTAACTGCAATACTTTTGTTGCGCTGGTGTGGCTTTCCGGCTGAAATAATGAACTGGGTGTAGATGACTGTCTTGGGATCTTTGCAACATGACACTTCCAAAACCTTCACCACTGGCATCTGTATGAAGCTCTGTCTCTCGTGCTGGGTCGTAGATTGCCAGGACAGGTCCACTGGTCAAGGCTTCCTTTAGTCGTAAAAATGCCTGTCTCTCAGATCGTTGAAACTGAAAGGTCACGCCTTTCTGTAGCAGATTAGTCAGGGGGGAGGCGATTCCTGAGTAGTCTTTAATAAACTTTCGGAAAAACCCCGTGAGCCCCAGAAAGCATTGTATTTCTTTGGCAGACCTTGGCTCTGGGAATTTGGTCACAGCGTCTGTCTTATCAGGAGATGGTCGTACAGTACCACCTTCTATCACGTGTCCTAAGAACTCGATTCTTTTTTTCAGAAAGTGGCACTTCTTCAGGTTTAAGTTAAGACCATACATACTCGAAGTTGTGAATACTTGGTCCAACTTTCTTATTGCTTCTTCTTCGTTCTCTGCAGGAATGACAATGTCGTCCATATACATTAATAACACTCCTTCATTCACCAGCGGGCGCAGTGCAGAATTCATAAATCGCAGAAAAACCTGCGGCGACGTGCAAAGACCAAAGGGAGTCTTTCGAAACTGGTATTGGCCTGCATGTGTCACAAAAGATGTGTACTTCCGACTCTCTGGTGCCACGTCCACGTGAAAAAACCCGTTCTTTAAATCAAGAATCGTAAAAACGGCTGCTCCTTTGAGCCGGTCAATCACATCTTCAATCAGAGGGACTGGGTATCGGTCTTTTGTCACCACTTTGTTCATTTTGCGGAAATCGATGCATACTCTTGGAGTTCCATCTTTTTTTTTCGTCACTACCACAGGGCTTGCAAATTCTGATGTACAGGGTTCCACTATCCCTGCTTGGATCCACTCTTCCACTTGTTGATCCACTATTTCCGTTTCTTTTGGAGACAAGCGGCGTGGGTGATGCCAAATTGGTGTTTTATCTTTCAGTGTGATAACCATTTCTACATCTGTGGATTTTGACTTGTTGGGGCAGTAGCCAGTGACCATAGCTTCTACTCTCTTCTTTCCTTCCAGAGAGACTGTTTCCCCTATGTCTATGGTAGGCTCTGTGGACTCACTATAATTGATGGAGAGAACATGCGGTTTTGCTTTCTCCACTGTAATCTTGTCTGGCGTAACTAGGAGTACAGCATCACGTAGAAGATCATCTCCAATGATTACTGAATGCACCATGGTGCTGTCTGGAACCACGTGAATAGTGGTGTCGAACTCTTCTCCATCCAGCTCAACAGTTGACCTGAATCGTCCAATGGGATGGATGAGCACTCCGTTTGCTCCACAAAACGTATCTGTCGTTTCCTTCAAAGGTGGGCCTTTGATGGTTTCGTGACATTGTTTCCTCATTAAGTTAGGACTGCTACCTGTGTCTATAAGAGCGTCAAGATTGTGACCACATATGTTCGCCATCATCATGTTTCGTTGTCCAAGAAACTGAACTCGTCCGGCAGAAGCTTCGGGGCATTGGGCACTTTTATGACCAAATGCGTTGCATCGAAAGCACTTAGATCCTTTCTCCTTGTGAGGGCAATCTGAGCTGGAATGTGATTTTTCCCCACAGTTATAGCATCGACTTTCTTTAGAGCTCTTTCGTCTGCAGTCTTCTTGTTTCATCTCTTTTCCCTTCGGAAGGGAATGTTGAGACTCACTGGTCTGTCTTGAGGTGCCACCTTTAATCTTATCATAAAGCTTGAGCTTTGCCTTAAATTCAGCTAATGTGACAGCTCCATACAATATAGCTTTATTCGCCGAGGAATCATTTATCCCATCAATAACATATTGAATAAGGGATTCGTCATCAATGCACCCTTTGCTTGCTATTTCCCTCATCATAATTAGATACTCCTGGGTTGACTCATTTCGTTTTTTCATACGGCTGGCGAGCTCCTGGTGTAACTCACGACTGGTAGCTTTTCTTCCAAACTCTTCTCTTAAGTTCTTTTTTAGTTTTTTCCATGAGGTGAAAACTTCTGTTTGAGCGACAATTTTGGCTAAGCCTTTTAAGGATTTTTTGGCAAAAACCAGCTGTTGTAGCTCACTGAGATTCAGTAGGGTTGCTACACCCTCAAACTCTTCAATCCACTTGTCGACGGAAAAATTGTCCTCTCCGGTAAAGCATCTAACCATTCCTTCAACATCCTTAAAGGAAACGTCATTTCTTCTTGCAATTATTTTTCTCGTTCTTTTTGAATCATCGTCTTCATCACTTTCTTCAACCTCGTCATCTTCTTCAATATCTTCATCTTCATCAGGGTCGTCGTCATCTTCTTCAAGACGGGCGTTATCCACTAGTATTGCGGCTCTTAGGCGGTCGATCAACTCAGCTTTCTTCCCAGTCGTCTTCAGTTTTCGTGATTTAAGTTCCTCCTTCAACTCCGATACTTTCATCTCATTTAGATTTTTATCCATTTTGCCAAATAAGTTATGTAAAAGTGTGTTGACTTCTTCGTAAACAGATCGTAGATGAACGTCGTGAATAGATAAACAAAATACCTCGTCGTCTATAATTATATTAGGAACCGGCTCACCTGAAAACTTCACGTCGTCGTTCGTAGTTCGTCTTAAAGATGTCGGTATCCCAAAATAATCACGGTGCACTTCGTTGCGGTAACTTCTTGTTTACATCCAACACTTACTAGCACTCAACGAGTCTTCAATTATCATCCCGGAGCGGCCCCCAAAATTGTAGGGGATGATATGAAAACTATCGAGTGCTGTAAACGATTATACTTCAAACTTAAAGTCAAATACAACTTGCTACGATAAGATTCATACACTGACTGTCTCGATATTCATTCCAATAATCTCGTCCGCGAGTCTTCTTCTCGTCGTCTCTCGGATCCGTTGCCTAGGCTACGAGCGTCCGATGCGTTGCTCGTCTCCCAGGTGCGTCTCCTAGGTTTCAAGCGTCCGATTCAGATCCTACACTAGTAAACTATACGAAACATGACCTGACAGTGGAACAACGAAAATCTACCTTCTCTAGGTGGCTGTAAGCAATCAGCATGACATGAGTCGAACTGACAACTGGTTAGAGTGAGACGGGAGTGGGGATAAGTTACCTTTAAGTAGTAGAATTTTCCTCACTCTATATACAGTGATTTCATTGTAACCCATCTACGCCACTGAGACACGGCCTATTTGTTTTAGCATCGAAAAATACCTAGGAAGAGATAGCAAACACGTATTAATTGCAATAAAACTGCCAAACTTTCGTTTTTGGCTAATTTTTATAACCTCGATTTCCGAGTAGGCGGGCACAACTACATCCCAAACGGAATTTTTGTGCGAAAAAATGGACTTTTAAGATCGCGTTAATGAAAAAATATAACCTGGACGGCTGATGGACGAACATTGGAAATTTGAATCCTCACGCAAATCAAATTTTGAGGAGGGATTATAAGGAAATGTTCTAGGTTGAAAATGCAAAATTTTTACTCGAAGTTTTACGGGCAGATTGTTAATGTACTTGTCGAATTTGAAAACCTGCCCGTAAAACTTAAGTAAAAATGTTTTTGCGATGCGTTTTTCCACTTTTCCGTTGTTTTTCCACTTGTCCGTTGCGATTCGGTTTTGCACGTTAAAGTTTCACTTCTACCATGTGTGACTGTCACACATTTCTTTATTCACAGGTTTACTGCAAATTATGATTTGGTTAGGGTAGGTAAATTGTAATGAATGCATTTTTTATATTATTTAAACATATTTTATTTTATTAAACAAGAAAACACAAAGAATAGTTCAAGGAGAAAAAGGTACTAACAGCACGCGGTATTCCCAGGCAGTACTAACCACGCCCGAAGTTGCGTCACCAGTGTGCTCTACGTCGTCCACATGACCAGTATCACAATTTTTCGTGACTCCAAATCCCTTAGACCCCGTCTATATAGAAGTTTCACTTCAACATTGGAGCGTTATTCAGATTGAATAATAAACTAAAACCAACGTGTAGATAATTGATAAGCCTACCAGTATGCTGTTGTCCGTGTGAATTATGAGAAAAACACTGCAAAAAACATTTGTGTTTTACTCTGGAGTTGACGCTTAAGATTCAATCATCTACTGGTGCTCAAGCCGAACCAAATTCCAATGAAACAGACCACAGTTCTCAACCGGGTCTCCCTTCCAGAACCTAAGCTTACTTGAACTGGAGCTCTGGAAAACTTCGAAATACCCCTGTCAATCAATTTCTTCCTTTCACTATTCTGAGCCCCGCCGAGCACACGGATTGCCATAGCCGGCACTTTTACTTTTAATGCGTTCAGTGAGTTTCCCTATTCACGAATAAAACTAAACGGTAAGTAACAAATAAAAGTTACACGACTACGGGGGGAAGGCCTTAAAGACAGTTACAGCTGGGCAGAAACACAGTTGTGCGCGATATATGGCCCACAGAGACTGACTCGTAAAAGATTTGACGGAAGTTTATGTACCATTTTCCTCGACCTTTGTTTCGCTGTAATGCTCGCTAGCGCCCGAGCTCGTACACATTAGTCTGGCTTTGTAACTACTCTATTTAGTTTATTCTGCAACTTTTAACGTAATAATGGCAAATGACGGCCATGATATTTTCTGCAACTAGCAACAGGATGCACTAGAAAGGTTGAAAAATCATGGTGGAGCAATATAATAATCTCGTTTGTCGTTCATGTGTCATATTTCCACTCCTCCGCAGGGAACATTGATCCAGCCAAAGAGTCCTGGGCTGATTTGATGCAATCTGGATGCCTAGTTCTAGAATCGCTCTCATTCGACCCGAATATCCAGGAATCGGGCGTCACGTTGGTAATGGATTGCACAAACTTCTCTTTGAAAATCATGAAGTGGGCGACACCTCACAAGATCAAAGCTATGATGACATTCGTTCAGGTATCCACATTTTTATCTGTGAAAACGCTCTATCGAGCAAAGTAAAACCAAAATTTAAATTCAACTTTGTAACGAACGACAAATAGCATTTTCACGGTTGAAAAACAATACAGTTCGATTTTTTTTTTTTTCAACTAAGGAGGTATTATTTGTTCATCGAGCTGAAACTAATACAATTTTCAGGAATGCATTCCAGTGAGGTTCGACTACTTGCATTTAGTCAACACTCCATTCACTTTCCGAGCGTTCTACGCAGCTCTCAGCCCTTTCATCAATGAAGGTTTGACACATAAGGTACCACTACACAGTTTACACCTATTAAACTTGTAATGTGAACGCCGCGGCTCTAAAGAGGGCGAAATTCTCTAAGTGTATTATTATTTGATTGTTAATTGTGTCCATCTACCAAATTCAGTTTTGCTTCGTAAAGTAAGAGACATATTTTTGCTTTCAATAATTAATTTTGGAGTGTCTATGTTTTCGCATAGTTTTGATCACGGTTACCTAAGGACATGACTCGATTGGTTTTATTTCGAGGTAGATTTATTTTCATTCTTTTTATAGGTATTTTCACTCGCACTTTCAAACCCTTCATACATTTACTGGGGTACAGGGCTCGAACTAATAGTCTCACGTTATAATACCTCTCAATCTTCAAACACAGATGGAAAACCTGTTTTGAAAAACGCTATTATAAACCTTGGCGTTCCAGGCGTGGAGAAGAATAATTTCAAATTAAGAAAGTGACGCTAGTGAACACACGAGTCTAGTCACAGAGCTCTCCCAGAATCTCAAACCATATGAGTCGCAATAATACGCGATGGAAGACGCATTACACCCGAAGGAATTAGTGACACCGAAGTGACAGCTATTGTAGGGAATAAGCTGATAGAACGTGGTTTAAAGCGTTTCTCCAAAGAGGAAGTTTATGCGGCAAAACCGAAGGGAATGGAACAAAATGGGGAAGTCTTGAAACTAGTGAAATTCCTCTACTCACAAAACAAAACATCCCAAAGACTAAAATAAGAAATTTGCCAACTTTACGTTACCTAGTGCTTTCGAAAGATCAAACAAGGGCTATTCCCTCTACGTCAAGAATCAAAACATCCCAAAGACTAAAATAAGAAATTTGCCAACTTTACGTTACCTAGTGCTTTCGAAAGATCAAACAAGGGCTATTCCCTCTACGTCAAGAATCGGGGAGGGAAATTGATGTGTCTTCTTCCATACGTAAATGATATTTTTACATGTTCGACTGAAGAAACATTGCTGCAAGAGCTCAAAAGTAGGGTTTTAAAAGGAAAGATTTTGGCGGAAAATTCTACTATCTTTGCTTGAAGATGAAAAACATTTGTTAAATAGATTTGCTATGAAGGATTGTCTAGTCGAGCTACCGAACTTCCAATGGATCCAGGATTCAACCAACTGCCTTCGTTGATAAATATCTTGCTACCTCCTTCAGAAGGATAATTGTTTCGTTTGGACACTGTATTGGGAAATCAGTTAGTATAGCCTGCAAACACCAAACCAACCTTTTCTGAACTTCTCGCTCGGCTAAAAAAAATGTTACGTAATGTAAAAGGTACAGAAGACTCCAGCAATGTTAAGGTACACAAGGGATCCAGCAATTCAAGGAATTGTGAATTCAGATTGGGCAGGAGATGTAAAAGACATAAAATCAGACTCAATTATCTACAGCGTTCAAAACCCTAAACATTTATTTCTTAAAAATGGCTCCTACGATGTTTATTACATTTTTTGTACCGACACTTTCAAATAACAGGACAATAACATAAACACACACATACCACCACAGGCAATTTTCTCAAACTTTTTTGAACTCGAAAGAAGAAAAAATAAAATAAATCCGTAGATTCGTTGAGCGTTTAGCCACCGGCTGGTTCCGTAGATGCTCTCTTTTTCCTGTATTGTTAGATTTACAACTCGATAGAACTTGGCACGTTAGTTTTTTATCGTTCTGAATGTTTCAGATTAAATGGCACAAATGGCCGTTCAATTCTCTCCTGTCCGCTTTGGGGCCTTCGAATACACCTAAACATTTGGGAGGAACGTTGGACATGAGCGAAATGAAAAATTGGCACCAAGGCGTGGTGATGGAAAAAGAACCGTATTTAAAAAGTGAGTTGTGACGTTCAGGTACTAGAGAACTGTTTTTCATTTTAGTGTGAGTTTTGGGAGCAGTTTCATCGTTTTTGAAGTGATTTTGCCCAAACTAGGCAGCCCATTACAGTCATGCGGTGCTACCCTTCTAGTTAACACTTATTTCATCTGAACAGAGTTTTATTTTTTACTACCCCTTCTAGCCCCCCTGTGTCTCGAACATTAGTCATTGCTTCATGCCCAGGCCTAGCGGTCCTCAGGAGCCCAGATGTACAAATGTGTTTCTGTCCCAAACTACATTTACAAAATTATTTGCATCTAGGCCGACAATTTCCAAATTAACGTTTTTTACGTTACATTTCCGTCTTATTAAATTGACGTTTATCAATCATTTAATGGTTGATTATGGAGGGAAAATCCGTGAATGTGCATGGGTTGAATTAGCGACCAGTTGAAAACGATTATTTGAACATCAGTGGGAAATGTCTGATATAACCGGACTTGTTCCTAAAACTACTGAGCTCCGTGCAACACCCGTAGAACCTTTTTTTAAACTTCTGACTTTTAATGTCCTGCACTTTTAATTATTCGCACTAAACAGCACAATATCGAAAAACGAACGAAAAGCACGAGTCTGGTCGATAGGTAATGAAAACTAATGCTTTACTAGTGATCTAGCGTCGTTCAACAATTGCAATTATGTATACATGATGAGCGTGTAAAAGCCAACATAGCAAAACTTGTTAAGCGCGTCATACTTTTTGCAGGGTGCCAACTTGATCTCAATGCGATCCAACTGTGAGGAGCTGCACCAACGAACAGTGTTGTCAGTCCCATAGCATTCTGCTTACGTTCTTTGCTTTGGAAATCAACTTTTTACATTTGTTATAAACACTTGAATATTATTTAAGCCCCTGGATAATTCTTGAATCAGCAACCGCACCAAAAATACGCATTTAAGGAGTAGTTAAGCTTTGTCTGTAATAAAAAGTGTAGTTCGTAGAGCTGTCAAGAATAGACTATTTTTTATACATTGTGCATTTTGTAAATAAAGATGTTTATTTTATTCCAGCCCCCAGCTTACGCTTCATTTGTCAACGCTTGTTCAATTGATGAATTTGGAACTTGGGAACTGTAGCGTTAATAGTGAGCTTGACAGTAATGGTAATAGTTGAGGAAGATTCGTCGTAAAAGTGAACGTAAAAAAAAAGAATGCAAACAATGAGCGCGTAGTGCAACAGAAATAAATATATGAAGCAAGACAAGAATAATTACAAAGATATCTCTCACCTTGCGAGTTAGGCGACTTTGGCTAAGCCACGACCCCTTACTAATGGAACGTTTGAACTTGTGTTCCATTGGACACCTTCATTCAAACTCATCTAGTGAACCAGCTTTTGTGCACAATGTCATTCAGCATACTTGTCCAAGATGAAACCGACATTCATTCGCCAGATCCACAACATCCTGCGAGCCTTCCCGTTTCTATCGATGAATGAAAATGCGTAAATTTGCCTATATATAGTTGGTCGAAATATTTTTATTAAATGTGCACAATGAGAGAGGGCAAAATGCAGTATATCACTGCCTCCGCAACTTGCAAACTGAGGAAGAAGTTACAACAGGAAATTGACAAGTGACGAACACTTCGATTTCATAGCTCAATCGTTGGCAAAGTGATTCTATAGGAAGTTTGTAGCGCTCTATTCAGCAATAACAGATGTAACGAGCAGCTATCAACTAACAGTCGACTGTTACCAAAGCCTTATCTAAGCATAATGTTGCAGCCCAGACCTTGGGATTCTACCCTATTAGTTTATTATCAACTTGCAAGTGTAGCACGCAGCGTTTACCAACAACGTGTGTCAATGCCAATGACGCTGGTGAAGAGAAGTTAGGTCATATATTTATTGAGTTGGCGATCCGGAGCCCATTCTGAACCAAACTTGCGCTGTGAAAAGAGATTTTGCAGAATTAGTTCAGACCTGTACTTAGCCTTTGAGTGTTTCAAGATTTTTGGGGGTTCTTACATCCCCTAATAATATCTAATTACATGGCTAAATACTAGATCAGGTAAACATTGCTAAAGCATGTGGTGGAACTACTTCTGGAATCTGAAACAAATAGTGGAGTGTAGGTACTGGGTTCTTTGGGTGTTGCAACGACTACAAGATTTGTTAAACCAAATTTTGAGACGGTAGTATAGAGAAACCCGTATTCTATAAAGAAACATCGTTCTTTATTCGCCTTCTGCTGATTTTTGAGACAGGTAAAAGTTGAAATTGAATTGATCACAAATGAACTGAAATACAATTACTGATGCCTTCCTGTACATTTCTTTTTTAATTTTACTGCCTCTCTATAGGATTCTGTATCATTTTTGTAAACAAAATATAAGGTGGAGGGCGTTATACAGGGAAGGTGCCACATCACTTGATACAGAGGTGCTCGAAACAACCAACCAACTCGAATAACAAATGTGAGCAGTGGAGGTGAGATCATATTTTCCACGTAGGTCAAGTTTCGTTCGATTTGGAAAAAGTTCCATTCGTTTCGGAAAAAAGTTTCTGGCAGATTGAAAAAATTTCGTTTGACTTGGAAAAATGATACAGAAGGGTCAGCAAGGCTGAGTTTTTTTTTTTTTGCACTGCTAAATTAAGAACATAAATAAAGAGTCTGCCTTACAAAACGCATCAGAATATACAACGGCTAGTACATGTTATTTTGACATATACTGTTTTGAACAAAAGTAAAATAGTCAAATATGGTATTATGTCAATGTTTAAATCTCGCGGTATATTAGCAAAGAAAGTTAAATAACTGACTGATATCTCGCAAACAACACCTTGTCAACACTTTTCAATGCCTTCGTTTTCATTTGGACTTTGTGTTGTAGTTACTCTGATTTTTATTGTTGTGTGTTTGTTTGTTGTTTTGCTCAAACGGAAGTTGAAAACAGCAAAGAAGGAAAAGTTTCAAGGAATCATTTTTTTTAAATCGAAAAGCAGATTTTTTCAAGTCTACGTCAGTTTCCGAAACTAACAAACATCAACCTAAATCTGACGCCGATTAAGGAGACCGAACCAACAATGTGCAATCAAGCTTAGGGAGAATAATTGACTTGAGGCGCCACGCCATTGAACTTCCTGGGGCTTCACTTTAGAAAACCCTTGGCCTTTATTGCTCCTCCAGCCACTGCTTCCACGCGCTCTCTAAGCGTTAACAGGTCGTTGACCATTACGCTCAGGTCACAAATGATCCCTGGCCAGAGATGTTTCATTTATGGAATAGTTGAAGTGCTGCAGAATGGACCTGGTGAATAATACAACAGAACAGTTTGTGACTGTTAAACATCAACGAACTGTGAATACCCCATCCCAGAGGAGTATTGAGGCCAGGTGTGCGTGCCCTTGAACATATTCAAACCATCCACAATCAGCAAAAAGTTTAAATTGTTTAGGAGTCGGCCACATTAAGAGACTTCTACGGTTCATTCCCCCAAATCTCAACAGAAAGTGGCTTCAATGCAAGAACTACCATTTCTGACTGTGGCCTATCAATGCCAGAGCAAATATTTTCCAGGAGTATGCTCTTGATACTTCCTTGGGAATACAACCAGATCTGCGCCCTTGTAACCGCACGTCACCTTTACACAAAATCATAACACCCACAAGGTAATTAGCGAAGCTACCCTTTGTCTGTACTTTGAATTATAAATATAAAAATTGGCGATGAGGTACGCATCTAATGACACAAGCTTTCATTGTAGAGTGGCCCAAGTGCGCCATGACAAGAAGATAGAACAAAAAGGATAATACATTGAACACCTTAAGCTTATATTTCCCTTAACAATCGAAACAGCTTCAGGCTTACACAACATTCTATTCCACACCAGTACATTTATATGGAATGTTCGTTTAAACCTCATTTATAAATTTCACGTAAAACAAAACAGTGAGTTTGTACATGCATGAGCTGTGCTTAAAATTGTGTCAAGAGTATTTCACAAATATTGCTTAACAGCGTATTATTAAAGAAGTGCTGCCACAACTTCATAAATTGGCCAAGAAGGTCACGAATTTTGAGGCAAATTTGAGTGACAATGAACTGGGAAAACGAAACTAACCTAAATTGGGGCGCTTAATCAGTAGCCCAAACTTCTAACCTTGAACACAACCACATTGTCTAGAAACTAGCTTAAAAAAGCTTATTGTCGAGTGTTGATCTTTCATAAAATAACAATAACTAACGTCTTCCTATAATTGAACAAAGAAGAGGTTAATATAATTGAGTGTGCACATAATAAATAATAAATTTGGTCTCGATTCAATCGAAGCAATGCGTAATTAAACTAAATAACTCTGGCCAAGCCATTGTACATTCAACATACGAGTCCTTGTCCTTCGTACTTGGTAACGAGTCTACGGACATAGTTGGCAGCTTTTTGGTCGAGGCCCAAAGTAGACCATTCATTTTCAAATTGGGCGATACCGCCGCACCCGATGACATAGCCATTGAGCCGGGCGGAGACAAAGGACTCCTTCAGAAGTTTCCCATCGTCTTTCACTGACAGCAACGAGCAGAGCCAGGGGTGCTGCTGAAGCCGGAATTTTTGGTGGTAGCTGAAAATATTGAAGGGCAACTGTTAACGAAAGAATTGTACGTAGAAACACTCAAGGATTATCGGGAAGGGATTAGTAATTAAGTACGGATACATGCAAACTCAACATTATTTAACATAAATAGGCGAGGGTCATGACGAGGGTATACACATAACACCTGATCATTACTGACACGTTCAGCTTGACAAATGTGATGGAAGGAGGTAATTAGGACTTTTTTTTAGCCTAGGGCGCAAAAACTAAGCCCCTTAGTCACTGCGGCCACACATTGGGCCTATTGTCTCATACTACCAGCCCCTTTTAAGAAGCTGAGTATGTCTTTAGTCGCAGATTCCGCTATGGTTTGGGGTTCAATTGACCCCAGCAGAAAGTGCTAAGGCAGAACACTCACGTAGGATGTAAGCACTATGTGTAAGCATGTAAGCATTGCCCTTTTCCTAAAAGCGCTATTAGCCTCTTTGCATGTCTTGGTCATGGCTAGCCACACCACCAATGTACATATTTCCCGCACCTGGTCACCACCGATTTAGGTGTTGAGGCTCAGGTTCAATGGAAAGAGATGCTGTCAGGCATTCTGTCCTTCTTCTTTGTAAGCGAATCAAGGGCTCCACGTCCTTTGAGCGCCTGAAGATATCCCCGTGTCACTCTAGATCTGAAGGTGTAACCCAAGATGGCCTTAATGGTTGCCCGGTTGTCGGGGAATATATAGATCCGCTTACCCTCGAGTCCTTTTTCCAGGGTCTCTTATGAACAGATATTTATGGCTGGAATTTCTGCTTGATATATTGTGGCATACTCTCCCAGCTGCTTGGCGAGGCTAAAATTGGGTTCTCCAAGGCCCAGAACCAAGTGGTCAAGTAAAATGAAAAAGACTTACTCTTCGGCATCCCAAAATTTGTCAGCAGGCCGTACGACTGTGACGAGGGGTTTGCTGTGTTTTTTTTCCTGCTCCACCTTTGTGTGTTCAGCAGTCTGTTTTTGTTCTTCGTCGTGATAGAATATAAAAGATGTGTACTGAAAAAGTAAATAAAAAATAAATCTAGTAAAAATAAAACAAGTTTTCTATTAGAAATTCGTTTAATACGTATACTCATAAACGGTTTGTAAATGTTGAAATTCAGTCAATAATGAATGCATCATTCAATACGCAATTCATGGGGGAGTATTCGAGAATTACTTCTCCCTCATGTTCATGCCCTACACTAAATAAGATAATATGCATTCAACGTAGTGCGTATGATATATGGTGCCAAACATCACACCAACTTTCTGGGCGTGAGCGTGAAGTTAATGAAATAGAAAGAGTATGAGCTCAACAAGTCCAGCTGTACTCTCGTAAAGCTAACTATATACACAATGAACACGCTCTGTTTTTTGTTTTGTTTTTTTTCCTTTCGATACATTAGGCCTCAAAACGTTAACGTCGATTTCAGTTTTGTTCCCTCGCATGTGCCGCTATCTGCCAAATATTGCGAGCACCACTCATGCTAAGGCTCAGCAAACAGGCAAATAAAATAAAAACTGCCGATTGCGCGGCAATATTCCCTGAATTTATTGTTTTCCTAACTGCCTGCTGGAAGGTAAAAGAATACACTTAATTATAGTCCGAGATTTCCGTAGCTCAATTCCATCAACGAGCCCCTGAATGAGTACATCGAACGTTGACCAGTCAATTATGTCCAATTCATTTTAGACTGCCTGAACACACACGTATGATTTTTAAAGGAATATTAAAATCGTTCGTTCGTTGGTACTGTCAGAGGCTCATCCCAGAAGTTTCGGAAGACTATGTTTTCTGTTGGGGAGGACAACAACACAGTGGTTCCTACTTGAGGCTGCCCTCAAAGGGGAGGAATTTCTCCCCTCTTGGGGCTACTAGTGGCGGATGAGCTTGGAGGTACTGCAGCTTGAAGGCTACAAAGTGGTTGCGTATGCGGATGATCTTGCAGTGGTAGTGAGATGCAAAGTTTGCCCACAAGTTGCACAGTATCGGAACGGATGCAAGGAGCTGTGGACATCATCCACAGTTGGTGCTACAAGGAAGGACTCTATATTAAGCCAGCCAATACCACGACAGCCTCGTTTGCTAAACGAACGAGTAAATCATGGGAAATCACTCCAAAAATGATGGAGTGGCTCTACTAGGGGATAATAAGACCCCGTGTCACATATGCCTCCACTGTATGGTGGAAGGCGAGAAGTAGTCTCTATTAGATTCAGAGAACCTGGGAGCAGTAAGGCTTCTGCAGACATGAAAAGTTTCCACCAGGACTAAGGCAAGCCTCCAAGGAACAATTAGTCAGTTCAAATTGGAAGAGACTGCCAACTTTGTTGGCAATAACAATCTGAATTTACCTCGCAGAATGTGTTGAGCTACCCAGTAACTACAAATCGTTTTACATAAATATTTGCTAAACAATCCATTGAGAGAAGATTAATGTCAAAATGTACCAAGTGATTAGTTTTTGGATTACTATTCATTTTGAATAATACACCTAATACCGTTTCGCTCGTCACGAAGTACTAATTGCTTAGCGTAATAGATTTCAATTTTTGTTGTTCCTTTGTAGTCACGTCACGTTTCGTATCGTTTACTAGTATTTAGTAATGATTTTCAGGGGTTTCGACTGTTTTCATGAATAATCCTCGATCGATTTTGATTAAACTAACGATTAATACTAATATTTCTTAATCCAGAATCATTTATTTAATAAAACAAAGCTGTAACTCATCAATCACCCCATAAAACGAGATTTTGCGCACTTTTTAAATGCCCCTTTTTGTCTGGCAATAAAGAGTTTGATTAACCTCTCAGGGTGTTAACCAGTTATGAATATCTACATTAAGTTTTCGATTAATGTCCCCATAAATTCGTTGAGGCGAGAAATGGAGCCTGAACACGCTGCGATGTTATGTTTCGAGAGAAGGTCGTCCGCTCTCGAGAAATCTAACTAATTGCATATTTAATGCACCGCCAAACACCATATTCTATTCCCAATGAAAAGTTCTTGAACTGATTCGTTCGAAATAAACGCGGGCGGAAGGTGCATCTGCCGCCCTTGAAGGCGCTCCCTTGACACACATTCGCTACGACCTTCGCCTCCCTTAACAGACTGACGGAGCAGACCTCAAAACAATTCGAGGCGATCATCGTACCCCGGCGCTTGGCCAGTTCTTCGACCCCCTCGGGTCTTCATTGTCCGTGCTTATTAACAACCAGAACTTAGCTCAACATAGAAACCGGTAGTGCGTCAGGTTCCAGGATTTATTGGGTTACTCCAACTTACGGCATGACCTTAATCGAGTAACTATAGTGTACGTAATTCATGAGACTGCCAAGATGGTTTTTTTTGGATACGTACAGCATTGGAAGTATATAGGAAACAGTGGAAAAACTTATTCAAAGAAACAACAGTAGTTTTATTTATCGGGTTACTCCGAATTATTTTACGACCATTGTTAAACTTTAACAGAAGCACTACCAGCACGATTTGTGTGGGAAAATTGTCCGCATTATACTAGCGGGATATATAAGAATAAACTGCACTAAAATAGATTTTTACCGACTGTATAATAATTTATTGTGTCTAGACATTTTCCTACGAACGAAAATTTTATAGTACTTCTAACTTGAATAGATAGCTCATTTTGGCGTTCGAGTTGACCTGCAGGTTGATGATCAAATTGCAGCTGATTTGGTTAAGCTTCTTTTTTTTTTTTCTTAAAATCGGCCACAGACGCACACAAGTAGAGACAACAAAATGGTGTTATTTCGGACTCGGGGGACTCGAAAATGTTAAGATGGGAAGAAAACGAAAACATTTTCTTGCTGAATGTGTAATTTTTTTTTCTACTTCGTAGGTCTAAGGAAAGTTTTTACGTTTTTAGTTGGCCAAAGAAACAATAGTTTGAATTTCGGAATTTCGTGGGATGCCCTTATGAATCACGAAAATGTGTCCATTCTATTTTGACGCTAACCTCACAATCGGCCTTGTTTGGAAATCATTGCGCTCCTGATGAAGGAGTTCGTCAACATCTCTCAGTGTCAATAACCACTATAGTCAGAGGATGAAAATGTACGTATACTGGGACTGAGCAGGACAACAGAATGGATCCCTTGAGGTTTCATTTTGCTTCTCGAGCTTCCTCCACTGCGTCGTATTTTATGGCAAAATGCCTCAACACGAAACTTAATTTTCGCTTAGTTTCCGCGGCAAATAATTTGAATGTGCCCCGGCGCGTCACGTGAGGTCGTGGCAGCATCGCTAGGCACGTGTGACTCCTTCGGAAATAGCGACGTAATCTATTTAAAATTTCAACTTCGCCAAACTGCGTCGAAAAGAAGCGGGGTGAGCAACAAGCTCGAATCAAGGTCGCCGTTCTTAGCGAAACTGGACTCCCTGCCCAACCCGAATCACTACATAACGCTAATTAATAAGCGATGAGACCGAACTAAACTTGCTCTATACCTGTAGTTTGAGACGAGCGGTCGGATCGTGATTAGCCCAAAACAAGTCGAGCAACCGGTCGTAGCCAATTTGCGTTGGATCGAAGTCAATTTCGATGGCCTCTGTGTGATCCCCCCTGTAAAAACAAGACAATATTTTCAGTTCGGAACAGCAATAACCTTCAAGGAACAGTAAAGAGGAATCATACAGAGTCCTCGCTTTGTCAACTACACTAACACCTGTATCTGGGATCAACTCCGTCCCTTCATCATTAGTACTTCATTGCGCACTCGCGGGATTTAATATCCATCTGATTTACAAACTGAACTGCACAGTTTACTGTGAATGTCATTTGATCAATTCGGTGGTGAACGAATGAAATTCACACTAGATAGCGCAGTTAGCGAATATGTTTGTTCTAATTCAAGGTTTTCTTTACCACATTCCAAGAAAGTTCTCAGTTTCTCTACAATATTTATTCAATTATCGACTATTTAAAGTAATTTCTCAAAAAGCATGAATTGATTTCTCAAAGATTTTTATTCGACGTTCCTACAACTTTCCAACGAGTGCGTCCGTAATTTCTGATAAATATTATAGAACTGCCCACGATTTTATTTTAATACATTTCCATCAACATTCACTAACAAACATTTTTCTCGGTTCTCCAACAATATTTACCTAAACTGATCTGACAACAAAATAGAGACTGGGCGATTCGCAGTTGAACATTTCCCCAACAGTTTGGTAACGAACCTCTCAGCTCCATGAAGACCAATGGACAACCAGTCAAGGAGTCGTCCTTCGTGTGCTGTTGCTAAGGCTTGTAACATTTAACAATAGGCAAAAACAATACAGCAATCGGAATCGTCACAGCAGCACTCTGAAGTAATTAAATTTAGATAAGTGATACTTACAGGTTTCTATAGGTCGGGCCTTGTTTCGAGCCACCGCAATATCCCACTTTAGTTCGAATGACTCCTGGTGTAGCACCGAAAAGGGCGTCAGGTGCCCAGAAGCAGGCCATGGCGAATGTGGCCTTCTTTGTGGGCACGTTCACGTGATGAAGAACATTGGGCAAGGTCTGCAAAATCAAACAAATATATTGCAATTATACGAATTTTGAGTCAGGGCAGCCCGCACACGGAACAGCCCTGTTTAATGTTTTCACTTTTTCTTTTACAGGCTCATTCAGCTCTCGAAGAAAGCGCTCTACATTCAAGACCCAGCCTCTGCCTTTTCTGTTGATCCGGTTTCCTTTCTTAGTTTGTTTCGTCGTTTTCTAACAACTCCTCTCTCAGCTCTTTCGTCCTCAGTACCTGTACGTATAGGTGTACCTATGGGAACACGTACAGCGAACCAATAAAAAGGTGCGTGGGCGAAATAATTCCTTCTGATACTGAATTGGTTTTAAGCAACTCGTTTTAGTTCATGTTAATTGCAAATATCTGGCTCGAAGAATAATTCAACATTCCTTGGCCCCACGTAGATTTTATGATTTTGACCGCACAGGCAACATGTTTTTCATTCTGTTCATTCAAGTCTGTTAGAACTCAATTGAAGGTTGCATAACGAGAAACTGGTGGTGCTTAAAGTTTTGGAATATATCAGGCTCCTACTACTCACGCTATTAAGTGATGGCGTTGTCATTATGATTTTTCTGGGAGGGTACGTGTTTACTGTTGAAACGATTTGGTTCTGCCGTTCAAACGCATTCACAGACACACGCACAAACCATTTTGTCAAATGATGATGTTCGAACTCAAAAGCCCTTAAAACGCAAAGATCTGAAGAAAACTAAAGAAAAAAATTTTTTCAGCCGATTAGATGGCATACCCTCTTACTGCTTAGGCCAAAGAAAATTCAAGAACGAGCTTGATTACCTCTATTTTCAAATCTGGAAACTGAAAAGACGTCTCACAGTGAGGGCCAGTTGTTGTTACATTACTACAACACGAAGAAGTCGTTGTAATTGTAACGAATCATTGTTTTTCGCCGGAAAATTCTTCTTCGTGATTTCACACCACAATGCTTCATTAATCTGATTACTGCAAGGCATTCGGTAGCGTCCAACATTTCCTATTAATAGCTGAACTTCCTCAATTGCCTTGGGGCAACTTTGACACAATAAATTGAGTGATCGAAATAGGGCACTTCACAGGGAACTTCCACTCCCCAAACTGTTGGAACTTGAGACAAAATCCCGTACTTTTCAACCAAGCGCCTGACATCCCGACGAGCCAACTTGAGCTTTCAGAACAGGAAGCAAGTCCCACCTGGTGGTAGGTCACGGCTAATGCGAATTCCGCGACTCTTGCACCGTTACTTCACCCGAAACCTCTGGATTTTGAGATACTCATTCTTTCATTTCCTGCTTGGCATCTCCTCTGACCTCAGATTTCATTAACCGAACGTGGTCTCGTTAAAACGGCCCCGACAGCGAAGTGGGCCGATGCTCTAGATTCGTGTACCTGTTCTTGGCACAAGTAACAAAGACCTTACCCTTGTTTTACGCGTTCAAAACTATAACGTTCGTCCTTTTGGAAGTTCGGGAAGTCAGACGTATACCAGATTTCATTTCCCCCCCCCCCCCGTGAAGAATTTTTAATGAATAATGTTCATTGAAAATTCATTTGCTTTCTTTAGCACTACGGAGTAAAGAGGATTTTCCTTCAATATTTATGGTTCAAGGGGGTATTTTTCCAATTTTTCTCCCTAGGCCTGGCGTAGGGTTGTCTAGGCGCCCTCCCCATTTCATTAAGTTGATTTATTTAGTTTTCCCTAAAATTGGAAAGAGCTACAGGCACCAGCCATAATAAAATGAACACTAAACAAAAAAATTTTCGCTTTGATGTCAACGAGAAACTCGCAGTAATTTTTAGAGAGAAAAGTAGAAAATTCCACAGTAAACTTTCCGGAACTTGAAATTAATGGGACTCTCTTAGGCATGGATAAAGGTGTTTAGCATTGTAGTCCTCGCAGCAGTGTGAAAAGTATACGTTCCAACGTTGCATTTACCTCGCAGTCGATACAATGTGCACATCAACATCAAACATAGACTTTAGGTCACTATAATTACTAGGATTTCATTGTTTTCGCCGCAATCGCCCACCTATAAAACTCGTTCCATACGACTTAACATCGAAAAATACCTAGAAAACGATGCCAAACACCACGTAATGGCAATAAAACTGTCAAAATTTCGTTTTTGTCAATTTTTTAACCCATTTTTTGCCCATAACAACCATGGGTTTCGTCCGATCGGATTACCGAGCAGGTGGGCATAACTAGATACCAAATGAGATTTTTTTTAGCGAAAAAACAGATTTTTTAGACCGCATAAAGGCATAAAACGACCCAGACGACGGATGGACATTGCAGATTTCAAACGAAATGTAACGTGTAAAGTGTCAAATGGGGAGGGGAGGGGGGTTTTAACAGAAGTTTCTGACCGAAAACATAGGTGTAATATTAAGATAAGATTAAATTTTCATGCGAAGAAAAACGTCAAGAGCAACTCACAATTGTCGAAAACTTATACAAAATAGATTTTAGTACGGATTTTTACCATAAAGGTCTTGCTTGTACAACGCTAGGCGCTAGTATTCTCTCAAAAGTCATGTAAATAAGTTACTTTCCCAATTGTAGTTTAATAACAACTATAAAACGATTATGGACATCCCACGAAATTCGGAAATTCGAACTATTGTCGTTTCTTTGACTGACTTTTTCAACAATATTTCCTCTATAAGTTCAGAACAGCGCGATCTTAGTTCTTAGTTTAACCAGAGGCGTAATCCTGCGATTAGGAGTCCAGAAGTAATTCTGCTATTTTCATTTGAGTCAACTTAATACTGAGTCATTTCTGAGGTGGCAAGAGCAGAAAGGTAAGTACTGTGATTGCTCTGCTATTCGGAAAGTGCATTAATGCGTAATTTATAGTATTTTGACACAATATTAAGAAGAAATCGAGGAACAGTACGTGTGGAGTGGTTAATACAGAGTTGTGGCATTCTAAAGAATGAGTCATTGAAATAAATCGAATTGTGTTACATTTATTATCCCAATTACAATTACATTAATGGCCAAACACTGATGTGAATGTGAGCGAATAACCAATAAGGCGAAGCCGGTTGATTTAAGAGGCGCAAACGTAAAGTTTTGCGACAACAATACGAAATCAACCGCTTAAAAAAAAATCAATTATCGAATAAATCGAATTCGACGCTCAGATATCGACAGAAACGGAATTGGATTTTGAGGGAAACTCGAGGAAAAATCCGAAGTTTTCCACAGTTTTAGAAGCGTTACGAACAGGAGATCAGGAGCTCGAAGGAGGTCTGTGTGGCAGCAGGTGCCGCAACACGAGTCCCTCCCCACTATTTCCAGCGGATTCCCTTAGAAACGCCAGGATTGTCCGAAGGGCCATTCGCCTCTTCATCACCAAGTAGGTTGGCTTCGTCGACCGCGGCCAATGTCAACGCAGAGTAAAACTTTTTACGGAAATATTATCCAGCAGTTGTCAGGGAGGTGGTGAATGGCCAGTGGAACGCTAGAGGGTACTAGAAAAAACATTTTTCCGCCTCGAAATCACCTAAACGATGTGAGCGGTTTTTAATTGAGTCACCGTAAAAAATAGACCCATACCTCTACGAAAAATGGGCAAAAAAGCGTCTAATAATAACTTTGCCAATAGCAGTTTCAAGTCTGCTTACATTGAAAAGTAACCGCAGGGCCGTCGGTATAAAAAAAAAGTTGGAAAACGGAAATTCGCCTGGAAACTGAGCCGAAACTGTTGAGAAGTTAAGAGAAGAATGTAGGAAAATAAAATGAAACTAAAGTGGAAACCTGAAAAAATTGAGAATGCGAGTAAAACTGGTTCAGAGACGATAAAATATGATCAGAAAAATACATAAAAACATAACTGAAAAACAAAGTTTTCAAGCGAGGGAAATTACTACAGCAGCGCACTAAATTGTCGAAAACGTTGACAAAGTAACTTTTAGCGTGTGAATCCTGCTTATATGACTCTTAATGTTTGAGTCTAATAAGTTACCTACACAATAATAACGACTGTACAATAATTAGGGACATCCCACGAAATTTGGGAATTCATATTATTGTCGTTTGTCCAACTTTTTCCACGGTATTTCCTCTATAATTGCACAGTACTGTAAGTTTCCACACGCAAAAAAAAATCTTGACGCATCACACAACTTTCCTTGGCCCCACGTGCATTAAGCAATCAAATATGTTTTTCATTGTGTTTATTACGTATGACGTTCTACATGAAAACTGGTAGCATTTTAGGTTCCGGAATTTATTGTACCGCTCCTTCTTGTGCCATGGTCACTATTGAGCAATCAATGCGTAGGAAATTCATGAGATTGTTTACGTGATTTTTGAGAAAGGTGTTCACCACTTGTCCATATTGCTAAAGCAGTTTTGAGGAATAAACTATTTAGTGTTTTGATCACTAAGATAACTGTAGTTAGTTTAGGGCGGATTTTTCTCATATCCGTATTTTGACGTCCCATGGTAACTTGCTGGCTAGATAGAAAGTTGGAGGGGGTTTTGTTCAGCAGTTTTCTCTCAATCGGGTTCACTGATACACACTTTTAATACAAATGGGACTGTGGCCCTCAATAAAGGACTCCACATCTAGGGATAGAAGGATTGGGAACGGGGAGGAAAATAGGATAAGAGATAAGCTCTTCCAAATTCATATAAACTGAGTGAAAACAGATCGCATTGCATGCTAGAGATGTAAAAATTGCCGATTGTCTGTAGAACTAAGTAATATTGTGCGAGATGTTTTACTTCAAATCATTGAGTCCATTTTCCTTTGATTTCACTTCATTCGTACAACTTGTCGCCATTATTTCAAGATTCTTTACAAAAAATTATAATACTACTTTTTTCAGTATTTTCGCTCAAATTTTCGATAATTTTCACTAATTGGGGGGGGGGGGGCTAATTCCTTGCCTTTCAAAATTTCTATACGTACTTTGACGATTGATGAAAGCCAAAGAGGTTGTAATTTTAAGGATTACGTTTAGTTCAACAGTCTACCAGTATATTTGTAGGCATATCAAGAACTTAAAGGTCACGTTGGTTTTGAATGTCCGACGCAATGAATTGGAGCAGTAAGACAAATCTAACTCTAGAATTCTCGCGTGGATAGGCGATAACTGTGACTGTAACGCTTGACACAGTTTTTGCAGCTTAAGAGATCAACATGAAATTATACGCACACTAAATAAAGCTGCAAATACTCAAACCGCGTCTCCGCCAATGTGAACTACGTTAGGCAACAGAGGACGTACTTACCATTCGAAAGCTAAGCAACCGTAGTATTACAGAGACTGGAACACGAAACCACAAAGAAGGGAAAAACGAATGCGATCAGAAGGCGGCCAGTCACCTCGGATGTGCCCAATTTAGAAAGATCTTGTTAACGACAAGACGGAAGATCGACCAAGGACTGGGGTGTCAATGTCAGGTTTTGTAAGGCAATGAAATACATTGTGCTGAGACCGTCGATACGAATAGAGCAAAGGACTGACAATTGATGCAGATTGCGTTAGGAGAGCCGCAATGGTAACCTCGAAAATGAAGCTCAGGGTCAATATTTTGACCTAGTGACAGATTATGGTTCAACCGAATACAGAAATAAGTGGGTTGCGTGTCGCTTTTATACAGCGGATTTTAGTGTAAAATGTATTGTGCGACGCACCACACAAATTTCTTCATCTATATGTACGTTCAATGGTTTTTTTGTCTCTCTACCAACTGGTCCAATCGCTCAGTTCACACGACACCGGTAGAACTTAGGTGCTGTGCAACCTTTGTACAGCTCAAAGTTCTACAATTTATTGTGTTGCCCTTACTTGAGTTGAGTAACCAATGTATAGGTAATTCACAGAAGGTTCATGTTTAGTGTATGGAATTATATGGGGAAAGCAGTGAAGAAAGTCAAATAAATGAGGTTTTCATTTCAGAATTTCTATGGTTGCCCGGAAAACGTTATAACCACTTTCCGTGGACATTTTAAAATGTATTGTCCTTCTCCTTTAAATTATATATTACCGCTGTCGTTAGGAACTGTCAGCCAATAAAGCGTAATCAACGCATTAGAGCTTTGGTGATTTGATTGCTATGATTTTGCTCATGCCCTGATTTTAGCATCCCACGCTGATCGGCAATCTGAATGTGCTGAGCTGTTTCAGCCGTTCTCTCTCATTTTCTCAAAATGGTTGTTTTAATCTGGGGAGATCTTACGGGGTTAAGTGTTAAATGTGTTTTTAAAACGAAGAAATAAGACAGGAGTACAACAGTGTTCTGTACAAATGCCCACAAACATATTAGACAGCAACTACCTACGAGTTTTATATAACAAGAAGAAAAGGATGAGAGAACGGTGCGAATGAATCGCAAACAATTGGCAGACAGAAACGTTACACTGTAATAATCAGAATGAACTGGCACTGAACTTGTTTGATATAAAATATATGGGCGAAGTAACAAGAGGGTTTAGTGGTGTAAACACACGCGTGGAGGAGGGTCAAAATAATGGTTATCAAAAACGACGTGAGCAGAGAACAGATTAGTGCAGAAAAAAGGAGAAGTTAAGGAGAGCGGTGTGAGTAAGAGTAGGGTTCTGGAACGTGAGCGTCTTCAGGAACTCGGAAGAAACGTAGCAACGTATTCATCTTTGGCTTGGACCAACGACCACAATATGTAGGAATTAGAGAAATGGTAGTAAAAAGCTTAAATATAAAATGGAAATTGAATATACATAAATTACTGATTGGAAGCTGTTGAGCTTTGGGCATACAGGTCAGAGCCTTTTTGTATCGTGTATATTTCAAAGCGCACTGTTGCAGTTTTTCTATTAAAATGTTCGCTTTACTCAATGATACGACTACATGATGAATATCAGATTATGCATGGTGCATACATTTTTTATGCCGATGCTCAATAGGACAGTTACTGTCTGTGAGCACACGTTTTACTTTGAAATTATGACAAAATTCAGCGACACTCTTGCCCTAAAATGATATATTACTGCAGTTAGAAATGTAGCATTCATAATCGATGTCGCCTGCTAATCCAATCATTATATTATTATGTCTTACCATAGAGGATGGCCGGATAAACTTCCACAAGTGTTCCATAGGATTAACAGAGAAAATACTAGCGACAAGACGACAGTTCACTGTATGGGAAGATTTCGCAACTTGCCGACTGCATGGTTCGTTCGATGGTACACTCGGATATTTTTAAACTTCTGCGAATGATTTTGACAGTCACACTGACTCAGGTTACTTTGTGAAAGGAAGGTTATTCTCACCTCGTTGTCGACAGCGTCGAGCGGTTGGTGTTGAGAAGAGTGAGCCGTGAACGCCGACTGGAGCATTGCGACTGGAACTACGAACTCGGAGCTGGAACGGAAGAGGAACAAACGGTCACTAGTTCTACTGAAAGCAGGTTGTGTTATGAAGTGCGCCCGACAAGATTGGCCGATTTTATACGACCGGCCTTGGCGAGTTGATTCGGGTTGGCGACGACTTTGACCGATCTTAACCGAAGTTAGTTCACGCTGCAACTACCAGAGCATTGCACAATCGTCGTATTCTATGCTTAAAATGAACTGAATCATCTTCATTGCTAAAAAACGCTCTTTCTAATAATTAGGAACGTTTATTTACAGAGACGTCATTTCGGTTCATTTATTAACACCTACTAAGGAATGTGAAGAACGCACTGTTTGCCTTCGCAACCACAATCATTTTGGCTGCTTTCTTAGGATACATTCCAATTTCGGTTACAGAAGTCGACATCAGTATCCTTTCCACATTGAGACGATGCTTGAACTCCAATTCAACACTTTCACTTGAATAACTTTTCTGAACGGAGTGAAAATAGTTGAAACTCAAATAAAAATACTTGGAAGTCAGTAAAATAGTTGCGAAATTAAGTGAGCAGAGTTGAGTACCAAAACCTCTTGTGAATTGGGGTAAAACGCGATACAATTCTGGGAAATTTAGTAAAAATTGATGAGCGAAATTGTAACGACACTGAAACCGTAAAGTTAGAATGTGACGTAAAACTGTTTGGAAATCCTCGTACTTCTACAGAAACGCTCAAGAAGAATAAAATGTAGATTACAGTTAGCTTCATAAAGTTTGATCAAAATCGTTAGTCGTTTCAATAATTCTTACACGATTTCTTCGCAATTTTTGCTGAACGAGCTGAAGTTGCTCCTGAAATTACGGTTTTCATTGGCGAAACTTCCGCCTTATCGGATTTTCAAAGCATTGTTGGCAAATGCTTCGTTTATAGCCAACGCCTTTGTTTTGCTGTTCGGGATTCTACAATGGGGCTGTAAGTTGCGACATCAAAAGGATTCTGAAAAATATTTTTAGAGGATGAAGACTTGGTCAGCAGTGGAATTGAATGGATCCTCATAAACACACACACACAACCCCACCCCGTCTCCAATCGTAAGGTCTACACATGTAAGGACACAAATTCAACATAACACCGATCCATCAAACAGAAAATATATATATTTCAAAACCAGGCCATATTGCAATATGCACAGTTACAATTGTAAAATTAAAAATACCGATACTATGTAACATTACCAAACAGCAACGATACAAAATAAATTGGGCCTAAATACGACTTTTATGAGCCCTCAGCTCCGTTGAAATTCATAAATGGGACCTAAGATACAGACAGAACTGCGCATGGCGAATGTTCAGCAATAAATAGGAAAAAGTTACACACTTAGAGTGATTGATTGCAGCGAGACAGTAACAATAATGTGGACTGCCGCGCATCACTTTTTGCACATTTTTTTCTGGTAAAACGACGAGATTGATGATCATATTGAACACCTCGGGAGTAGTTTTGAATATTACTAACCACAAACTCCAATACGTTCATTACTAACGACAAATAAGTACAATATAAAACGAATAAATGAACTACTAAGTTGGAAATAAAAATCAATAAATTGTAAAAAAGGCAGAAGGCAGCACCACGAAAGTTAACAAATTTTTCAAGGTATTCCTGGGTGTAATTTTTGCTTATGCGTTCGCCTTACCAATACGCGCAATAATGAGAACTAAAGCCGCATGATTATAATGGCACAGTTTTTCACAAAGCGCATTTTCGAAAGTAACAAAAACGAAAGGTTTATGAAAAAGCAGATGAGCGGAGATTGGTGACAACGAATACCTGGAATGGTGAAGAAGGGAGGGGTGTATATGTTATAAATTGAAACCTCCAAAGCCGATTTGAATATTATAATATTTTTAACAACACGCAGATCTAAGCGTTTGACGAAATTCGTAAGACCTAAAGTTAGAGGGGGGGACATTGAATATCAAAGCCTACAATAAACATAATTAACACTTCTTTACAAATACGAGACTAAAGTAACAAAAATGAAATTTATTACACCTACTTATATCCCACGACAGTAAAGTCTCATTGGGTAGATCACATTGAGTCCCGCACCTGTCATCAACAACGCGCTGCTTTGCAGTTTTGTTCCTATTATTGTAATTCATACTTTGTTAAATCTGGTTTTCGTCGCAAAAATATATGCTTCATTGGATGTGGGAAGGGGGAGAATTAATTTAACCTCATTTTCGAAAGAGACCAGCGGCAGTTTTGGAGCAAAAATATACACAGTCGCTGAGTGTATCAAAACTGCGATGTAAATGATTGCTAAAATATTTCCGAGGGCATTACGGGGTGGAGGGGGGCGAAGTGGGGAGAGCCAATTGGTGAAAATAAAATGGAATGATTCAGCGGTCTTAAACTGGGCCTTCGATGATGCTCACTTTCATTGAGTAGTAGTAAACACTCCGAGCAAACAGAATGAGGCCCAACAGGAAGGCACCTGAAAAAAATGAAACGACAATAAATTAAGAATAATTGGGGAATTTGTCTAATTTGGAGCGTGAGCTGGACAAATATGGCAGAAACTATTTTGACGAGGTAGTTAACCTTTCTTCAATCAGCAACGTTTCGTACCCATCCCACTTCCAATTATTTTAAGGTATTGAAAACTCCAGGTTGGCAAAGAGAAATCCTTGTTCCACACGAAGTGTCCTGTGGTATGTGGTAATGAATTTGGGAGATACTACTCTCCCGAGTATAAACTCTACTCGCCCCAGTTTACAGAAATATCTCTTACGCTATCAACTAATACTTGGACCTGCCCTTACACAAATTGTAGAACTTCTCCATTGCCGCACCTTAGACTGATGTTACTTTTTGGAGCAGATGAATTTATCCATATCACTTTCATCCTATCAGTCGCATCAGGTTGCACAGACTACTTTATTCGATCTATTGTACCCACTCCCTAACTCTTCATAGATGTGGCCTTAGTCCCTTTCTGTTCCAATAGACTTCGATCGGATCCATAACTGCAGTATACCACAATTTCTGCTTTACCATAGATAAGTCAAAACTTAAGTCGCCCCAACCAAGACCAGAGACAGAGACAACACACAACTGGCGTAACTTGTCGTTGGAGTTTGTATCGACACTACTTCGCGTGTGGTACCAAAACAGGATACAGAGATGCGAGATCAATGGCAACAAGACTGTCTCCCCCCTGGATCAGTAGAATTGTTTATTATTACAAAATTACTGTGCAAAGCTTATTTAACAGACCAGACGCTAATTCCTTTGTAAAATGTACTCTAGTTAAATATAATTCGTTAATAGGTAAAACATCGTCTTCTTCTTCCTCCAACTCTATTTGGCTTACAATTAGTGTTAATTAATCGCATAGACTACACAATTACACAACTGACTTGATCGTCACTATGATACTCGACCCAAAGTAAATGTAGAAGAAACTGGGACTCTAGTTTCGGCCTCCTGTGTCTGTCTCTATACACACCTGAAACGGATTTTTCTGGTGTACTCATCAAGCTCAGGAGAAATAGCGAATATCACTGAATTGTTCGCCCACCATACGAATATCTCTCGCATAATTCAGTCCTTGCCTCATCAAACCTGATCATTTTGTAATGAGCCAACAAATTCGCCTGATACTTGCTTCCCTTTGATGAGGACAGCAAAGAAAGATTTCCAACAATTCTCTTTAGAAATCTGGTGTGAAAATACATTAAATGCTGCCACTCAAAAATTCAACCCACGAATTTGTGTATAGCTAAAAGCTCATGTTGTTAAGCGCTGTACAAAGTTGTACCATTTTGACCCTTGTAAGCCAAAGCTACCAACTAAACAAGAGTATCGTCTTAGTTCGTTTGAAATATTCAAGAAACTAAGCACTCAGGCAAGAAGCCTATCAATTTTGTAACAGAGTCGAGACATGCGATAGGAACAGGGTTAGAGCATTGTTTCCACATCAAGAGGCCACATGGTTTAGTACCGTCTTCCACCTACAACTTATTTGAAGCAATGTTTGAACAAGAAAAGTGAAACGACTCACCTACGTAAACAAAATACGTGCCACCGTGGTTTGCAGCATACTGATATGTTCCTACTGTAACACCAATTCCAATAGCAGTCATAATTATGGCAAAAATCAAAAACATCTGCCCTTTACTTCTGGCAAACTGCGGTCCCACTGACGAGCTGTAAAAAAAAACGGATACATGTTCAATTCATTGCGTTGTAGGTGAATGTCAAATGATTTCGTTCAAACACTTAAGGCTAAGATGCTTACAACCCAAAGAAAAAACCTACTCAATGCGAGCAAAGTGTGAAATATTGTGATCTCACGACCACAAATGTATAATATAGCCTGATTTCTTAATGCCAAACAAGAACAGCAGTTTGAACTTGTTACATAAGTATTTCTTGTGGAAGTAACCAAGTCAAGGGGTAAGGCCTGTGTGCCTGTGCCTGTATTGTGAGCCCTCTATGATTGAACTGCGCATTTCAAGCATGAAAAACCTACTAGAGAAGCACCACAAATTACCAAACATTTCGAGAAAAATAGATTTTCCCCTTTTATAGATCTCCACTCGTATAAAACAAGAGTTCTAATTAACAGCATGTCAGTAGTCCAATGAGCTACTTAAATTATGGAAGTTCAATATTGGTCATGCGATAATTTTGAGCAACCCTCGAAATTCTGCAACATAACACTGGTCCTCTGAGGAATTATAGGTGTAGGGTTTCTACCATCAACAATCCAAATATCCTGCGTGAAACTGCCATTCAAACTGTCAAAACTTGTCGAAACTCTGAGCCATGTACGTATTCTTTTAAATAAAACTCTAACTCATCATACTCACAAACGTTCAACTCCCTCAAGAAACCTGAATTTTCTAGTGATAACCAGAAAGTACTTACACCTTTCGGCAGTGAGGGCAACGAGCCAACGCATTTCTCAGCGTGTTGAATAAAAATGTGTCTGCGCAATGGACACAATTGACCTTGCACATGCCAGGCATTTGAGGAAGCGGCGGAGTCACGGGGGATGGCGACAAGTTGATGATCCGCTTGCAATCAGGGCGAGGGCAAGCAATCCGTTGGCTCGACGATTTGCATATAAGCAAACAATTGCATGGGCATCGTACATACTTTTTACCCGGAGGCGGATTTCGAATTGGCTAAAAAAAAAGAAAGTGATGTAATAATACAGTTGCCATGAATGTAACAAAAAGTATTATTCAATGTAAGTACCAAGTGGTGTTTATGATTTCAGCCTTGTATCTACATAAATGGCGAATACTCTTAAACCAGCACTAGCAAACAATAACCTATTTCCAAGACTTACTGAACTTACTACTACTTACACGGAAAGAGGGAAGGGCTGTCTCACCACCAGAGGAAGAAGTGTACAAACATGTCTGAAGTCACTCTGCCCTGAATTATGCTCGTAACATGCTTGCCTTCAATCACAATACTAAAGGCTCATTACAACATCCTGAGAGCTACGCTCTACTCACGAGAAACGAGAAAATCTGCACTAGTTTTCAAGAGCCTGCCCATATTATGTCACATTTCACATAGGGCCCTGTTCCATTAATAGCGATGAGGCCCTCGATTATTTCAACAGCTCTTGTTGGCATGATGTTGTGAATTATATGGCAGAGATTTCCGCTTATTGGGGGAGTGATAAGATCAATATGTAAGAAGATTTATTCTATTTTATGTTGAAGCAAAAAGTGCAGTGAAATTTGTAACGAGCATCTAATTTTTACTTTCCACTACCCGAAGGGAAGGAAAGTACAGTAATCGGCCCAAAAAAAAAATTTGGGTTTTCTTAAGATCTTTACGTTTCAGACCCTAAAGTCTAAAAAACCTAATTTCGGCGCGTGGTCCGTGTGAGTGTGTGTGTGTGTCTGTAGTTCGATTTGCGGGAGAACGGCTGATCCGATTGAGCTGGTTCTTTTTTTTGTTTTGTTCGTTATATTTTGTAGACACCAAAATAAGGTTATGGACGATTTCGGCCGATGGGAAGGGGGGGGGGACGAAAATGCACCAAAAACTAAGTTTTTTCGCATTTTTCTCGAAAACGATTTTGATTAAACTTTCAAATTATCTTCTACTAATCAATACTTAACTTTTCTTCTCCATACATATCTCCATGAAAATACGGTGAACGGAGATATAGGCCCATGAAGCAAAAATAGTTTTTTTTTACGATTTTTGGCAAAACGACTTCAGCGATGTTCACCAAACTACCAGGATGTTTTCAAATAGTTATTACCTACATATTCTTTTCAATAAATGTTCCTGTGACGGTCCATTGAACAGAGATAAAAATCAAAATGTGTCAAAAATATCGTTTTTTCTAACATTTCCGTGAATTCCAGGGTAACTTTTTCACCAGATGTGATAAATCTTAATGGAGTGTCTTTTAGTCACCCATACCAACATTTCGTTCTCTATAATTATTTCTGTATATATATGTTGAACGGAGATATAAGCCATGTTAACTCAGAAAAGGAGATTTGTTGAATATTAATTTATCGGTATTCCAATTTTCTCAAAAACGGCTCTAACGATTTCGATCAAACTTTCGGAGTGCTCTCAGCTAACTAGTCCTTACATTTTGTTCACCATAAATGTGCCTGTAAAAATGCGTTGAACGAAGATATAGCGCCCACCAATGTAGGTGGTGTTCGAACTTAAAGGGGTGGCGGAAAGTTGTGTGTTGCTAGGCACCAGATATTTCTCGTTAATATTTAGTAAGGCCATTTTCAATCCATATCTAGAGGCGTCTCAATTAAATGTATTGCCACCTGCTATTTCAACAACACAACCCTTTCAAATTTTTTTTTCAAATGAAGACTGCTTAAATTCTACCCGCAAACTGTTTAGCATGCCTTACGTTAATTTTAATAATTTTTTTCAATTTTATTGTAGTTTATTGTATTGTTTTTCGCTAATGAACATTTTTCTTCCTCGCACATTAGAGCTTTCAAATCGCATGATAACGGTTTAACAAAAACCAACATTGAAGCAATGTCATATTTAGATACAACTGAGTATTTCTGCAAGCTCCTATAGAGTAAAACGTCATCGCCAATTTTCTGAAGAACAAGCAGAGCCTTTGAGTTAGTGGTTTTATAAATCAAATTGAAATAAAGCATGTAATTCCGTCCACCTTCTTTCAACTATTCTATCATTTGTTGACAAATTTCATATCCAGAGCAGGATTCAAGAACGAAATATTGACTTGAAAATCCAGTTATATTTCCTTTTTGTGGAAACCCAACAGTTTTACCAGTTGCGTGAGTTCGTCTTCACTGGCAGGCTGAGTATTGCACAGTAGTATCAAGAGCTATTTAGGAAGGGAAAGAGTTAAGGAATAAGAGAAATTGAAATAATGTTCAGAGAGCGAAACATGGAAATTCAGCATGTGTCTTGGTCAGTAAATCGTGTTCGCGACTAATTCAACAAGTCACTCTGAAACCCATTAAAAAGTACTTACCGTCGCTTCATTGCAATGATTGCATTTGACCACATGCTGGTCGCGTTTGCCAGTAATGTCAATGGCACTTTGGCAGACTCGGCAATTAACTGTCGGAATGTTACCTCCAACTGCCTGCTGATAAGGAGGCGGCAAATCATCTGGGCCAATCACTCCTCCTACGACTGATCCACCTTGCGGCCCTGAAAACGCGCCGTAATTATTTCTCATTAGTCTTAGAAAAAATATATATCTATACACAGCGTAAAAAAACCTTTGTATCACTTTGGTGAAATAAGTTCAACAAGCTGGTACACTTAATTAAACCCCATCAGGAAGCATAAATTATAAAGCGTGAAGGCTATAAAAACATTTAAAAAGTCAAATATTAACTCGAAGAACATCCACATTGTCGACTTTTTGCAAATGAAGCGCGTTATCAATTACTAAATGTAAACGAATGCAAACACGATAAGATGTATTTTATCATGTTTTAAATTTTAATAATCAACGGGTCATGGCAATTATTGTTCGCATATATGTGGCGGCCTGAATGAATTCTTGGTTAACAACAAAAATTCAAAAATGCAATCGGCTGAAAATGCAATTTAGAGGTCGATAAAAGAACTTTACAGAAAATAGTCAGATCAACATGGAATGCCAATAGGAAGATTAAATCGAGGTAAAATAAAGGTTGAGTTCTTCTTCAGATCTTTACATTTTAGGGCCTATTGAATCGAAACAAAAGTTGATTCATAGTCTAAGAGACCGTAATTGATTAATCCAAGAAAAGCTTTGAGCTTGTTTTTTTTTGTTTGTTATTTGTTGAACGCACAAAAATAAGGTTATCTGCCGTTTTGAACATCAAAAAGGGTTTTTAGCAACGACTATAAGAATTCTGACTAACCTTTCTGATATCTTCTACTGATCAATACTTTTGATCTTTAAAATATCTCTGTGAATATTCGGTAAGCGGAAATATGAGTCTCTGACCATGTCCCTTTGAATAGCCATTTTCAAAGCATAACATAACATTTCTCAGTCCCATGAAAAGTCAGCAGTTTTAACCGCTCTACCAACTAATACAATCAGTTGTTCATTCAGTATAAACTTGTTAGGACTTAAGTCAGCTTTAGCCTATTTGGTTTAGTACCTTTCTGTCAATCACCTTCACAGGCAATTATGTTTTTTGGGGTGCATGTGCCTTTACGAGATCTGAAGAAAACTAAATAAACAGCAACCGATTACATAACCTTCCTTTCTATTCTGCAGGTCATGAAGGAAAATAAAAAAGGTACTCAATGACAGCAGTTTGTATTTCGGAATTACGAGCGACTTGAATGTAAGTGAGAATTATGAAGAAACGATTGGATAAAAATATTTGTGTGTGGACATTTGTGATAATTTTGTGGGTCGCTCTCGTAATTCTTCTACGGATGGACAATTTGAAAAAGCGTTTGGCAAATTTTGAACTGTCCACATTGAAAATTCAATCAAAATGGTAACAGCCGTTTTTGAGAAAAAAAGGGTATTTTGGTCATAATGATAACAGTAGTTACTTTTGGAACGATTTTTCTCAACCCTTCGTTTCCTGTTTCTTTTTATACTTAGGGTTTACTTTACTTTCCCTTTGGGTGGCAGAAAATAAAAATATTTGGGTAACGGTTCACAAAAGCCATGTGTGCAAATGAAGTATTTTGTTGTGTAGATAGCCGATTTTTGAAGCAAAACCGTTTTCCCTTCGGTGTAACAAAACAACTGAATAAAACAATGGCTACACTCGACGGGCCCCTCATGAGGATTCCAATGTATAAAATGTTGAATTACCTTCACTAAATCTGCGACAGACTGCTAATGGGTAGAAACGATAACTAGTGGGAAGGATTACGTATGAGAATAAGTCTCAAGGACGTCCGGTCGACTGAGGAGTGCTCACGAATCGAGAATCAGCATTCTTACGTTAATAAAGCATCATGCCGCTCGGGTTCACGTTTCGTCAAAAAAATCGCCTTTATGAAAGGCATATTATGTAATGAATATTATTGATATTATTAAATACTACGTTAAATGCTTTAACGAAGAATTTTACAATTTGAAACACGCTTAAACATTAAAATTATTAGTAAGCTTCAATTCGACATTTATTTAAACCGTTCGGGGGAATTAGAGGCGCCCCCAGACAAGCATTTTGTTTGTTAAACCCGGACTCCTTCGACCTTGACATTGGCATTCGAGATGCTTCCAGGAGGATGGGTTCCACGTGGGGGAAAATCAATGATAAATAAAGAGGATGAGGGATCAGGGACCCGCCACCGAGTCGCCACTAGCTGGTTCCCGAGAAATGAACACACGTGGCCCGGGACTTCAAGGGCAACTGAATAAGAAAGACGAGAAAAAAGGAAATGAACGGACCGTAATGAACAAAGTAAGAGTCAAAGTCCGCAGTCACAGAATCTTAAATCGCGAATGCGTAAGTTACCAAGATTTGTAACATACGTTTTTAGGTCCTCTAAACGTAGTTTTTACCCAAATAACACGTCGAGCTGACGTAATGGCCAAGCTATTCTAGAGAAGCAATTTTCATAAGTAAATTCATGTTACGGAATTACAGCGAAAACGCTGAGAAAACAGTTGTTCAAAGACAGACACAATAGTTGGAATTCTAGAATGTCGTGGAATGTTCCTAATTATTTTAAACCTATTATTAAAGTATCGTTGTTTAGATAGCTTATTGGACTCCGAACCCGATTGTTTCGAGGACAATAGGGCAATGTGAGCGGAATTTATAAGGAAAAACTGTACTAAAATAGCTTTACGTAGAAATGTTTGATAATTGCGCTGCCCTAGTCCTTTTCCTATTAATAAAAATATTCAAGGACCCGTGGAAAACGTAAAGATTTGAAGCAAACTCATATTTGTTTTTCAACCAATTACATCAATTTCCTTACTATAGTTCGTAGGACTAAGGCAAATAAAAGGAACGAGCTTAATTGGTTCAACTGTTCTCAATCACTCAATCAAATGTGACAACACCAACAAACAACGAAGCAGAAATTGAAAAGTGAACAGGAGCCTGGTCAGAGGACGCTGTATAGACTCACCATATGAATATGTGCACTGGAATTCCATAACAATTTGGCGAATAAAATCATTGTAATAATTACTACAACAATTTACGCGAGGAACCACGAGAAACACAAAGTTTAGACTGCACGTGTTAGTTCGCAACGAACGATTGTACAACAGAACTGTATCTGTTCCCGCAACTCACGGCCTCAATAGTTCTGTAATTTCAGCTCTTTCGCTTGTTCGTAAATGAGAAGAACAATGAGCCAACGAAGAGCCACTTGCTAATTTCAAGTTGTCACTGACGTTCCCCACATTGACTTCCATTGAACCTATTCGACTCCCGGAGGTCAGTACCAGTCGCATTTTCACATCATAATCCTTTTCTATAGAAATATTATCAGTCCCTAAGCTGACCCCGACCCATCTCCTACACACCACCACCCCTCGGAAACTACTCGGAATTGTCCATTCCCTACATTATTACTTTCTATATAAAATTGAATCAATAATTTTAGTAGTTGTTAGTAATATTCCAAAGACGAAGAGATTTGGGTCCAGTAGGTACCGAACCTTTTTTTTTCGTAGGTCTGGTTTTCTCTCATTGCAACCATTCTGAAACACTCCAACATGAGCTTTGCATGAGTTTTAAGGAAGAGATTCTGCAGGTAGTGTCACTCAAGTTAGTCTCCCTCTACAGGGCTTTTGCTGTGAAATCCTGCAGATCACTTCGGGGCTTAGCCTGGTTTCCCACCTGAACTATCCATAGTGACCACGTTTTTTAGTCATGCTTCTTCGCTAACTGGGCTAAATGCTTGTTTAGATGCTGGAAAGTTTGACTGCTCATCCAACAACCCTCGCTCATTCGAGAGATTTTCTTTTCCCAGAAAAAAACGGCTTTAGGTGGGTTGTACGAAATTATAAATCAGCAAATTTCAGCAGGGATAAGATATGTAAATAGGTAACTAACCCTTGTCAAGGAGTAAAATACCGTTTGTGATACACCACACAACTTTCCTCAGCCAACGCGCATTAAGTGGTTTTGATCACTCTCTCACTATTTTTCACTCTGTTATATGAACCTATATGCAAATTGTCAAGATTGCGTGCACACAAAATTATTGTACAATGTGACTGTTTCGTACATCTCATGATGCAGGGAACTGACCCAGCAGGATGACCTGAACAAAGCCTACAGAAAATTATCAAAAGGAAAGTAACTTCAACTTCATCAAACCTAAAATCTATCAAACAATCGTCGTTTCGTAAAACTATCTGGGCGAAGTTCAAAGATAACAAGAACTTGTGTTTCCACAGACTTACGTCAAGGCGGATCCGAAAAACGGAGATAGCGAAAAACGATAACTCAATTCTTAAAGATAAGCGGATAGAGAGGACCTCTAATCCTTTACAATCACTATCTTCTTGTGTAAATTCCATTCAACTCGAATCCTTCGTCCTTGATTGGAAATCACACATCGAAAAGAGTCCTGTCAGCTTAAATTTTACTGTGTTGCAAAGTATGCATTAAAATAACTCCACAATATAGACACTATAATGAAGATAATTAATAATGTTGAGAACCTGATATAATGGATTTGTGACACACGTAGTGTACGATAAGAAACTCTTTTCAAGGTTTGCTCCAAACGAAATAACGTTAATAGGGAAAACGACAGAAGCACCACAAGAAATTATAAATCATTTCGACCTAAATCGAAATGTGCAGTTTTCCCCTATAAATACTAATGCAATGCCCAGCCAATGAAGGTCGAGGCATTAATGGGGGTAACTCAATAAATTATAGGCAGGTAAGTGCTACTTATTTTTCGATATAAAGCGTTGAATTATTTGATTAGTTGCTAGTGTGACAAATCTGACGAAAGTTGTGTGACGGATCGCACCAGGTATTTCATAATATTTCCCTATAATTCCAGAACAGTCTTCACTAACATTTCCAAGACAATCGTAAATTAGCTATATGTTGATAACTCAATAAAGCTTTTACTTTAAGCACGATATAGAACGTTCCAACATGTGCAAATGAACAGTTGTGATGCACCAGATATTTGTTGAAGTCATTTCAAAGAAGAACAGATCGTTTAACCAAATGATAGTTCAGGAAAACATGTAGAAGCAAAACTCAGGAGCTAAACATTGATGTAGAAACTAGAGCAGAAAGAGTTCTGGGAAGAAGAACCAACTAGAACCAGTACATCTCTACTTTGTACCCCAGCCATCAGTCAATGCTTCTGTCGTTTTCCCTATTCAGTCATTGGAAATTGCGGGAGTATCATTCGCCAATGACTGACACCTAGGCTCTCAAAGTGAATTGATGAACAGGTCATTGGGATTTATTCGAAGGTTTGACTTTATTCATGCCTTCAAATGACATTGATAAACCTGCCCTAACATTGTGGAAGCGTTAATGTTGCAACTCTCGATCGAATTGCGTTGGACTTAATGAAGCTGATGATAAGCAAGACGCAAGGGAACAAGACGATGGGGAAAACTTCCCCTCTATCATTGTGAATATTTCTTCATTACAAACGTAGTAACCTAAGATTCGTTCATCCAAGAATTCAAAAATGGCGTTTTTTGAAGATGCAGTACAGGATTAGTTCAGAATGGTGCATGGCATTGTACGGCACAAAAGGGCTCTTGTCCAACACCAGGTACTTTGGGAGTCAGAGCCACTTAAGGAAGCACTCAGCATGCAATGGTTGTTGGCCACCCACTGAGCCCTGGAGTGAGTCCTTCAAAGATAAAGTACGGTAAATTCATCACGCCTGAATATGAAGTTTCTGCTAAGTATACTAGACATTGCCTGCCCATGACTGTCAGGGAGGTGCCTGATACACTGTTTCTAACTTCATCGAAATACTTGGCTAAATTGAGTGTCAGAGCAGTCATGTCATGTAGACAAGGCCTGGTTATTTCACCATGACTGAAAAAATGGGTTAGAAATAAAACGAGTTACAAAACGTACTAAAAAGCTAGAGAAAAGTTTAGAGTACAAAATTGAAAAGCTGAAGATGATCAGAGTCGAATGGTGCCATTACACGGACCTTCATTCTAAAATAAGATGACAATATAGAAATGGCCTACATTCTTCACGGAAAAGGCAAATTCCTGCACTACGTCTCCCTTTGCAATCTGAACGCCACCGCCATCGCCTTGTAAACAAGATAAGTTGAAAATCACGGAATATGTGTGTGTTGGAAAGAATTGACCTTTAACCAACAGAGGGACAAATTGACACAGAACCAAATTAGTTCTGAAAATTCTAGAATGCGAAGAGCGAGTGGAATTTCCAAATTTTAAGAACAACTTATTTTTAGTCTTCGTGGACGAACATACGGCATCTTTACTTTCGGAGATGGGGAAGTAAACATTTCAAGACCGTTCGAATCTATCTTCCTTGATTGGAAAAGAAAAAATGTCTCAAACCTTTAAACTGTGTATAGTCTTAATCTTGAGACGCTGGTAAGGGAGCACGTCGATGTCAACGACAGATTTATTTGTTAACAGAGGGGAGAGAAAGAGAGCTAAAAGAGAACCGTACCACTGTTAGGAGCCCGTTAAAGAACCATATACGATTAGATTAATATAAGTTCGTATAAAACGGAATTCAGTGAACGTCCGATACGTCACAAACGATAAACGATGCAATTAATAGACTCGAATAAGTTGGAGAGTCGACTGGCGAATGCGAAATTGAAAAGGATTAGTCATCGCTACTAAACGATATCAATTGGTGAAAAGTGGGGTTTTGACGGTGGTTACAGCACGACCGCAGGAGTGACAAAGCCAGCGACGTTCTTCAATTAATTGAATAACACACGTAAATGTTACAAATGAACTAAATCAAGGATAATTGCGTCTGAAACCAGCGATTGTGCGGGTCGTTCGGAGAACATTGATTCAACAACAATATAGATGAGGGGAGGGGGTTTACATAATATCAAGATGCGACGCTGTCAAACCAAAACAAGGACAATCGAACGTTTCAATTTGTTACAAAGTGGTTTTACAAGATGTGAATTAAAGAAAGGCGTACCGTAAGAATTGGTCCTATTGACGGTTTTGTTGTGATCATTTTGAAGAAGAGAGCTTGTTTCCTGTTCGCCCATCGTTCAGACGACTTCCATCTGATAAACTAGGTAGCTCCGAACCACTGATGAAACGCAAGGTTTCAAAACCTCGCATTATCTCGATAACGACGTTAGCGCTATCGAAATGTAGCGGACGTATTGAGACCCACACACATCCACCCGCCATGTTTTTTGTTACAATAGTTTTACATTTCCAATGCTTAACCATTTAAAACATGTTCGACACTTACCACTTACTCCAATGTTTCTCGGCATGTCAGTGAAAAACTGTTAAAACTAACAAGTTAAATCTGCATCAATCAGAGAAAGCACAGAGCAACATCTTGGGCATCTACGATCTTCTAGTATTGAACATTAAAAAATGAGCACGACATTTTTTAACGGTTTTTGACCATCACAACCATGGGCTTCCTTCGATCAGATTGCCGAGCGGGTGGGCACAACTAGATACCATTTGCAATTTTTGTGGGAAAGAACGAATTTTTCAGACCACATTAAAGACACAAAACGGGCTGGACGGTGGACGGACATTGCAGATTTAGAATCCCAATGTCTTGAAATGTAAAGTATCAAATTTTGAGGGAGGGTTGTAAACAAATTTAGCCGACCAGAAATGAATAATAAACCCAAATGCCTCATCAACTCCACTAAGATAAAGTAAGATTTGTGATTTGTCAATATAAGTTACGAATGTTTTTAATAAAGTGAGACTTGTACTAAAGTATTGGTGCTTCACAAATTTGAAAGTACCATTAAAATGTCGGTTGAACAGTACAATAGCACACAGAAGTTGAAGGGAAAGACATTTAGTTGATTTATTTATATTCTAGTTATTTGTTTGAATATCCTGAATTCAAATAATACAAAATTGATTTTGTTGACTCACATTTACTTTACCCCATCAACCTCCCAATTTTCCCTAGTTAACATGCCAATTTTGTAGCGTCGTATGCTTTGCTAGTGGTTAAACCGCTTGAAATCTTATGAAATGAAGAACTTTTTTTGACAATTTAATTTACAGTTCGTGAAGAAAGTTGTGTGATGCTTCGCACTATATGTTTAGTTATACAGTTTTTGTGGACAACCAACTTTCTTCTTCACATGTCCAGTAGGGTTTCGTTTTGATTAGAATTCGGAATGTTTGAAATCACCCGCGAATTAGTTCACAAAACCACCGCGATGTGTCGCTCGTGAGTCAAGTAGTTTTCTCTGAAAACGTCTTCAGTCCGAGAATTGTTTGAGTGAGTTCTCGTCGCTCCGCCGAATTGGGTGAAAGTGATCCGCGTCGGAGATCTCATTAGTGTTGTAAAGTAGCTTTCTAATCAAATTAGCATTTCGGGCGTTGTTCGACAGAATGGCGACGCTTGAGGACAAAATATTGGGAGAGAAAAAACATTATTATTGCAGCAGCAGCGAGGATGAAGGAGACTGCGATGACGGCGACGTGTCAGACGACGTTAAGGGTAAATCCAGAAGCGGAGGATTAGTGGCGACCTCCGCGGAACCAAAAGTAACAGGAAAATGGGAAGGCGCTTCTCAAAACACCGGACCTAAAGGCGTCATAAAAGACTGGCAAAGGTAATTGGCGATGTTTTCTAAGCCTAGCTTAAAGTATACTAAAATTGACGCGGACGGTTGAATTTGTGAGAAGGCTCGAGTTGTTTACCGTTCTGGAATTACAAGCTACCAATACACTAATACCGCGCATCACAAGCTTCCTCAGCCCCACGCACATTTGTCACAACTAAGTCAAATTTCTTTTTCACCTCAATTACAGTAAGGTGACGTTTTACACTGAAATTGGCAGTGATGAGCGTTCCAGAATTTATTGGGTTGCCCCTACTTATAACACCTTTATTGAATAATCAGAGCATAGGTAATTCACGGGACTGTCAACATGATTTTTTTTTTTTTGTGGAAGGTTTCTGTTTACTGTTCTCGAATTACAGGGAAAATGGCGTGAAAACAAGTTAGTCTAAGATATTAAGCTGTTTCAATTCCGGTATTTCATGTGATCTCTCTGTGAACTTGTTGAACAACAAACACGATCTTTTTGAAAGTACTGTAATATGAGCGTGATTTATGAGGGCTGAGGTTGAATCGACTTGTCAAAATTTTTGATAATTTATTGCGTATTGCAATTGAAGAGCTGTGACGTTAGATGCTTAGATAAGAGACGGCGTTTCGTGATAAGGAGCTATAAATAACTGTTACGAATTACTATGCAACCTACGTAGCACCGACTAACAAATTAAACAGTAGTGTGTACTTATCGTGTCTGTAATAGCATTTGGGAATGAGTGATGTAGGAGCACCATGTTTATATGGTAACACCGATGCAAAAGAAAAAAAAAACAGTCAAAGCAAAGTTTGGCCGGTAGACGTTTGCACTAAACTAGTGAAATATAATCTTTGGCAAGCAATATTGAATCACTGTTACTCAAAGTGAGTGTAGGCAAAGAGTACTCTCAAAATGCCACAGAAAATTAATTTAAATAAGAAGTCCATGAAATTCACGAGATGTAATGTGAAATCTGTGTGAGCTTAGGAATACTGTACTCTGACTTCGTTCATAAATTTTTTGTAACATATCGTAAGTACAAGATTTTCAGAAGAGATCCAACGAATATGGCACTTGAACGCTGCTCGTGCGATCTTTCCACCATTAGGTTTGAAAGGTGTGGAAAATTTACAGACATTTAAAATTTTAACTTGTATGGGAAAAATTGAAGTATGTACTTTATAGGGACTCTTAAAAACAGCCAGAAGTAATATTCCGGATCAGAATTTTTTGTGGGATTGTAAAGATACAGAGTTTACAGGAACTCTTCAACTTGCAAAGAAGGCCATTGCTAGAGAATGGGGCCACACTTAATCTCTCCCTTTTACACTTGTCACCCATGTTAACAGTTGAATCAAGTGGAGAACCAGATTCAGCTCCAAAGTATGGTATAAGATTTTCAAGGTTAAGCTCCAAATGGTTACTCATAGCCATTGGTCTTCTACTGGGTGGTGGGTTAAATGCATTACCGGCCATGCCTCCATAGGTCTGGGTTTGTGGGACTGTTGATACACTAGATTTTAAACGGTCTCTTGATTAGCCTGATAATAGTTGTGAAGGGAAGGTCCCATGAATAGCACAATAGGGTACTAATCAATAGGGAATGGTTACTAGATAGAGTTCTGATTGAGCTGCCAGTAGTACTAGTTCACGCGACACAGTGGGTCTATGGATAGGTGAATTTGTGTAAGGACAAGAGTGAGGAGCTACTGAATACCACGGTCACTTATTATGGAGCGACTTGATTATTTGAGTCAGGTTTGGAGGGTGGCATGTAGGGATACCCAAGGAAGCCCTGGAAATTCCTTGGCAAAACCCATTGTCGACCCTGGAAATAATCCTTGAAGCCTGTTGTTAGCAGGAGAGGCTAATTGAACTCCCAACAGATCCATCTGAAAACCCGTGCCTGGGGGCTTTCCTGTTAGGGCTAAGGGCCATGAAATAATTCGGCTAAATCTCAGTCAAATACTGAGTGCCTTTTTTCTTAAAGCTCTTTTGTTTTGCACGGATGCACTTTTCACTTTGCTGTGGCTTCTTCTCAGTGTACCTCTTGAGTACTTGTAGAATTTTTTTCTTTGTGCCACCACTTATCTCACCTGAGTCTTCGAGGCAACATTTGAGTTCATAACCTTATTCGACACTCAACTTGTTCATTGACTAGTTGTTTAGTTGTTGTCTACGTTTTCAGGTACAAGCAACTGGAGACTGAAAAGCGCCAAGAACAGGAAATAGAGAAGTTGGAGTTAACAAAAAAACTATGTTTAACTATGACAAACACAAATGGACAACAAAACAAACAAGAAGACCTCGAAGATGCAGATTTCGAGGCTTTACTCAACGATGATCAATTTTTGGAGGAATTCAGGAAACAAAGAATGGAAGAAATGATGCTGGCTTCACGTCTACCTAAATATGGTCACGTTTTTCACCTATTCAACGGTTGGTACATTTCATTATTGTCTTTCTTCCTTGGCAATGTTTATTATGTAATAAAGTCCTAATTGGATAAATGAACTGCAAGGACGAAGTATGTCAAGTGTCTCTGGCCTGCTGACTTGTGAGGCCTGTTCCTACATGAACCATCTCTGTCAGTCCAAACGGAAGTCAATTGATAGCGTGAACCAATATCATTCCTACTTCATTTTCATATTCCGCAGTATCGTAATAATTTGAATACGAGCACAAAGTGCAAGGGAAATATGGTGTCTGTACAACAAATATCAACACCATAAACTTGGAAACAATACTCCCTCTATCTTTGACATACTTGTACGTATCGGTAATAAGCTAATGGATTGCCTGCAGGGGAAGAATTCCTCAAAGAGATTGACGACGAGAACAAAGCCACAACCATAATCGTCCATATCTACGAGGAAAATGTGAAAGCATGTAAGCTCATGAACGAAAGCCTCATCCGGTTGGCACAGCGACATCAGCACACCAAGTTTTGTCGTATGGTTGGCACCAGCGCTGGAATGAGTCACAGGTAATACTTCTCACTTTTCCTGTGACAGCATGAAAGAAAGTGATGGAATCGGCGGAAAACTTCAAATTTGATTTTGCGTTGAATCTTGGTGCCTCAGAGACCCTTTAGTTCAACAGCATTTTTCAAATGACGCTATCCAAATATTGCTGTGCAAGAGAATAATAAACCGTTGACAGAGTTTTTTTACATATCATATGTATCTGAGTTCAGAGAACACTATTTTTTTAAATTGTCTGAGAGAAAGTTTCTAAACCAAATCAGCTCAACCTTGATAATCAGTGTGCAGATCAATAAGGGGTACCAAAGTAGGTTATGAGCAAATCGGGCAAAAACTAACTACAGTTATCATAGTGGTTAGAACACCTTAGCAGAGCACGGTAATGGCGGACAAATATCAGAATATGATAAAGAAATATGAGAGCTAACCGGACCTAACCGCCCAACTTGAGGTTAACGTTTGATCAGGGCAGGAGCTAAACCCAATCTGGTGAAGACCGTTTTTGTAGCGGGAGTGGGTTAGGTGCTGTTAATCGACTCTAAACGGGATCAACGCAGTTGGTGAAAACGACCCTAAGCGTTTTTTCTTTAAGTTTTTAGGAACCTAGTAGAATGCAGCTCACCAATGCTCAATGTTCTATATGGAAACTGGTTGTACATATAGTTCCAGGATTTCCCGTACTTGTGTCACATCTTTCATTGAATAATTTAGGAAGTTTAGTGGGTTAGTTGTTAGAGCGATAAAAATTACTCATTGCAAATGGGACTTAAGAATGTTGTGTGACGTGTACCTATGCTTCTCGTGCGTCCAGTCCCCTCAACGGCGTGTTTCTAACAGCCATAGGAGCCAAACAGCTTAGTAAGACATTGGCTTCGTCCAGAAGTTGTTTGATGGATTATTAAAAATCGTACATATGGGGGGGGGGGGGCTTGAGGGAATCATTCCATTATACAACTCGAGAAATGGCTCTGTTGAATGCTGTATGGCTCTGTGTCATGCAGTGCTACTTAGGCATGTTTTTTTTTTTTCAAATTCAATCTACTTACGTTTTTATTTTAAGCGTAATAAATTCAGAGTGATCTTACTTTCAGATTCAAGCTCGATGGAGTACCAGCCCTGATTGTGTACAAAGATGGTAATGTAATTGGGAACTTCGTCCGAGTTACTGACGAACTTGGAGACAAATTCAGCGAAGCAGACGTCGAAAATTTCCTGACATTGAATGGCATCATTTTCGAGAGGTACATGAAAGTGGAGTTACTTCAAAGTCTTATCTGGTTGGCTTAGTTTACTGATTGTGTTGAGCAGCTCTCATTGGAATGAGGCTATAAAAGACCTTTGTAATTCAGGTGGGAGCTTCTTTAGAGTTTCATTAGGCTGAAATATTGTTTCTAGTCTTGTTGTCGTCCTAGCGAACATCTGTTAGGCCAAAACCCGCCTTGGTTCATTGGGTCCAATGGAGCATCGATTTGCATTGGGTTGAATCAGACTACTGAAGTTGCCCGCTAAGTCCAAGCTTGGGTCGTTGGCTGCTGCTGATTACTTGGCTTTGGCGTCAGTAAGGTTGTTGAGGGAAGCGTGTTAGAAGGCCTGCCAGCCAATTATGGGAGTTCTTTATCTCTAATCAGTGGGTCTGTTAGATAGGTCTACTTCCTTATCGAAATTACTGTTCCTTAACATTCATAAGTGAGTTGTATCAGTTGAATACGTCGTATGTCTGCTCGGTACTTGAAGCAGCTGGTACGTCTGTGGAAGGCATGCACTAAATCACCTATCTCCTTTGAGTAAGATGACTAAGCACCTTTTTTTCGTGATCTTGAAAATCCTTGAGAGGATACGAAACACTATTTGGTGAAATAATGGTTTTTCTAAACTGTTGTAGTGTTTAAATATCGTTTACTGAGTAAACAGTGATCCTCCGAGTTAGTTTCTCAAAGTTGGGCGCGTGCAGAGTTGTACCTGCCCAAAGATGCATTTATTACCTTCAATAAATTAGAAGGAGTCATGAGTCAGTGCGAAGAGGATTTACAGTCAGTGCCCCAACTACCTCAATCCAGACTCATCCTCTCTTTCATCTGCCTTGTGAAAGCCCCACTTTTTGCTTAACCCGTCAGTTCCTAAGAACTCCCTGGACGTATTTTATCTCTATAATTGTGTTTATTTTCCTTCTAGTTGAGTAAAAATAAGGCATTACAGTTGAAAAATAGATCGCAGCTCCTGGTGCAGTTTGGAGACAGTTGCCTCAAAGTACTTCGTACTCTACTTGTGACGAGTACAGTCCGGCTGTTTTCTAATGAAATTTATTTATTTATTTTTTCAGAAAGAATTCCTAATACAAAAACAAAAGAACCAAATCTCGAAAATCATTCAAATCATCCTCATTCCCATCTCCACTATCTTCGTCAGTTTTTTGACAATCTTCAGGTATAAACTCAAATGGGAACACTTTACCGATTTGACACTTTCTGAAAGGTTCCACGCCTGTAATCATGAAATAAGAGGAACTCGGAAGGATTCTGGATTTGGATGGGGGATACATTGCGATCTCAGTAGAGCTGAGAACCCCTGTTCTAAACTGTAATGGCAGGCATACAAACACCGGTTTGTCAATTGCAAATAAAGTGGTAAAATTGAATAGTTCGAATGGTAGAGTTCACGAGTACAGTTCACAGCACAGTTGAGGCTGTTTGACTAAATGTAAACATTCGACGAGTGAACGCTACAGTTCGGACAATGCAATTAACCCCAGAAATAATAAACGAATACATCAATCATGAGACCAAGTGAGAAATACCTTCTTCTTGAAGCGAAATGAACCAACTTTCAAGCATAAAAACACCAGGACAGTCTAAATTTTACTCAGCTCTTAAGTCAAATAGAAGTAGGTTTCTCTGTTAAAAAGGCACCTATTAGTGCCACCAGATTCATGTCGTACTCCGGCACTGATTGACAGAGACGACACACACACACATATATGACGAACATAACTCATCCTTAATGAGTGGAGTTGGAAAAATTATTTGCCTTTTCCTACTCATTGTCACACAAAATTCGAAGCTGGATCATTGACACGATTTTCTCGCTCTGGAGCAACATTTAAGTGATATAATTTCGATATAAACACAATTGGAGGCGCCACTGGCCAATGTTTTGAATATTTAGTTACTGTAGATGAAGCTCCTGAAATAGCTCATTTGTCAATACGAGGAATGATTGAAATGGTACCTGTAGGCGCTGTTAGCTATTGACGGAATAAGGAGCTCCTTTCGTCGCCTCTACTTGAGGCTACCTCCTTTGACAGCCATAGGGAAGTCTTCCTCCAATCCTCACCTCCTCTACACGCCGTTCCTCACTAGTAGGCTCCAAGAAGAAAAATCTCACTCCTCACTCTTAAATATGAAGAGCGGGGCAACAAATTTGTGAGTCTCCCGGTGATTTAAAGTGGTGGTAGCTGAGGGAATTCCAGACAAACTTGATGTGGACTATCAAACAAGGGGCCCCTGTTAGAAGCGTTTTGTACAACTTCCAGCTCATGTAAGTCATAGCTAAAAGTGTATTTGGAGTAAAACTTCAAGGCTTGTTCTTTTTCAAATCCGCCTGCTTATTAGCACACGTTTTAAAAAATCGTGTTATTTTCAGGTACTACTGCCCTGCAAGTGAGTCCTCTGACGTTGAAGAAGAGTTTAGTGGCAGTGACTGGAGTTTATGATCAGCAGCCTCATGTCTGGCCAAATAGCGACCACTACGAGAGCAACTGATTTGCGCAGAATTGTAACATCGTGAAACAAGTTCAAAGTGTTTACAGCTCTCCGTCTAGAGCATATTTTTTGTTACCGGTCGACTTACGGACTCATGACGAGGCTATGTTTCAAAAATGACATTTGAGCCTCGCTCAGAAGCCCATTCCATTACCTGGGGAATGACAAATTTGGTGCAGCCTGTACATTGAGTGAGGGGTTCTAAGGGATTTGTAACGTTCCCGCTTAGCTGTTGGTTCCAGTCATTTTGAGGTGACAACAGAGGTTAGTTAGGCATAAAGTTTGTTATTATTTATATTAGTCTGTAGTCTGCTTAGCTGGGTTCACATGGAAATGGGGGAGAACACCGCCAATTAGGCTAACTTCAGAGAATGATGCGTTGGTTGTTGTGGCTAAGCCCAAGGGATTGCTGCTACTTGACATCTCATGTTGAGAAGCTCCCCAGTATTTCAACGTTGTTATCAATGAGCTGTGAAAGGGACCCTAAGCAAGCACTGAAGCTTGTTAGTGTATTCTGCTTCCTTCAGCTGGGAATATAGTCCTTTGTCAAAACCTGAATGATGGATTGGTGGCCCAAAAGCTGCTGACCTGTGTGTAGACTGCTTGACAGTGACCAAGATTCCTGTTGTTCTCTGTATTCGGGTATGGTCACTATGAAAGAAAACAGAGCTGTACATAACAGTAATCAATTATATTCATCTGCTCACTCTCCCACACAGTCGACAAAGGTTGAGACCTAAATCAGGGTGGTGTGTTGGAGGTGGCACCTCACCTCCCCCCCTTAATGGCCTCCTGACGTTGAAGAGTAGGGTCCAATTAAGCCCTACTCATGAGGTCCCACTCTCTGATGACTGCTGCTGTCAGTATGGCTTATCCATTGAATGACATGAAACCGAATCCCCTCACTCAATTACAGAGCAGACTTATTGTGTTCACACGTCAGACTCAGTTTTGTGGTATAAATAATAATTTATAGTTTGCGATGACAACTCTCCAGTCTTCTCCGAAATGTGACTAATTTCATTACAATGTGAATGTACTATGTGACCAAATGTGATCCCACAAGCATTTCAAGTTTTACTTAGACATTTGTTGCTTCGCTTCAAAATTCAATGGTCATTTCGTTAAAAAGGAAATTTAGTTTTTAATCGTCCTTCGTTTCAGGTGCAAATGGTGTAAAATGTGTTGGTTCCAAATGGGACAGAGGCCGACATCCAGCTGCGGTGGTCTCTGTATTTTATGACGGGCAAAGACTGCCTGTCTTGTTAATCGTAAGTCAGTTGTTACGATGTAATCGGAATACGGCGTTTTATTCTCAATTGTAGTTCAGAGATTTACTGCTACAAACCTAGAACTGATGACAGATGGCACGTCGAAGGGACAACAGTCTGAGAACCTGAGTGTTCATTTTCGTACATCAATCTACCCTTCGTGATGTGCCTGTACTCAGGTACTTACTTTTTTTTTTCGCTACTGTGGCGTCCTTGCTCATTCGATGGAGAAGCGTTTGTTGCCTGCATTTACCATATTCACACAAATACGTTGAGTGCCAGTTTTCGAATGGAGTGTGAATTTACCAGGCAATTTGTGCGTTTCCACATAGGTTTTTCTAGCATCCAGGCTGCAGTTGAGGGAACTTGGCCACTTTCTAACTCCAGGATGTTTGTAGCGATGGGCATCTAATGTTCGAGTGCTGTCATGACAAGACCTGTTTGGAACCACATGATTTTCCTAGATTCAGTTCGTTCTGAAACAGTTTTCACACGGGAAGATTTACAAATTTTAGTAGACCCTGAGGAAGGTTTTGAACTTGAGACGACGTTGATAGAGTCGTGCTGAGGAGAGTTCTCAATTTCCAGGAAAGCATCGACCGCTTGTACGTAGATGTGAGCGTAATGCTGGCAGACGACAAGCTTCTCAAGGTCATTCTTCGCTCGACTCAACAATTGTCGATTGTGCACAAAGCTGTGTTCACTTGTTGATCAACAATGGACAGCCTTCAAACATTATGATGGGCGAGGGAGTGGGTTGAATAATTCTGAGTTTTCAGCCTCTCGAACTAGTACAGTTAGTGAAAGTTTGACCCCTTGTGCCAGTGTTGTGATATTGTACTAAGTGTAGGAGGGAAGTATGTCTGATAACAACCGAGCGTGTGTGGAACACAATCCTGTTCTTGTATACTGGTGATGACAACAGTCGACCTTCGTAACTCAAAATTAGTGGGAATAGACTATCGCCCCAATTCTGTTTATTATTTAAATGGGTTTTCACAACTTCGTCCGAGAAGGGAGTTTGAAGCTCTTCAACTTCGAGAGTTTGCGGTGGCGACATTTTTGGAAATCAACGAGTGTGCACAAGGACATCAATAGAATTTGTACGGAATTGTCTAGTCATTTGCAGTTTTGATGGGGGGGGATTCAGATGAAAGCCACCACTGCCCTATTTGGCATCAACTCAGAAGCGCAGGATCCAAAAATGAATTGGATGATTTCGGCGTTTTAGTGTTATTGTTAGCCAGTTTATTTATTTTGTCAAGTTTATACGAAATTTATTTCAATATGAAACTAAGTCGCTTGTATTTTTAGTTGGATAATTGATCTCAAGTATAACCACTTTTTAATTAAGTTTTGCTTATTTAATTTCCTCCCGTCGACCATTGAGAAAGTACGTAATTGATAAACTTAAAACACTAGTATGACAAGGAGAGTTCTGATGGAGTTCTTCCGACGTATTCCTCTGGATGTACAACGCCTTCCTGATAGTTGACAAGTGAGGCTGTTTGTAGCCTTCTGCTCACTGGGCACGAATGGTAAGTTCTTGAAACGCTTCACAGGGCCCTCAAAGAAGCATTTGGGGGGTCTCCCGCAGCACTATCTCAGGTGTAAAGGTGGTTCTGGGGGAGCATGGAAGAGCAACCAGTATTCATAAGGCTTTATTCTTTTAGCGACTATATGAAGTACCTATTTATTTCTGGCAGATGGACTGACTTCCTGTTGGCACTCTACAGTTCCTGAGTGTAGCACAGTTAAACTCTCCTTTGACTCTTGCCCCAGAAAAGTCGTTCGGCGGACTGGGCGTTGTTTCTCTTTCCTGCCTGGACCAAATCCACAAATATACGATCTCACCCCTTAAAATCCACTCAGAGCTCCACTTCTGTTAGCTCAGCAAAAGTAAATGTACCTTATCTAAGTAGAATGAAATAAAACATTCGTACAAACGGTTTACTAGATAAATATCAAGTTGATTTGAAAACATACATCGGCCTGCGGTCTTAAAATAAAATACGTCGCTACAAAATTCTGATCTCAAGTGTCACGTTGGCAATAACACATCTTGATTGTCAGAACTGAGCGTCTCAAATGGCTTGACGAGAAGGTCGTAATCCATTTTCATAGCAGATTTGCAGTCATCTGGGCGCAGATAGTGAAAATACCTAACACAAAATGCAAAAGGCACTAAAGTCATATGAACACTCGTCAAATAATTGATTTCAAACTCCAAGAGATTTAGTAAAACTTCATTCCCAGCCCAAAACAAACGCTACTTTAACGACGAAATAACAACAGAGAAAGTAGCGAGCGCCTCAAGTTTATTTAGCTATGAGTGGCGTCAGCAGCACCTCACGAATTGATTCTCCATCAGTGACCAGGCCCCAGCTGCCGCGTCTCAGGAGAACACAAGTTTCAACTCCATGCCACACTAACTAATCTCAGGCTGAGTTTCCTATACCAATCCGTTCTGTCCACGTTTTTCCTCTCTCTTTTAACCACATTTGTTCAATCTTTCTCTATCAACCATTGGTAATAAACACAGTCATTATTCGAGCATTTATATAGTCCATTTGAATCCAAAAGTAATTGCATAGAATCAGCGATTTTATATGTGTAAACTGAAAACAGGTAGGCTAACCTCCACATTCGAAAATATCTATTCGTTTTCAATATTAAAGACGAACAGATGATATTTAGGATTGAAAATGAACAGGAGCCTTTTAGGGTGGGAAAGATTGCCTGCCTCTCAAATGTCAGGCGCACTGCTGATAAGAGTTGTAGGTTGGGCAACCAAGGAGGGGGTTCACAAGGTTCTCTCATCAAAGTCAAGGCGCGTACATTACTCCTATATATTGTTCTCCATAAATGTTCCTCTGATTGAGTTCTAGCATACTACAAAAACATTTGTCAACCCACAACTGTTAACGTAACCATCCATTTCACAAAGATCTAGGACAGGATAAAGGGTTGTCCACAAAATAAGTTCCATCTTGCAAAGAAAAATCAAATTTACAGGAATCGTGCCCCATGATATGCATTATTTTTCAACGTAATAGCCACTCGTGTACTTCGAAATTAGCTTTGAAATGCCCTCGTCAAGTGCAATTAGCAGCACATCCATTGTCCAGTTTTTGGCTACTTTCTTGACCACGTCATGTCGAATGAAGCGACTTTTCCTTCGATTTTATGAAAAGATTGTAGTCACTAAGTGCAAAGTCCGGACAACCACTGTTGAGGTGGATGAATCAAAACATTTCATCCAAATTAGTTCTGTTGTGAATCGAGTAACATGAGGCTGAGCATTGTCCGTAGTAAAGACAACATTCCTAATCTTTTGGAAAATTGAGTTTTTCTGACAGGATTAAGTGTATGCGAAATTTTGAAATGCGTGGTATTTCATCATGGAGCTCATCCAAGGTTAGAGGTCAGTCCATGACAAGCGATGTTTGGACTTTCGTCTTCCTGCCTTGAATTCAAGAACCCATCTTCTCACCATCGGTTCAGACATACAGATGACAACCAAAATGTGCCACGTTTTGTGGAACGCTTTCAAATTGTACACAGTCAACGGATTGATCGACCCGATAAAGTGTTTCCTTGGAAATGCCCACATTTTGTTTTCCCAACTATTTCTGTATCACCACCCAAATACAAGGACGTACCTGTTGTTTCGTTTGGTCTGAGAAGAAAACCGGGTTTGTTCGGACCGAGCTATTCCTCTGAGAGCGGGAGAAAAGTCAAGAGCAATGGCTGACCTGTTGAGAAGGTTCGAAGGCGTCAGCAAGGAATGCTCCATTTGGGCTATCTTCGAAGGCTGCCGGCTTCTGAGAATTGACACACGACTCATCATTAGATTTTATGAATGGCGCGACACTTGAGCACATTTATTGTGTTATTGTTGTGAGGCCTACTGAATCGAGAAAAAAAGCTCATTTCAGCATGAGGTGTGTGTGTACCTCAAGTAGGATTGGCGAGAGAACGCTTGGAGTTATTGTGTGTGCTTTTATGAAGGAGCTTAGGACTATGAGCTACTTCCATTGACAAACATCTGAGACCCAAAATGTACAAACAACGAAGGGTTTTTACATTTTTCTATTAAACGGCTCTAACAGTTTTGATTAAAAATTCAAAAATGATCCACTAATCAGTACCTAACGTCTGCTCTCTATGAATATCCGTACAAAAAATTCGTGAATAGATAGAAGAAGTTTTTACTTTCCCTGGCTCTTCAAAGTAGAAAGGAGAGTCATGTAATCAGTTGAGCTCTCTTCAGATCTTTATGTTTCAGACACTCCAGAGTCCGACACTATTGGGGAAAATGGTCCGTGTGTATGTGAACGACTTAGAGACAAAAAGGCAGAACCAAATCAGCTCTCGGTTTCATCTTATAACCTTCAGGTCACCATGGGACGCCATAATAAGGGTACGAGCGAAATTCGCCAAAAAAAAAAATTCATCATAGTGATCAAAACACCAAATATTGTTTCTCTAGAAAACGGCTCCAAAGATGATTAATTTTTTGTATAATGACTGGTGACCTAATAAGATGACAATACTATAAAACTACCATTTGTGGGAAAATGACGAGCAGCGCAATAAATTACCAAACATTTCCACGAAAATCGATTTTAGCGCCCCTGAAATGTGACTAGAATCTTTTAAAAAGATTGGTGTGGTAGTCCAACCTATACGATGAGTTTTCAATAACGCTAAAAAAATATACAGGGGATATTACAGAAATTACGGTATTACAACCACGGCTGTTTCACTTACTACCATTTCTAAAAGTTTTCACCCTATAACTCGTCGTTCACTGTATAATCGTAGAACGTGATTATTATCCTTTAAAAAAAAAACAGCATTTACAGCCTCATTAATTCTCCGTGTAACAATTGCTCAATAATGGACCAATAATGAGTACGAGCAGTTCAATGAGTTACCACTGAGGATGTGATGTTACACCAAGTTTTAATGAACAGCGTAAAAAATAAATTGAGTTAGTAGCAAACCCCATGAACAAACTAAATGAACTTACAGCTAATGAAAGCTGTGCATTGCGGCTGCTTCACCCATAGGGAAATTGAAAAGTCGTGAAAGTGTGGCCCAGTAGGCACCAATGTTAGAATGTGACATAGGGCTGAGCATGATGTTGAAGAGTTCATCTGACTGGAAGGTTTTCGTTATAATCCTGCATTCTAGGGGGAGCGTTCAAACTACTTTAGTTCCCACAAAGTCGATAAAACATGAATTGACTACGAACTGGCCTCTGATTAGGATTAGTCAACTGCCCTGAAGTGTCAGTTTGGGAAGATTTTTGAACAGATCATAAACAGTAAGGAGCGCGCCACTATCTTAGTTCATTCAACATCCGATGGCGAGGGCTTGTCGGAATCGAAAATGTCCAAGTTCAGATTGCACAAACTCGAGCGCGGCAACTTCCGTTACGACTCTAGCGGTGAACGGGAAAACGACTTTAGTTCATCTAACGTCGTATAGATCGCGCAGCTTGGGCGAAATCTGACGTTTCGCCGTAAAATGTTTCGAAAGTCAAGCGGGTAATCAGTTTCTGAACTGGTACTGTCAACTTTTTGTGAATCGACAGGGCAACTTGTTTTTATAACGGGAGGCAATCACATGCTCTCTTCTCCTGTTTGCTAAAAATTCCAGCTCTTCCATGTCAGTTGTGGCCAAACACCTATTATCGTCAAACACCTTCTACTTCCAACTTTATTTATGACCAAAGGGTGGTTTTGGCATGGCTGGGCATTGTACGATCCGTTGGTAGTATGGTAATCGTTTTTGCCAATTTCCTCAAACACTCATCTCCAATGTCATTAGAATCTTGGAAAAATCTCAGGTATTAATCCAATGAAGCGCTGGTACGATGAGTCTTCAATAACTCTCATAATATATATACGAGCTACTCCAGAAATTACGGCAATTCAACCACCACTGTTTCACTTACCATACACTTCTAAACGTTTTTACTCGATAACACTAGAAAAATTATTATTAGCCTTTTCAAAAAATCGCTTCTACAGGGTCATCAATCTAAATAATGGTCAGGGTATGATTATGCACAGTAAATGCCGGAACTGTAATCACTACCACTTTCTGTCGCCTTGAAGAGATGTTTCAAATGAACTGTGTAACAAATAAATTGAGTTAGTAGCAAAAGCTATGAGTACAAGTGAACAGACATAGAGCTAAGGAAAGTTGTGAGTGGCTAAGCACTTGATATTTTTAATGAAAGTTCATGGGAAAACGATTTTCATTAAACTTAGCAGGAGCGCCCAACTAGTCAACGACTACAGTGTTATCTAAAATGTTAATTACTGTAATGTCATTTGGGACAGTCCACACAAACTTTAATCAAGAGAGCCAGTTTTGAGGGGAAAAGAAACTAATAATATAAATAAAGGATTGGTGTCCTTCCTACATTAAGGGGGGGGGGGGCTAATGAAAGTAAGCATAGGATTCTGACAGAATAATGAACAGCGCTTGTACCAGAACAAGATGAGAGTCATCCAGGATGGACGGTACTGTCTGCTCCGACATCCCCCCATAAAATATGCCCCAGCCAATATATTGCTCTTCTACCAGATAGTGAAAATTGTAGAGGTACAGTAAATGTTGAGTGGTAACCTAATGAGAGTCCATTTCCAATGTCACTGTTGAAATACGCAATGTTTTTTAATTGAATGCAGACATGTCTCAGTACAGAGAAAGGGTTTCCACAGGGCTCAGTCCTTGGACCAGCACTTTGGAATGCCGTCTTTGAAGGTCTCCTCGGGAGTCTCCATGGTGCCTATGTAGAGAACCTGACTGCGGTGATCAATGCACCATCCACAAAATCGAGGCGAAAATCCATCAAGTGCTCCGAGCTGTCACCCAATGGTGCAAGGACGTCAAAGTGGCTGAGGAAAAGCCCAGCTCCCCCTCTTGAATTAAATGAGAACCATTAATACGTTTTGGCAGCCATGGGCTTCATTTCGAGAAGGAAGTAAAGTACGGTCACTATAGGTGAGAGGTGGTGTTTCATCCAACACATTTAGTCTATCCAATGAACTGATGCACTACCCTAAGCTTTTCCTCATTGCGTGCAATTAGTAAGGCTACTAGGGGTATGTGTTACAAGGCTATTTACATAGGCATGATTGGCTACTGCCCTGTTTTCTGGGGCAGCGCACTCAGAGTTAATCAAAGGAGAAACTGGCACAATCCCACAGAGGTGCGCTCCTGTGGATCGCGAAGGCAACCGCTGAAGCACTCCAAGTAACCTGTTGACTGCATGATGGACAAGTGGAGAGTGAGAAGGGAGTTCCCTATCTGTGGGCCAATCTCCCCACAACATGAAAACTTGCTGAGATGAATGACAAGCGAAATGAGGACCCTTGTCACAGGGTACGGACCCTTGTGACACGTATGAGTCTTTTCCAAACATCTGTGCATGTCTTAGGGAAAAGTGGACATGGCAACTTCAATGTGGGGCTCCACTTCTTTTTTCTTGAAGACTCCTACACGTCCTGCGCCTCCAATGTGGGGAAAACAAGAAAACACGAGCGATGGTAGTTGGGAGTGCAACCAAACATTCCAGCTTTGACTACCACTAAGCCAGCTTACAACCGTTTCCCCCAGGTTGCGAAGAGGGTTATGACAAAAAAAAAACCTGACCACAGTTGATCTGTTCCTTTGACACTTCGCACCCTAGTAAATAGTTCCATAGATGGGAAACCAGATTAAGAACTCCTCCCAGATAGTATGGGGTTCCTCAGGATCGCACCTCCGCATGGTAACACATAGGCAACAGCTCACTGCCCGAGAGACTGGACAAATAACAACCTACTGTACCTTCACAGGTCTGGGCCCTGTGGATGCTGAACATGTGCCTGGGCTGTTGCGTGACAGTTTAAACTGATATAACTCTCTCATGAAACATTAACCTGTAGATGGCTAGCTCCTTATCCGTGATGATCTATTTATTGATTATTTATCAAAAGGAAATGCAGAACACTTACGTTTCGTTCGTACATCCTGAACCATGATGAAGAGAATCGAGGTACCTCAGGCTGTATGAAGCTATTTCCTCGGTGATTGAGCTCGACTCATCATTTGCTAACGGAGGATTAAGCTCAGTGCTGTCCCTCCAGCAGGTTTCCCAAGGCCTCGGACACGGGTTTTCGTTCTTCCGCTAATAAAAAACACAGAATTTGAATAATGAAACTAAATTAGTTACTATAAATAGAATTCCATCTAGACTAACTGGAAGCACTACTCTACTATGCAAGCAATGAAATGACTGTTCAAGTGAAAAATGGTTTGGAAACAAATAAAAGTAACAACAGGCCAATGCGAGAAGGCAGGGCAGCCCCAAGTAATCAGCAGATATGCTGCTTCAACTCCTATCAACAACCCAACGTAACAAGAACTTTCATACCTGGGTTGAAAGTGAAGAAAGCAATACGTCGATTAGGCACAACAAGCTGACACAACGGCGTTGCACAACATTTTGAGTGGAATGAACGGAAGCACCAAAATCGTAATCACTGAGACTATTCCATAGTCCCCGCACTGAAACGTCTTCCAATAAACTCTGTTGAACAAAATCAATAGCTGTTAGCACTGTGAGGGCAATACATTGCTACGCTACCTTTCACTTATGAAATCTTACTTTGCTCGCGAAGCCTTCAGTCTGGATGAATTCCAATTGCAAGAGGCACTTTTTGGCATCACAATTGTTGGACCAGGAAACAAGTTGTTTGGCTAACGACGAACTGAGAACTCTATTTTCAACTATACATACGGTTCTCAACCAAGTACCTGAAAGCGGCAAGAAGAATGAGAAGTCAAAACTGAGCAAATAATAAAATTTAAATCGAGCATGATTTATGATACCCAATGCAAGACTAATTCCCCCACTACGGGCTGAGGAGCCTTTAAAGCGGCACTACCTGTACAAGCAGGTTATATACCGCAGCATGAGAGATAATTATGCTAACTGTAAGGCGAGGACTGCAATTCTAGCTTCTGATGAGTGCATCAATCCCAATGTTGATTCTCTAGCTGTTCTGAGATCGAGAAGAGTGGGGGTATCAGTGAAATGGTTGGACCGTACATTTATCAGCTGCCTTGTGTCATGTAGTGCCATGTCTCATTTCTTACAAGTTCTCCCCTGAGGCTAAGGGTTCACAGCTATTTTTATAACGTTTTGGTTAATTATTCATCTGCATAATACACCCTGTTATCGATTAGGAAAATTTATTTACAACCTCCCCTCAAAATCAAACTCTTTAACGCTTTCACTGAGTCCAAATCAGGGAAAGGGGTGGGGAATGCACTGTAGCGTTTATTCAAGAGTTGCTACTTTCAACTGTTCCCCAACTAGCTCATTATATCGTCCTTTTAAAGTCGAAATGAATCACACTGTTAAACTATGGGATCGGAAGGTTCAAATATGGAATCATCCCTCACTTCGTCAAATACACGTTGTAACTGTGAGTTCTCGAGTTGCTGCCAAGGTGTTTGCCCAACTGTTTGCTGTGCAAAATTGCCACCTTTTCCCACTGGTTAGATTCATCAATTGAGGGTGCAAGGCAAACATTGTTCTTCAGTGGGGTATGAATGTGGGATTGATCCCAGACAAGTATTGACAAGCATGTCGTTAATGCCATCACAGGCGGGTAGGGGTAAGGAGAATACCTGTTTGAGTTTATTTGGCGATGGCAAAAACAAATTGCCAGATATCAAAATGGCCTACCCGCTCAAAGTTCGGACGCCTAGAAGCAAAAGAAAAATATGTTTGCCCAAGTGTTTTCTGTGCAATATTGTCACCACATTTCCCCACTGCCTTCTTCACATTTTTTAATTGGTCAAACGCCTTCAACTGCTATAATGAGCTGTTATTGTGAACTTTTATCAAGAACCCTTCTGTCGAGAACTGTACTCGTCAACTCCACAGTCTAGGCCCTATTTCCTTTGAATGTGGTATTTCTGTTCTTTCGCACATTTACATTTGATCTCTAATCGTGCCCGTCTGCTCAGCAACCCGATATAATAATACTCAAGGTTGTTATGGACAAAAAATGGTTTAAAAAATTAGCTGAAAACGATATTTTGACAGTTCCATTGCAATTATAGTTTCCTAGATATTTTTTGAAGCTGAGTCGAATAAAATGGGTCCCACACATGCACGACTGCGTCTATATGGACAACATTAATCACAGTAAATATAGCGAGGCAAATTCTACTCCTTCAAGGAACTCGCGGGGCATTGCATTTCTTACACTACTTCCCATCATACACCAAATCCTCATAAACTCGACTTGTCATGTGCCAATTGCGTAGCATCGCTTATTAAATGTCAATGTTGGTTGCTCCATGTTTTGTACCATTTACTAGTATTTTTTGGCATTAGCTTGAATAGGATAGCTCATTTTCATGCTTTGCAAGAAAATAATAAACCGTTGTGAGATCATATGCAGCGTTTATCCAACTGTAATGGTATTTAATTGATTCGTCGTTATTTGCCCCTGTGTTCCATTTTTCATTTCATTTGAAACCGAGTTTTAGGTTTTACTGCACAAACGAGTCGCGCACAACACGGAGGTTCAATTTCTTCATTTTATTACCCCCATGCCTTAAAGCAATAATATAAATATTAGTGCCAGTTGAACTAACCCTGGTTAAGTGATCTAACAGACTGCTAATGAATTGGAGGTTGCACCAATCTCAAACCTTTGTGGGTGTTATCAGTTGGTTAGCTAACATGAGTTAACTAATTCACCATCGGATCTCATTTATCTTCACATTGTGTAATGTATAACCTTCCAATTGGTACTTTACGTCATTTGGCTACCATTTCGTTTTTTTTTTTTGACTAGTTAATTGCTCATTTACTCGGCATAGAAATGTATTAGTTATGAGCTGCAAAAGTGAAATGATACATGTTTTAGATGCAGTTGAAAAGAAGAATTGTTCACTGGAGTGCTCTGTGCAAAAAGAATGTGAACTGTAATTATTTTGTGTTCTAGGAAAAATTAAATGAATACAGGGAACATACACTTGACGATGTCGATGTAATTTTAATCTTTCGAAAGTTAATCGCTACTTCAGAACAGTCAACAATGCATGTTAGGTGAAACTATCCTTCTGAAAGTTAAGTAGCTCCCGTTACTTACTGAAATAATCCAACCTGAGCGAAGAGAAATTCACGTCGATTTCGAGAAGGGAGGAGACTTTAGACAGCAGGTGTTTGCATTTCCTTTCATTCGCAACAAAAACGACAGGTCGTTTGGACGAAGCAGCAAGAGTGGCCACAGTTGAGAGAAAGCCGTCATCGTAGTCAGTGAACACTAAATCCGCCTATTTAACGTGTTTCAATCACAATAATTAGCTCCGCTGAAATGGCGTATAATTACTGCACATGAAGTATTGCAATATGGGAAGCAAGAATGTGGAGAGGTTCCTTGGCCTTTCCTGTTTGTCCTTTCGTCACCCCGTCTGAGTTCACTATGCACCAAGGAGCGAGAGTATAGTAAGGGTTCCTCGGTCGTCCTCTCAACTTCATTGAGCGATTTTTGTTCCCCGAGTCAAACGATCACGAGGGCCCAATGCCTTCACCTTCTCAGGTATTCACAATTGACAAATAACTATCAATTCGAAAACCAATTTTTCAGTATGTGTGGTGTATTTATTTAGTTTATTTTTTGATTAATTAAAAATGGGCGATCCTAATTATTAGTTACAACAGCTCCAGTTAGACTTTCTATAGGTATATAAGTCTGGAGTCAGTGACATGGGACCCAAAACAGACCATAACGATAAAAATATTTAAAAAAGTAAAAAAGTGTGTGAGGGAGGACCGAGGAGAGATTGGAAAGCCAACAAAACAATTAAAGAATAAATGTAGGCAAAGTGTTCTATGGCAACCTACCACGATACAACAGAAAATTAGAGGCTTCTGAAAACAGGTTGTCAGAAGAGAACAACGCAAGAAGTTGAGTAACAGAATTAAGCTGATGGTTATTTGTACAAGAGAGTAGGAGCACAACCCCATCATTAACCTCCCTTCTTTTTCAGAATATCATTAGATCATGTGTCTCAAGAAAGATTTCATTCATGTAACATTCATACTTCTGTCTAAAAATGACTCCACACTGAGACTTACATCTTCGATGAGAATGAGCGACTGTTTATGAAGAGGTGGCGCTGCTTTCGCCGCCTTACCTTTCTTCTTGCTAACTAAGAACAGGAAAAAGATGTAAAATACGAGGAATTAGAAAAAACTTAACTAATTCAATAGCGAAATTGTTTCTCACCGAGGCCAAAAACCTGATTTGTTTCAACTTTGTGGGATTGAAGGGCTTCAGAAAACTCTTGAAGAATCCTTTTCCCTGATCTATTGGAAGATGCGTTCAGTTCTAAAACCTGAAAACCGTTAGGATTTAGATAACTCACGGAGAAAGTGTGGAAAGCCGTTATCAAAAGAGATAAACATTGAGAGGAATTATCTGTTCCACGCACAATCAGTAAAGATAGATCTGCGTGGAAAATATAATTTCTTTTAGTTTTTATAGCTTTTGGCTGCAATTCGTTTCTGCCATAGTAAAGATTCTGTGCTGATTTATTCAACTAAATGACTAAGATAATCTTGTAATTGCCCTATGTTTTGAGTTCATGAAACGTAACAATTGTTAAGATTGCCAGCAGGATGTCTCTAATGGTGGAAGAATGTGAACCTCCCTTACTTTGCAGCAATAACGTCATTGACCTCAGTAACGCTACTGTGGCGTCTATGAACAATAAATTATTTGACGCTACGTTTCCCGGTATGTCGAGGCAATTTCATTGTAGTCACATGGAAAATTATCCCTTGCCCATGAAATAGAAAAATCTATATCTATAATACAGGACGGCACCGCTCATAAATGGAATAACAAGAGAACTGATAGATTCGAATTCAACTCGATGCTCTGAAACCCACAACCATCGAAAAACCTTCAGAGCCAGTAGTACCACCATGATAGCTGCTTGTGGGAACACGAGTTCAGGCCTGATACTCCACGAACTGTAGAAGTTATAAAGAAATGAGGAAAGTTTCATTACACAGTGGAGTTGAACATATATTGAACAATTCCGCCCCACAAAAGTTCAGCCTAAACGTGGTTCTTTTGGCCCACGAGGAGCCGCTACTGACACGCCAGGACCAGGTGCTATTCTTCCTAAGAAACCTGAAGAACAAACACGACCCCGCACAATCAACTCCTGAGGATGAAATGGGAACTCAAGAGCCGACTTCATCAAAGCTTTCTCGGAGGTCAGGTCGTGCCACATGACTTCCAGGTCACGTAATGGATTTTTCTGGTTGGACGAGTTAGCGCAGGAGGACTGTGACTACACTACACCTCGACATACGTAGCAACACCATTAATTATTATGCTTCGACCAGTTGTTGTTACAATGTTTGCTTGTCCTCAATGATTGATGCCATTCCTGGCCAACATATAAAACAGTTTAACATACAAGTGCATCAAATCATTTATAATTTATCGTTCACAGTCACCACAACTACTCTGCCAATATCGCCTCTGGGGCTGAAAATAGTACTCTCACTCTTCGACAACTTTTTCCATTTGCATCTTTTTGGGGTGGGCAGCAAGATCTGTAGATAATCATTGCAGTTAATAGTTTTCTGGGTTGTATATTTTACACGTTCCCATAACAGTTGTGGTTCTTAAACATTTTGTACTATTGAATGCAAGGCTCACCTGTTGCATCTTTTCACAATAATAATCCCATTGTGCTCTGTAGCATAATCTTTAGATCATGATTACAGTTGTGGTGGCTCCACTGGGTTCTTATTACAATTAATACCTCCTCCTGTCACAATTTTCTGATTTTATTTTACGTTTACATGTGATCCCCCCCCCCTTTCGCACAAATCTAATCAAGGAGATGACTGATTACCCTTTAAATTCTCACCACAGTTATTGTGCTCCTCTGAATACATAAGGATGTCCCCCTTTCTCCTCGTATCCCCTTTAGAGTACCAACTCATCATGAGACCTCACTAGAATGAGCAGTAGATTACCAAATACTTCACAATGTTTGAGCGTCACAATTCAAATTTTATTAAATTCTAAGTTTTTTCTTTGAGGTTGAGAAACACATAACAACACCACGCAAATGAACAAAATAACATACCTTATATCCTAGTTCATTGGCTACGGCATAAACAATAGCAGTTTTTCCAACCCCAGGTGGTCCAGTTAGAAGAGCAGCTCTTTTAAATTTAGGCAATGCACCGGATGAGTCTTCATTCGTAACGAAATCGTCGTCGCTGCAAACTTCTCCTAATTCCTCTGAAACCAAATAACACTTAGTAAAATTCGAACAGTACACTCAAATAACGTCATTACATTTATATTCAGACTAAAATGTGGCTAATATCGTCAACCTTTCGTAGCATTTTCCTTCAACTTTGTCAACCAGGAGCGGAATTTGTCTACATTGCCACTGTCAGCGAGGGGTAAATGGGAAGAGCATTGAGGTTTGTATTTCTCACTCCACATTTGTCCTTCGTTGTTCTTTTTCAATTCTCTCAAGTCTTTGAACCAGGAGGAAATGGGGAGGCGGCTCTCCTAAAATTTAAAGGAACGAATATTAAAATGAAACGTACTTTTTGCACTTGTATCACAGTACACATTGTCAACTCTACAGATACACATTTGACGTGCTGCTCAATGAGCCACGCGAAATTTATCACAGGGATTCCCCCACAACACAGTATAATCAACTCAAAACGCGCATACTTAATCTACAGGTTGAGTCGAGAACCCCCCCACAGCTGCGAGTGTGGTGAAGGGTCTGCTACCCCTATGGACTGGACAGGGTTTACATGACCCCTCTCAAAACTCCGCTTCACTTCTATTAGACTCGCTATTATATCACCTAAAAATTCCATTACCATCGTAACTTTTTGCCTTTCCAAAGGCCGGCTCTGAAGTGAGATTTCTTGTGGTGCGAGTGGTAAAAGATGCCCGTATCTAAGACGTTACTCCTTATCTTGGCGTAAGGTTTGTACGCGTAATCGACACAGAACTGGTGCACCATTCAGCGTGTGATGAATTTATCTAAAACCATCTTCACATTTAGCCGAACACAGGATATTTTGCGCACACAACATATGAAGTCACAACATGGGTATATTCGATCTTTACACAAATCAAATAGAAGAACTTATTTTGAATGGTACACCTGATATGATACATCTGAAAAACGCAACGGCGCAACTTTATTTTTCACCATAAAACCTGAAAATAGTGACACATAAACGGCGAGTCCGTCCTCATTCTAAAAGAAAAATAAAGCTTTGAAGCTTCGAAAACAAATGCGCTTAAAATATAGAAGTTGTACACAGCCAAATTATTGGAGTTGGAGAGAACACCCTCAAGTTCTATAAATTCTTGTCAGTAATGTGGCAAACATTGAAGTCAGAACCAATATTCTCATTCAAGATTCGACCTAGTTAGTAGTGATCAAAAAACCCTGATTGGACATGGGTCTTAGGAAAGTGTTGAGATGCATGGCACCAGGCATTTTATCAACAGATTACAATGTGAGTTGTGTAACAGAATACTAACTTTTAATTCATCTTTAAGCCGTTTTAGCTCCTTTTTCTGATCGACAGCCGGTTTAGGTTTAGGGCGTGACTCCTTACAGCAATTCGATTCGGCTGAGTGTATTTGTGAGACTGAAGACCAACCAGGTAACTCGATTCTATTCTCACTGGGTCTCAAATTGATGTCGACTGAACTCAAATTCCAAATCAGGTGCATCGAGTCTCTCTGAAGAACATGACTAACCTTCGGTAAAGCAGCAGGAGATCCAACAATTTGACTGCTGAGAACAGTACGTAAAGAATTACACAATGGCAATACCATGCAAAATACAAAATACATTAAAAACGTAATTGGTACCAGGTAAATTTCCAACCAGGCAGGTTATAGGAACCAATTTCGTTAGTTCTCACCTTGCAGAAGACGATACGATTTTCTTGAGAGGAGCAGGAGATCCACTTAGCAGAAAATTTTGTCTAGCTATTTTCCGATCTTCGCTCAATTCGATAAGAGGTTTGGCGACGCGATCCCCGACAGAGAAAAATGATGTCAATGTCCCTGTCGAGTGAAAAATGCCATGAAACGCACGTTGTAAAGGCACTTTATTCTGTTCACATCAATTTTGCTGAAGATGCTAGAGGCATTTGGCGGAGTTTATAAGGAAAAAACTGCACTCAAATCGATTTTCGTCGAAATGTTATTAATAAAGGAAATTTATATTCCTGCTGTCGTCATTTTCCCACAAAAATTTGAGAAAAATAAATCTAATGCTTTGATTACTTTGATAACTATAATGAATTTTGGAAGGATTTTGCTTTATGTTTGCTCCCCGTAGTCTCCTGTGGGCTTGTTATCAAGTTTGAGTTGATTTGGCTCTGCGGTTTTCGCTCATTCAAGTTAACGGACACACACAGATCATTTTGGTAAGTGGGTTGGTCTCAATTATTATACAACCATAATTATACTGCCATTGTGTAGGTAGTGCAATAGCCTACCAAACAGAAGTTTTTTTATAACGCCAGTGCGAGGTTTGTTAGAAAGAAACTGCATTAAAATCGCCTTTCGTAGACATTTTCGATTATTTATTGTTTTGCCACAGAATTTGAATTCCCCAATCAGCGCCTTTAAAATGGTAAAGATCTGAAAAAAAACTATACAAAAATGTAAATGTTTAGCCAATTGTATTACTTTCCTTCTTACTTCGTAGGGACAAGGAAAGTAAAAACCCTGCAAATTATTACACAATGGTTTATTATTCTCATGAACAGCTTGACCTAGTATTAGTTCTCCCCCATCCCATTCGATTCAGCATCGAATACTAGTAAACCATACGAAACATGTCCTGGCTGCAATGGAACTACAGAAACAAAACGTCTGATGATTTTGCCCCGTCGGGGGGGGGGGGGGGGAGGCGAAAAGGGAGTTGAGCCGCCCGCCCTGCAGCGTTGCCGCCGTTTTTTATTGAGACGGGCGGGAGGGAGTTCAAACGACGAAACGCTGTAGCTCCCACGTTGTACTGCGTTTCATCAATTTTTTTAACCGTTTTTTGCTCATTACAACCACGGGCTTCGTCCGATTGGATTGCCGAGATGGCGGGCACAACTAGATACCAAATCGGATTTTTGTGCGAAAGAACGAATTTTTTAGACCACGTTAAAGGCACAAAACGGCCCGGACGGCGGACGGACATTGCAAATTTGGAATCTCCAAGTCTTGAAACGTAAAGTATCAAATTTTGAGGAGGGGTTGTAAAAAATTTTTCGTGACCGAAAACATAAGGTTATTATTCAGAATGAATAATAAACCAAAAGCCCCGACTTTGCTATGTTCCGAACTCTCACTAAATTACCCCAGTTCTCAAAATGGTACTTACACAAAAATGCACTATGTTAACAAAATCCCACGAAATTATCCAAACGCTTACTAAATTTGGATAGTTCCCAAATTAGGGTAAGATTCAAAATCTGGGCAAACTCTCTAAATCAGTCGTTTTATTGCTACAATACCGAATTCGATTAGAATATGGAGTTTTATCCTTAATTACAGTTCCACACAGTGTAGAGATTTACCACCACAAACAGGAAACTGGGACGAGGGAACGCGAGCACCGGCGACACTTCAATGAGACAACAGCTCCATTTAGACTGACAACACCGAATTTTTGAGTAAATTGAGAAGTTTGAGGTGCCTACACAGCACAAATGCCCGTAGACGAGCCTTCGTTAAATAGAAGAGTTTGGTTCATCCCGGGACATTATCAAAATATTACGTTACCGACTTTCCAACTTCCCACCAAATATTGTTGAAATTAGCCAAGCTACCAAAATAACGCAGAATTAGTTATGTCCTTAAAACACAAAACGCCGTTAAAAGTTCTCAAGTTCCAAAAATTGGGCAATTATCGGATAATAGGGTTAAACCGAATGTGAACCGTTTCCTAAGCTCGTAACTTTAATACCACATTCTATGTCGTATTCCTCAAAATTACAATAAACCTTGAATGCCAGCATTGTATAAGCCATTACTCAAAAAAATTAAAATTCAACTTTCAATGATATAACTCCAGTGAGGAGCAGTTGCTACGCACTGTTTTATCAATAGTTATTTCAGTGACTGCATTTAAGTAAACGGGTTACGTTTCTAGTTACACCAAAACACGGAATAAGTGAGGTGACGTATTATTCCATATATTCGATTGGAGTAACATTGCAATCGTCGTTAAATAATTAATCGTGGGCCCCGATTAGATAGGCGAGCTAGGCCATTGCTAGTTCGGTAATTAATCGAATTTGTCGTTAATAACTAATTTCACAATTTATAAGCCCAATTCGTCCGTCGATTCGTTTTCTGGATATCGCGACTACAAATTTGGAGGAATGCCGAAAATAACTGAGGAATTGATAAGAAAGAGAAGCGAGCACAACGAGCTTCAAATTGGAAGTTTGGAAGAACTCACTCTGCACCAAGAAGGCATAGAGAAGCTCGAGCACATTCAAAACTGGTGCAAGGATTTGAAAATTCTCCTTCTTCACGACAACATAATTAGCAAAATAGAAAACTTGGGCAAATTGAAAAAGCTCGAGTACGTTAATTTTACACAGAACAACATTGAACGAGTGGAAAACCTCAGCGGGTGCGAATCGTTGAATAAATTGGACTTCACTTTGAACTTCATAGGGGAACTAACGTCTATAGAAAGCCTGAAAAACAACGTTCACCTTAATGAATTGTACCTCACGGGGAACCCTTGTCGTGATTATGTAGGATACCGAGCGTACGTTATAGCAACTCTACCACAACTACGCACGTTGGACGGGGAAGAGATTTTGCCATCAGAAAGAATCAAAGCTCTTCAAGATTATGGAACAATCCGAGCGGATATTATAAAACAGCAAATTGCACACAAGATTTTCAGAAGTAAGCAAAAACACAAAAACCAATGGAAAGTTGACAAATGGAACGAGGAAACGATCATTTGCTGCAAATCCCCAATGGGAGACATGGAGCACGCAAGCGAGTATTGGAACGAAATAAGTGACCACAGCCCAGAAACAAGATTTGATCTGGCAATGCGACAAACGCTCAACAAGGAACCCTACCCTGGAAGAGACATGTGGGGTAACACCCAAGTTTTAAAACCTCCCATTAAGCTCTTTAATTCAAGCGGTAAACCGCTGAACGTCAACCAAGCAAAAATTCCATTCAAATTGACCGAATGTTTAGAAGAAAACTCTTACAAACTTGACATCGCCGTGTACAAACACTTGGACTCGTCCCTTTTACAAACTGAGATCGAACCTTTTTACGTTAGGGTGATGATCAAGAAAAAACTCTTACAGCTATCGCTGATGGAAGAGGTGAGACCTGACGTGTCATGTGCACAAAGATCACAAACTACTGGTCATTTGCTCGTAACGATGCCTTGGGTTAGAAAGTTGTACAACCGCCCTAAAACCAATGAGCCGAAAAAAGAAAGGAAGGAAGAAAGATTCGATTCAAAACCACAAAGGGAGTTTTTGGATGTGAAAGATGAATTCGATCTGAAGAAAATGTTGACAATAGAAAAGAACTGGCGACCAGCTGAGACGAAGGCTCCACTAATTGAAGACCCTGAAATTCCTCCATTAATTTGAATTAAATAAAACAACTCGTACGTGTGCTTCTAAAAATGAAACATTAAATATCTGTTGTGAAGCATCATGCTATTTTCCTTACTCTACTGGATTCCCTCATTAATGCTTCATTGTGCAGTTCCTGCCAACACCATCCTTCACCTGCATGAAATCCTACGCTCATTCTCAATCCTATTTGTTTGAAAACAGGGGAAGTAGGCTTTGTCCCCACAATGAGTCTTGGAAAGTCTTGCACATTTGCAAAACTGGTTGGATTTACCGTGAATTTAAAAACGTAGATGACCAAGAGTCTTCGTGACCTGGATAATTTACAAAACTTGACCAAGTACTAGATAATTCAGTGTTATTTTAAAATGTTGGCCAATTTATTTTGAGTAATTTATAAAGTTTTGAAAACGTGGGAGATTAGTGAATTTGTGGGAAGTGGACGATTCAAATGTGATTTTGAGAGATGGTTGGGAAACTTGGATGATTTAATAGAATTGAAGAAATTAGTGATTAACTATGGTTTCGGAAACATGATTGATTTAACCGACAGAAAATTGGTGATTTGGTGGATTTTTGAAAATTAGTTTATGAGTAAGTGGAATCCCAATTTAGTGAAAACTAGGTAACTAGTGGATTTGACGAGATTTTGTAAGGTTAAGTAATTCAAAAATATTTGGCGCGACGCATCACACAACTTTCCTTGGCCTCGCTTGCTTTTAGCGATTCCCTTGACTCTAGCAACTAATGAAATCGGTTTTTCATTCTGTTTCGAATAACGTTCTACACGACTGCAGGAGGCGAATATGGTTCTGGATGTTATTGCGCAGCTCCTACTTGTGACCGACCATTATTGAGTAATCTGTTCATATGTGTCAAGAGGCTATCTATGAGTTTTTTATTGATAAGGATCCAGTAAAACCTTCACCCATTCACGAGTCCAATCTACAGAAATTCTCCATATCCATATTTTTGGTCGTATGGAATATTACGAATAAATTTAAAAAACAATGACCCCAACTGTTCTTTGGATAAATTGACTGTGAGCATATTTTTTTAGCACATTTTCATAGAAAAGAATAGTATTGAAGTTGTACCTAAAAATCGCAACTATTTGAGAATTTTTGGAAATAAATTGCACGATAATTCATGTGTGTCACGTAACTTTCCAACAAATCCTAGATTTCAATGTTTTTGAACACATGTATTCAATCGAAAAGTCAATGAAACACAATATTATTTGCGTTTGAAGCATTAACTTACCATTGTGCTTTATTCTCGGTCTCGCTTGTATTTCTTCACTAGGAAAAGTTGAATTGGAATTTTCATCTCTTAAATCAATAACAACTAGATTGTCCAACCGTCGATCTTTGGATTCACATCCTGTAGAACAGAAAGCGATGAGTAAAATATTTCAGTTACATCATCAATTCAATAATTCTAGTGATTCAGTAGCGTACAGAAGCAATTATCAATAATTTATTTTTTTTTGTATATAACCGACGATACATACAGTATGAACACACAATTACATATTTTAAACACGAACTTTTCTCGATAGGAAATCGAATAAATAATATCTTTTGAAAAGCTAAGTGATTGACATTATGTTCATTAAAACATTATTGAATTGAATGAATGGAAATAAAAATATTACTCGTAAGAAAAATAACTACCCAATTGCTTAAACTCCTCAATTGAAAAACCCTGCAAATTATTACACAATGGTTTATTATTCTCATGAACAGCTTGACCTAGTATTACTGCTCCAAGACTCATCCCATTCAATTCAGCATCGAATACTAGTAAACCATACGAAACATGAACTGGCTACAATGGAAATACAAAAACTAAATATTCCTTCGGCGCCCGTAAACGTCAGTAGCCGGAGAAAGTGGCATTGGCGCCTAAACAGGGGGGGGGGGGGGTTGTGAGTCGAGAGTCGAGCGGGTGGCATTGTGAGGCGAGGCGGGTAGCGTTGGGCAGGTGGTTTTTATGAGACGCGAGGGAGGGAGTACTAACGACGAAACGTTGACTTCTGCTGTAGTTCCCGCATTATACTGCGTTTGGTTAATTTTTTTAACCATTTTTTGCCCATAACAACCATGGGCTTCGTCCGATCGGATTGCCGAGATGGCAGGCACAACTAGATACCAAATGGGATTTTTGTGTGAAAAAACGAATTTCAGCACCCCCTGTTTACATTAATATTTCTGATAATTTTCGGGTGAAGAAGTATCACACCTCAGAATCCCATCCCATTCGATTCAGCATCAAAAAATACTAGTAAACTATACGAAACATGACCTGACTACAATGGAACAACGAAAATTGACATTTTCCTGGCGACACTAGGCGATTGGCACGACGTGACAAGTCAAACTCACAAGTGAGAAATTATAGAAATGAGTGCAGGCTGGGGAGAAATGATAACTTCCGCTACACTGTTCTGCAAGTTCCCTCGAGTAGTATAATTTGCTTTTATATTCACTGCTCCTTCACTATTTTTCATCTAGACATAGTCCTACAACTCTGAGACCCGTGCATTTGACTTATTATCGAAAAATACCTGGGGAACGGTACCATACCCGATGTAGTCGCCAGAATTTCGTATTTTTCTCATTTTTTCGACTCATTCTTTTGTCCATAACAATCAGTGGTTTTGTCTGATCAGATTGTCATGCAAGTGGCCAAAACTTGATTGGAAATGAAGTTTTTGTGCAAAAGAAAGAATTATTGCCTTCCATCTTGATTGCCAGTCCATCCCCCCATCTGAGAAATGGAATCAATGGGAAAGCAGAACCAAGCCCGAAGTCCAGGTAACAACAGGAATGTAGGTGGTGGAGCTAGCGAAGGAAGCGCATTCACAATTTCCCAGAGCTTCCTCACAATGTGCATTAGCCAAAGTTAGAGAAGGCGATGCGAAGCATCCTAGCGAAAAGAGCCTCATGCACCTGTTCTTCGCGACCCTTTGATTTGTGATACAAAAACTGCTCCTGAGCGCATTCAGACAGAGTGAGGCGACGACGAAAAGGAAGAGCCAAAGAGCCTGTTCACATTCTTGCCCCCCAGGCTACTCTGCAAGAGTCTGGTAGGGCCTTTACATGTGGGAATTCGTAGCCAGTGCTTCACACCAAACACAGTTGCTATTATTCTCTCCTTCATTAACATTCAGCAAGCTTTAATTTTTTAATGCCATTCACAGCAATTGTCTTTTAATAGTCGTTATTAATGTTTAATTTCATAAACAACTGTTAATTTTTGCCATAGCTGGCTTGGTATTTTCTCAAATGATAAATGGAAGGGAGGTGTTTAGCTACATACATTACGATTGTATTTACAACAGTCATTTAGATGAATTTGTGTGGGATATTCCTCATAGCAATGAAGATTTTGGTGGTATAAAGTTGATACAAGATGTTAAAATGGACTTGGGCGTTCTGTTAAGTCTAACATCTTATTCGGCTTCACTTCAAGCGTGAAGAGTTCCATTTTACGATTAAAGAATCGATATGTTGTGTGACCAACTTGATTATAGATTTACTTACTAAGGCCATCCTGAGGAACATCAATTGATTCGCTAGTTATAACATCGTAATCTTCTTTACTAGTCGTTTTAGTCTTTTTTCTTCCATTACCAAGGGATACTTTCAATTTCATTTTGACTTCTTCAAATTTTGGAGACCTGAAATAAAGACATAAAAAATTATGTAACACATTCTTAGTTAGGCAGTGCAAAATGTGGGTTCAACTTCACCCAGGCACCAACAGAAAGGTTTATGTAGATGCTAGACATGCTGTGGTTGGTTAGAAAATGGTCGTGATCCACCCTGACCATAGGTGGATTGTTATCAGGATGGGACTCCGCCTTCTTCTCCCGTCTGTCCCACTGATCTTACCACTCTAGAATCGTTCATCTGGATATTTACACCTAGTCCTAGCACAAAATCGCTCTGGAGACATGAGACCAGGTGTGACTCTCACAACAACTATCATCACAGCCTTCAAACTGTTTTTACACTGTGGAATCATTTTCATCGAAGGCGTTCTAGCTACGTAGTCATCAGCAAATTATGTGAAAGACAGTGAGCAGCTGCTTCCTACACACTACTTGCGGCATCCCCGTTATCCTAACTAAGGTTGACTAATCACACCTCAAGTTGCACTGGCCCAGTGAGGGCTGCCACATCGTTTTAAATTATTCACTTGGGACCGAAACGACTTCTCAAATATCTCAGCTTATTGTTCTGTATACAGTGGGCCCCTGTTGATCCAGACCTTGCTAATAGATGTCAGATATCTCAGATTGGCCTACTGAAGAATGTTTTCCCCTTTCCAGCCAGTCCACAAGCCTGGTCAACACCGTAAAATGGGGATCCCAACGTTATTCGATGTTATTCACACAATAATCACAGTTGTCCACAAAAAATCTGGATAAGATGGAGTCCACTACATGAAGAAAAAGTAAAGTGTACAGAATATACAAACCTATGTCTTCATTTTGTTTTTTTTTTTCAAAATAATCAAACTTACTTTTACTACTTTCTCTTACGTACTTGTTTCAGTAACATTAACCTGACCACTTATAGTAATGTGAAAATGTACGTCCTCGTGCCCAACCTACCCCCCAAAAAAACGTATAACGTTTTACACAAACCTCTGATTTGTCTTATCACCATTTGCAGGTGGTTCGTGAACTAAAGCTTTTACTTTCAGTACAGTAGGTTTGTCGACTCTTGAACTTGTCGGCGTTTGAGTTTTGTCGACTTTACAAAAGTAATTCAGTAAACTATTGCTGGTTGACGGTGGAGAGTATTCGACAGTTTCCGTCTCTGTAAGCGGCGTTTTGTCTGAACTGATTTTTCGTTTCTTTTTCCCAGCAGAACTGTCTTCGGCAGTCTGACTTTCTTCAGAAGACAAATCAATCGTTTCGTTTTTGCCTTTTGCAGGAACTGGAATATTTTCTTCGGTAGCCTCACATATCTTTCTTTTGCTGTTCCGTTTAGCCTTCGTCTTTTTACTGTGCAACTCACCTAAAAAAAAAAAATAATAAGTTTGAAATATTGTGTTTTACATTTAGCTAATTTGAGAAATTTTTGTAACGATTGTAAGGCAAATTATCGCATTTGAGCTGATCGTATTGACTGGTCATCAAAGATAACAGTACGTTAACTAAGGGATGTGGATGCAAATTACAAGACCGTCCTATATTCCAAGACATACAGGTAATGGAAAGAAAACTCAACGTATATATGGATGTTCCCAGGTTCAAGATAAATAAGTGCAAATAAGGAAGAGGAGAGTTTCGTTGAGTAGGTGTACAACTTTTAAAAGCCCAAGGCTTTTGGTTTATTATTTTTAGGTTGATTTCTTATGAACGGTCCAAGACACCACTCGTGGATAAGGCTTCGATAACCTGGAACTGTTACTTGATATCTGCTAGTCACAACTGTTATCACTGGCTACTGTCAAGAACTAGAACTCTTTACAATTTTAATTGGATCACTCGACTACGGCTGAATTATGGAATCAAACCATTTATCCTTCTCCGACAATATCCCATTGTAACCCAAATATCGTCTTTCAGTTCACGAGTAGCCACCAAAGTGATTGAACTCATTTTGCCTGTCAGTCGAAACACGAATTCCCACACTTCGATCAAGTGTAAAAGGCTTTTGGAGTGTAATGAATTGGTGTCAGTTTCATATCAGACAAGTATGCTTGTCCAGAAAACCCCAAAATGTTTACCCATAACTTGAGAGGTGAGTAATATTTTTAGTTATTTTTGTTTCACGTCAGATTAATATTCATATCTGTTGCACATTTCTGGTCTGTGACAAAAACTCAATTCCGTACGTTGTGATTGTTTTCATTAACTTCCACGACAAAGCTCACCCCCTCACTTGATCAGCTCACTGTTACCAGTAGTCAAGTAACACTTACGATTAACAAAGCCTTATATACGAGTAGTGTCACAGCCCAGACATTGGTACTCAACCTTCGCTTTCCTTTCTCCTACATAGTGCGAGGGAATGTAACTTAATAGGCAGAAAAAAAATGTTTGACTCAAGTTCAGATCTACACGCTACAAACTAGACATCCAAAACATTTACTGGCATACTTACTCATCGCGCCATTCATTCAGAGTTGTATATATACCTCTCAATGACATTTGACACTGATGAGGTAGTTAATACGTCAGCTGTTTTCAGATAACTATTGTCACAGTATAATCTAAACTGATATTACGAGAAACTCCGAATCGTATCACAGCTCATAGTCACGCGTTATACATGTATAAGCTCCAGCTGTAGGGCTGGTACTGGTACTCACTGCCACAACTTCGTGGGTTAAGAGAAGGGGGCTTCAGCTCGGGGCTGCTCCTTATTGACTGATTAGGACAATTAGGAAGCCAAAAATGTAACAATTGAAGCAACAAAAGAACGCCTATTCGTAATTCAATGATCGCATATTCATAATTATTCTAGCGCTTAAGAATTAGTTTACCGTCAGCGTCCCCTTTCTTTTTCTTCTTAGGCTTACTCCTGCTTTCAAAACTGGGCTCTTCTACTTCGTAATTCGCATCATACTTAGTATTTTTTCGCCTCTTCCTATTGGACCGCAGACTTTCTATCGGTAGCTCTTCTGTGTTATCCACTACACCCTTAGTACCGAAAAAGTCTTTAATGCCTTTCATTACCCGTCGTTACCGCAACTAATCGAAGGTCATTAGTGTCAAAACGAACGGCACATGATCTTGTACAACACGGGAAAAGAGTAGATACAACACCAGGAATTAGAGCGATTTTGATGATACAATATATCCAACGCGCTAAAAATAGTTCGAGACTGCTAATGATAAACATGAGTTTGGCCTTCCCGCCATTTCCGATTACACAGATAACCTTAAAGGATTTCACTATCATCATCTTCTTTCGACTCTTGCAAAACTGACTTTGGGTTCATAAATCGAAAGTGGCCCATCGATTTCTTCAAATTAACTACAACCATTCGTGCTAACTTAGTAATTAATTTCGAAGTTAACATTAACACATAATAAAGGCTAATTAAGTATATTTTACTCATTAATAAGTACTGACTGTACTACAGCCCTTGAAACGCCCTGATTTAGTGGGAAGACGTCCAGGGGTTTTCTTTGATGGAGTACTTGAAACTCTAACACTCTGGATAACGAGGCAATCATAATTTGTAAACGAACTGCTCGCTTAATATATCAGTGCTACTCAGTTCCCTATGGGTGCTTCAGGTACTTTTGAAATAAATTCGAGGTTGTATAATAATAAAACTCCCTCTGCATGTCATCATTGATACTGTTACTGATAATTATTCAACCATGTGCATTACATTTCAATATATTTTTAGCTTCGCCACCTATGCGATGAAAGGTGCCATATGCTGCTTACTTTAGCAAAGAGGTTCGGAAGGGCTAACGGGAGTACCACACATAGTTCCAGAACACTTTCCTCAGCGCTTTTGACAATTTTTCTAGTCTTGGGAAAGTAACCATTACGCTTAAGACTAAACCCATGCTGAAAATAGATGCTCACTCATTCTTTTGTAGTGTTGATGGTGAATAATATATAGCAACATAATCGATTATTCCCTAGTACAATAGTACTGAGCAAAAGAAACTATAAAATGCTACAAATTATTTATTACAAAACGGTTTAATATTCTCTTGCACAGCATGATTGTGACCTATTCTGTTCAATTCAACTCGAAAAATATTAAGAATATAACATGACTAGACTCATATGCAAATGAAAATGTTTGTAGAGCACCACTAAAACCCATCCCATTCGATTCAGAATAGAAAAGTACTAGTAAACGATATGAAACCTGACCCCAACAGAACAACAACAGTTGACCTGTTCTAAGTGATGCTAGTTAATGCATGGTGTGACCAGTCAAACTGTCGAGTGGTAGGAATGGAACAGGAGGCAGAGTGGGCATTGAACACAAGCCGTGAGTTTCTTCAAGTAGTAGAATTTGCCTCGCTATATTAACTGTAATTTCACTGTTACGACAATAACAGGAAACACAACATTATGGCGGCAATGAAACTATCAAAATTTCATTTTCGGCCAATTTTTAAACCGCTTTTTGCCCATAACTACCATCAATCATCACGGGGAACTGCCAAATGAATTAACATAGCCCAGTGCTTGAAACATGGTAGAGATCGATTTTGTTCTTTATTACGATTTCCCCGAGGGCAAACATCGAAAAAGTCTGTTGCAGGAGATACTTGGCTCAGGAAGCCCTGTGGAACATTATAACTTAAGGCCGCTTGGGACATTTAGTTTGGTAATAATATACAAATATTCACAAACGTTAGAGTGAAGGATTCGAAACGTTTTCAAAAGCTCTTTTTCACACGATGAAATACCTTCAATTTCGATTATAAGTCAATAATACGAACCCTCAATATCACACGCGGGTCTCTGAACAAATCGCAGAAGAATTAAATTGTAAAAAGTACATTTGAAGAAATAACAGGAAAGTCGCTGTCGAATAAAATTCCGTTCCAATCGAACGAACTTACGTCGCTCGGAACGGATCAATAATGTATTGTTCCTCGTGGTCTCGTCGGTCACATCAGTCTGCAGTCGGTCACATCTGTTAATGACCTGCTTATCTCGGCAGGTCAAGGTAAGAGGTCATTCATTCTCTGTCCTTCGGAAAGCTTGACAATGGTTTTCACGGTTTTGTACGATTATTGGAAACAAATCGCCCCTTTTCTTGTGCTCATTATGATTTGTCGGATGTTCTATTACGCCATCTGCAAGAATACGAGGAAATCACTCGAGGAGGAAATCGTTCTATTAACAGGAGCAAGTTCGGGTATTGGCGCTTCGCTGGCTAAACTTTTATACGCGAAAGGAGCTCAAGTAATTTTGGCCTCTCGCAGAATTACAGAATTGGAAAAGTTGAAGAATGAAATGCTCGAAATGAAGCTCACCGTGACACCACCAGAACCTTACATTCTACTTATGGATGTAGCAAGCTTGGACTGTATTACGAAAAAAGTTGAAGATACTTTAAAAATATTTGGTCGTATTGACGTACTCATAAATAATGCAGGAATTTTGTGCCGAGGAGAAGTGGAAGAGTTATCGATGAATATATTTCAAGAGGTCATGAACGTCAACTATTTTGGAGCCGTCGGTTTAACCAAGGCAGTTTTGCCAGGCATGATTGAAAGGAAAAAAGGGCACATAGTGGCAATAAGTAGTGTGCAAGGGCTCATGGCCGTTCCACGAAGGTCAGCCTACGCTGCTTCAAAACACGCTTTGGTGGCTTTCATGGATAGCCTTCGAGCAGAAGTGTATGACTCTTCCATTCACGTAACTTGCATCCATCCAGGATACGTGAAGACAAACATAAGCCACACTTCCTTAACTAGCTCAGGCACTTACAATTCTGCTGATCCAAATATTGAAAACGGCTACTCTGCAGAGTACGTAGCTGAAACAATTGTACACGCTATTGAAACAAACAGGTCAGACGTGATTATCTGCCCGTTTGTTACTAAGCTCATCACATACCTCAGAACCATTTGCCCTTCTCTTCAGTTTTTCGTTATGAAAAAAATTGCGAAGTCCGAAAATTACTACTGAAAATAACAAATTGATCGAATAATATCAATGTACCATTGTTCCAATGTGCTGCAAAATCTGAATAATCAATACCTGCATGTTACTTCCAAGACTGATTCTTTTTACTATGAATATACATAGATTTTATGTAAATTAAATAGTGGTAGGTTACACACGATTTCTATTAACTGTTTCCCATTTTTCACTATCTCATCGAGCAGGTAGCTATCCTGTCCAAGAGCCAATTCATTTATCAACATCCAAAGCTATGCATTACGATAATTGCAGTGAAGCAGAATGTGGTTTATGGAGGAGAAAAATCATCAATTCCTACTGTTCACACGAGCAGTTTGCATCTCTCTTTAAAATGAAATTTTAGCTGTGGAGTGTCTGGGGGATCTGTCTGTCGCACCCAAACTTTCTGCCGTATTTAGTACTTCTATGAGAACTCTTCTTCATGTACGCGGTAGCATGTGAAATCAGACATGCTACAAAAAGTAGAAGTCTTCGCTGGTCCCCAGTGTATCAAAACATTCAGCCATATGATTCGTGTGCAATAACACAAAATAGTAATGAATATTTATCAAAACTTGGTCCCCCCCCCCCCAATAAAAAAATACGTGGTACGTAGGAACACACAACTTTTCGAACCCCTGTAAATTCGACGACCTCTTCGTTCAACCGAAACATTTATGGAGAACAAAAGGTAGATTCTAGTTAGTTAACAGTAACATATATAACGTAGCCCTAGTTTTTAAACTTTTTTGGTTCCCCACCCCCGTTTCCAATCGCTGGAAATTGCTCGCCTTAACTTCGTTTGCACCCTGAAAAAATCACGAACAATACTTTTAAAAAAGCAGCTTAATCGGTTGTCGTTCTATGAATTGAACTACATACACTCGGAAATTAGGTGTTTTTAGATTCAGTAGGCCTCAACTGAATCCAAAAAACTTGGTTCCGACGTTAAGTGTGTACGAGGTACTAAAAACTAAGGTTTTCCATATTCTTCTCGAAAATGGCTACACCGAGTTTGATTAAACTTTTAAATTCTCGTCTACCAGACAGTACCTAACTTTTCTTCCCCATAAAAATTCGGTGAACGGAGATGCAGCCATATGAAGCAAAAACGAAGTTTTTAACTAAACGGCTTCAACGATTTTCACCTATCTCACAGGACGTCTTTAAATAGTGGTTTGTCGAATATCAATCGGGTTTTCAATTTTCTCAAACACCGCTTTAATAATTTCGATCAAACTTACGGGGAACTCTCAACCTACCAGCACCTACATATTGTTCTCCCATAAATGCTTTGAAAGAAGATATATCAAATACATCAGGCCGTCCTTACTTTATTAATGCAAGTTTTCTCAAAAACAGCAGTAACGAATTTCACTGACTGTGGCCCTGCGAAGTAGTAAGGAACGTTACATAATTAGCTAAACTGTTATCTTCAGATCGGGTCCTAAAGTTTCAAAGGCTCCGAGAGTCCACCAACAGAAAACACCATTTGATAAAAAGGCTTGACAGTCAACGTAGTAGAGATAGAATGAACTATGAGTCAACTGAAATTTCATATTCTGTCTGCAGATCAACATAAATGCCAATATGAGAAAAATAAGACAAAAACTTGAAAAAAAGAAGAAAATCGGCCCTAATAGATTTTTTAATTAAATTTGTTGAGACCAGCTCTGATTATCAGACGAGCAATACAAACTTTACATTCGTTGGAGAATGACGAGAGCTAAGTAATAAGTTATCAAACATTTTCGACGAAAAGCGCTCTTCGCCGTTTCATTTATCAACTTTTTTCACTGGGTTTGCACTTTAATCCCATAATGGTGAACACAGAGCTTCGCAAAAACCACTGCGCGACAGTCTTATAATGCACTTTCATCACTTGATTGAACTTTTCAATAAAAGACGCGTTGACAATATTTGTCGACGTCCCAGAAATTACATAGACCAAGTCTCCATTAGCTAAATACGTCGTTCATCATTCAATCATGAAAGGATAATTAAAGAGAACTAGTGCTTTTATTCATAAGGTTTTATTCCAGTCAGTCAAATTCGAAAAGGAATCGTGATCATTAGGTTCCAGTCAGTGATTTATACGTGAAAATCGAGCATCACCACATAAATTGTCTAGTAGAGCTACTGAATTATAGCACATACCTCATAAGCAGCCTGGGATTTTCAATTCGAGAATTGAGACCTAAAATGTTCACGTCAACGAAGGAAATTAATAATAATGTCACAGCGTCAGCATCACAAGAAATCAGTCAAAACTCACATGCACGAGTGAACAAGCAACCCAATTCAATGCTGCCCGAGGGGACAAGGTGCGAGTCTTAGAAAATGATTGGAAATCACAGAGGGACAAAGAGTAGGGAAGAAGAAAACGTTCTCGCTGCAGTATCACGTGTTGAAATAAGAGGGTTCTATTAACCTGTAGGTTTGAGGTTGTTCTATCGAAACAAAGACCGCATGTTCTCTAAATACAAACACTAGTCCAGTAGTGTCTGCAATTAGTAGCAATACAATAAACAAACCCTTCAGTTTTGATGCACTTTTAAGTCAAATTTTTTTTTCCATTCGGATATTGGTTCTCAATTTAGAACTACAGACAAAAATTAGTTGTCTGGTATCAAGTAACTAGTTTGGTGAAAATCGTTGAAGCCGATTTGTTAAAAAGCGAAGAAAAAAGTTTATTTTGGCTTCAGCTTCATAGGCGTATGTCTCCGTTTATGGAATATCCGAATTATCATGGAGACATTTTTTGGATACTAACTAGTATAAGGAAGTTTAATCAAAATCGTTGGAGCCGGTTTCGAGAAAAATGCAAAAAAAACCCTTTTTGGTATATTTACGTCCCCTACTCCCCTTCGACACCAAAAAATAACGAACAAAACAAAATAACTTTCCTTTCTACTTTGCGGAGCCAAGGAAAGTAAAAAAAAAAAACCACCTCTATCGGTTCAGCCGCAAATCGAACTACAGACGCCCACACGCCAAAATTAGGTTTTTATTTGGCCTCAAACGTAAAGAAAACCCAACTTTTTTTGACACGATTACGATACTTTCCTTTCCTTTTGGGAAACCGGTTCAGCCGTTCAAATTGAAATACAGAGCTATTTATGAGAGAATATATTTGGAGTTTTGATCACTATAGTTAGTTTTTAACCGATTATCCTCATACCCTTATTCTGGGGTCTCATTGTGATCTGCAGGGTAAATATAACAATTGAGCCGATTTTGTTAGTTAATCTTTCTCACACACAAAGCACTTTCATATAAATGTTTTTCGGATACTACGCTTTTAAACGTTAAGATCAGAAGAAAACTTTTTTTTCAGCCGATTTCATAACTTTTCTCCTTACTGAGGCCAAGGAAAGTAACTCATTAAGTTTTTCAACTCCTACCTTTCGTTCTGATTTAATGTTACGTCAGAAAAATAGTTACACAACGCCTCAGCATGAACGTGTTTCAAAATCAAATCACCAGCTCTTCAATTCCAGCTGACCAGCTTTTAGTTAGAAATTATTGTTTTTAAAATGCAGGGCCAGGGGATTGGAACGATTTTGAACCCCATCGAATTTTTTATCGAGCGTAATGTCGGAAGTACATGATATATGAAACTGGCTGAGAGCAATTTGACAACCGAACTCACTTTTGACAACACAAATTCAATTTCAAAATGAACGGTAGCCCCAAGAATTGTTTACACTTTCCTTAACGGGAAATACGTTCTGTCGACATTAACCCCCTTGGATTAGACTTGGACGGCTCCACATCAATGTTATCGAATCTGTGTTGATAACTCACTATACATGAATTTTCATTGGGTTGACAACTTACAAACGCCCAGACAACCAATTTCATGATAACTTACCAAATAACTCAGCACGATGGCCACTCGTAATGAGCGAATCGAATGAGTCCATTTGGAAAACTAAATAGAGTTTAAAGGTTGTGTGGAATAAAAGCATGAACATAGTAAAAATTCCCCTAGTTCACTCATTTCGCGAACAACATTATGTACACACCCAACACCGTTAAAATCGAGGATTCCTTAGGATATGCCACGAAATAGATTTTGCTCATTTTTCGAAAATTAGCTTTTCAACTCGTTTACTACAAAAATTTGCCATCAAGTCAAAACATAGACTTTAATAAACGACATTAAAGGAATATCGCTGAATGGCAATTAGCAAAAAACCTTTCAGTAAGCGCTAACTCATTTTCAACAAAACTTTGCTGAAGCGTTATATTTTACTAGGAACACTTCGTTTTCATTTTGCAAATTGCTGAATTTGATTAGATCTTTGCATCAATCTTGGCCAACATCGAACGTACAAAACGCTATAAGCTGACTTAAGAAAAATATGGTATTTGGTCTGGAAGATCTTTTCGTTTGTTTAGGAAACCATTTGAAAGCGCTGAATTAATCTTAATAAATACGTATTTTGATTTTGAAGCCTAGATTTCGATTAAAAAAATTAAGGTTTCTTCAAGTTAATCTCGAATTAAGATGGAACATTTTTACTTGAATAAAGTTATACCTTTTGACTAGGAAAGTTCAGTATTTATTTTGTTGAATGCATTGTCAACCTCCAGTTTAATTGAGAAATAGTCGATATTGTTCACTAAAGCCTTACACGTGGCAGTTTGTTCTTATAATTGAATTGGGTATATCCGAATCTCTTGCACGTCCTTTGAACGCTGTATACGTTTTCAAGTACAAAGCTGTTTGAAAACTAACCTTCAATTTTAAATATGATCAACCGGGGCTTATACTAAAAAAAATCTTCATTTGATTGGGTCGTTTTGTGCATATCTTGGTGAGCAATTGAAAAAGTGCATGTAGACTCAATATAACAGTTGAATGCATTCGGTGCGTGCAATATGCGTACTAAGAAAAAATTTGCCAGAGGCTAAGAATCTTACCTGATGTTTGGGTGGTGGTGTGTTTCGTCTTACATAGTAACGTTATAAAATGCATCGTGAAAGTGAATTATTCGGGTCGAAATTAATATTCGTCCCAAGACTCTTATAAACTCTTACCTGAAGTATACAATGCGTCGCTTTAAAGAAGAAACACCACCTTCAGCATTCCGTATAAAACAGTTCCCATCTAGAACACCTAAACACATTCATCATCTAGTTCCGCCACCAGTCAAGAATCAATTTCTTGCACTTTTTTTGTTTACCTCAGGCTTAGTACAAGTTTCACGATATCACATCAACGAACTGAGTCAGTCATGTTTTAAAAAGTTCGTTAAACCACAGGTGAGTAAAACCAGGGTTAGCTGAAACTAGTCCATCATGGTCCTGCAAACCCCTGGATAGTTAAAAGAACACTACTCAAAAGTCAAAGTTCATCACAAAACCACAGTTTAGCACCAGGGTCAATCATTGAAGGTACGGGTTCACCAGAGACAGATTTTCAAGTTTCACTAATCAACACAACAAAATGGAAAACGACGCTCCATCGTTAATACGGCAACTGTGTCTACAAGTTAGTAGCAAGTGATAAGAGTAACATAAAATAGTACGGCTTGAGTTGAACTATGTCAACAGTTACATCAGTAAATAACTCTGAATCGTACCAAATATCAGTAACTGGAATCCCAAACATTTCCTGGTTACATAAAGCGAATTGTTTACCTACCAATTTGAATTTAGAGTCTGAAATCTTAATAATTAACAGCCTAAGCATAAGGATTCCTTGTTTGTAGTATAGTGTTCAACACCATACATACTGCATATCATTCCTAAATGCTGTTAAACTGCCATCAGTGGCGTACGGTTAAAGCATCAATATTATTGAATATCATTTGACAACAGCTCCAGTTTTGGATAGATATTACCACTCTGACAGCCTTAAATCAATGGACGCCTTAGTGACAGACTACAGTTTTCATGTCATGCAGTTTCAGGTTGAAGGAAACAGTAAACCCGATTGTACTCCATTGATTAACTAAAATGAGGATGGTTGGTTGTTAGAAGGGCAATCAGGCCACACCTTAATAAGCAGTTTCCTTGTTCGAAATACTCTCAAAATTTTTATTAATTAACTCGCCTTACTAGAAAACTGATGGTAAAAAATCAAGGTCACGAATAAGTATCCTTAGGTTTGGGCCACATAGGTCCGGAGGATCACAAGAAACATCCTATGCAAGCGCTGCCACTCACTCCACAACTTATTAGTTTCATTAGGGGAACATAGGTGAATTGCTGGACAGTCTGCTGGACCTCCAGATCTAGACATGGGGGCTCCTGATCGAAGATTAAAACCTCATTATTGTTAACTATTAAACAAATCGTGATAGTGCCTTTTCGTCGGCGGTTTGGTTACTGTCTCAGAGCAATAAACTAGATAAAACTGCGGGGCTGAACATTTTGAGACCAACTTCGAAGAAACCTAATTTTTGTGCACGTTCTGTGTCTGAAGTCAAATTTTCGGGGGAATAACTGAACTAATTGAGGTTGTTATTATGTTTGTTCTTTGGAGAAGCCAAAATGCGGCAATGAACAATTTGAGACATCAATTCGCTCTGACGATTTGGATAGAACTTTCAGTGTTCAATTATCAATATCTAACATATAATGCATTAAATGCTAAATTAACTAACTTTCTCAAAAACGGCTGTGACGATTTTTACTAAACTCAGAGGTACAGCTAACCTAAACCTACATTTGAACTCAATAAGCGTTTCCATAGAAATGCATTGAATGAATATACGAGTTCTTCGTATGTAAAACCTGTGTATCTAACTTACAGGGGTTGAGGAAGGCTGCATAAGTTATTTAAACATACATATATGACTTGAAAAGATCGGTTACGTATACAAAAATGTTTAAAATGGGAAAGGTAGATCAAAATTTGTGGAAGATGTGTGGACTACCTGATACATTCTGGACAAGCCACATTATATTAAGCCAGCCATTCACAGTACAATCTGTCGGTCCTATGAGATTCCAACATTTGACTGAGCATCTGAGATCGGACCACAAGTGGGATGTCAGATCCTACGAGTTTCGTCGGACGACCCAGTTGGTTCTACAACAGAACTCCCCTTCTACATCTGGCTATGAGTAGAGTAGCAGGACTGTCAAAGGCCACAATTAGTCACTTTCCATCCCCCATTAAAGCATTGCGTTGAAGAAAGAGTTCAGTTTGCGTCAGTAATTGTAATAACGAGTTTTTCTTCTCATTATTTGAGTTTATTGAAGCGCCATACACAACATAGGTTCTGAGAGAATTCATTGAAGTTTACAAAGTGCAGATGTTTGCCGGATATCAACAATGCATCCTGTGCACATAGGGACGCTTGAAAAGCTCGATTTGCTCCTGCACATGACACGATTTCGGTGTACAGGAGATTTATGACACAATTTAACACAATGTGTTGACTGTGTGGTTAAAAATCCAGAATTGTAGGGTCGCTAATGAGCGTTATTGAACACTCGTTGTATGAGTAGCTTATCAAACTACTACACTGCTTTTTCTGGAAAAGTAGATATTCGACCGGAATTTATAAGGAAAACATCAGGTGCGACGCATCACACAACTTTCCTTAGCTCTACATAAATTTGCTGATTTTCATGGCTTTGGCTACTAAATCAATTCATTCTTCACTCAGTTCATTTGAACTTGGTCAAACATATATTCATGGAGGAAGAGGTAGCGTCTACAGTTCCAAAATGTATTGTCAACCTCCTATTCATGCCACAACCATTACTACGCAATCAGTACACGAACGAATGATGAGACGATTATAATCACGGTTTCAGAATTATTGGGTAAAAACGGTGACAAAAGTTAGTAAGTGGACGGCAGAAATTGGAATTTCGGAATTTTCGAATACATAACTTTCCTTTCTACTTCATAGGGCCGAGAAAAAGTAAAAACTGCCCCATTATCGATTTTCTCCAAAAAATTGATTGTGCTGTTCTCATCATGAACATTTCGTGGCACTGTTGTTATTGGAGGGTTGTCCATACAAGACATTTAATCAAAATCGTAACAGACATTTTTAAGACAAAAAATATTTGGTGTCTTGATTATTATGAGAACTACAATTAGTTTTGGGCCAATTTTGTTCATATTTTATCGTCCCATGATGATACATATACAATTTTTCCAAGTGGCATTTATTTAACGGATTCAGTAGCCTTTGAAACTTGATAGATCTGGAAAAAACTTAAAAAATAACTTTCCTTTCTACTTCGTAGAGCAAGGAAAGTAAAAAAAGTTGGCTCTTCCCCACTATAATATAGTACTAAAGGAAGTAATACCTCTTTATGGTTAGAAAAAAGGCCTTCTCTAAAATACAGACTTCTAGGCAAATACTTCACAATTATTCTTCCGCATGCCTTTTTTACACTGCAGCAACCCTATTTTTCGATATTGACGGTGTTACGAAGGGGGATTCGGAAGTGCTGGCTGACTCAGGCAAAAATACGAGCTCTGATCCAATAGCCCAACTTTCGTCGGATTATGAACCTTCGTCTTACCAGTAGACAACGATTGCTAGGGTACCTACAATGGGAGTCAGGCAGTATGTAGCCGTAGTGCGTAAGCACAAGACTATGGCGTGGCTGAATTGAATTCATAAACATCATTGAAACCGTAATAGGATAGTTTGCCAGACAAACCCCCACCCCAATACAGATTTGGACTGTTAATGGCTGGTTTTAGTTGATTTCAGTCTCTTACAACTTAAATCTTAAAAGTCAAGTTTCCTTCCTCATTTCCCCCTTCAAATCATTATATACACACACATAAACGTTAAAGGCTAGGATTTGTTAGGGCACGTCATGAACAACTTATACTCGTGTGTAAAGCATTCGAAAATTAGCGCTCTTACTTTTTTGTTTCCGGTAAAAACATCTTCATTTTCTATGAAAATCCGATGAAAAGATCATTTACGGTGGAAATACCTGGTTTACGCACGTTAACGTCAACGTGAAGTCATGCGTTGAATTTGGGGTATCTGGAATCCAAATCTCTAGAGCAACCTGCAGTAACACAATCTTAAATTGTATAGCTAGCAACCTATAGACACAGGTCTGGTTAATAACTCATGAACTGGTGAACCCGACACAACAAAATAGAAGGTTCGTTAATAGTCACTATGTAACGATTTCACTGAACTGGAATGCGAGCTGACAATCTTCTGAGATTAAGGATAGTTCGTACTATGAAAGTCCTTCAGGAGAAATAGGGGGAAATTCAAATTAAAGTTCAAAAGGAATTTTTTCCACTGTGCAGAAGAGCTTGTGGAGAGATCTTCAGTAAACACATGACACAAGTAAACAGATATTTAAAACATATTTTTTTAAAAAGTTATGCTGAAGAATTAAGCGTGAGACTGATGAGGTTCTCGAGAACGATGTCTGGCACGATGCTGCCTGTGGTTTCGAGATAAGAAGTCTTGCACAGAACGGTCATAAGATCGTTTTTCGTAATAGTCCATAGGCGGGAGAGGCAGGGTATCATAATACCGTGGATAAGGAGGAGGAGGGGGAGGCTCGTATCCAGTTATTTCAGGAGGTGGAGGAGGAGGGGGAGGGGCGTTGTACATCATGTGAGGATGTAAGCTTTGGCCGATGTAACCTTGAGTGAACAGTTCACGCGGAGGAAATGGGGCTCGTTGTAAAGATCGTGCAATGTGAGGGAATTTTCTTCTCATGCCATGCATTGCAGAAGAGGAGTTTCTTCTCTTCCTCATTTCCCTATCTCGATTTCTTTCATATTTATGCGGCTGGCGTTCTCTCAACTCCCTGCCTTGCTCTTTTGATTTTTTTAAAATGGGGGTCATTTCTATATTTTCATCCTCTGGAAACAATCGACACAACTCTTGCCCGACTCGTGGTTCAATTTCCTGCCCGTCTCTGCCAATCTTAACAAGTTTTCCATCATTCCAGGGGTTGTATAGATGCGCAGTGGACGTGAAGGGGAGCTCTTTTCGACAGACCCAGTCGACTTTGAAGACTCCTCCAAGGGCCTTGGCAGGAAGCCCAGGAGGCAATACCCAATTTATAGGGGTAACATCTCTTCTTGATTCAGCGGCCAATCTGGCAAAACCGCAAAATTTTCCAGATTCTTTAACTGAAAATATGAGTATAATATTTCGGGTTTCTTTAACTGCCATGTTTAACCTGGCTTCATTTTGAGGCAGAGTTGACCACACGCCTTTTGCTTTGCTGAGGGCAATATTTTCAGCATTATTACTTTTCATCAAAAAGAACCTGGCTTCACGAAAGAAGTAGTTCAATTTTGTAGCATAATCGTATGGGTCCCGCTTGGCGTCCCGATGACGATCTCTTTCCCTTTCTTTTGTATCTCTGTCCTTCTCACGGCTTCTTCGCTTTTCACTGGTCAGTCGACGAGCAACTCTTGGCCGTTTTTCTTCTTCTTCTGAACTGCCAGAACTACTCGACGATGAACTGGATGTAGAAACTTCAGACCTGGTGTCATATTCTCGATCAGCGTTTGACGATCCTTCTTCACTTCTAGTGTCATAATCAGACATGTTAACTGCTTCATTTTCTTCGCCCATATCATCATAGTTGAGTAAATCGTTCTCCACGTTGATCACATCACCATCCATGACCTATTTAAAGACAAAAACGTTTACTGCATTGTTTTCAGGTAATACACAAATCGTAGATTAGCTTTAAATAACAAAGTAAGTGCCAATCCCACTGGTTGGAACACTGCCATCTGGTCTCAGGAGTGCCAGAGCCTCTGAAAGGAAATGAGAAACAGGCACTTGACTGGTAGAGAGACGGAGGATATGCCATACATTGTTGATTTCCATGGTCATGAGAGCTGTGCTGTTGTGGAGGACTAGCCGCCCTGGATATAGGGTCCATTACATTATGGCACCAAACTTCAAGCTAGCTCGACATACAGGCGAGTGGATTGAAGATGAAGAATTTACTCTTGTCACTAAGACTGATACAAACTGATAAGCAGATCATGAAACACAACAAACAGCTACACACGATCTGTTCCTTATACTGTACTTGTACTCTTCCTTTTCCAAGGGGTTAGGTGAAGTGAAGGAAATAAGCTTGTTCAGTTTCAAGAAACTTCTTCTATCTTCAATTAGTGGCTGGACCAAAGGCTTTCATTTATCATAGTAGATGCTGCCTGTTTGGACCTTTAGTTAGCAGAATCTAACATCCGAAAATGGTCAAGGGAGGAAATCCCGTGTGTGGATTTCCATGGCAAAAATTATTTCAGATTTGGGGAGCTCAAGTCACAAACAAATTGAAATATTCGACGTTTAGCCAACTTCAGCAGTACTGAATTGTATCAGAAAGAGGTATCGAATCGATCAACATAGTAAATATATAGTAGAAACTCTGGATCAAAATGGTTTATCACCTCGATATAAAGGTCATCACTAGATGAATGTGTGCGCGAAAAGCTAACTATGAGGCCACAAACCTTACAAATTGATGGATTGAGTTAAACACATTTTTTCGAGTTTCCTACAATTTGTTTTAATATATGCGTTTTCCCTTCACTCTTGACAAGCCAGAAGTAGTTGACTAAATGGCAACCACCGGCATTTTACCAGTCCATCACAAACGTTGTTGGCTTTATGTACGTAAGATGCTATACTATTACTATCTTAAATCTCTTATCAATACTAATGTCATGGGCACCCACAGTGCGACTTACCTATGAATGAGGGAGACAGAACCGAGACGAACCTGACATTTATCAACTTTGTCAACCGTGCAGTCTAACTCAAACGTTACCATTGGTTTATCCCCAGTGTTTATGTTAAAAGGCTTTGAAGTATGATCCTCGATGGAGCTTCTATAGCTCATTCAACTTGAACTTAACGATGTAGGTTTATAAGAGAACTTAGACGTCGCTATTAAAGCGGCCTCAATTTGTACTTATATTGAACGTAAGCCGTAACAAAAATGCCTATGATTTTCCAATACTCCACCAGAAGGAAAATCAGTCGGAATAACTTGCCGGAAAACCCAAATTAGAAGAAAAAGTCGTGGGAAAGAAAACCGTGTATTAGGAAAATGACGATTGGGCACTCACTCGATCAACTAGGAGATGGTGCGGAAGACGGCAAGTAGCGCGGTGAATAACAGAAAATTGGAAGACCGGATAAAAAAATGACGATTAAACACAAAATCGGCTTCAGTTCGTCGCAATTCCGGGTTTGCGTTTATCATTGCATCGTAATCACAACTAAATAACGCCAACGAAGGCGGACCAAACTAACGCCATCTTGGACTAGTAGAGAAATGCTCTTCGGCGATAGTATCGATGGACCGACATTTGCTCATCGATCTTTATATCGATAGCAAAACATCAATGCGGAGGCGATCGTTGCAGCCGGTTTTACTTTCCTTAGCTCTACAAAGTAGAAAGGAAAGTTATGTTATCGACTGAATTTGATTTTTTTAGTTTACATCAGGTTGTAACGTTTCGAAGGCCACTGAGCCCCATAAACATCATTTGAAAAAATAATGTTTGTGCCTGTGAACACAATTGAGAGAAAACGGCTGAACCGAATCAGCTCCAATTTGATATTTAGCCTGCAGATCATCGCTGGACGCCAAAATAAGTGTATCAGCAAAGTCGGCTCGAAATTAAATACAAATGTTTGTTTCTCAATAACACCTTTAACGATTATGATTGAATTTATTGAGTGGACATCCCCAAATAACATGACAGTACCACGAAATTCTAATCTGTGGGAAAATGATGAGAGCAGTACAGTAAGTTATGAGAAATTACCAAGAAAGTCAAAGTTTCTGAAAAACTAGGGCCAATCCAATCCAATCCAATAAATTGCCTGTGGGACGAGAGCTTAATAAGCCTAGTGACAATTAAAAACGACTCTCCAAATTCCCAAAATTCAATCACTGCTGTTTCTTGTACTTCCATTTTTGGAAGTGTTTACCCAATAATACCAAAACAGAAAACACGGTTCTGCTTGAAAAAAATCATGTTGACAATCTTATAAATTCTTTATGCCGTGATTGGTTAATAATGGTCGATGTATCACTGTTAGCATCTCAATAATTTCTGGAACTTTGAGCGCTTCCACATTCTAAGTAAAATTTGGAGTTATGTGTTAACGAATTTATTAATACTGAATGAAAAATAAATCAGATTTGTTGGTAAAGCCAAGAGAATTGCTGAATGTAAGTGGGGACGTGGAAAGTTGTGTGATGGGTAGCAGCAGTTATTTGAGAATAGTTCGAATGTAACCAAATCGCTTTTGTAATGTTGTTGGCTCAAGTTCGTTCGTATCGTTCAATGTAAAAAAGGACGTTAAAAGATCAACGATACAACATTGTTCATACGCAATATATGTATGGAGTTTTGCAGCTCCCAACGTTGCTAAAGCTGAAAATCAAGAGGACGAAGAGGATTTAACCTCTCGAGTTTTTACAGGTTTTTTGTTAAGTGGTATACCGTTTTGAATTTGACTGGAACTATTTGTTTAGTTTTACGCAGAAGTTGAGTTATATTATGTCTTGCGTCAGAATGTCAATGCTGCCAAGTATCTTGCTGAAGTAGACAGAGTTGTTCATAATTTTTGCTCTTTAGTTACTAAGTTAATCGAGTACTGTTGTAAAGAGCTTTCTCACTCTGGTTCAAAATGGAACGGGATCCGTTGAATCTCAATCAGTTTCTTCAAGATTTTCGCGATCCAGAAGAAAAAAGTAGTTTCTTCACGCGCGCTCGCAAAAGTGGATTCCCTTTTCCGTTGAACTCCACTCCTTCGTTTCGTTTTGGATCGTCTGGAACTGTAGGGAAACGGCCTTTTGACGACACTGTATTGAATATGAACGACTCGCTAATTAAAAGGAAACGGAAATTGACTATGGACGACTCTGCTGGGTCTGATAGTCTCAATTCTTCCGTTGGTACGTATAGAACATTATTTTTTCAGAATTAAATAATGCCTGTTTCAACTCGTGCTCCCTAGAAGAGTACTTCCAGAAGTAATTTGGCCAATACTAATGTGCCTTCACGTCCGATTATGTTAACTAAGCGCTCTCAATACTTTTGTAGTTATTAACTGTGTGCAATAATTTTTGAAGGTACTCCTTGGGAAACTAAGCATATGAGAGCAGCCCTCACACAGGCGCGAGCGGAAATAAAATCTCTGGAAAACAAAATTGCTGAAGTAAATGGAAAGTTGAAGGAAACTGTTCTGCACCAAGAGCACGAACGAGATACTTACAAAACCAATATTGACCGTGAGCGTGACATGGTAAAATACAAGTCAATCCTAGAAGGGCTTTTCTGTGTGAATGGCCGGAACTTTTTTTTTAACGACCTTTCGTTATTGGCAGATAGACGAACTGGAGAAACGAAATAGACTGTTGAAAAGGAGAGAAGAGAAGCTGCGTGCGGATCTTGCGGAAGCCTTACAACTTTTGAATCATGACCGAGAAGATTATGAAGATAAGATGATTCAATATCGTAAAGAAAATAATGAGCTCAAACAAAAAATGATTGATGTAAGTATTTCTGTTTTTCTGACTGCACTAAAAGCATCAATATGTGGCAACTAGTTGCTTGTTTCGAATTTCAGATTTTGATCAATAACTGCTGCGCAACAATAGACTTGTGAATGGGACACACCCGTTGAGAGTGTCAAACAAATCCGCTTTTTGCCACATTAATATCGAAAGTCGATGTAAAACTTCTTTCATTTTTCTTAAGTTGGCTTGAAAATTCTTTTTTTATTTTTCCCCTATTACCGAAAAAGGTTTTATTTTGTTATTTCGAAGTGCGACGTTGGCAAGCCTCGTGTATGGTTGCTCAACAGTTGAATTCTGACCAGCCGTGGTAACCAAATGTTGACAAGAACCCTGTTCAGGAGTGAGAGCGGTACAAAGTTTTGCTTTTTAAAACCTTTTATCGCGATGGTAAATACACAGATCTCGCACTAAACGCTTCTGAAATCATTTGTAGTCTTTAGGAGGTCCTACTTCACCAATACTTTCCTCTTGCTCAAGATTTTACGATCTTATCTCTCATCATCTTTCGTCGGTTCTCTTCAGTTTTTAATCGCCTAAAACCACTCGAAAGACTCATACCATTATTGCCATGTGCAGACTCGATCATTTCAACGTTTCTCTGGCCAATTTTCCCAATTTAAAACAAAATTTGATGTTCAATCATTGCTTTATTCTTTAATAATGGCAAGAACTCACTGACAGTCCTTATCTAAATTGATCCTGACTCGTCAGAACTCGTAGAAAATGAACATTGTGTAGTGCAGCACGAGAATGCCACTACATGCACAATTCGTAGCTCTTAGTGTTACTTGTTTACATGTGGCTGCCTGAATATTTTTGAAAATGTACGTTCTACATCAATAATGTTTTTAATACTTGCCTTCAAGCTGAGTACAACGTCCTTCTACCTTTATCCTCCCACTCAACTGTTATACATAGCTCTTTGTGAATCACTTAATATCGTAGATGCATATTAAGTCTTCTTAAAACGTTTGGTGAGTGACTAGATGCTTTGAATGAAGATACAATGTGTTCGCCTCTTCCAAGCGGTGTTTCGTCCTACTGTAACTATCTTTTTTCTGAAACTGTTATCCTTAATGAAAAGTTGCATCGATTCGGCTGCTTTGTGAGAATTGTGTTATAGTAATGACGTTCAGGGCCTCTCAATTTAATGTTACCATTTCTCCTATTCATGTCTTGTAATTGAACTTGAATGAGTCTCACAACCATTGGAGTTTACATTGTGGATTGGCTTATTTCGACAAAATCGGTGTTTGCTTTACAGATTGAATCTGAAAAGAAAAGCACCGAGCTCGAGATCAAAACTGCCCAAATGGAATGTGCTCGTTTGAAGTCAGATCTGGAAGCAGCAAATGAGCAATGCGCTGCAGCGTCTGTTCAATCTGCTCAGATCAGAGGTTCCCTTAAAGAGTCTGAAATTGTAAAAACCGCACTCACGAACGCTAATTTGAAAATAAAAGTGAGTCGTAAATGTCTATTATTTATGTTAAACTTGCACTGGATCAAACGTTGCTCTGATTGACTTTTACTTTGTTGTGTAACTGTCTCACTCACATTATTAATTGCTGCAACTATATGTTGTCAATTTGGAGTTCCTCACTAGGAATAATTATTTTTAACTTCTGGGAATGTTCAATATCATCTTAATTTTATTGGAATAACTATAATGATTGAATCGAAATGGTTCTTCGTGTAATTTTGTACGCGCCCCATTTGAGCTGGCAGCTTTTATAAGCAAAATACATACAATCAAAAATCGAAATTTGGTAGTAGTGTACCGCGACGAACCAAACTCTTCCATTCAGCGAAGGCTCATTCGGGGCATTTGTGCTGACATTCGCTCGAAACTTTGCTGCCATCAATTGTAACTGAGCGATTTCCTCGTCGCCCGCCCTCGCGTTTGCTCCCACCCAGTTCCCCGTTAGTGGTGGCAAAACTTCCCCGAGTGTAATTGAGAATAAAACTCCGAGTTCCAATTGCATTCGGTTGATATTGTACTCACTCCCCGAATCACTTAGTGCGATATTGCTTCAATTCGCCCGTAATAGCAGTAACACACACAAGTACGAATCAATTGTCTTGTAAGATATAAAGCATTGCCATGGACGTATGACGATGACGATTACACAATACAGTAGTTTAATATCACTTAGATAATAATATTGTCAGGCCAGTCATATACTTTAAACCTGAAACTTTCTTATTGGCAAAATGGATCGGGTACGCGCCTTATTACGAGTACATGGTGGAATTATGCTTCTAAATTTGGCTCCTTTTAGGAACTGGAAAACGAAATTATGTCGCAAAAGGAAACAGCAGCAATCGTCCAGGCACAACAAGCCAAACTGATGAAGTACTCGGAGCTTGAGCGACAATTGAAAAGTTTGACTAGTCAAAATGTGAAACTGAAGTAAGTTATTCTTCTACTACCCGAATGTTAGTTGACTGTTTCAAGCTTGCTGAATTTCCGCTTTTCAGATCTTACGGGAGAGAACATTTGGGTGCAGGCTTAATTAAGCATTATCAAAAAAGGAAGATGTTGGAGGAAAGTTGTATAATCAGTTACTATGAAAATTTGCCCAAATCAAAGCAAATCTCGTTTTGGGTCATTCGAACATGAGTTGAGTGAAAAATAATACAATAGTTAGCACAGCAATAAAAAATTGCTGAGGAAAGTTCTGAACTGAGTGGCGTTGCTTGAGTTTGACTGATCACAACAGTAAAACTACCCAATTTCAAACCAATTTTTGACTTTCTTTTCTTGATATGATCTTTCTACATTGCTCATCACGTGAGCAGCTTTTTTTAACCAGTTGTTAATTTGATGTATCGTCTTCAGCTTTTAAATAATTTCTGTCGTGATTTCACCTTGTTAATTTTCCGACTTTGTTCTTCTCGAAACGTTATTGCACTTGACAGACATAGAAAACGTAAAAACTTTTTTTTTCAAGTGTGAGTCGCGTGCACGTTTTTGTATATCAGCCTGAGAATGTACGCGATACTCAAAAAATCGTTAAATAGGTTTAAGCCCCCTCCGGACTCCCTAAGTATCCTCGTGAAGGTCGTTTGCCACTGTTAGACGAGGTGAAAAGACACATCCACACTCTCACTAAGTATCCAGGTGGAATGCATCTGACTCGTGTTAAACAAAACGGCTCTTAAGCAAAGACAGGCGAGGCAAGGAGAGGACAAACGAGGAAACCCTTCCACATTCTCGCTCTTTGGCGTGTAGTGAAATTGACGGAGTGAGGCGAGGAAAAACAGGAAGGGCCGAGGAACCTCACCGCATTCTTGCTCGTCGGGCTACACCCTGAGAGTCTAGAGGGGTGTTTACAGACAAATGTCACATTTAAACGTTTGGGGGAATATACAAACAAAAAACCGTGAAAATCTAGATATCACCAGATTGTTTTGGGCGCAAGTAAAATGTTTTATTTAAAGATTTTGACTTCTGAAAATTTTCAAAATCAAATTTGAAGGACCAGGGCTAATCAAAGGAACAATGAGAAAAGTTTTGAAGTGCAGGGTCACTCTCTTCTATCGTTAACTATCTCGCCTTAAAACCAAGCTAGCCCTACTTTCAGCAAAGGTGTATAGTCTGCAGAAAACTCGGTTTTAAACGATACAATCGTCCAGAATATTTGTAGTAATCTCCATACCTTCTTTCAGTAGGGTACTTCAGACAGAGCATGTGGTTTGAATATTTAGGACTGGTATTTTAATATGAGCTCTCAGAGCAATGTTCCCATCACTGGTTGTAGGAAAGGCCTACTAAACACACATCCACACAGTACAGACTTTGTGAACGTCCATGTGTCTACAAATTTAGCTTACTTATGAAATCTATTGCTTAAATTCATCACCCACACTCTTACACGAAGTTATATTCGGATCTTATTTCATCTTCCCATGCTCGTAGTACTCCCTCAAGTTCATCTATAATTTTTTAATTTATTTACAATTTGGTCATTTTTTAACAGGGAAAGCTCCAAGCATTCTCTCTATCTCGAAACCATCGTTGATGGATTGAAAGAACGAATCGCTTCTTCTGAAGTCATTGAAAAGCAATTGATGGACCTTAGAGTTCAGTATGGACTAATCGAAGTGAAGCTTGAAGAATATAAAAGAGCTGCGGAAGATGTGCTTGGGTCAGTCGGGAGTCCCACTCAACTCGTCAACTATATTCGAAAAGTTCAGGCTGAGTCATTGGAAGTTACGAATCAGTACTCCCAACTGCAATGCAGGTGCGTTATTACTATGGACAAAGTTGGATATTTTTGAAATGTTCAAAACGGTTTTCGTGATCTATGGTTTGGGTTGTTTGAAGTGGCTGTGTTGAGAACTGATTTTGGAATGCTACAGTGTTTAAAAAGTACGCGCCATGAGTTGTAGAATAATTTGGCGCAAGACCTTGATTTGCTACTATTTTGTCGTCTGTGGTAGCAAACTCACAGTCGAACAAAGGAATGCATTGGCCCAATTCCAGCAAGCTGTGCTCATGTGGATCACCAAGCCTTACAAGACAGCAACCACTGAATCACTCAAAGTGATCAGTGGTCAGTTACCCATTGACTAAGCTGTTGAGTCCATGGTGAACGAGTGGAGAGTGAAAAGCGAGCTTCCCTTACTGAGGGCCATAGGGGAGGTACAGACATGTCCACAAAACTTTGCTGTCAGATATATGGCAAGAGAGATAGGGTCCTCTTCAAAGGGACGTGACACGTAGGAGTTCTTTTCCAACATTCATGAACGTCTTAAGAGAAAGTGGGTTGAGCCAGTTCTGAACTGGGCATGATGACTTCAATGTGTGGCTCCACTTCTTTTCTCTCACTCTCCATCCGGCACATCTCGTGTCACGATTGCAGAGGAGGAAACAAGGAACTACAAGCTACTCCACTGCAATTCCTACAACTGGATCGTTGTTGGTAGATCAGCCAAAACCTTCCAGCGTTGACTGCTACTATACTAAGTAGGCTTATAATCGTTTCGCCCAGTTTGGGAGGAAATTTATTCCAAAAAACTGGCCACAGTTGATCTATCTCTTTGACACTTGCTGCCACCCAAGGAAATAGTTTGATCAATTGGGAAACCAAATTAAGAACTCCTCCTAGACAGTACAGATTCCCTAGGGCCCTACCACCATGTTGTAACAGTAACAGCTCTCCACGGCTTTATAACAACTTGGCGTATCTCCACACATCTGGGTATGGTAGATGCTGGGCGAGTGCCCAGACACTTGCACTATAATGAAACTGGAACCTTTATGACTTTCGACTGATAACTCTCTTATGAGTGTAAAGAACAGTAATTTTGATAAGGAAATAGAGCTGTTAAGGTTGGGGGTGACTGGTTCTCAACTGTTTGAAGGTAACAAGAATACTGATTGAGCCAGTGTGTCGAACAGGCTGAGTAACCCTCCAGAATGCCTCCTACTAGTTTGCTTGCGTCGGGCCTAGTTTTGAAAAACAAATACATGGTGGCCGTTTAAGGGGGGGGGGTTGTCAATCAGGTAGAACGATCATAGAAACTGCTGGAGCCTTTCTCGAGCCAATCCATCGAATTTGGCGATGATAATCGTGCTGACAATATACGCTGCTAGCAGTTCCCACAGGTGGATAGTTTCATGTGTAATAGTTATGTACTAGGAAGTTATTCTTCAATTTCTCGTCAAATGTAAGATTAGCAGGTTAAACAAATCTAGCATTGTAATTCAAAATTCGCAAGTCTCGTGATATTGAACGTAAGCTCGTGACTTTGTGTTCAGAATGAAAAGTTGGGAAGAGGGCAAACAAACGACGGACGCCGTCGTAACAAAATTGACCGAAGAAATCAAAACCCTGAAGAGGGAACTTGAAACTAGCAATTTGAATTTGCGCCGGACAAAAAAACAAAACGCTCTCATCACTTGGGTAAGAGGTTGGAGTTCCTGCAATTTCGATGTTCATACTCGGCGTTCAAATCTATACAAAGCCAATGTATAATTTTTTTTAAAGGAGCGAAACGATCTGCGCAGTCTCGTCGACTCTTGCCAGAAAGAAGTGACTTTGGGAAGTCTACAGGATCCTCGTACAGAAACTCTCGAGAAACTTGTTGATAGTTACAGGAAAAAACTGGAGCAAATTGAAAACGACTTGAGTTTGGGAATTTTGCCTGGTAACTTTTAAACGAAATTCATGTGCAATATGGCGTTAAGAAGTTTTTGCTCGTATTTTACAAAACTCATTCGCTTGTTCAAAGGCACAACAGGTACAGCTGATGCTGGAGAGCTCCGAAAAGTCAAGAAAGATAATGAGATGTTGAAGCAGAAGTTGGTCAAATTCGAAACTGACGCTATGCAAGAAAGTAAGTTTATCCTCTTTTTACTTCACTTAACCTTACGAAGGAAAGGAAAGTTGTGTAATCGGCTGAACAATTTTTTTTGAGTTCTCTTCAGATTTTTACGTTTTGAGGCCTACTATTTGGGAAAATGGTCTGTGTTCGTCATTGCCTGCAGCTATGAAGTGTACAAGAGGCTGGGGGTTGCTATTGTCGTGTCTGTAGTAACCAGTTTGAGTCACCGTATCACTCAGTCTGCATACTCACGGAGGCCGAGGCCACATGAAGCGTCACGATGCGGTCTGCAAGCAGGTTGCTGGTGCATTGTCATGTGAGGGCTGCGAAGTGGGGAGAGAGAGAGTGGCACTACTGGGTTGTCCCTGGAGGACGAAGACACCATTACATTAACATACATTTACAAACTAGATGCGCTTGCTTTGAATAATAGCCATTGTAAAGTTGTGTGTAATTTGTATAGGTTCCAGAAAGGCTGATCCCGCACAATTGAAGAGGCTGATGGATGAAAATTTGAAGCTGAAGGAGAGAGTAGAACGAGCCGAGTATGAAATGGAACATCGTGCGCTCAGAGGAGACTTTAACCTTCAAAATACCAAAATATTACACTTGAAGTGAGTGGTGACGTCAATCTTATTCAAGAAATTTTGATTCGGTCAAGGTAGTCGCATTTAATGAATTTTTACTACAAAAAAACTTCTTTTATGGGGCGTCTACGACTCAATAAGTGTATGGCGTAATGCTACCCTGTTTTTATCTCTCGCGTGTTTCGTTGTAGGATGAACCCTACGTCGCAAGCCATTGAGCAGAGAACTGACGAATTGGAGAAACTGAAGGTTGAGGTGGCTCAACTGCGAGAACGTTTACGGCTTATGAACGAAGGGCATGTGGCAGACCTGACTCAGAACGTGTGCAATAATGTCAACGAAAATACCATGAAGGAATTGGAAGGTTAGTATAATTTGGACGAGTTTTTATAACTTGTAATAGGAAATTCAAGTTTCGTTTATTAGCACAAGCTTCTGAATGTCAACGAATATCAACCTAACCTGCTTAAAGCGTTCATAATTCAAATTGACAAGATTGACTGAACTGAAATTATTGAACTGTGACAATAGACCTTTGTAGATGATAGTATGGGCACAACACAAATAATAAAGTGGGTATGGGCGGTTCAAAAGTGGCCCCACATCTATTGAGAGTGATACTCATCCTGGTCGACAGTTATCAGGAACATCGTTGGATAATGTCGAGCGTGTGCTTGTCACAGTTGATCACTATCTTCGTTCTTCTGAGAGAGACCTGAAAGATGAACTTGGTATACCAAAAACTACCGTATGGCGAATTTTAACATCGATATGAGCGTGTTGTTCAAATGGGGATTACTATGAACGATACCCACTTCCCGTATGACGAAGAATAAATCATACGTGGAGAAATTGAGGTAGGTCGGACACTTATGGGACAAAGCTTGTACATTTCGCCTTGTACAAATGAGTCTTTCACCAGCCCCCCCCCCCGCACCACAACCACGAATTGTGCTACACCCCAGAAATCATCTGGCAGAAGAAACATTTCTCCTTTTTGCATAAATACGAATACTTTTTATTAATCATCACTTATAAAACTAAGTTTGGGTGGAGGCGAAAACTTTTTTTTCCTCTGTAGGCGAGCGATTTCAATAAATTAATTAATTAATCTAAATAAATTAATTTCATTAATTTCAATAAATGAGTATGATACGTTGATGATGAGAATATGATACGTTAATTTTCACGGAAGTTCACACCTTGAGGAGGGCTGTAGTTTGGAACTTTTTAATTTTTTTTTTACTTCAACTATCATATTTTTCGTTTCAGAGCTTCGAGAGAAAGTGAAGAACGAAGATTTAGCCAACAAGAGGTTGACAGAAGCTTTCAAATCGAAGAGTCGTGAGTTCAGAGAGGCGATTTACGCTTTGCTGGGCTTCAAAATAGACGGTTTGAAAAACAAAACCTATCGACTCTCCAGCCTCTACTCTGATTCCCCGCAGCAATTTTTGCTATTCAAGGTTCGCGTCAACTTTCATTGCATGAAGAAACCGATCGTATTAATTAATCAGTTTGGGCATTGCTTCTTGGAGGCAGATCAGCAGGAGTTGGTGCACATCAGGAACTATGCGATCGTAGAGTTGTTATGACTTACCCTGCAGGTCTGCTTTCTTGTTTATTAATAAATCGATGTGTTATTTTCCGTTCTACCAGCACCACATCCCTATTTCAACGCCTGAATCACAAGCTCTAGCAGAGTATCCTCATTGGTGCCTGTTTGCTGAAGTGGGGCAAAACACAAGTATCCTCACACAAAGTATTCTGGTGGAGCGAGTCTCATGCATTTGTCCTCGATGATAGTTTGATTCTTGTTACAAAAACTGCTCTTGAGCAGAGAGAGGAGAGAGCGAGCGAGGAGCCCCCCATACCCCTTCCACATTCTCGCTCCTTGGCACTTGGTGAAGTCATCAGAGTGTTGAGAGGGCCGAAGAACCTCTCCACACTCTCCCTTATCTGGTTACTCCACCTTTAAATCATGTATGAATTGTATTTATTATACGTGTCGCCAAACCACTTGGTTATTCATTGTTGTGTAGATTAACCAAAACAGGAAGTGATCTATTGTACTTAATTACATGGGAATCGAGAGTTTTTTTATGGAAAAAATAAGAAAAGACTGAACTGTCTTCCACAGGTCACAGATTACTTCATGAAAAAGGTCTGTGCCCTGCTGCGTTAAACTGAAAATTTATTGCTAGATGCTCTTCGAACTGGCAGCAGATGCGGTGCTACAGGCAAGACTGTGAGTGGCGGTAGGCAGGCCTGAGTGAGGGAATATAAGTTAATCTCATGTTAGAAGCCACTTCCTGAGTCACCTCTATTTCAACCTCCCTGAACTCTGCTTTAACCCGGATAATTCCTCTCTTTCTTTTGATTTCATTTTATTCAGCAGAACGTTCCTTGCGTTAATTTAATTTTCTCATAAAAGAACAAGTTTCATATAATTTACGTTTCAGTATAATATTTAATGCTATTCACCATCTGTTTTCCTTTGCCCCTTTTTTAAATTATCCTGGAAGTTATCCGCTGTCCAATAATAGGTATTGTTGATAGCAACTGCAACGGGATGAAATGAAAGCTTCCAGTTTTGAAATGATCCTGAGCTGTTCCCTTTCCTGTCCCGAACTAGTTTAGTATCCTCACCCGAACAAACCTGTAGTGTTCTACACGCTAACTTCATTATTGTGTTTACAGATGAACAATTCCGGCGAGATGGAGCTTTTGGAAACGGAATTTTCTAAAATGATCACAGACCTCGTCGAGCAAATTTTAGTCGAGCACCGTTCCATTCCTGTGTTCCTCGCGTCTCTCACAATGAACTTGTACAACCGCTACTCAACTATGATGATGGAAACCACAGCAGGAACGTCTCATACTTGAGTCCTAGTCGATGGAGCTGGTTATTTTTTAGATCTTGACTGGTCGGATGGTGCTGATTGAGTTGCCCAAGTGAGTAACATTTAAAGACAAAGTTTTTGAGTTCTTCACGAGGTCTGCGGGGAATTTCGAGGCAAAACCAGCTGACTAATTTGTAAGATATTTGAACGAATTCAATGACGAATGAGATGATTTGTGTTAGTAATAAATAATTGAGTGTAGTTATTTGTAACCACCCCAATCGATGACGTTTTGAAATAAGTGGTCTGTGATGACATTGTGTGACTTAGTACTACTTTAGCTGTCAGCAAGAGAGGACTGTAACCTGTAGGTGAGCAACCACGGATAAATACCTATTTGGGCAGCATTCATTCCCTTTGCTAAGGACCAGTTGTACCAACTCTTGAAACCTAATCTACTGTTTAAACTGTTGTAACAAGCTGTTGGTGAAGGACAGCGAATTCGCTGTCAGGCCACAAATAACTCGCTAACTTCTTGTTAACCATCTTCTTACGGATAGTTTCGTATTTTTGTTTTACCGTTGAATCACTCAGCTCATTTTACTTTTATCAATTCGATCTTATGATGTGGAATATCAATAAAAATGAGATGTAAAAGCGAAATGAAATTTGTCGAAACGAGAAATTGTATTTGTTGGAGTGTCCTGTAAATAGAGAAATTGAATTGTATGAGAAACTCACCGTAATTATTTCGTGTACAAAGAAAAAGTAATGTTGGAGTTGACCGAAGAATTGAATAAAATAGTTTGTTTATAGATGCGCATTTGTTCAGTTTTTCCTTCCAAATATAATTACCGTAAATAATTTATTTTTTGTGAATCAATTCTATATCTTCCCCAAATTTATTATCACTATAATAAATATATGGTACGATTCAACTAAACAGTTCATTCAGATTCTAAACGCTCTAGCAACTAATTTTTCACTCAGCTGCCTCTGCTTATTGTCGACCTTTCATAGTGTTCAGTCTAGAAACTGTCAAGACTTTTACTTTCCTTGGCTCTACGAAGTAGAACAAAAAATTTGAGTTGTCTTCAGGTTTCAGACCCTACTGAGTTTGAAAAATGCCTGTGAACGATTCAGCAAAAACGCTCAAAGCTCAAACTTGATATCTAGCCCGCAGGTTACCATGGGACGCCAAAATAAGGGGGTGGTTATCATGGTGTTCAAAACACTAAATATTTTGTTTCTGAAAAACGGCTCTGACGACTTTGATTACATTTCTTGTAGAAACAGCTTCAAATGATCCAACAATACCAAAAAATTCTCATCCCAGGAAAAATAACGAGAGCAGCACAATAAATTACCAAGTATTTCGACGAATAATTGCGGAGTTTCAACCCCACAGTTATTATCCGATTACTCTGCAAAAGTGATTATATCCTTCTCAAAAAAAAAAAAATACAAATGTGTGACAGTCGCACATGGTAGAAGTGAAACTTTAACGAGCAAAACCGAATCGCAACGGACAAGTGGAAAAACGAATCGCCACGGACAAGTGGAAAAACGAATCGCCACGGACAATTGGAAAAATAACGGCTGAGTGGAAAAACGCATCGCAAAAAGATTTTTACTCGAAGTTTTACGGGCAGGTTTTCAAATTCGACAAGAACATTAACAATCTGCCCGTAAAACTTGGAGTAAATATTTTTTGCGATGCGTTTTTCCCCTTAGCCGTTATTTTTCCACTTGTCCGTTTTTTGCGATTCGTTTTTCCACTTGTCCGTTGCGATTCGTTTTTCCACTAGTGCTTGCGATTCGGTTTTGCTCGTTAAAGTTTCACTTCTACCATGTGTGACTGTCACACATTTGTATTTCTTTATTCACAGGTTTACTGCAAATTATGAAATGGTTAGGGTAGGTAAATTGTAATGAATGCATTTTTTATGTTATTTAAACATATTAGCAATATATTGCTGATTGGGCTTGTTGTTTTTCGTTGTAGTTCACTTTTGTTTGACCGTTGTAACTCAAAACACGTGGAGAGCGGAAATAAGAAATAGCAGTTGAGCAGACGCCGCTGGGAGTATCCCCGCTCTCACCGTTGGACGGGGAGTGAAGGCCGGGGGCTCGGCTGGGTTCGGTTTCGTTCGGAGCTCGGGGGGGATCTAACTCAGCGCGCCTGCCTGTCCTCGGCATCCCCTCCGAGCCCCCACCCATCTTGCCGTACCACGTGACCGGTAACACAATTTTTCGTGACTCGAAAATCCTAAGACCCCGTCTATATAGAAGTTTCACTTCAAAAAAAATTACCCTGTTTACAGCCTCATTAGTTCTCTGTGTACTAATTGCTCAATTATGGCCAGCGCATGAGTACGAGCAGCGCAATACATTCTGGAACTGTAAGCGCTAACTTTTGTACCAAGTTCAAATGAACTGAGGGATTTATGTAGAGCTAAGGGAAGTAGTGTGATGCGGACTGAATACGGTATATTCCACAAAAACGTACAAATTTAAAGGTATTGAGAAGGATCACAATATTGGGGTATCACACAATTTGAATGACTACACATCGAGTTGAAGGCAAATTAAAAAACGAAACAAATGCAGCAGGTTGCCCTGAGCCGCACAGAGCTGGAAGAGAGTTGTAAGGAGTGGAGGGGTTGTTTACATCTAATCGATAATTATGCAGTTGTCGCTGTCATCAGGGTCAGTACGCCTCTTCTTCACAGGCTTCGAACTTTCATCGATGGATCGTTTCTTAGACGATAAGCCTGAAAAAGTTAAGAGGAGGTTTAAATCTGACTGTACGTACAAGATCAATGTACTATTTGAATAACCCTGGCTACCCAGGCTGGTATCGTACCATGGGTGAGAACCCAAGGTGTGAATTACTCAACTAACAAGTAACAAAAAATATATATAAAAGAGGCTGAAACGAACCTGAAGTTGAAGGACCATCTTCTGGACAAAATATTACGTCATCGTCGTCACTTTCAACAGTTGGAGGGGCTGAAGTGGATGAACTCTGATTACCTGGAAAGTAGTAGACTAGGATATTACACGACTTTTTGCTGGACGGTATACGCAATAAATCTTTTCTGTTTGCAACTTTCGATTCTTTCCAGAAGACTACCAGAAAGTGAAAACTCCCTTCTTGGTGCACTTGGCAAAGCGAAAAGTTGAGTTAATGCCGACACCACTAGTAATGAGAATTGTTTGACTGAATCAAATTTAATATTATGGGTAGTGCTAGTAGATTCTATGGATGTGAATCCAAGTTCTAGGGTGACATGTCGACTTAAAGAAGGGGGAGTAGTGGGAAGTGTGTTAGTCAGTTACATGGATTAGTAACTGTAACTAGACTAGGGATAACAAATATTTGTAATCTAATTCCCCTACTAAAAATAAAGACTAGAACGTACCATTTAATTCGGCTTTGTCAACGGCTACATCTTTTGTGGCGTTTTTCATATCGTCCAAATTTCCCTTAATGAGGAATTTCCCTTCTTCTTCATTGAGCTCCCTGTGTGCAAAAAGAGAAATGAGAGTCCATTACAATATATGAATGTGGCAGCCTTCACAATAGCTGACAGAACTCGCGATGAGTCTCATATCAACTGTTTACATTTGATAGATAGTGGTCAAAATTTTATCAGAGAACGTTGGAGACACACATCGTCCACCCAAAACATGAATTAGTTGACTACATGTTCCACTAATGTAAATATTTTGAAGTTCATTTGCTGAAATGCAAAAAGAATACTTACCTGTCAACAATGACGATTTTCACTTCGTAATTTTGAACGAAATCTTCAGCTTTCAACAGACCACCAGACACAACACCGACTTCCTGAAATAAAAGAAAAGTTAATACAAATGAAGGCAACTCCACTCAACTCTGTCCACGATGATGATGTTTTCATTTAGAAACGCTCTCAAATATAGTAATACAATAAACCAGATAGGTAAAGCTACGGCTACATTGCATACCTAGACAAGTGATGTAGGAAAGAACGTTCTGTGGTCAGATCATTAAGTCTCAAAGGCTTCTGAATCCAAAAAACACCATTTGGGAAAACATGGCTGATCAAATGAGCTAAAATGTGGCATCCAACCTGCTGATCAATCTGGGACGTCAAAATAAGGACTTGAATTGATTGGGCAATGAAACGAACGAGAACGAGAAATGTATTGATATACTGCGTTTAAACAGTCACTTGATTAGTACGATAAGAGTTCTGATCACTTGAGTAGCAGAATAGAGTTCTGGTTAAGCAGCCAGTAGAACTAGTTCACGCAAAACAGTGGATCTTTAGTTATATGAACTGGTGTTAAGACGAGAGAGGAGAGCTGATGAATACTACAGGGACTGATGGTGGACCATCTCAGTATACAGCCAGGTAGCAAGGAAGGGACGGGGAGTGACAATTTTGGAAACTCCCAACGTGAAACCCCCCCGTTGTGGACTTTGGAAATAATCGTTATATCCTTTTGTAAGCAGGAGGGGCTAATTGAACTCCTATTAGGCAAGGAAAAAACCCACATCCGGGGTTTTACCTTTAGGGCCAACATCAATGAACAAATTCGGCCAGAGCTGAGGCGAACAAAGGGTTTGAGCACAATCAGTTCAAAACTAACTATAGTTGTCATAGTGTTCGAAACACTAAATATTTTTCTCCAAGAAAACAGCACCAACGATTTCAATTACATTTTTTGCGTAGACAGTTTCAAATAACATTAAGGCACTACATTTTTATTAGTGAGAAAATAAAGAGCGCATCACATAAATTATAAAACATCTATACAAAAATATGTTTTAGTGGTTTTTTCTTCATAGATACGCTTTATGAAACTAACTTCTCATTCTCAAAAAAATGTGGTTGCCTACACAATGATAGTTTAATAACGCCCGTGAGAGGATTACGAGCACGAAAATCACGAAAGTCATAATTACAAATTATTGTACTCTATTCTACAAATTCCAGCATTACAAACAAGAACGTTTCCGAAAAAATCATGTCAACAGCCTCATAAATTACCTATGTGATGGTACCTCAATTAAGGTCGTGACACAAATAAGGGCAACCCAATAAATTCTGGAACTCCAAGCACTAGCTAAGTTATGTTATAAGTTCATATAAACTGAATGAAAACCAGATTGGATTAGTTGCTACAGATAAACATCGCTGATCGCACGAGAGGCTGAGGAAACTTGAGTTTTGAGTCTCACCCGATATTGTTTTTGACATTTTATGTCTTTACTTTGCTACATAAACTCAAATATGTAACGGCCAAGCGTCACAAAAATTATCCTTTGAGGCCGATTGGACAAGGCAACGTTTTAACCCGAGTTGCAACCGCAGTCCCTGTGGCGTAATGCATAAGGCATCGGTCTCCTCAACCGGAGGTTGTGGGTTCGAGTCCCACCTGGGTTACGATTATTTTGTTTGTTGACATTTTATGTCTTTACTTTGCTACATAAACTCGAAAATGTAACGCGGGATATGTAATGGAGAAGCGTCACTAAATTTGTGTTGGGTTAAGCGCATGGTAACGTCTGTTACAAAAATGAAAAATATTTTTTTGTGTTGTAATTTTACATTTCTTTATTTAAAATAAACAAAATTATATTAAAAGAAAAAGACATAAAATTTCCCTCGTGGTTGCGTACTTGTATGAAAGCTGTACCCACCGTTTGTGTTAGTGATTTTAAATTTTGTTGCTCATGATTCTGACCACCCTTTTTACATGGCTTTTTCTACTTACTCAATTCATTTATCACTCAGTTCATTTGAACTTGGTAAAACAACATTTCACAGCAGCAGAAAGCGGTAGCGCTTACAGTTCCGGAACTTTGTTTATAGTTTGAGCAAAAACTTACTTGAAAGAAAAAAAAATACTTGAAAGATGGAGATACTGTGATTGCTTGGGTGAACTGACTGCACGCAATAACGGAGGGTGTTAGATATAACCATCTGTTGTAATCGTGTAAGTAGGTCTAATTTATGGGGGTAATGTATTCATTTGTCTGTTCAGTACGTTTATTTAGAATCTTTGCTGGAGTCGAAGGGCGTTGTAATTGACGTTTGGGGAGATGCTGCTGCAAAACACGTTTTATACAAATAGGTTTTTAGGTTCCTTCTCTCCTTTACTCGCTCATTTCTATATACACGATTGCGCTAACGCTCGACCAGAAATAAAAAACTTTTGTCCTTTTGTCGGTGAATCGATGGGGTATTCGGTTTTACGAGTGAGATTCCAGCACAATTACATAGCTGCCGTTTCAGCGGTAAACCACCAGTTATCATACACATTGTCTATAATCTTGATGAATTCCTGACATCCACACATGTTTTTTGATATCTCACATGGTTTGTTATTTTGTTCCGTTGGTTGATGAGTTAGTTTTCTTTGAGAGATTTATTTTAAATGGAAGAAGAATATTTGCACTAAGTATTTCGTTGGTTATATGTTTACTTTTGTTATTCTTGTTAATTTATTACAAGGGCAATCAGTTCGATAAATTGTACCTCAAACTGCTGTACCGTCTTGAATATTGTGATGCATTCTGTCCCGCAATGATTTGAAGAAAACATACCCACTCATTGTGCAAACGATTACTTAACTTGCCTTTTTGTAGAGCGAAGAAAATCTGTAAGATGGAGTAACCAATGTTCGAAACCGCCATAACAAAAATAGTTTGAAATAGCACTCACCATCAGAGTTTTATTGGACAAGTGGTCAGTTTCTCCTTCCTCACTCGATATCAACACTTTTTCGTTCAACATGACCTCAGGTTCTATCATCGCCAGCCGCCCCTTCAAAACCGATTTCTCGAATTCCTTCAACGTCATTTTCTTCAAATCTGTTATAATCGACAGCTACAAATGAAACAAGAGAACCAGTTATCATCACTTGATCCATTGGCAGTTAATAGTAAAGAACAATCTTGACTTCAATTTAAGGCACACCTAAAGAGAGTTAAGTGTGATAAGCTGTAGAAGTAACAATAAATACAGGTTAAGATGTTTTTGTCAACATTAGCAGCTCTCACACATTTCAATTCCTTCATAACTAAAAGGCGTCAGAAGTGGGGTTGACATGTCAGAGCTGCTGCTGTCATTGGCAAAACCACGTGCCAAAATAGTTCCCCATTCATTAAGGTCGTTCGCTTCTAGGGCAGTCCCTACTTGATAACTACGGGGCTGTACTGCCTGAACACACAATGAATAAATGCACAGTTTGTTCGGTAAAATATTATAAATGGTTAAAGAAAGGCTTAGCAAATGCCCAATTGAGTTTCAAAACCGCTGATTTCGGTTGGGAAATTGAGTCATTTGGTTTAGAAACATTTAGTTTAATAACGAATTCGTTCAAAGTGATTCAAAACATGTTCGATTAGTGGAATGTGGAATTCGTTTAGACCCAATTAGGGCGATAAATGACAAAATGAGAGGGGAACATTCCAAACTCACTTTCAAAATGTGAAAGTCGTCCAAATCTTCTATTTGGTTAAGAAAAAAAAAACGACAAAAACCCTCAATTTAGTTAGAAAAATACTAACCATTTTTGAGGAGCAAACGAAACAACTCGGATTTCTCGGAGGGAAGCAAGTTTCCGGGGTTATGAAGGCCCCTCGAAAACCAACTGCGCTTCGAAGGTAAACTGTTTTACACTCATCAAGTTTGGATTCTAATGCTTTAAGAGCGAAAAGCACGATCATTCCAGCAATTACCGCGTTACTTGTCGCTATAGCGGGGATTATGTTTCCAGCCATCGCTAAAACAAAAAGCACAAGTGAATAACAGAACTGAATAATCGTAAAATACCAAAATGATAAAACTGCGAATGATGCTGTTGCGAGTTTGATGCGGATTACAAAAACAAAATAATTAGAGCTAAAACAAAATTCCGCTAACCCGGCAAAATTAGGGCGCGTTAATGATTGAGGACGCTTGACATGCCCTCTACTCTTTTTGCTGACCACCAACGGTATGCCCCTTATCCAGGATCTTGGAATCCACACATGAATACATATACTATGGAAACAATTGCTGTTACTATGGGATGGGCGTGAAGGACATTGACACATAGAATCGTCACACGTCCGTATCACTCAGAGGTGTCCAACCACTTTGCTGCATTGCTCTGCTGTACACCCAATAGCTTCCATTGAAACTTCCACCAGACCAAGACTGATCAACATCTTTTCTTCCATTAACTACAAGCTGAATATTCGTTTAGAAGGATGTGTGACTACCAAAGAGTTATGACGTTTTTCCCTCTAACTTGATTCAACTGGGAAAACCCGTGCTGGAGTCACCAATGGGCCCATTGTGTGGGCATACGTGAGCCACTTCATGTCCAAGTCCCAGAACTGGTGTTCCCTGATGCAGCGTCCTAATACATTCGCACCATTCTCGCACCAAACGCAAGACGACCTTGAGGTTCTGTTACGAGGGGGTTTGGAGACGTTTGAAGAGCCGCTGGCTCAGGCAAAAATTAGGGCGATCTCGAGCTTCTCCGATCCATTGCCCAACTTTCGTCGGGATTATGAACCATCGTCTTCAACCACTAGATTACGATCGCGAGGTCCCTTTGATGGGAGTCAGCTGGTACAGTTCATCTCTTGGGGCTGAAAGTTGGCGAACTGCTCACAACGAAATGGCGGTTTTCCTATGGGAAATCCGAATCGCATGAGATGTGGAAATGTGGGCAAAAATAACTATCCGCTCAAACTGAAAAAATTGGATAGCGAGGGAACCAACTTGTAGAAAACCAAGTGGAAGCTGCGAGAAGAATGAGAAGAGGGAGGGAAACCCTCCGCCGTGAACCAGCCCTTCCACCTCCACACACATCTCGAACGATATTGAATATCGGCGAATTAGAATTATCTCACCTTTGATATCGAACCTGGACTTCATCGAAATTCCGTAGACGTGTGCTCTGATGTTGGCAGTGGCTGCAACAAAATCCATGGCAGGCTCGTCGTCCTTGTCCCAAACCAAATTCTCTCCTTCTCCCAAAGCCTGTGAACGAACGAGTGTTATTTGTAACTCTTGCGCAAGGACATTGCGGTTTACTAATAAAAAAAGACGCGTTTTAATTATATTAGTGTGTATATAAATACCTCTGATGCTTTTTTGAGGGATTTGAGAGCATCTGCGAATTTTTGTTTGCATTCAGCGAGAGACCACATTCTCTGGTCACTGGAGACATTGGCGTTAGGATTACCATTTGTATCATCTGAAAGATTAATTGAAATAAATAAGTCAAGGAAACGTTTTGGCACCAAGTCAGCACGTAAAACCAGAAAATACGTCAACTAACGGTACATTCTGAAAAGTTCCCTAGGAATATATACATTTCATTCAACCCCGGTGATTATTTTCAGGAAGCTCAACTTCTTCAAATTCCAAATCCATTGGAAACTGCTGGCAGAGCTTATGATGAAGCATACACGGATCAATATCTCAGAAGGTCTGTGGTGAACACAAGACCAGGAAGACACTGTTTTAGGTGACAACTTCGTAATAATTATGACTAAACTAGATCGCAATTTTTACACTGTTGCAACCACTCGAGTAAAATCGTGAGGGGCGGAGTACCCTTTTGACAGACGAAAAAATTGTTTCCCTGTAAAGTCTTTGTTCGAGTGGAGTGCCTGTATGGACTCAGATGAGTAATTAACTTGTTGGATCACCGTTCGATGGGTGTGAAGTAACAGTGGCAACATTGAGGACATATATAGTCTTTATAGAAGTTAACAACTTGTAACACAGAAGAAACAGATTCGTCCTATAGCACCAAACTATTTAAAAAAACAGGGAAATCCGAAATTAACAAATTGCAGTAAATGATGGCAGCGCACAGTGATAAATCGTAAACCTATTTAGTATGCGCACTGCACAAGATCAGCCAGTTAATTGTTGATTCATTACAAAATTACGTTGTGAAGCATGAAATCGCCGTCTACCACATTAAATCTCCAGTGTAATAGGTTAAAGTTGATGAAAAAGTTAGGTGAAATTGGCCCCAAGAGTTTTACACAACTACAGACGAACGTTTTCCGCCATTGTGCAGATACTGGACTCTTCAGCACAAAAAGGTTTCTCTGTGTCTTGGAAATTATTACACCCAGTATGGTACGCTCAACTCTGGCCTACATTACCGTACTTTAGTTTATTGAAAACACATGCAGTCAGTTTGCAAAAAAAATATTGTGGCAATTCTTTCACGAAAACATAAAGCTAGAGCTACATTAGTTCTTGAAAAGGCTCATTAGGCTTCGCAGCAGGGCCTCAATGATTGGTTCTGAATGTGTGGCTCGGGGAACTAATCCAAACTACGAGCTGAAAGTTACATTAAATGTTGATACTTAACTGTGCAATACCTAACCGGAATCCTATTGAGGGATGAAATGTACAGGCTGCACAGCGCTGAAATACTATCGGTTTCTGGTGCTTGTTACACAGAGCCCAAATCAAATGAACATGTACAACTGCTGAGGGTTAGTTACCTGGAGATGAAGGCGACTCCGTTTCCCGTCGACGGGCTTCTAGTGCAGTCAATACCGCTTGAAATGGCGAGTTCGGGAAAAGGAAAAGATTTTCGGGTTTTGCACTCGCGCGGGTCTACCGGAGAGCGGCAGCAGACGGACTAAAGGTGGGGAAGAGGAAAACGGAAGAGCAGAAGGAAAAGGTGGAAGGGAGCAACAACAGAAAATACAAGCATTGACATGAACTCTGTGCAGGGAGACCGATAACGAAACCCAACACTAATCTAACCTAAGGTGGTTTTTCTCGGAGGAAACGAGTTGCCTCGATTTCCTAGGAATCCTAGGCTAATAGTTAGATGAGTCCTTCCGTTCGCTGTAAGCAAAGTTTGGGGGAATGTATTCTCCAGTTATAGATGCCGAATGAAGTAACGAACTCCTCTAATTCTGCGTCACTCACAAACTGTGCAGAACTGTTTCAACTAAAAAAATATCACTCACGACTCAGTTGGCCCAACAAGAGAGCTACCCTCCTACATCTGACTGCGTCGGCAGTGAGTGGAGCGATAGCCACTATCCACCCCCACACACACGTTCTTCTTAGAGGTTTAAGAAAATCCCCTGTGGCAACGCATCATACAACTTTCTTGAAGCCCACGTGTAGTGAGCGATTTTGATGGCTTTACCTAGCAGTCTAATCTATTTTTCACTCAGTTCATTTGAATTAGGTAAAATAATATCCTGTTTCAAGACGAGTAGGGTAGCTCTTGAAGTTCCACAGGCATTTATTGAATTGTTCCTATTCACAACGCGAAATGAGTGTACAGGGGATTTACGAGACTGTCAACGTGATATTTTAGTAGTTAGCGAGGAAAAACAGTGGGAAATGATAGTAAGTGAAACAGCGGTAATAGAAATTCCGAGATTCCACAGGTCGCTAAAGAGTGATATTAACCATCAACGTGTTAATAGTTTAATAGACTACCACACTGATTTTGTTAGGAATGTAAATATCATTCGAGTGAAATTTAAAAGAAAAACTGTGATAGAACCGCTTTCCTAAGAAATTATTTATAACTGCTCTCGCCATTTTCCCAAGAATAAATTTCATGGTACTTTTGTGTTGCTTGGAGCTGTCTGCAAGAAAAATGTTAAAGGCGACTGTGTGATAAATATAGCTAGATGTTTGCTCATGGTACAGATACACACATTTTGCCACGTTGTATTTATTTTTCGGACTCGGTAGTCTTTGAAACTCAAAGATCTGAAGAATAAAATGTTTAAGCTGATTACATAAATTTCTTTCCTACTACGTAGGATTAAAAAACGTAAAGCCACAGCCCTACTAACAGCTAGAAAAGGCGACTTCTTTTTGTTATCTCTAAATAGAGATCTGCCTTCTTCGCATCGAATATCACCTCAAGGCTGAATTGATTTCATAAACATTCCTGAAATGTTCGCAGGAGAGTTTGTTGAACCCCGTGTATCAGTTGGTCCTTCAGATCACTGACCAGCTAAAGGAACCTCCATCTAGTATGTACCCTGGGGAAAACTGTAGGGCGCTCCACTCTAGATATTTTTGAAACTTCATTCAAGTCTAGTCTCCAATTCAAATTTTCGATACGAAATAACATAGAAATCAATTATTCACTCACCGGCCTTGTCGTCCCAAGCAAGAGGAACAGGTGGTTTCCTTTTCTCCCACAAGTATTCCATACTTAAATTATATTTGATATCATCGAAGAAAAATTTGTCAAACAGTTGCTTAGGGTCGTATTCAGTTTCTTGAGCCCACTGGCGCGGAGACGTCTTAGATTTGTCCTGTTAGAAAAATAGTGTGTTATATTAGGCAAGACAACGGATTGATATCGATGAAATAGGAAAAACTAAAAGTTCCCCAGCTGCTCTTTACCCATCGAAGATCTCTTTAGCTTCGGCGTGGAGTTACGTCTGAACCCCTGAGAAATGCTACTGAACAATACATAAAGTAAGACTAGCAATTTCAAAAGCTAAAACATAAATACGTCAGCGTTAATTTGGACTATCAGCAACGTGGAATCGTGTGACAGGATGCGAATATGTCGCCCGACCTCCAAAAATAGCAACGCTTACATGATGTAATTCTACATTGAAAGGTGGCTACATGGAGCCAACCCACCCACTATCACACAATTGCAAGTTGCTGAGAGTGCGCACATATTTTGCATAAAATCAATGAATTAACGAACCTCTGCATCAGAATCGCCAGCACCATTACTTTCTTCACTTCTCACAGCAAGCACTTCTTCCTCTCCATCTTCTGGGCATTCCCCGAACAACTGACTGAAGAACATTAACATTTATTTCAAATTTGGAAATTAGGAAGAAACAATATAAATAATTCAAAACTACGAATCTAATCTAGGCGAAAAGGCTCATTGCAATTCTCAAAGGGATTGTTAAAATTGCAACTAAGTCGCATGGCCATTCACAGGATACAGTGATTGTTTCTTACATGAAGTAAATCAAATTACTAACTTGAAGAGGTACTTAGCCCAAATTGTGCAGTGAATATGTTCAGTAGGCGTAGTTCTAATTGTGCATGCAGGGTAAGTTTTCTGTTCTTGAGGTCTCTGGCATTCGTAGCAACTAAAAAAAAAGTGCATGGTATAATAAAAAGCAAATATTAGTAGAAAAGAGTAATGTATTATAGTGATTGAACGATCGAAGTTTATTGTGTTGCGCTCACTCACAGTACTCTGTCAGACTGAGAAGACAGACACTGTTAATAAGGGTTTTTTTGGGACATGGAGGACGTGGCTTGCTCCTAGTGGGCCTGTGATATTCACCAAGACAGATCTGTTTCTTTATTTCATGACTGTACCTAAACCCTCGACGAGGGTTATATCAGTCATAGAAGTTGCGGTTTCGCTAATATGCAAGAGGCCGGCCCCTGCAGCATCCACCGAACTCAGACCTGTGGAGGTACGGCAGGTATGTGGTCGTTAGCCAGTCTCACCGTAGAGAGCTGTTGCCCGTGTGCTACCGCGCGGAGGTGACCACCTGAGGAATCCCGTACCATCTGGGAGTAGTTCATAATCTGGTTCCCTACCTGATCTTACTTTTTACTTGGGTGGCAAGTTTCAAAAGGACAGATCAACTATAACCACGTTTCTTAGCCATTACCTTCTTTGCGAACTTTGCAAAATGGTTATAGGCTTCCTTTGTAGCAGTCAAAGCTGCTAAGTTCGTTTGCCCTCTCAACAACCGTCGCTCACTGTTGTAGAAACTACAGTGGAGCAGCACATGGTTTCTTGTTTCCTCCGCACTGAAGGCACAAGACGTGCATAATGGAGAGTCTTTCAGAGAAAAGAAGTGGAGCCGCGCATTGAAGTCACCATGTCCCGTGAGGAACTGGCTCGTCCAGTGGTCTGGCTCAACCCATTTTCTAGAAAGACGTTCACGGATGTTGGGGAAGAACTCATACGTATCACGTCCCTTTGACGAGGATTCCCATCTCGCTTGCCATTTCTGTAGAGCCCATTCATCGATGGCGGCAAGTTTCTGTTCTGTGGTGAGATCCGCACGGAGTTCAGCCCAAAGCGGGAAGCTCCGTTTCACTCTCCACTTGTCAATCATGCACTCAACAGCCAAATCAACTGGTAACTGACCAGTGATCACCTGGAGTGCTTCCGTTGATACAGTCTTGTAGGCCTTGGTGATCCACAGGAGCGCAGCTCTCTGGGATTGGGCCAATACTCTCTTTGATTGACTGTTAGTTTGCTACCCCAGACAACAGGGCAGTAGCCAATCACACCTAAATAGATGGCCTTATACATGAGGATGGTGTCGTGGTAACACACACCCCAAGTGGCCTTAGTAATGGCACGCAGTGAGGCAAACCTTGCAATGGTAGTGCCTTTAAGGGACTGGAGGTGTTGGTTGAAACCCCACCTCTCACCTATATTCACTCCTAAATACTTGACGTGCTTTTCAAGAAGGAGCCTGTGGCCGCCAAAGCGTATTGTGGGTGGATTATTCACTTTCCCCTTCAAGAGGATTAGCTGGGCTTTTTCCTCAGCCACCTGCGTCTTGACGTGCTCGCACCATTGGTTGACATTGCGGAGCACGTGGTGGGTTTTTTCTTCAATTTGGCGGACTGACTCTGCAAAGATCAGCACAGTCAAGTCATCCACATAGGCGTGCGGCTCGCAGTCAGTCTCCATGAGTTTCCTGAGAAGACCTTCGAAGAAGGCATTCCAGAGTGCTGGTCCTACGACCGAGCCCTGTGGGCACCCTTCTCAATCTTTCTCCGGACGGAGACATGCCTACTTTCGATCGTAGCAGTTCTGTCTGTCAGGTAGCTTCTGACGAGCGAGTACAGGTTGCAGGGGATTCCCTACCTTTGAGCTCATTAAGGAGCGCTGGCCACCAAAGGTTGTCAAACGCTCCTCTGATGTCAATCAGAACTGCTACAACGTACTTAGCCGGTGCCAGCAGGAAACACGCCGAATCTCGACAATGACATCCTGCGTGGACCTTCCTTTGGTACACCCGTATTGCCTGCCTGTGAGGTTGCGGCCAAAGACTCCTTCGAGGGACTGCAACATCAAGATTTCTAGTGTTTTGCCTAATATGGAAAGAAGGCTGAGTGGTCTCCATGATCGCGGGTCTGACTGATTGCGGTCGCCTCCCTTTTGAAGAGTGACAACACGCGCAGTCTTCCACTGAGTGGGGAACTGTCCGACCAGCAGACAGTCATTATATAAATTAAGGAGGCCGCTGGAGATCGTTCGCTCAGCCTTCCTTAGCATATTGCTTTCTATTTTATCTGGCCCAGGAGATTTGTTGGGCTTTAAGGTCGCAAGGGCCCTGCCGAGGTCGCCTGTTGTCCACAGTGGGATGTCGGGCTCGTTCGGAGGGTCCATGATCAGCTCCCTTGCTGCCCTCTGGGCTTCAGTGTCTCGAGCTACTTGGTCATCTGGGAACGCCTTCTCAAGGAGGGTTTCCAGTGAACGTTCGATGCTGCAGGCCCAGCCTGACTCATTTTGCATCGCAGCTAAGACCTGCTCTACATTTGCTTTTCCTTGAACCACTCGAGCGTAGTCTGTGCTGATGCAAACGCCAGATCACCATTGTGGGGATCCCCAACCCTGGATGGGGCGGGCGAGGCGTATATAGAGCTGCTCACCAGGTACAACTTGGTTGTTGCCAACGACCCCATGACTGAGGCGACCTATGATGGCCCGGGAGGAAGGTCGTGTATAGACGTCACAGCCGTGTCCCACACCCTGCTACTCAAATTGAAGGGTTGGCGAGTCGTACCAGGTGCAACGCAGAGCGATCACATGGTTATTGACTTTGCCATTACGGATGATAACATCCTCTGCAAAGACACGCAGCGTGAAAAGCGATTCCGCACAAAAAATGCTGACTGGCCGCAATTCTTTAGGGTACTGGAAGGTGAACTGCGTGCGCAGACACCGACCTAATAGTGCAAGCATCCACACCTGAAGAGGTGGACAGCAAAGTGGACACATTTACCACAGCACTGCACTCTGCTGGGCTCTCTGTACTTGGCCAACAGAAGCACAGGGCGATCAAAGTCCCATGGTGGACTGAGGAACTTAATCCCCTCAAGCAAAGTGCAAATAGAGCCAGAAGGATGTACCAAAACACTCGTGACCCTGATGCCAGAGCAACACTCCGAACTGCCTTCATCCAAGAGAAGAAGGCCTTCCACCGCGCCATCAAACGAGCCAAACGGCAAGGCTGGCGAAATTTTGTGGAAGCGGAGAGCTCTGAGAACCCCTGGGGCAGACACTACAAGTCCTCCATAGGAAAAGCAAATGTAGAGCAGGTCTTAGCTGCGATGCAAAATGAGTCAGGCTGGGCCTGCAGTATCGAACGTTCACTGGAAACCCTCCTTGAGAAGGCGTTCCCAGATGACCAACTAGCTCGAGACACTGAAGCCCAGAGGGCAGAAAGGAGCTGATCATGGACCCTCCGAACGAGCCCGACATCCCATTGTGGACAACAGGCGACCTCGGCAGGGCTCTTGCGACCTTAAAGCCCAACAAATCTCCTGGGCCAGATAAAATAGAAAGCAATATGCTAAGGAAGGCTGAGCGGACAATCTCCAGCGGTCTCCTTAATTTATTTAATGACTGTCTGCAGGTCGGACAGTTCCCCACTCAGTGGAAGTCTGCGCGCGTTGTCACTCTTCAAAAGGAGGCGACCGCAATCAGTCGGACCCGCGATCATGGAGACCACTCAGCCTTCTTTCCATATTAGGCAAAACACTAGAAATCTTGATGTTGCAGTCCCTCGAAGGAGTCTTTGGCCGCAACCTCACAGGCAGGCAATACGGGTGTACCAAAGGAAGGTCCACGAGGATGTCATTGTCGAGATTCGGCGTGTTTCCCTGCTGGCACCGGCTAAGTACGTTGTAGCAGTTCTGATTGACATCAGAGGAGCGTTTGACAACCTTGCGGCCAGCGCTCCTTAATGAGCTCAAAGGTAGGGGAATCCCCGCAACCTGTACTCGCTCGTCAGAAGTTACCTGACAGACAGAACTGCTACGATCGAAAGTAGGCATGTCTCCGTCCGGAGAAAGATTGAGAAGGGGTGCCCACAGGGCTCGGTCCTAGGACCAGCACTCTGGAATGCCTTCTTCAAGGTCTTCAGGAAACTCATGGAGACTGACTGCGAGCCGCACGCCTATGTGGATGACTTGACTGTGCTGATCTTTGCAGAGTCAGTCCGCCAAATTGAAGAAAAACCCACCACGTGCTCCGCACTGTCAACCAATGGTGCGAGCACGTCAAGATGCAGGTGGCTGAGGAAACCCAGCTAATCCTCTTGAAGGGGAAAGTGAATAATCCACCCACAATACGCTTTGGCGGCCACAGGCTCCTTCTTGAAAAGCACGTCAAGTATTTAGGAGTGAATATAGGTGAGAGGTGGGGTTTCAACCAACACCTCCAGTCCCTTAAAGGCACTACCATTGCAAGGTTTGCCTCACTGCGTGCCATTACTAAGGCCACTTGGGGTGTGTGTTACCACGACACCATCCTCATGTATAAGGCCATCTATTTAGGTGTGATTGGCTACTGCCCTGTTGTCTGGGGTAGCAAACTAACAGTCAATCAAAAGAGAGTATTGGCCCAATCCCAGAGAGCCGCTCCTGTGGATCACCAAGGCCTACAAGATCTGTATCAACGGAAGCACTCCAGGTGATCACTGGTCAGTTACCAGTTGATTTGGCTGTTGAGTGCATGATTGACAAGTGGAGAGTGAAACGGAGCTTCCCCGCTTTGGGCTGAACTCCGTGCGGATCTCACCACAGAACAGAAACTTGCCGCCATCGGCGAATGGGCTCTACAGAAATGGCAAGCGAGATGGGAATCCTCGTCAAAGGGACGTGATACGATGAGTTCTTCCTCAACATCCGTGAACGTCTTTCTAGAAAATGGGTTGAGCCAGACCACTGGACGAGCCAGTTCCTCACGGGACATGGTGACTTCAATGCGCGGCTCCACTTCTTTTCTCTGAAAGACTCTCCATTATGCACGTCTTGTGCCTCCAGTGCGGAGGAAACAAGAAACCATGTGCTGCTCCACTGTGGTTTCTACAACAGTGAGCGACGGTTGTTGAGAGGGCAAACGAACTTAGCAGCTTTGACTGCTACAAAGGAAGCCTATAACCATTTTGCAAAGTTCGCAAAGAAGGTAATGGCTAAGAAACGTGGTTATAGTTGATCAGTCCTTTTGAAACTTGCCACCCAAGTAAACAGTAAGATCAGGTAGGGAACCAGATTAAGAACTACTCCCAGATGGTACGGTATTCCTCAGGTGGTCACCTCCGCGCGGTAACACACGGGCAACAGCTCTCTACGGTGAGACTGGCTAACGATCACATACCTGCCGTACCTCCACAGGTCTGAGTTCGGTGGATGCTGCAGGGGCCGGCCTCTTGCATATTAGCGAAACCGCAACTTCTATGACTGATATAACCCTCGTCGAGGGTTTAGGTACAGTCATGAAATAAAGAAACAGACCTGTTGTCATCCGTGATGGCAAAGTCAATAACCATGTGGTCGCTCTGCGTTGCACCTGGTACGACTCGCCAACCCTGCAATTTGAGTAGCAGGGTGTGAGACACGGCTGTGACGTCTATACACGACCTTCCTCCCGGACCATCATAGGTCGCCTCAGTCATGGGGTCGTTGGCAACAATCAAGTTGTACCTGGTGAGCAGCTCTATATATTCACCAAGACAGTACTCAGCCCTCAGTCTTTTGCACAGGCAGATCTTCGTCTCTCCTTTTCACTTCTTAGAGTGTTCTTTGCCGCCGTTAAAGAACATAGTTACTCTCTTCAATGACCTGACGTGCGCTACCATTGCAGTCCTCCACCTCCTCATGTGCCATCAGATGGACTTCGTCCTCTTCTGGTTCACTTTTGGCCTCACTAATTGGATGGTGCATCACCATGCCACTTTCCCACCATCGAATTAGAAACAGACCCACAGACCTCCGCTACACGATTGAATTCGACAAGTTGCCAGACTTAGGTATCAGTTGATCTTCACAGAGTGAAGACGATGTTGCGCGCAAGTCAATCATCAAACTAAATTAATTAATCGTTTATTGACTTGATTCTCAAATACTTACGGAGTGAGCCCTTTTTGAATAAGCTCAACCTGTCCAGTGTAACCGGATGTACCTGACTCAATGAGAGGTACATTGGCATTGAGACACATACGATTGACATGTGCTCGTGCAGCTCGGTTGTCCAAAGCATTCATAACAACATCAAACTTTTCAAAGTACGCCATACCGTAGTCTTTGCTGAAAATAAAAAAATGATAATTATAACGATACTACAGACGTTAAAATATTTGAGGCAACCATCACACACCCTCGATGATGTGTTTATACAGGTTATATAAGGTTCTTAAAGTACCCCATGAGTTCAAAATAAGCGGAGCCATTTTCGGAAAAATTCTGACGAAAATATTCGATGTTAAAAAATGTATTTTCCGGTCTATTTTGCCATACATGGATAGTTAAAGAGATAGTTGTAGAGAATAAATGTGGTTTTGCAAGGGCGAAAGCCTGTCAGTTTGATTAATGTTTATTGTAAAACCGCCAGGTCACTGTTTCCTTGTATCTCTGTTGTACAGGTTGCAAGACAAAAGTTGAGAGAAACGACACATAGGTATTGAATAGTTCAAAACACCCAGTGAGTTTGGTCCAATCTGTAGGAACGATTTTCGTTAAAGCAAACCTTGGGTAAAAGCAAAGAATAGGGACTGCTTCCTCTGATAAGGCACTATGTCGATATATCACGACCAAGGTCAGGTTATCGATATGCCCAACATCGTAGGCTCTGGCGCCATGTTTGAAATTAGAAATAAGCACAGCTGTACGATTGTGCCAATTATTTAATGTTCATTATGTAATACCCCGTTATATAATTATTTTAAATGTACAAAGACTATGAAAAGGAGTTAATTCAATGAAATTAAGAATGGGTATATGAAATAAATATGAGATAACTATCGGACGCATATCGACACATGCTGTCGTAGCGTTATCAAGCGGTCGGTCCATATTCTTTGTTTCACCCCAAACCTTGCTTTTCATATCAATGATTCTGTTTATCGTTGTATACATAAACGCTTATGAAGAGAAACACAGGTTTTAATTAGTTAAAGCCACGCTCTCAATGTGTGGATGGAAACGACGCATATGATTATTCTTGCGCTTGAGAAAATGAACGAACGGGAAAATCAGGCTCTGATAAATTGGAGCTGAGTGGCCGTGACGTCCCATCTTAAAAAGCTCATGATAATTTTTACTGACGACTACCCAAGGAAATACAAATTCACACCGTTTGTCCTCTACTTGGTCAATTTCGCTTTGTAACCTCTCCACCCTGCATTTCAGTGGGATACTTCGTGTGAGTGAGAATGTGTGTGTTCTCGCCAGACGCCTTTACGAGGTTCCCTGGAGGGGGCTTATGATGAAGGGTGTTGAATATTGAAATGACGATTCGACAGAGCTAAAACCGTTAAAACATGGACGTTAAAAAACGCGTTCAGAAGATCTGTGATATGAGACTGATGGCGAGTTCCATTTTTCGAATTTTGCGTGTATGCTCCTAGCGTACAGCATTCAGGGGCCAATACTCCCTGGCAAGGCGTTGAGTTTTTATTTATGCCCCATTAAACCACATCTAATTTTGTTTAGATTTAGACATTTACTTGTATGGCCTACATTCTACTAACAGTTAATTTAACGTTGAACTAGTAAAGCTGTCATATCAGGGCCTCTGAAGACAAAGAGTTTTCTTCAGGCTTTCGCCCTAGTTCGTCTGCACAATATAAATTTCGTTCACTGTAAAGAACACTGACCAATCAACGTTCTAATAATTACTATAACTCCCGCAACTGCTCGATACCCGCGAAAGTCTTTACTCGCAGGAACCGAGATACGCGAGATTAATGATTTGTAGCTACTACATCTTACCACAGTTTAAAATATGCATGAAAATACCTCATTATATTAGCACAGTGGGCAGTAATGTTGGCATTTGGGTTGAAAAGCAAGCAACTCTCTTTGGCCACTTCGGCTTTCGGACGTCCAACATGTTTCCGTTGGAAGAGAAATTGTCGGTTCAAGTTACTTACGTCGATAGTATCAAGGTCTATCTGAAATATGGACAAGCAAAGAAGACTTAAAGGTTAGATAAATGATATATGGGCGCTTAAATAAGTAACACACACTAATTTGGCTGCTGATGGCAGAATACACCGTGATCAGTGATGTTGAAGCACTCGCGATGACTAATTCCTCTTATAAGCCTAGAGCCCCGAAACGATGTTTCCAACAGAAGCAAACAATGAAGTACTGGCACATCAAACATGGTTACGGCCCTACCACCAGTTGCTGGCAGTCGGCCTTTACAAAGAAAGAAGTTTGGTTTAAACCATAGTATTAACACAAATACCTATGAAACCACTTACCACTTCGATGTCTTCAAAGCCGGTCAGTACGAGGTTTTTAAGCAACTCGCAGCCAATACCGCCAGCTCCAACGACCAGAACTTTGCAGCCTTTTATTTTAGACCTCAGTTCCGGAGAAATGGACGTAAGGGCCATTTTACAGCGGAATTACGATTTACAAACAGTTAACGTTCTCACTAACAGCGAAAATTGTGTACAAGCGGGTGACGACAAAAGAAATTCGAATTACCGCTATGAGCTACACTAACACAAACAGTTTTTGTGCGTGCGAGCAGTTGAGGTCTAATACAGAGCAGGGTTCGTAAGTGAAGAAATCTTAAGAGACATTCAGCTCATACTCTTATCTATTAAAAATGAGACGCGTATATCACGGTACTCTCCACGTATTTCTATTGAGCGTTTAACCTTCAACAAAAAGCTTTCGGCGTTTAACCGTTAACAAAAACGTTTGGTGTGCACTTACACGCAAATGACAACGTACAAAAAATTATTATGTCCCACAACAAACAACAATCGACAACAAAATCAAGTAGAGTAAACTAATCGAAAATTGTTTTCCCACGGCACAAAAAAAAAATTTGGGTTTTCTTCAGATCTTTACGTTTCAGACCCCCCTGAGTCCGAAAAACACTATTTGGGAAAATGGTCTGTGTGTGCGTGTGTGTGTCAGTCTGTGTGTAGTCTAAAAAACCTAATTTCGGCGCGTGGTCTGTGTGTGTGTGTGTGTGTCTGTAGTTCGATTTGCGGGAGAACGGCTGATCCGATTGAGCTGGTTCTTTTTTTGTTTTGTTCGTTATTTTTTATAGACACCAAAATAAGGTTATGGACGATTTCGGCCGATGGGAAGGGGAGTGGGGGACGAAAATGTACCAAAAACTAAGGTTTTTCGCATTTTTCTCGAAAACGGCTCCAACGAATTTGATTAAACTTTCAAATTATCTTGTCCTAATCAATACCTAACTTTTCTTCTCCATACATATCTCCATGAAAATACGGTGAACGGAGATATGGGCCCCTGAAGCAAAAATAGGTTTTTTACGCTTTTTGGCAAAACGACTTCAGCGATTTTCACCAAACTCACAGGATGTTTTCAAATAGTTAATACCTACATGTTATTTTCAATAAATGTTCCTGTGACGGTCCATTGAACTGAGATAAAAATCAAAATGTGTCAAAAATAACGTTTTTTTCTAACATTTCCGTAAATTCCAGGGTAACTGTTTCACCAGATGTGATAAATTCTAATGGAGTGGCTTTTAGTCACCCATACCAACATTTCGTTCTCTATAATTATTTCTGTATATATACGTAGAACGGAGATATAAGCCATGTTAACTCAGAAAAGGAGATTTGTCGAATATTAATTTATCGGTATTCCAATTTTCTCAAAAACGGCACTAACGATTTCGATCAAACTTTCGGAGTACTCTCAGCTAACTAGTCCCTACATTTTGTTCTCCATAAGTGTTCCTGTAAAAATGCGTTGAACGAAGATATAGCGCCCGCCTATGTAGGTGGTGTTCGAACTTAAAGGGGTGGCGGAAAGTAGTGTGTTGCTACGCACCAGATATTTTCAATGAAGGTTCCAACAATTTCAATCAAACTTACGGTGTACTCTCATCTAACCAGCTCCTACAATTTGTTCTCCATAAATGTTCCTGTAGAAATTCGTTGAACGAAAAGAGCAAATTACAGGGTTTGTGGAAAGTTCTGTGTTGCTACGCACCAGATATTTTTACTTTCCACTAATGAGGAAAGTATTGTAATCGTGTCAACAAAATTGGGTTTTCTTCAGGTCTTTACGTTTTGAGGCCTACTGGATCTACTAAACCAAATTTCAGCGTGTGGTCCGTGTGTCTGTAGTTCGATTTGCGCGAGTACGGCTGAACTGAGTGGGGCTGGTTAGGACTGGTTCCTTTTCGTTTTGTTCGTTATTTTTTTTAGAGACCAAAATAAGGTTATGGGTTATTTCGGTCGATGGAAAAGGTGGATGGGGGCTGAAAATGTACCAAAAACTAGAGGTTTTCGCATTTTTCTCGTAAACGACTCTAACGATTTCGACTAAACTTTCAAATTATCTTCTACTAATCAATACCTAACTTTTCTTCTCTATACGTATCTTCATGAAAACATGGCGAACGGAGATATAACCTATAAAGAAATGATGTAAACAATGAAAATGTGTCGAAAATAATGCTTTAACTAACTAGTACTAACATTTTGTTACAAGTAAATGTTCCTGTAGAAATGCGTTGATCGAAGACATAGCGCCGTCGTCGAATTTACGGGGGTTGTGGAAAATTGTGTGTTGCTACGTACCAGATATTTTAGATACAGTTGGGCTCAAAACGTAAAGATTCGAAAAAACCTAATTTTTTTTGTTGACACGGTAATAATACTTTCTTTACCCTTTCGGCAGCGGAAAGTAAAAATTAAAAATCCTCCAAAAACACATTTTAGGTCGAGCGGATTGTACTCACCATCTTTCCAGACTGGATAGGCTTCTATTACCGTTCCTTCCTGAGCTTTAGAGCTGCATTTCAAATAATTTAAATCATGGAACTTTGATTTTACAAACTAGTGTTGAGATAAACTGAATGAGAGGGTGCCCGTATGAATAGCTTCCGAATTCTGTGCAATAACGTAATGAAGGTTTGTTCAAAACTTAGATAAAATGGAAAAGAACAACTTGACAAACTGTCTAAAGCAAAAGCGGAAACATTCCAAATGAATTATCGCCAGTTCCATATTATATTGTTATTCTCAGAATGGGAAGTTTTTTTGTCGCTCAAGGTTTCACTCATTTCTTGCTTGGGACTCGCTTTAAGAGCACTGGATCTTTCACAATGAAACTCTTCCATTCCTTCAGTGCTGTCAGCTGCGCCTCCCGATCGTTCAAACAACCTGTTGCAGAATACATTTTATGATTGTATTAAAGTTGATTATGACGAATTCCGTAACAACCCAACATAGCGGTAAATGTCTAGTAAAAGCGCAATGGCTTCGTAATTTTTATTTTCAAGCTTAATTCAGTACTATATACTACACGTACTTCCATTTGATGAATGAAGACAAGTGTGCTTAATTCAGGCCCCTGGGGAATTCAGTACCTGGTAGACTATGGAAAGTTTTGTTGCTTGCCACTAACATTTTGTGATGAAAACTGTGTCTACACCATGTAGTCAACAGAGTAGTTAGTCAACAGTTAGGTTAAAGTAGATTAGTTGATGCTCCACGCATGGTAGATACCTTTCGGTGCAAATTGCCAATATAGAATGCTTTCTCGGAGGAATTCAGTACTGGACAGGCTACTGGAAGAAGGGTTACCTTGAAGGTCTGTTTAATGCCATAATGTCTTTATTCCTTATTCCAGCCGAAGTGTTTTGCACTAGAAATTTCAAGAGCGAAATCCATCGCAATCTTTGTTGTATCTTTAGAAATAGTAATGACAGGTTGGCAGCCCTGAAATGACCTGATCTCCTTCACTATGTCTCACAATATAGTTCTCTATAAATATTTGCATCTCTCCAACCAGTTGGCTACCAAGCGTTTCTTTTTTTCCATATCTGTGTCAGTTTGACACAACACGTTTGAAACCTATTGGAAATGCGGCGTAGGCATGGCTCCTCGTGCCTTGCTTGTAAGCATACACACATCCAGAAAGAAAGGGACACAAACTCCACTCATTTGAATCGCAGAATAGGACCACAGACACTATATTGTGCTGCTTATATATGCCACTAAATTCCTTGAGAAATTCTGTTGGAACACCTAATTAACAGCTCGAGTAACTAAGATTGTAACTGACTGGTCACTGCAAACTCAACGGCAGAGTGGCATCACTTCTAATTAAATCTAATCTATTGTAACTCTAATCAGGAAGCTAGTTGAGTAATGTTTATGTTCTGACAGGAGGAAACGTTGCTTGACTGTTTGTCATATAAAATGTGTCAAAGCCAGAACGAGCGTGTGGTTACTAATTTACTCGGAACAATAAAAAAAAAGAAGCGAATCCTACGTCTAGTTAGGTGTGATTCCCTAAGATAAAAAGGATAAAACCGATAGAACCCTGTCATTAGGTTTGGTGTTCTTTGATTACATTTTTAACAGTATGTGCATAGAATTAATTGCAGATGCACCAGGGTGGGTTGGTTAAGATTTTAAGCATTCCGTTTTGCATTTTCTGCATTTAATTTATGTGTTACACTGAGGCAGAACCCCTAATGTCACAACCATAGAGCCATAGCAGACGTATGAGGGTTGGGTAATGTAACCTTCTGAGTCACAGCAGGGAGGCGTGAATCGCTGGAAATTAGGAAATTTAGTTGCTTAACCCTATGTTGAAGTTTAAGAAAATGTAATCAGCTCATGTTAGCTTTTGACCCAACCTTAAGTATTTTCTGGTGCGATCATGGAGTATTAATTTACCGCTTATCCCAATTGGGATGTTGTTGATAGCTGATAAGTTCTTATTTGTGGAAAAATGACGAGAGCAGCTCAATAAACTACTAAACATTTCAACGAAAGTCGATTTTAGCGCAGTTTTTCCCTTATAAACTCCGTTAAATGTTACTAGGATCATCAGAAAAATTTAGGCAGTAGTCCAACCAAGTTTCGAGACGATGACTTTAATAACTCTCATAACATATACAGGGGCTCTTCCAGGAGATCACGCTCGTTTCACTTACAACCATTTCTTAAAGTTTTCACCCGATAACTCTGGGAAAGCTATTATTTCCATTTAAAAAAAGGTGTTTACACCTCATTAATTCTCTGTGCACGGCTTGCTCAATAATGGTCAGGGCGTGTGCAAGAGCAGCACAATAAATTCAGAAACTGTAAGCGCTACCGCTCTCTTCTTTCGTGAAGCGTTGTTTCAACAAGTAAAAATAAATAAAATAAATAGAATTAGTAGTAAAAGCCGTGACATGAGTGGAGAAGCTAAGGAAAGTTTTGGGATACAGCTGCTTCACTCAAGGGGATTACTGAAAGTGTGGCGTGGCGCAGTGGTACCTACCAAATTTGCATGAACGGAATAAGAGGACTAACTAGTTTTCTCTAGATTAGTCCCTAGAGCTACATAAACCGCTGTATGTAGTTGCGTGATTTTCGAAAATTTCATCTGATTAGAAGGTTTTCGTTTCACTTCTGCGCTCTAGCAGCAAAGGGTTAAACTACTTCAGTTTCTTCAATGTTTTATATACAGGTAATTGACTCAAGTAAAGAGACCAACCGACAACTGGTCGCTGAATGGGGTAGTCAACTGGCCTAAAGAGTCAGTTTGGGAAGACGTTTGAACGGGAGATCTTAAACAGTAAGGAGCTCGCAACTACTTTAGTTCGTTCAACATTCGATGGATCGCGAGGGCTGGTACTAGTCAGAAATGTTGAAGTTCAGATTGTTAAACTTCGAGCTCGAGAACTTACATTGCGACTCTAGCGACAAACAGCAAAACTAGTTACTTTCCTTGCTCTACGAAGTAGAAAGGAAAGTTATGTAATCGACTGAAAAAAAAATTTTGAGTTTTCTTCAGATCTTAACGTTTCAGGCCCTCCTGAGTCCGAAAAACACTATTTGGGAAAATGGTCTGCGCGCGCGCGCGTGTGTGTGTGTGTGTGTGTATGTGTGTCTGTGAACGACTTTTAGAGAAAACCACCGTACCAAATCAGCTCAAACTTGATATCTCCCCCGCAGACCCCCATGAAACGCCAAAATAAGGGTTTGAACAAAATCCACCGAAAGTTAACTATAGTTATCATAGTGATCAAAACGCTAAATATTTTTTTCTCAAAAACGGCTCTAACGATTTTGATCAAATTTTTTATATTGATTGCTCTCAATAAGCCAATTATAGCATAAAATTCCCATTTGTGGGAAAATGACGAGAGCAGCACAATAAATTACCAAAACCTTCGACGAAATCGATTTTAGCGCGGTTTTTAGAGAAAACCACGGTACCAAATCAGCTGAAACTTGATGTCTAGCCTACAGGTTACCATGGGACGGAAAAATAAGGGTATGGGCAAAATCCACCGAAAGTTAACTATAGTTATCATAGTGATCAAAACACCAATTTTTTTTCTCAAAAACGGCTCTAACGATTTTTTCCTTTTAAACTCCGCTGGAATATTAGTAGAATGTTGAAGAAAATGGGTACTGTTGTCCGATCCAATACCTAAAGTGTTTAAAACCGCTCATGAGATAGATGGGGCTCACTCCAGAAATTCCGGAATTTCAACTACCACCATTTCGCTTACTACCAGTTCTAAACATTTTTACCCAATAACTCTGCAAAAGTGATTACTATCCTCCTTCAAAAAATCCGTGTTTACAGCCTCATTAATTTTCTGTGTACCAATTGCTCAATAATGGTCCTGAAATGAGTATGAGCATCACAATAAATTCCATAACTGTAGGCGCTACAGCTTCCTGCTGCTGTAACGTGTTGTTTAACAAAGTTCAAATTAACTGAGTGATAAATGAATTGATTAAATAGAATTAGCCATTTACAAAATGAATTGAGGTAGAGCTAAGGAAAGTTGTGTGTTGCAACGCACATTTTATAACGTCGTATAGGTTGCGCAGGCAAGGCGAAATCGAACGTTTCCCGGTTATACTTTTCATAAGTCGAGCGCGAAAAATCCATTTCTGAGCTGTTACGTTCAACTTTTTGTGAATCGACTGAGCAACTCATCTTTCGAATTCCTAAAAATGGTATCGATTATGTCGTACACAAATGGTAGGCAATCACACAAACTCTTCCCTCGTTAGCGAACGATCTCAGCTCTTCCACTTCATTTGTATTGTAAATTATCGTCCAAAACCTTCTACCTGTAACTCTATTTATGACCAAGGGATTCTGGCATGACACGACATTGTGCAATCCGTTAGAAGTATGGTAATCACCTCTGCCAATTTCCTCCAATATTGAGTTACCTTAAAAAGCCATGAACACAAGTGAACGGACGTAGAGCTAATGAAAGTTGTGCAGTGCGGCGCACCTGATATTTTTGCCTACACGGTTAAATAATCTCGTCAACTGTCTAACAGTAAGAATACTCATACTTTGAACTAACCTAAATTAATGTTAAGCTTCGAAGGAGCGTTGGTAGGCCCACACTCATCAGGACTAGGTGGAGGGCTGTATACTGGCCCGTCATCCCATAACAGATCGAATCCACCAACTCTGAGCTCGGACCCAGTTAGTCTGAAACGTAATTGAAGCAAACGTATCCACGTACTTATATGTGAGTGATTCAAGTGAAGTTCTGATTTTTGTTGAAGAATTGCAAAAAATATGCTCTAATATCCAAATTGATATCAAGCTGCGATGCAGAAGGTTGAATAGAAAAGCGTTACATAAAAATACGGGATTGAATCCCAACGCCCGGACTGCGTAGGTCTTAGATAATTTGGAATAGTTAGTTGATAACAGTAGTGCTGGAAGTTTTGTCGTAAAAGTGAATGTAAACAATTAGTGTGCGCGAAAGTAGTCACTATAACGGACAAGGAACGTAGCACAACAAAAATGAACATAAATGTGAAGCTTTACAGATATAATAAAAAATATCATTCACTCAGCAAGTTAAGTGACTTGGGCTATTCCACGACATCTTACGAACGGAACATTTTGAGTTGTGGCGTCTGCATCCAAACCTATCTTGTGAACTAGTTTTTGCATACAATGTCATCCATCCATCAGGACAAACATACAAGTCCGTAATGTACACGTACGTATACAATATAACTGACGTTCATACACCAAATCCACACACACTCCGCGAAATTTTCTCTTTCTATCAATGAATGAACGGTGTATCAACTTCCCTATCCATAGCTGGTCGAAACATTTAAAAAAAAGTGCAGGTGGACTCGAAAATGTGAGAATTCATGTAGAAAATGCACAATGAGCAAGTGCAAAATACAGTCGACCACTGCCTCGGCAACTCGTGTACTGAGGGATGAAGAAGTTACTACGGAAAATTGATGAGGGATGAACCGTTTGACTCCATAGCTCATTCATTAGTCGAGCGATTCAATTTGTAGTTTGAGGGGCTCTAGCGCTAGGCAGTAGCTAGTTATAATAGTTATAACTAGCAGCTATCAACTAACAGTTCCACATTACCAAAGCCTTATGCGCGTGCGCAAAGCGTAATGTCGTGGCCTAACCATTCGAAATGAAACCGAACACAGTGTTTAATGAAACACCTTCAAAGGATTGGAATTAATCAATTCATCCTCCAATTCTAAAACAATCTTAAGGACTTACTGGTTTTCCAAGTCTAGAACAGTGAACATGTCTGAAAGAAGATTATATTTAAGATAGTAGTCTTCAGAATCAGTTGCTTCAAGGGAGGGTGAGGCATTTACTTCCAAAAGCCAACTAGAAAAATATTCAGAATCAGTAAAACACGGAGGATGTTATCAAATTATCATTCTACTGTAATCGATAACAGCGAACTCTCTGAAACGATGAGTTGTACGGGTTGTGATTGAGAGAAAGCGTATTATTCGTAAAGGATCACACTTCTACAACAACCTTACTCACGACAGTTACACGAAAATGTTTAATTAAACCGTTTATCAATTAATTTAATCATTTTAGTTGCAACCGTTTTGGAATGTTAGGCGTTTTACCCTTCCACCACTATTCCCGACATTGCCAACAAACTAGTTAAACAGACAAGTTTACTTTTTGTCAGTTATTTCCCATTACAATGAGACGTTACTATGATGTCATTTCGAGTAAAGGTGTAGAGCTACAAGCTACCAAGCCAAGGAGGAGTATCGGGTGGGGGGTTGGGGTGGAGGGTGCTTACGTAAGAATCGGAGCTGAGGGAGAAAGATAAATTAACTATGAAACGAAAGTACCAAGCTCAAAAATAAAAACAGAGTAATTCACTATGCGGTTGGATAGGCAATCCCGCAGACCCGACATGTATTGCTAAGCTTCACGGGGTTTACTGAAGGGGCGCTTGGAAACTGCAAACGTGAAACATGCTCTAGATCAGTGTTCCCCAACCTTTTTTGTCCATGCCCCACTGTTAATGTTTATAAAAAATTTTCCCCTCTACACGTAATTGAAAGAAAAAATTATTTGTTACTTACGAAACATAAATGATAGATTTTAGTATACCCAATTAAATAATTATTTACAGCACTGTTTAAAACATTGATTTGTTGCTAAATTTTGCACCTAAAGCTAACATTGCATTAAGATAATTCTGATCGAAAGGGTTTAAGTCGCGTCAAAAAAATTCTAAATTGCCCCCCTCAAACTACCAAATAGCGCCCTGTGGGCCCCACGTTAGGAAAAAATGCTCTAGAGGAGCGTCAGCAAATTTAGTGATAAACTATGTGTCGTAGCGACAAGAACCTTCTTGGTTGTGCGAGGTAACAGGATCTCCTTTCACGACGTTCTTACGTAAACTCTTCAGGTGTACATAACGGTACCTGAAGTCATATTGTGCTAGTCCTAATGTTTCATAAGTCTAAGGAATGCCAGGTATTTCCTGCAAGAGTATTATTTGATATTTACCCTTGGAGAAGTTGTACCGAAGACCAAAAATCGCTCACACGCCCACTTGTCGATTAGACCCATAACCTAGATGTGTTTGTTCATTTTTCATTTTTTAGCGTCCCGTGACGATTCCCACTACCTGCCTTAAGTCATCAGAAGACGATGTCGTATCTGGTGTGTTGGTCCTGACGTAAAGCGTTTGGAGTCTCTCTCTCTCTCTCTCTCTCTCTCTCTCTCTCTCTCTCTCTCTCTCTCTCTCTCTCTCTCTCTCTCTCTCTCTCTCTCTCTCGGGGAAATGACGAGGAGTTAAAAAGTATGAAAACTCTTCATTTTAGTACTAAAACCCTCTCCCTTTCGTCCATTGGAATAAGCGCCATTACCTTTTTTAAAAATTACAAAAAAAACGGCTATAACGTTTCAGCCGCTCCTAAGCCGATTTAGGTAACCTCGAATATGTAACTTTTTTTAGCCTATCGCAATGTTTTCTGCTTTTATTATTCTTTGAGTCGGGGAAAACAAGTTCCAACAAGACGGTAAGCAATTAATAAAATTACTAACGGTTCCAAGTTTTCCGTCAATAGAACGTCGTAGCCGTACAATTCAAAGCAATGCTTATTATGCATAATGATCTTCTGAACGCTTTTCAAGCTCGTTACAACGAGTTGCGCTATTTTTTGAAAAAGCTCGTCCACAGCCTGAACACCATGTTTTGCAGTCAAGAACATCCTAAGTTTTCTTAATGGCCATTTGAATCCCTGAAAGGACATTAAAATGAGTAATAAGGTCGTGGCAAAGTAACAGCTCTCGAGGGTTTTGTGTGGTAACCTTCAGAGAGGTTGTAGTTGAGTACTGAATGGTGCCAGTGACATAGCTCTCCCGAACTCTTGAAGACTGCTTATTTCCAACACAACCCAGGGGGAATATGAAGGTGATGAAGTGTTTAGGAAAGTTTGAGACGAGAAACGATGAGTGGTGCAGGCGAAAATATTGTCTTGTTCCGAGCAATGTCTGGGTGTATTCTGAAAAAGCCAAGAAACCTGAATGCTGGAACTTTCCATTTCTGGTTTTTAGGAGCTGGTATTCTTGAGTCCTAAGTTGAATCCTGTAACTACTGGGGGAATGGCGTGAAGTTCCCACCTTTGAAAACTGTTAAATTCTCGTAGAGTTAAAGCAGTATAACAAGTGTTGAAACCAGTATAGTTTTTAGGACAAATTCAAGAGATCTCAAGCTAAATGAGCTGTTTGCTATCTTCATTATACGTCCTGGGGAGAATACTGACGGAGTGGAATTCCAATATGTGGAAGTGGGAAAAATCACTATTGATTGTGTGAAATATACCAGATCACTCGCATCACACTCCTACCACATTGTAACACTTTCCAAACATCTCGACAGGATCATTATCCTGGACCTTCTGATGAGCTGCTCGATGAAAATTGAAAAACAATTTTTTTTTTCAGAAACAACTCAAACTCGCGTTTTTAAGAATCTCCTGATTTTATCTTTTGCAAAACGTTTTTTCTCACTTTTGCATCCACTCCAGTTGCCAGTTGCAGCGAAGTATTTGTCAAATGAGACAAATTATCTTTGATGTTGCTCAGGTTGTACAAAGCGCCACAGATCCTCGCAAATCCATCTCTCGCGATCCAAACTTTTAATGGCATGTACTGAAACAATCGGAATAAGTTTGTTGAACCGTTTTTTCTTCCCTCGACCCTACGTCATGTTTCTATTGAGTATCGTCTCATTTATGGCAGTAACAAGCGTTAAATGTACAGGCTACATAAATGATTTTAAAAATGCACGAGTTGATTTCGCTTACCGACATGACCAAGACGTAAAATCGCAAATCGAACTTCCTCCCGGCGATGAGATAAGGATTGTCAACGTAGACTTGAACTACGTATTGTTCAGGCGGTAGGTCTTTTTCTTCTACCCGAATGACTTCGCCGTGTTTGTCCACCAACTCAACCATTGCTGTTGTTTTTGTCCAATCTTTGGACGATTTCCATTCGTTCAACTCTCTTAGCCTTTTAAAGGAATATCCGTTGCAGATTATGAAAAAATCAACTACAAACCACTTTGCACAAGGAATGACATAAGATATTGAAGTATGAGGTGAACGTACACCATCCCTACTGAAGTTTTAATGGATTTCTCATGTCCACATATGTCCTGTGTTGTGTGCCATTGTTATAAAGGAAGAAAAAGATATACCGCCTGAAAAATTCATAATTTAGGATCGTCACATCCTAATAAAAACACAATAACCCGAGAGCAGAATAACCTATTCACATATTGGTGTACCCATTCACAAAGAAAAGATTTGGATTTAATTTACTATCCGGAACTTTCAATTCGTTCGACTCTCTGAGCTTTTTTTGTTGTTGTAAATTTATTAGAGCCCGTTACAAATAAACATCCCTCTTTGAAAAAAAAGTACTCTATCGCGGCTTCATAGGCAAACCATAAATTTAAGGTTGCTTCTAGTGTGATAAGGTATAGCGAATTAAACTAGATATTGATTAGAGCGAACTCCGAAAGAGTCACTGGATCACTTGCTGTAGTCCAGTCAGGAGATCCTGCACCTTCCGAGAACGTGTCAATCACAGAACTTGCTGGCAGTCAAAGCCTGTATTCACCAATTTCGCGTGATTAAGGAAAGTTGCTGTACTCTTTTCAAGGCATTTCACTGCAGAGTCTAGGTTAAAATCGTCATATATAGGTTAGTTGCGTACAAAAACGGGGTGTTTGGAGGACAGTTTTCCGGACCATAGGGTTCTGTTGCCTTCCAATCTCTGAAATTAGGAGCGAGAGCAGATACCCCTGACTGCGAAACCATAGGTCCAGATGGGACTCACCAGCACCTTGTAGATAAAGATTTTGTTGGAATGGTTCATAATTGGGTTATTAAATAGATATTAGAGTTGACAGAGCTATTTCTTTGGCGTTGAAGGAGATGAGTCACATGGTCTGCGAATGTGAGGCGTCTGTCTAGGGTAATTCCTAGGTAACAATGGGAATAGAGGTATTCGGGATGTGGTGCTGGAGGTAGTATCTCGTTTTATACGTGTAGCTCACAGCTGCCGACTTGTTTGGGTTCATTTTCATCCACCATATGCCACATCATTTGCCCAGTTCGTCAACTAGCAGATATATTTGTATGTGAGCTAGCTCTCCATATTTGTGACACACAGCATAAACTAAGTCGTCCGCGTAGAGTGCAGAGAAATTAGATTTAGATGGTAATGGCAGATTGTGGCTGTAAAATGTGTACCGGTAAGGCTTTGTGCTTCCTTGTGGCACAAATGCATTTATCTTTCTGAGTGAAGAGTATTCATTCTGTACTCCAACGACAAAGCTTCTCTTTTTATAAACCAATGCAGGTTGTTTGGAAGGTAAGGACGAAGTTTATGCAGCAAGCTCTTGTGCCGCTCCTTGGCGAACGCCTGCTCTGCATCAAAGTATACAGTACTGCAAATCTCTCCTCGTGAGGCGTTGGAGGTGCAGAGGGCAGGACAATGATTTGCTGAACCCGAACTGCTGATTAGGTAGAAGGCGTGCAGTGTAGATCAGTGAGTGCGGGAAAATCAGTCGTTCCAGAATTTTACCAAGAAGCGACAGCAGGCAGATTGAGCGATATGAGGAGACTTGATCTTCTGGTTTATCTAACTAATGGAAGTGTATCTCCATTGTTTGGGATAATACTTTAGGTTGGCTAGGTGACCAAGTAGTTTTCTAGGGCCATTTTTAAAGAGAAGCTGAACTATTAGGTCGATTCCTGGGGCTTTTCGCGTTGGTGACGATCTGATGGCTATTAGGACCTGGTTGAGCGAGAAGTACAAAGCTGGGGAGGGAAAAGGACCACGACAGTCTTTCAAAGTGTAAATTCTAAAACACTTTTGTGAGGGAACGTCAGTAGTCCCAGCAAGAGGTGCATCTGATCACGTCATCCTCTTGTTTAGTTGTCGGGCACATTCGTGAATTGTTCAAATACCGCTTAACTATTTGTATCTATTGGGGTCACAATTTACATACATCACCAACCTGCCTGGGGTTCTCCAGTGCCAGAGTCGGATTGCGTCTATCAGGAATGGGGATGCAGGAATGCAGCCTGCGCTGATGGCGAGCGTGAATGTAAAGAGGATGTGACAGTTAACATGCATTTTTTAACACTAGTAGCATTAGTTATAAATAAAACCAAATTATCAGCCAGATATAATTCTGAAAACCACGTCAATAGAGAACGCTCATTAACAATGTCGCTGTGCAAACGTAAATGCACGAAGAACCATTCCTGCCTCTTTGTGAGAACATTTTTCAGCTTTCACTTAGGCGGGCGTAGAAAAATATTCAGTGGGTGGAGGAGTGGGAGGAGGAGAAGGATCTTTAAGGACGATGATAACTAGTGTGGCACACAATGGAGCGAGACTGCATGAACACGAACGTAAACCGCCAAACTACCAAATCTAGTACCTATGAGCGGTTAAACATATTAACCAACAAGGGGAAGGCAATCTATCCTAAAGAAGCAGCTTTTCGAATTAGCCTGAAGTTCGTCAGTGCGAGAGGGAATTCATTTACACTTCCAGGGAAACAGGAATGTAAAGAGATGCTATTGTTTCGGTAAACTTGTTACTAGCAGAGTTAGTTGAGAAGCTCCGCCGCTTACGTCTGGATGCTGTAACAAGAGGTAGTGAGTCGTAACGGGGACACAACGTGACGGAAGAAGTGATTTCGAAAACCATCACTAATTCGTAACTAATAAGTTCCTTGCAAAATAATGATGATTGCTTAAGAGATCTTCAAAGTACCTTTTCGAACTTCGTAAGTCACCTTTCTTGACATTTATAAATCAATAATGAGTTCTGTGAACCTTTTCCAAATTTAAAGTCGTAATTTGCATTCTGAGACCTCTTACTTTCTGAACAAAAAAATCCCACGGCCTTTGCATCCACAAGCGGGTTTGACAATATAAGTTTTCTTGGGATTGTTTTTGATGTAGTCACAGAACATGGCATATTCATTCTGGAAAGAAGAAAGGGTAGCAGAATTGAATCCAGCTCATGCCATTTGGCGAATGCAAACGATAAACGGATCGACGGAGTTAAATAAGCCGATCATGGTTCGATAAATAATTTGCGGGGTTAATAATATGTGTCACAATCCCAGATATACAGTCTTGCTATAACACCGTTGTTAATTGATAATGTGGCTTGTAACGCGATTCTTTTAATTTAACCCCCATAAATCGTTATGATGATTGAGTAATTACAAGAATAATGTAATAATTAGACCGCGTCATACAGCTCACTGAGCTACAAAACCGAAAGTCTCGTTTTTGTGATACTCATTACACGACTGACCGCAAATCTTCGTTTTTCTCAAACTCCATATTAGTTTCTCACCTGTCGCATAAAGCGGCCTAATTATACGATTAGAATCGAAAATGAATTAATTCACTAACTGGAATTTCAAAAGTCAACGGAATGCAGTCGCAGTACTTCGTATCTTCCACGTTTTTCTCTCGAAGCAGCAGTTTTCTAAAACATGCAATAGCGCCTTGTAGCCGCACCACGATCGAGAAATTAGAAAAATAAAAATTATATATTGGCTAGACAAATTACACGTTGCTCACGGCTATGCGGGTACGTCAGGTTATAGTTTTTTCTTCGGCTCATTGTACGAAATGTATGTATACTAAACAACAATAACGAGTAACAGAATAAGAATGACAGGGAATTAATGGATGTTCGTGGCTATTTCACAATGATACTGAAAAGCCCGGAGAAATTAAGAAGCTATTCATTGCTAGGGTGAGGGCAGCACTGCCCTTTGGCAGAAACAACAGAGAAATTACCTCACACGACATTTTACTCTTCTCAAGAAATTTCGGCCGTGTGATCGCTCTTTTAACGGATTACTTTAGCCGCTACTCAACTCAGTTCCTCTATACTCTTCTATAATGAACTGTCAAAGCGCGGTAAGTCAATTTCTAGTTCAACAACTAAACGGCTCTCGTACACGGTAGATATTTAAAACACAACCAGAGATACAAATATTAACTGTGATTACAATAAGTGAACCAATCGGTAAAAATACTTAATTAAGGGATTACTTGATTAAGGGAAGCGACTTTATTAAGGGATATTAAGGATACGGGTATATTCAAAGAAATTACTGAATTGAAAATAGTTTCCGCTCGCAAGAGTTTGAAACGAATAATTGAAAAAGGGACTGAATGATACGCAGCGAGCTAATTAAATTCTTCCTACTAATATAATTGAATTTCTGTAATGCAGAAGGACAAATATAAACTAACATCCGATGTAATGTCAATAAGCGAACCAAGGAACAGTGGTGGGTTTTTTCCTTCCAGGAACGATGACGTAGGCTATTCATTCTATCTTGGTCATCAGAGTTACTCATTGTGAGCTGGCTCTTGGAGCGTTGCGTTGTATCATGTCCTAGAATGCGTTGGTTGGCCGCCATACGTTTTTTGAACAGGACCAGTCGAATCTCTAAAATCTTCGGCTCGCGTCTTTTAAGTGGGTAGTAATGAAGCGACTTAGCAGCCTCAACGACTACAAGTACGCCCGTGGAGAATTTGAATTAACGCGTGACAAGCTTGGATATGGAAATCTAGACATATTTCGATATGCACTAGTTATTTGAAATGGGTTTGACTCACTTATAACGAACCATGTTCCTGAAAAGATAATTTTTACGAGATATTTCGTAGTGATTTCTGAAGTGAGGCACGCGCTGATAGTCCTGTAGCCTCCTTTCCAGAACTGGGCCAAGTTTGGCTAAATCGCACCAAAAGAAATCCCAAATGTCGCTTTTCCCATCAACCTAAAGCAAGTCAGCAGCAAATGTATGTTTGGAGAGTGTTCATGTTAGAAAGTCAAAGTCACTGATGTTAAGGCAAAAGTCAAAGTCGCTAAAGTTGGTGCTCGCTATTGTACAGTTGGATGTAATTTTAGTAGAAAGACATGAGGAGAGCAGACGTTATACCGGTATACGCCCTGAACCAAGTAGGGCAAGGAAAACAACTCGTAACTGGGTAAAGCGTAAATTACTTGGCAAAAGCCTTTGCCACACCTTTTTCGTGCTTTTTCTATTGTAATCTATGTAACATGCTGTTGTTTCGTGGTAGGTAGCTTCTGAGAGATACTGTGACTCCCGCTGGGTAGAAAGCAACATAATAAGTTGACGAGTCTGGAAGTGACACTCTTCAGTTTGGAAGAAAAGTACAGCGTAAAAGTACTGCTGAACTGACGAGTGCTCTCGCTCGTGAAGGGCCTCCCTGAGCGTATTATCTGTCCGGTCCTTCACCTGCACTGCATATGGTGCTGATCACTCCGATTTTCCTCCTCTCTCAGTCCTGGTTTACAGAATCATCTGTAAAATTAACTTCAATGTGGGTGCCTGCTTTATTTTTCGAATCAAGGAAACGGACTTGCAGCCACATAAACGGACATGAAACAGATAACTGTCACCCACTACTTCGACGACACCAACAAACTCGTAAATTAATTAGCTTTGAATCATCAACATTTTGGCTGCACAGACTAAAGTTCAAAATGTCTTCTCACAACAAAAGGTTACGTGAAAGGCGTTATCGTTGTCAGTTTTATGCACGATGTACGACTGGGAGGGTAGGAAATCCTTGCTTTACAGTATATACGATCAACATTAAAGTACTGAACTCTCAACTTTGAATAGTAAGAGAATTGTAATCCTAACCAGCAGTACCTGTGTCCAACCGCGGTTGATAAGTACTTCCGGAATTATTGACTTCACGCTGTCCACTCTAAAACGGAGTTTCTTCCTTCTCGGAAGGTCTTGTTTACTGTCTTTGAGAGATAAGACACAAATAACATTAATAATTATAAGGTATTCATAAACGAATAAATTAAAACTGACAAAACAAATAAAAACAATTCAAATAAAAGTATAAATAAATTATAATAATTAACGAATCAATGAAATCATTGAATCAAATAATTAAGAACATTTTTAAATAAATAAAAACACTAAAACTGTGGAAAGCGGCATTGTTTCTGATTTGAATGGATGGAATAATTGGACGGTTGGAGCTGAAAGGGTGAACTTGAATACACGGTTTCTACACTCCTTATTGTTCCTTTATCTAAAAGGCAAAAGAGAAAAACTACACGAACCGCAACAAAATAAGCAAAAACCAATCAAAAAGCACCTGCTGAAAGAATTTTCATGGTTTATTGCGGAATCAGCCACAAATAATCCGACGCATAGACAGATTACCGTCATCATCACATTTTAAAATTACACGAGAAAGTATACAAAATGTGAACCAGCAGATAGGCGCGCGACTTGTAAAAGCGGTTCTAACTATTACACTACGGCATATTATTCTCTGCGCAGCTTGATGCAGTCTCAGTCCTCCAAGACATGACCTGACTATAAGGAACAACGAAAATTGATATTTTAATTTCGACGCTAGGCATTTGCCACGATGTGACGAGTCGAACTGATGCGTGGTTGGAGCGAGACTGGAGGCAGAGGGGAAAATGAGGAGGGACCAAGAAGAAACGATAACTGTTGATACCTTGTCACGAGAATTGGCGTCACTATATTTTCTGCAACTTCACTGTTTTCCATCTAGACGCCATTCTACACCACCGGGATCCGTCCTATTCTACTCAGCATTACAAAAATACCTGGGAAACGATACCAAAGTAATCGCAATAAAATAACATTTTGTTTTGGTTAATTGTTGAAACCAACCATGGGCTCGATATGGATAAAAGCTACATTGGATGGTAGAGTAGGCAGCACTTAATCAATACGGGACCAAAATTACTAACTCCTTCTTTATTATAATACTGTCTTCGTTTGCAAAACCTTTAAAACGTCATGAAGCGGATTGATGTAAAGGCTTTTCGAATCCCACTCTCCAATTTGTGCCTCGTTTGCAACACTAATAATAACACAAGATAATTTCCAAGAAAGTTTGTTAATAAGGATGCTGAAATCGTTCATTTCTTTTTGAACCACTTTTCAGTCAACATCTCCAGTTATACCCCATTTGTACCATACATTTTGTAAACTATTTGAGATATATCTGAGATCACAAGACTGGATTATATTGCACGTGGGCCAGTGGCCGTCAAAAATCTTAATCAGTTAAACTTCTCGATTTCGCTTAGTGAGCGCATTCAGTACCCGCTTCCTGCCTATTTATTGGAGCAGAACCAATATCCTTTTACCGCCCGTTCGAGGAACACGAATCTCAGGATGTAAGACACCGAAAGAAACTGGGCCTTCGCCAGATCAGCCTTGTTCGAAAGAAACCAGAATTCATGAAATCGAGGGTTGGAGTCTTCGGAAAGAAAAGATTTCGCTTCGGTTTTGTTAGTTACGCGCTACTCTCTTTTGGCTCATTCCTTTGATACGGCGGAAAAGTGAGACGCAACAGACAAAGCGATGAATAGCTACTGAGTTGAGCGTCGTTCTAAGGGAAAGCACAATATAAATTTCCCTTTAGAAGTTTCACTCGCCTGTGAGGAAATGTGTTATCTTCCCTTGTTTACAATTCACTCGTTTTACTAAAATATCTAGTACGACGCATAACAGAACTGTTATCAGCCTAATGGGAATTCAGTGATTTTATCACGCTAGCAACTGCTGTCAAATCTGTTTTTCATTCAGTTTATGTCAATTTTATTTCAGATTTATGAGACTGTCAAGATGATTATTACGAGAACTTACGTGTTTACAGCTCGGAAATTATCAAGAAAAATGCTGCAAATTATTACGGTTTATTATTCTCTCGCGCAGCTTGACGGAGTTTCACAGTTCTGAGACCCATCTCATTCCATTCAGCATTGAAAAATATCAGTGAACCATACGAAACATGACGTACAACGAAACGAAGAAAACTAAATATTTGCGCCGAAAGCGCCTGTAGGCAATTAGCGAGTTAAGCTGGCTTGTGGGTTTAATGAGACAGGAAGAAGTGAGTACAAATGACGAAACAATAACTTTCCCTGTAGTTGTTGTCCTGCGAGTTCTTTCAATTTGTTGACTTTGGCTCACTATAATGACTATGATTTCACTATTTTGAGTCTAGATGCAGTCGTACACTTCTGAGAATTTTCCCATTTGACCCAGTACCTAAAAGTACCTAGAAAACGATACCGTACGATGGCGTATTTGCGATAAAACTGCCAAAATTGCGTTTTGTTAATTTGTTAACAGTTTTCTGCCCATAATAACCTTGGGAGTCGTCCGATCGGATTGCCGAGCACAACTAGATACCGAATGGGATTTTTGTGCGAAAGAACGGATTTTTTAGACCACGTTCATTGCAGATTTGTGATCCCGATGTCTTAAAACGTCAAGTATCAAATTTTGAAATAGTAAACAAAATTTTCTGGCCGAAAACATAAGGTTGTTACTTAGAATGAATAATAAAAAAAAATACTCCCAAAAAATTAGATAAATGTTAGTAGCTTCAATTCTGACATTTCGTGGGATGTACATTTTTATTCACTGACAATTATTCACCTTTCATCGCGTAACTAGTTTATTGGACTACCAATTCGATTTTTGTGAGAATGCTACTTTTACATGAGCGAGGGTTACGAGAAACAAACTGCGCTATAATCGATTTCCTCAGAAATGTTTAATAATTTATCTCATCTTTTTCCCACTAATGACTGGTTGCGTTACCGTTGTGAAGAACAAGGTGTCTTTGAGTGGTCGATAAATTGTATCCGAGTTTGCTAAAAGGCGTGTTTTTTAAGACTTGAAATTTCCTTCAGCAATAGACTAACCAAATTAGTCTAACAGCGTTTCGTAGCATTTATACCTACATTTTTTTCAACACAACCATCCATTGAACGTTGATATTCTCCGAGGTACATCGGAAAACAAGATTGGCCGAACGTCAATTCATCTTTTTTTACCTTTTCCCAAAATAACGAAACCAATTTGATCAAACTTACAGAGTACTTTTCAGCGGACAAGGCTTTACATTTTGTTTCATTCAGTTACATTGCATAATCGTTTCTGCAGAAGTCACCGGATTCCAGGGGTTGCTGAAAGTTGAATGATGCATCCGACCAGATAATTTGTTCTGTTAGTGTTTTTTTAGCACAAAAATTGGGGTTACAAGGGGTACAATGGTAAGGATTGGTGGAAACAATATAGTGGAAATACTAGACAGAGGCGAGGCTGAAAAAAACAAAAGGTGGGGGTTTCAACTTTCTACATTAAAAGTTCCAACGATTTATGCCAATCGAACAAAGTGCCTTCAAATAGTCAACCTGAATACCTTTCCCACAATGCTCCAATACTTCTTTCCCATAGTATACATGTATTTCCAGTTCGCCTGTGTCTTTCATAAATAAATCTTGTTTCACATAAGCATGTTCAGGCTATCGCTTCCTTTTTTACTTTCCGCTACCCGAAGGGAAGGAAAGTATAGTAATCGGCCCAAAAAAAAAGTTGGGTTTTCTTCAGATCTTTACGTTTCAGACCCTACTGACTCTAAAAAACCTAATTTCGGAGAGAGGTCCGTGTGTATGTCTGTGTGTATGTCTGTGTGTGTGTGTGTCTGTAGTTCGATTTGCGGGCGAACGGCTGATCCGATTGAGTTGGTCCTTTTTTTGTTTTGTTCGTTATTTTTTGTAGACACCAAAATAAGGTTATGGACGATTTCGACCGATGGGAAGGGGGGGTGGGGGACGAAAATGTACCAAAAACTAGGGTTTTTCGCATTTTTCTCGAAAACGGCTCTAACGATTTTGATTAAACTTTCAAATTATCTTCTCCTAATCAATACCTAACTTTTCTTCTCTATACATATCTCCATGAAAATACGGTGAACAGAGATATGGGCCCCTGAAGCAAAAATAGGTTTTTTACGTTTTTTGGCAAAACGGCTTCAGCGATTTTCACTAAACTCACAGGATCTTTTCAAATAGTTAATACCTACATACTCTTTTCAATAAATATTCCTGTGACGGTCCATTGAACAGAGATAAAAATTAAAATGTGTCAAAAATAACGTTTTTTCGAACATTTCCGTAAATTCCAGGGTAACTTTTTCACCAGATGTGATAAATCCTAATGGAGTGTCTTTTAGTCACCCATACCAACATTTCGTTCACCATAATTATTTCTGTATATATATGTTGAACGGAGATATAAGCCAAGTTAACTCAGAAAAGGAGATTTGTCGAATATTAATTTATCGGAATTCCAATTTTCTCAAAAACGGCTCTAACGATTTCGATCAAACTTACGGAATACTTTCAGCTAACTAGTCCCTACATTTAGTTCCCCATAAATGTTTCTGTAGAAATGCGTTGAACGAAGATATAGCACCCGCATATGTAGCTGGTGTTCGAACTTACGCGGGTGGCGGAAAGTTGTGTGTTGCTACGCACCAGATATTTAATTTAACGTATCGGGGGATTCTTTTATTTCTTAATAGTGTACCGTTAAACGTGAAGTGAGTTAGAAAGGGGAGGAAGAAATACGTAAAATATAAGTAAATCGTGAAGGCTGCAATTTTTTTTTTCACACAAGGTTACTCAACTGGAACAAAGTTTTATATCATTTGGTTTCATATCGTGATGCACCAGCACGTGAGTAATGCGAAATCCGAGCTCTTTTGACGGTTAATATTTGCACCTTTTCTTTTCTCATCCTCCTACGCGAAGCTCCTTCCAAGTCAACCTACTTTCACTTCAAAATTACAAAAGGGCGGCATCCTACAGAAAAAAACCCCTTCCAAAACATTTTGCCTGCCTCGTACATCCTCCCTTGCTCTGGTTGCGCAATGACACCAGAGTCGTGTCGTTACATCTCTAAGTTTTGGTCGGAACCCTTCTCTTACGATTCCTTCCAGTCCGTTTGTCGGGGCACGAATTTCCCTCGGTAAACGTGTTCATCCTCTCAACGTTAGGAAAATCTGTATAGCTGGTTGCATATTACAATCTAATGTCACGGTGGTGACGTATAAAGAGCATCCTCGGGGAAGTTTTAAATAATTACGCGACGCAGCATATGACGTGGTTTAAACAGGTTTCATTTTAATTTCTTTGCTAATATTTTCTGGTTGAAAAAAAAGGTCAACTCGCTGTGTCTGTTTGTGTATCGAGAGTCACAAACCATGTGCCGTCAGGCGGACAGCTATGCGCTTCTTGAAGACACGAGGGGCTTGGTGTGAGTCCTATAAATTTGAGGGCACAAATGGACCGTGTGGTTCTGTGGTTGAAACATCTTGTCACTATATCTTCCGCGAACGTCCCCTTCCAAAAAGAAGGGTAAGAGGAGTTGCAGCTCTGCCTTAGTTGCTATCTCGCGATTTAAACACCCAGAGCATCAGTCAACTCATGAAAGGGATGGATGGAGGGGGGGGGTTCGTTGGGTTTGGCTTACGCGCTCCCATGTCGAGCACAATAGTTCCTTTACAAACTGTACAGCTGCCACGACGCAACCCATGATACATGTACACCTGTCAGGGGTTGTACCTGAGAGTGATAGAACTATCATGTTTTCAAGTACGTCGAAGAACTTCTTTTATTTAGACTTCTTTCAATCTGCTTTCAATAGATGTACACCAATCAATATGTAAGTTTTGGTGGCGACGGGGAGGGGGGGGGCACGAACGTTTAGAATGAAGGTGTAGCTTGTATTTCTGATTCAGTGAAGCATCGTAGATTTTTCTGCACTGCTTCTAGCCGAAGAAGTTGCTCTGAGATTGTTGAAGTAGCACCACACCCTGAAGACGCCCCAGTCAAAACTTGGAGCTATACTGTCATGGTGTAACACACATTTCTCAAGATTGAGTGCCCAGTTGCACAATGAACTCGTTCATGGCGATATGAAAAAACGTTTGAGTACATGCAAGACGACACCTTTCAAAGCCAGATACACCCACTCACACTGCCCCACACGACTGAAGCGAGATAAAATTTCATGGCAGCTTATCCCGGGTTGTATCAATCACAGTATTCAACTGATGGGGTGACACGTAGGGTCCTCCAGAGGCTCTACTCTTTTAGGGGCTTCCTCCTTTTTTGAATGCCTAGGGCATTACGATTTGCAAGCCTCTGTATGTCCCAATTGGCCCCTTCAACCGAAGTCGAAACGGTGGTGTTTCTGGAAGTGGCCGATGACTACACGGCACAGGCGTTGTTATGTAGTTTCCTGGTACAATATCACCTTTTTTTCACACTGGTAATTTCATCTACACAAACTGTTGCGTTTTAAATTTATTTAGAAGATTGAGAAACTATTGAATTAACTGGTAGGTGGGCTTCGTTCGTCCTGCCTTAAATTTTAAACGTGGGCCAGAGATTTCATACCTCAGTTCTGCGGCTGAACCAAATCACGTGGCCCACAGGACCTCGATCTCTAGAATCAATCCTGTTTGCTAGTCTCTACAGGCGAGCATAATCGTGATCTTGTGCTCACCTGCTCAGGAAATTTCTGAGCCCCTTATTTCAATCAGGATAAGAACACAAAGACTTCTAGTCTGCCCACCCTTCAAACACATACACTAACCACATTCTGAAAACGAGATGTGGAGAAACCCCCAATTATTTGTTCTGCAAGATTGCACTATTGCAATATTTGGACGGCCTCTCGAAGCGATCACAATGAAGCGCTACGTAGGTGTATTGTGGTCCAACGTCCAGGAAAGTAACTTGAGTCGTGCGTGTCTCTTGTTTCACTCAACGTAACGACCTCAATCTTTCTCTTCTCCTTTGTTACCCAAAAGCAGGAAAAGTGCAATTCATGGCTTGTAATGGCTTTCAATTGATATTGCTAGAGCGCTCTAGCGAACTTCGATTTTGAGCCAGTCATCGATTGGGTACTTTCAATCTCAGCTCTAAGAAGACTATTTTGTTTAGTTCGGTAGCCCCTTGTGCTTTACTGTGGCACAGAAGGGCTAGACGGATTTCAGGTGCCTCATCAGTGCATTTATTTAATTTCCAATGAGACAAGTACAATCCACTCATAATGTGCTACTCAGGGTTCAATTCTGAAATTCTAAATCTAATAAATGAAATATTTATTGTCATGGGTATCAAAAAAATGTTATTTTGAAGATTAGAAAAATGTATTGTGTGCTCTTTTTGTAGTTAGTAATGTGATCTTGTCAAAAAAACTGACATGAAGACATATTTTTGGTTTTACAGCCAATAGCCAGTAGGAGAGGCCTTTCCATTCGACCACAACCTTCGAGTACAGTCCTGTTAATCCTGGGAAGCCCCACCTGTCCCTGGGCACAACCCGCCTGATTTCAACAGTACCTCCCTACATATAGATAAAAATCTGTCTACTATCCACAAGCCCATTTTGTTCCGCTCTCAGCTCAAATGGATACCTTAACCTTTCTGCCCACCTCTTTGCTTCTCCCCGAGACGAAGAGGCTCAGCTAATTCTCAAGGAATTCTGAGACTCCTGTAACCGTTCTGAGTGGGGGAGCCCTTTCTTTACTTCAGTTCATATCAGTTCTCTGATGTAGTGTGCATATTGTAGCTATTGTGTTTACTCAGTTCTAGTTTTGCGAGTTCTCCTTTTCCCACCTCAAAGGGCCATTACCTTCTTTGCAAACTGGGCGAAGCAGTTATAAGCTTGCTTAGTATCAGTCAAATCGGGCAGGTTCCAACAACCGTCGCTCACTGCTGTAGGAACTGTAGAGGAGCAACACACGGTTTCTTGTTTCCTCCCCACTGGAAATGCGAGATGTGCCGTATGGAGAGACTTTGAGAGAAAAGAAATGGAACCATGCATGGGAGTAGCCATGTGATGTGGCTCGCCATGTGGTCAGTGGAACAGTCTATGCAGAGTTTGGCCTAGAGTGGGAGAAGCTCCCTTTTAATGTTCAATCCAGTGATCACATGGAATGCTTCGGTGGCTGTCATATAGGCCTTGGTGATCAACACGAGCGCAGCTCTTTGGGATTGGGCCAGTTCTCTCCTTTGATTGACTATGAATTATCTACTACGGCGTAGTAGCCAATCAATCCCTAGCAAATAGCCTTATATATGAAAGGTTGCCACTGCCACACACACCTCAAGAGGCCTTTAGGGACTAGAAGCTCTTCCCTGCCCAGTTATGCGAAACAACCACCATGATTGCCACCAACACACACAGCTGAATTTCTGAACCACCCATCCAATTCAACCTCGTTCAAAACCTCAAGTTCAAGGACCAAGCATAATTTTGGGATTCTCCCGTCATCTCAAAATAGATTCGTTCATTGAACGTTCATTCGAGGGGACTCCTCCTGGCAAAGCCTGTGGTTGTTTTACTCCACCTAGAGACGTCAATTTTCAGTTAAAAAAGCTTTTTATTGCCTTTCCCAATCTTAGACCTAGTGGAAACAATGACAAATACGCTCCAAATTAGAAGCTTAGAAGAAACGTTCAAAAGAAATTGATACTTAACAACAAAGATAAAGGCTGCCTGCCGTTGTATTACTTTACAACTGGTTTCCCTTGTAGTTTGCGATAAAAAGCCCTTGTTTACTCCGAAAGACAGTTGACTTCTTCTTTTTTTTGCAAAGACTGATCAGTTCGTTACAGTTTTTACTACTTCTATTTCCTCTCATCTTCTCCAGCACGCAGGACTTTTAAGCCCCTCCCCCTTCTGCCCCTTCATCTTGAAAGCCCCGTCCGAAGGAAATGTTATAATGACGCGAAAAAAGCCGAGCCTATATTTTCACGGCGACGGGAGCGCTTCGGATGAGTAAATAAGGAGGAGCGTAAGAAATTACGAGGCGTTTCAGACCTGAAAGTTCCGCATTCACAGGTCACGATGCAAAAAACTAAACAAGGGCAGGAGAACACAGGATCTGCTACGTTTTGTTCGACAAAGTCGTGAAGTTCAGCGTTTCGAAGAAATTGCACTCTTTCCGTTTGTAATGATTAGCGTTACGTTGTATTGTGGGTTTACTAGTGAAAACTGGTTTGAGGTACCGAAAAAATACCTAATTCGACGCACCACACTACTTTTCCCGGCTCCACGTTCGTTCGGCAATTCTACTCGTTCTTACTAGCTTTTTACGAACTTCAACTTAACGTTCTATGCAGAAAGTGTGTGGGCTTAATGTTTTGGATGTTATCAAGTTGCTCCTATTTATGCCAGGACCATGATTGAGTAATCAGTGCATGTGTGATTCATAAGAGAGTCGACTCGATTTTCCTGAAAAGGATTGTATTGATGGGTTAGAATTATCGATAAAAATGTGAATATGTGAAACGGCGGTGGTTTGGATTCCGGAATTAGTGGGGTTGCTCCTAATTAGCTTATGGACGTGAATAAGCTCTCACCGCATATGTAGTTTATTGGCATACAACGATTTCTCATATCATATGAGTGGGATTTATACGGAAGAAACTGTGATAAAGTCGATTTTATTCATAATTTTTGAAACATTTTTATGCTCTCGTCATACTACTTTATGAGCCTCGTCATAAGCTTTATAAGTACTGTTGTGTTATTTGGAACTGTCCACACAAAAAATTTAAATTGTTATAGCCGGTTTTGAGAAAAAATATTTAGTGTTTTGTTCATTATGATAACTATAGTTAATTACAGGCCACTCCGGCTTACACTCATGTTTTGGCTGTCCATAGTATTCTGCAGGCTAGATATGAAAGCCGATTTGGTTCAGCTGTTCACATATACACAGATAATTATTCCAATGGGTGTTTTTCAGGCTCGGACGCCCTTGAAACTTAACGATCTGAATAAAACTCAAACATTTTCTTTCAAGTCATTACAAACTTTCCTTTCTACTCCGTAGGTATAGGGAAAGTAAAAATATGAAAATAATAACACATTATAAAGAAATTCAAATCGTAGAAGGTGAACTTGAGATCTCCTGATTATATTTGCATTATGTGTATCCGTGTGGGCGATGATATAAAGCCATGCATAGCAATACTTTCAATTCAAAATACACAATATTCATCTCCAAAAAAAAAACAATACATTCAGGATAAATTCGTTGAACGAGAGATTCGAGTTTTTAAAAGATTTTATTTGAATTCCCACTAGTACTTTGTAATACAAACACATGAACTACGGAGATGGAGTAAAAAGGAGTTAACTGGAGCGTCCTAGGGTGAAAATTAGAAACAGAGTTTGGTACAAAACCGTTTTGTAAATTTATATAAACTTTTTTTACGCCACTGCAATTAAGTCGTTTTACACGAAAATTTGCTGTTAAAAGTGATGTAAAAATATCGGCTACTTGAAGTCAAAATATTAATTGTGACTGGGCAATCGATAATCGGTTTGCATGGGCGGTTTACTGACATTCAACAGAGGAAACTGTTCGAGATCTGCGTATTCTTGCTGAAGGCCTGAAGCAGTCTGATTCGCGAATACTTTGAATAGGATTCAGTACCAAGAGACGAGAGCACCGTGAGTCGGTGTACCGCTTTCATGTTCTTTTAATCTCGAAACTCCCTTCTGAGATCATCGCTTAAAACTGCTCAACAAAAATTAATCATGAGAAACGTATTCGTGAGTTCGTTTTCTGTGGTTGGCGTGGCTTCATGATAGGCGACAGGTGGCCTGCTTTATTTCACCCTATTCAGGTGTGCAGCGATGAGACGGTTTTGAGAGTACAAAGGGGATTTCCCACTTCACCGTACGGCGGGATAACTTTAAATGCCAGTCGACGGATATAGATCACGATTACCTGGGATCTGAAGGTCGGACCTTCAACAGGGAAATGTTATGACAGGACATCAAGACCGCAATTATGTTGGTTAATGAAATAACAGTCGGTTTCCTCATTCTTTACTTTTTAGCGGATAGAGTTGACTGGAAAGAGCAAACGAAGCAGTTGAAGAGTTCAGTCCGAAAGCTGACTTGAGCTGGCCATCCAATCACAGATTTCGCCAAGTCTCTAATTAAAACGATGGTTAGAATCCTCTCACAAAAGTTCTCGTACACGGCTACTGGCCAAACCTCATTACATGACTGCACGTACTGACATGACAGTACCGACGCATTAGGCTTCTAGCACAATGAAACCGACTCGTCGGACGAAAATTCAGTCACCATTCACCATCGTTCAACTCAATATGACTTTATGCACTAAAAAAAACAATAACTCGCTAGTAAACAAGGAAAGTAAAAATTTCTATAATCCTAAAATCCTGTAGGTCGCATATCGGGCCTACACTTGCGTTTACGGGTGACTGAGTTGGCTGTAGTGTTAATCTTACAGCTGTTCACTTATTATCAAAAGTGTACGAGTTCCTCCAAAATCTATGGTAATTTGGTAAAACACGATGAATACAATCCATGAAATGGATGTGCCTTGAAGTCTTCAAATATTCGGGGACGATTGCGATGGAAAATTTGATTTAAAAGGCTGATGGCGTGAAGAAGTGTGGTTTTTGGGCCACAAACCGAGTTACGACCGAAAAAAACTCCGTCCTCTTCGCCGTTCTTAACAAATTCGTGCCGACGTTTGTTTTCATTCCAAGTTGAAGGGTGATAGAAGTGGAACGAGTGAATGACGTTTCTTGTTTTCTTCTCATCTGTCAGAATTAGAGGGAATGAGCGAGCTGGTGCTCCCACTCTTCTATTGATCAACAGGAACGAGCCGGTTCAGTATGTCGGCTCAAAGCGAAAATAAACAAATAATTAACGAACTGAAAAACTCAACTGGTAACAGAGGTTAACGGGATCCGTGCCGACCATCTCGCGACATGTCTCGGTTGCGTGCTCTTGTCCTGTACGGGAAATTACTACTTGAAGAAATAACCTCTGCGACGACGGCTTTGGATACGCCTGAGATATCTGGACACGAATGCAGGACAAGAGAACACAGGAAAAAAGTAAGACTTCAAAACGTGGTCAGCTGGGCAGCATAGTGAGTGATCCTTGTAAGGTTGTGGTATAAAACAAATAAAAGAGAAAAGCGCGTGTCTGCGTGTAGAGGAAAAGAGAGAGAGAGAGAGAGAGAGAGAGAGAGAGAGAGAGAGAGAGAGAGAGAGAGATTTGTACGTTCAGCCTCTCACTGGCTTACTTCCTTAGTTATATATTTTATATAATAATCATTTATCTTACAGTCGAACTTAACACATTAATGAGTTTGAAAATAAAGTGCTCTATGGTTTGAAAAGTTTAAATTTGTTGTTCTGGTTTAGAATAGTAGTAGCACTCATTATCTTTGTTCTATGAACTAAAAATACGAGTAATCTTTACATCATCGCCGTTCGATGTGCACCAGCTTACTGCACATTAGTATCTCCATGTCTTGTGTTTCTATTGTACACATTGGCGATGAAATGAAAGGTTTGAAACAGATAATCCGGTGTTTTAAATTCAAGCGTCTTGTACACCGCAGGCGGCTCAATTTGATACATATCCTGCAGATAAGGCCTACAACTCCTCGACGAGGGCTCAAATTGACAGTCCTGTGATTTACCTATTCGCTGATGACTCAACACAAATCGTAACACAAGTAGGATGCAATAAATTCTGTAATGCTGCGCCTCACTAGTTTCTCGCCGTGGAACGTTAGTTAAGCTTCAAGAGGCTTGCATAAAATAAATGACAAACAAATTAAATTAATTTGTAGAGGTCTAAAAATCGTTGAATGTGCGTAGGGCTGAATTAAGTCGCGTCACGCAGAGCAGAAAAATGCGTACTGGGAACTGAATGTTTAATTTCATGTTGCCCCTGAACACCACAACCATTTTTGTTTCATTCGTTGAACAACAGTGTAAGTCAAAATAAATTCTACGAACATTAAAACTTAGGGCTCGTAGGGTGCTAGCTATGTAGTAAATGCAATGCTTCCTCAACTATTGTTTCTTGTGAAATGCGTTGAACAATGTGTGATGCCGCGAACTAGATATTTTAATGTATTGATTATATTAAACTCTCAGCCATAATACGTTTGCGTAGTCGTAACATAAATGTAACATTTGAGAATGATAATTTTCGATTGTAGGTCGATAACAAGGTCTATTACCGCGAGTAATGAACCAAAAAACGAAGTCACCGACGCCTCTCGGAGAATGCACACGAGCGTCAATACGCTCATAGTTATTACTGGTACATAATTATTAGTCTCATACAGCACCTCCTTTAGTACCTCCGTGCGCCTTTAGTTCTGGCGTTACGCCACTGTCCATAGTAATTCGTTCTCTTTCGAAGAAATTTTGTCACAGGCGACGATTCCCCCGTCCGGAAATGCTGAAGTAGAAGAAGAGGAGACGTGTTTCTCCCTTCACCGGTATAAACCCCTCCACGTTTGTCAGACGGTGAATGTCCTGTGCTTTGCTTATTACCCTCCACTTCGCTACGAATTGTTTCGTGCAGTACCCGTACGAACTCGGGAGTATTAACGACCGCGATGAGGATCGCCTTCGATACTATTGGTGTTCCAAGACCCTACCAGAGCGTCGACATGATTTTCAAACACCGGCGGTCAATATTTAATAACAGGTACGAGCTAATGGAATATCCATCTTAACTATCTTTACTCGTTTGTAATGACAAAGGGCGATATGTTATTGGCGTTGAACGACCGGTTTAGAAGAGGTCGGGTCTCTAAAATGAGGTTTATGATTACATTTTAGGGAGATCCCACGATTTCCGATAATTCTACTAGTTAAGAGCAACTAAATTATTAGGTACAGAGGGAATACGCTACACTCCCAAGCATTATATCAGTATTATACCCATTTCAGTAAAACGGTCTACGACCCAGTGCTTCTCGAAAATAATAACTCTTCATTCATAATAATTTATATATTAGTATAGAAACTCGAAAATGCCTGAAGCGAAGCACAGCTTTCCTCGGCTTGCTATGTATTCGGCGATTTTATCGTTGTACCAACCTATTCAATTATTTTATCCACTCAGTTTATGTGGACCTGGTAAAAGTTACCTCAACTTTCCATATAGAAACTGATGACGCTAAACGTCCCAAAATTTATTGAGTTGCTTCTATTTACGTCCCCCCCCCCCATTCTATGAGTAATCAACGTATAGGTAACTTGTGGAACTGCCAACGTAATTTTCGTGTTAACTGTTTTTGGAATATTTGGGAAACGCAGTGTAAAAATTTATTCTAACATATCGTGTTTTAAGTTCGATTTTTCGTGGGTTATTCCTAATAAATTTAACAAAACTATTAAACATTTACGATATAACGAATATGATTTTTGCGAGAACGGCAAAATGCAGCATGTGCAGGATTTATGAGGAAACCTGTACTAAAATATAATTTTGTCGACATTTCCGATAATTCGTTGTGCTGCTAGCGTCAGTTTACCGCGAATGACCAATTTCCGTTACCGTAAATTTTACCCATGTAGCTGTTCAAAGGGTAAACCGTTCGAGATAATTTAGAAAAACAATTTTTGCTCAAATCCTTATTTTGTCGCTCACATTGATCTGCATGTAGAATATAAAATCCAAGCTGATTCGGATATGCCATTATTCCTCAATAGTGTTCTCTGGCACACATACAGACAATTTTCTCAAGCGAATTATTTGTGATTCGGCTGGTACCGAGCAACTTGAGGAGCTTGCTGCCACCTAAAACGTGGACATTATTCGTGTATCTTTAATACATTTGTTTCGACGTTTTTGTATATATAATCAATCCCAATCCAAAAACCCTGAAATCTAGGATTTACTAAGGAATGCCATAAAACGTTTTTCTTAAATTCTTTCTGGAACTTTTTCGTCCCGAATGAGATTGCTTCATTTTCTATGAAAATTCTCTTCAACGCGATAGAGAAAAGTTAGGAGGGGGCGAAAGATGTTCGAATTCAAGTACTAATGACATAACTTTGAAAGTTGCGGGCCCCAACAACCGTTGAACTCTCGAGTGATCTGCGGATGAAAGGCGATAGTGACTGAGCAGTATTAGTATCAATGAGGGAAATCGAAACTTGAGATCGCAACTAAGTTGAATCTGTCACGCGAATTAGTCGGTGATATAGTGCAGAAGCTACAGGAGATTTCGGGATTACATATTCCAGAAACTTTGACAGTTGAATAAATCTAAAACATAAATACACATGACGAAGTACAGAAATATTTGAGAAAGCTCAAACTTCAAACTTCTGAAAATGGTTATTACATTCCATAGCCATACGGGGTCGCGAAAACATCATTTTGAACACCAACATGGAACGCCAAAATGGGGATACGAGCATAATTAGTTTAAAACTACTTTTAGTTATCATGCAGATCATAACACCATGTTTTTTTTTTGTTTTTTTTTCAAAAAGGAAAGAGTGCCTTGATTCTTTATTTTGGCAGTTCCAAACGACATGACATTGCAGTATAATTTTCGTCACTGGAAAAATGTTGAGAATAGCACAATAATTGATCAAAAATTTCGACAAAAAGTGATCTTAGTGCACATTTTTCAACATAAATCTCGCTAAAAGAAAATCAGACTGGTAGTTATATAACCTGGGTATATACGGTTTACACAATCAAGAGAAACCTAAAAAATTCGGCAATTCAAACCTCCGCCGTTTCACTTACCCACATTTCTCACAGTTTTTACTGTACAATTTTAAGACAGCAAAACACAATTCTTTTTAGCACAATCAGTTGATAGTCCTATGCACTGATGCTCGTTAATGGTCGTGGCATATAACTCAATAAACTCCAGAAGGTGGCGCTTTACCTGTTTTTACGTGGAACGTTGAGCTAGGTCATATTAACTGAATGTTAGACAGATTTCATTAGTTCCAAGAGCGATAAAAATCGAAGGATGCAGAGGAATGTTGTGCGATGAGTCGCATTTGATATTTTTATTAAAGGGGATTTTTTTTACACGTAATAAACTCAAAACATTTTGAAAAATGGTCTTGGTTTTTTGTTTACTCAACGGTACAGGTGAAAGAGAAGTAGTGAGAAGGACGAATAGAGAAAGAAGAACGATAAAATGACTTCCAGTCGAGAAGGCAAGAGGCCACAGAACGTTCACTAGCTCTACCGTCATACGAATATCTGTCCTCTCATATTTCCACCACTATGTTTGTTTCCTGGCTCTAGTGACTTCTTAGGAATGCACGAAACTGTCTGGGTCCTTGCAGACGGGGCAATTTAAACCTCGCCAAAAGTAAGGGAAGCGCACCCTAAATCCAAAGATCCAGTTCTACTTGTTCTAGTAAAGAACGCCCTTCACAAAAACAAAATGTCGATTCCGTCACGTCTTTATTATTTTTGTTCAACTTGAATTGCACCTTGATCATTAGCCTTCTCTAGGAAGAAGGTCTAATTACTTACCTTGACCCAGCTTTTGAGTACAACGGGAAGGCCGTCAAAAAACAACCGTGCAGCTTTTATAAGCACGCTCTCGCTTTGACGACTGACCATTACAGATAATCATTTTTGATAAATGTACGATGAAGCTTAGGGCTAGTGACGTCTGCTCCCAATGATCTTCTTTCCTCAGTTGCGCGGGAGTTTCAGTAATCTTTAGTGTTCCTCTCCACGAACTACGCAATTCCCTCCTCAACTGATTGCTTTTCGGCAATTGCTGTTCGTGACCAGAAGTGTATGAGTCCGAGAAGAAGGAAATCGCGGATTAAGTTTAATCACACCAAGGCTATCCGGTAAACAATCGGTCATTAAATCTGTCATCACAAAGTTGTAACTATTCATTTAATTCAAGATTTGACGACAACGCGGTAGTTAAATGAAAGAAGGCAATGAGATTACTACGAGAAACTCCATTAATTTCGGTCAGTCGACAAAATCGATGGCATTCAAAAATGAAGCGAGCATAATTCCTTACAAAAACTTCACTGCAGACACTATGATCTAACGGCAGAGCTTACAGCGCACAGAGCCGGCGTGATAGAAAATATTTTAGATCGAAGAAACTCCAGATAGATTCATTAGGGAACGAAAATTAAACCGGCCGAGGGAGAAGGTTTCAAACCATTACGCACCCAAAAATGGCAATTATAAGCCCATCGACGGGGATCAATTCCGATTTGTTGTGAAAGCTAATTAGCTAATTATGGGCAGGCTCGTGTGGGCACGTTCATCGTAACGAGCTCACCGTTACGTCACATTAGGATCTCATCAACATTTCAATTGAAAACTGTGACGCCTTTGTGGCAGCCCGTCAGACTTGTCATTGCTTAACGTATATTAACGACTATCACTTACTCGAATGATAGCTTGACCTCAAAAAGGGATTTCCGTAGTGTGGAAAATTATGCGAGAAAAAGAATATCTATGAATAATTTTGAAATATCTAAAACAGCCATCAGAGCGTTCAGGTCGAGGTTGCACGTTCGATAAGCAATCGCCGACGACGAGAAATGAACTTAAAAAACACGCTTGAATGATATTCTGTGTTACATAAATTCACATTTCCACTTGGAAATTACCAAATACCTCAAACACTACAAACTTTGAGGTAAAACGTCGTATTAATGAATGGTGCTTCTTCGAACTAACTTTATCAATTTATTTTGTATGCTGTGGAAATCGGTTAAAAATAAAGGGAACGACTGTAACGAAGGGTTGTTGTCAAGGGATTAGTAAAACTCGATCGATGGGTTGCGGAGGGGATAAAAGCGGTTTTGCGTTTTCCGGGGGATTAAACGGGTTGGGCTAAAAGGGTAGAGTTGAAGCTGCAGTGACAAAAAGAATTACGAATAAGTCCCATACATCATGTAACCAAAATGCGTTTTTCGCTAATCGGCGTATTAACTGCTAGCGCCGACAGATGGCGAAGAAAAATACATACATTTGTAAAATGATAGAAGTGAATTTAAATGAATAATTATTAATAATACAGGAAGTGAAGAATGCAGCAATGAGCATGGGGAGAGGGGAGGGATGGCAATGTAAAAGAAATGTGGAAGTTGACTGGGATGGGGAATGGCTCAAAAAACCAGTTGGGTGCAAGAGAGGGAAATATGGGCTAGCATAAGGCTATAACTTAGTTAACGAATAAGACAAGCTAGAGATTACTGTATTGATAGGAAACAGACTGGTTGGTTCACTCGAGATACACGAGTAACGTAACTAGAATAGACATGATTTCACGCAAAACAGTGGGTCTCTGGGTGCTTGACTGATGTAGCACGTGTAGTACAAGTGTTAGATCTGACTAGCAAAGGAGGTTGCCAAAGTAAGGGGTGAGAAGTGAAATAAGAAGATACAATATGTATAAAGTACAACTAACTATTCATGAACGTATGAAGATGTGTGCGAATACCATGTGTAAGTAAGTTACAGCTCTGAACGCCGACAGGTGTAGATCAGTCTCATCAAGCAGGAAACGTACTCAGGCCCTAGGAAGACCTGTAATCGCTAATATTCTCAGAAACGGTCAAACGGAGTCTTATAATAGTGCGCAGGCCGAAAAATAAATATGCGTGGGGTGATGAAATGAGTAACAATCAAAACGATCGAGTATGATCAAGCAATCTTAATCATCACCAGATTTACGTCAGGAGCTGAAAACTCCACACGTCCACAGAAAATATTGCAAATAGTCACAGAAAACCGATGGGAGTACACAGGACAGGTTGAGGGTCAGTAAAACCATGCCTTGAATTTCTTGGTAAGCAGTTTCGAATATGACTTAAAAAATCGAATTCCTTTCAACTACTCATAGTTTTGATATTTCTAGTATTCCAACTTTTTCCTTTTTAGTTTGAGCAAAGTTACCACAATGCGGCTCACCAATCTCTTCAGTTCCCGTATAATAACGATTTCACTTTCGGATTCTTCCGATATCAGTTTAAATCTATTACCTCGCAAAATGATGGCCGAACTGGTTTGGCGAAAGAAAAGGTTATAAAAACATTGAAATCTCTCTCGGAAGACGTCCAAACTAAACTGGTTTCATTTCGATTCGGCCCCATCGCCGCCGGAGCAACTTGATACACGGGATTACTTTCACTGGCTGCTCCAGGCCGCAGTCTGGGAGATAAGATTCCTTTCTGGGAGAAAGGATATGGACGGCTCCTGGTCGAAATTTCAATTCTCTTTTCGCCCTTGAAAGGAGCGATGGTTGTTTGAAACCTTTTCAATTGGACGCGTTGTTAAATTTGGGCAATACTTTATTATGTGAATGTTTACTGTACCTTATCACATTCTATTCGCCAAGGACGAGATTTGGAATAATCGTCAACAAGATACCGAAAGGGAACACACTTAAAAAATAGTTAATTTTCGAATTTGTTGGGCTGCTCTCGTAAGGTTACGACGAGTTAATGTCATCGCAAAATTGTTTGAAGCTGTTCATACAAATTTCTGTAGTTGTCATTATCTTATATCGTTGAACGACCAACACTATTTTTGAGAGATAAAAGCTTCATACAGCTGGAGAAAATCATTTTTACAGTCTCATGAACCACCTGCGCTCAGGATATTCAGTAGTTACCGTTCATATGAAGTGAATGGAAGAATGAGTGCTGTACATTAGCTACGCCGCACATTGAGACATTTTCATGTTGGCAACATCAATGCTTGGAAGGTCGCAGCTTTTACCTGTTGAATCGTATCCAAGTAAAGATATAGAATTTTTGTAACGCTTTCCCGTTATTTTCGAGTTTATGTGTCAAAGTAAAGACACGAAATGTCAAAACAAATTTTGAGTCTTTTGTGTCTCGTGAAAACGAGAAAGATCATGAAGAGCTAAAGTTAACGTACCTGTTAGGTGAGTCCGTCTCCTCTGGCTGGGAGATGGACTCATCTAACAGGTACGTTAACTTTAGTCATTTGCTCACTGGCGGACATAACCCTATTGCTTTAATATCACGAAGAGCACCAAGAGGATTTATTTACGGATAAAAATGCTACAATATGCTTGGCAAAACAAAATAGAAGAAAAAACGCTGCAAATTATTACGACAACTCATATGAAAACGACTATGTTTGTAAAGTACTTCCGAGGCTCATCCTATACGATTCAGCATCGGAAAATACTATTGAACGATAGGAAACATGATCTCACTGAAAGGAAATAACGAAAATTGGCATTTCGAGGCGACGAAATAGCAATTGAAACGACGTGACGAGTCGAACTGACGGATGGTAGGAGTGAAGTGGTGCAGTGAGAGAAAAAGAACGCAGGCCGGAGAGAAAAGATAACGCTCACTACATTGTCCGTGTTCCTCCTACTAATAGGTTTCACCTCACTACACTTACAGTGATTTCGCTGTTGCCCATCTAGAAGTGTTGAACAATTTGTTGCCCTTAACAACCGTGGGTTTCGTCTGATCGGATTGACGAGCCGGCAGGGACAACTAGATTCCTAATAGAATTTTGTGCGAAAGAATGAGTTTTCTAGACTGCGTTGAAGGCAAAATAAGGCCCGGACGGTGGATGGACATTGCCCGCAAGTCCTCGGAGTGATTTAGGTAAACACTGATATTGTGGAAACCTGGCAATAATTATAACAATGATCAAAACGCCACCCTTAAAGCGGTCTCTACTTTTTTACTCGTTTTTATATCAAGTTGTGTTTGCTTGTTATGTGCTTAAGCAACCTTTTTGTTGCACACGAAAAGTACAATTCTTCTCGTTGTACAGAAAAAAATGAGAGAAAACGTTTTCAAGAAAGAAGTTCTTATTTTCTATTCAAAAGATGCTGAATACCTTTTATCTTCAAAGAATGTACACTTCTACCTTAAAGGAGGTTCAAACTTTCATCAGACCACTTTGCACTGTTAAGCCCCATTTGGTGTGATGGAGAAGCAAGGTGAAACCAATTGTAGGTAACTCCCCCTCCTCCGGCCACCAATAAATCGTACAATGCGATTTGATCGTGGGGGCGAACCTCACAACGGCTGATCCAAAAGACACGTCGGCCTCGTCCACGAACGTGCTTTTGGTCCAGCGAAGTGAGGGATAAAATGGAAGAGACGGTTCTACTGAAAAGATAACAAGAGAAGTCAAGACGATCTGGAAGCGGAGAAAGGTTTTCGAAAGGAAAAGACTTTCATTAAAAAAAAGGCGCTTCTTTAACACCAACCAGACTATTACTAGAGCGAGAGAGAGACCGAAAGAACATCCTTTATATCTCGAGAAGGTCACAATTTCTTTCACTTCGACAGTTGAGCTTTTTCCTACAAATCATTCTGTACAAAACTCGTCAGTTCAGGGCCGAAAAGTATCGTCAGGATATTAAACACGTTTTCATGGGGTTCATTGGATCGAGCAAAGATCAAAGGAGCCCAGTAACATTCCCTTTCTAAAATTCCTCCTAACATTTCCTTTGAATATAATTTCCGTACCCGATAACGAGTTCTAAATACGGAACTGCTAAATTGAAAACAGCGCAAATTCCGCGATTCTATTCAAAAATTTCCGTTGGCCAACCGTTGCGAAAATCATATCGGTGCCGAGGACCACATTTTTAGATAATTTTTGTAAAAAAACAGAAATCGAATTAAAACGAACAATTCTTGAAGCCTGTTAGTCAAGACCCCCTTTTGATAACATGTAAAATTTTATATTTTTACATTTCAGCTTGCATCAAGTTCCGTTCACTTACAATTAAAACAGCTGGAAACTATGGCCACATGGCACACCCGTATCGTAAAATTTTCAATCGTTGTAAAATAGCCCAAGCGTCACAATTAATTATCTAAAATGTCGTCTAAAACGATATTTGTACAGATTTCTCTTATAAATCCTGTTCCTCCGTCACTAGCGCTCTAACTGTTAGCAGGCCAACGGGCTGCCTAAATGATGGACGTACGTAGTTAGGAAAAACCCACAGAATGCGGAATTCAAACTACCGTTGTTTCTTTGACAAAATAATTGTCGTTTTCTCCATGATTCCAGAACAATACACGAAGCTTCCCAATAGTATCTTCACAGTCCTCGAAGTATTCTCATTGCGTCGCACCAGATGTTTTCCTTAGACACCGTTCTGTGACAACATGCTTAGCAACAACGGAATTAAATAAAAACACGTAACAGATGTCGCTTCTGCAGTAGGGATATTGTCACGAACTGAGTTGTATAAAATAGAAATAGCAACAGATTAAGGAGGTCAATGTAAAGCAAAGTATCAACTAATGCTTTCAAATTCGCTATCAGTAAGTTTGGTTACTGGAACAGAGAGATGGGTGTATTGTGAAGTACCCAGATAGCAGTATTTCCTGGAATCTATGCACCACATGTCAATATGTTCGATAATTATCCACAACGAGGCCTTATCCTAATTCGATTTTCAGCATCAGCTCAGGGGCAATCTGGATATCAACTGCCGGCGATTAGGAGATTAAACAGAGCGAGATTATAGCTTTTTTAGTGGCAAAGAAAGTTGTAAGACGTGCGATGAAGAGATTATGAAGACATGCGATCGCATCGTGACTACCTATTATGAAATGTCAACCGATGCCTTTTCCCGTAGCAGCCTTTCCATACTGACATTCTTCGGTGGTCTAGGAAGACTAAAAGCGCGTATCAACGTCCTTTGGACAGACGCAGGCTTCTAGTCAGTCTTTTCCGGGGATATCGGGATTCCCCTCGACAGGCGTAGGCGGTCCGAACGAAAGTCGTCTCTCAACCCCTTTCTCCGTCAATATCCACCCCCACTACACCGCGTTGCAGGTCCGAGCCGACTCGCCGGGAGCCCGTTCGCATCTTCAGTAGCTTCCGGCGCGCGTTCAGCGGCGTTTCTCATGCGCATAGTGGCTTAAAAATATTATGGCGGTTGGTCTCGATTCGATATACGTCGTTAGACCCACTTCGGCTATGGATTTAATTTTTAAGCACCGCCGCTCACTTTTCGCCAACAGGTACGTTATTTCACTAAAATTCACATTTTTTTAAGCAAAATAAACCAAAATTAGATGTTTTAAAACAATTGATATCATAAACAACTATAATTTTAACTACTGATGTTTTGGGGGTTTCTCAAAAAAACGATCTATCAAGGATTATCTAATCTAAAGAAATGAGGGAATTCAGTCCTAGAAATTCCGAAATTGAGAATAAGCTACATTATAATCAAGTAATATTCCATTCTAGAAGGTTCAATTTATTGAACCACGTGAAAATGTGAATTTATTCATTATTATTTAATCATTTATTTTCCTCTTGTAGAGCTAACTGAACCCGGCTTTGAATTTCTTACCGCATTCGCGGACCCACGTGGTTTTAGAACGATGAAACGATGAATTGAATGCGTGAAAAAATCTATGGCGTGAACTGACAGTGAACTGAATTACGAACTCGGGATGGGGGTGGTGTTACAAATTTAGTGTCCATTGGTAATACCATCTTTAGGCTCGGCTCAGGGCCTAGTAGATGTCGATAGGCCAGAAATGCATCACAGTAGCAGGGATTTTTTTCGAGAACCCTAGTCTTTAGATTTACGAGGAAAAACTGCCCTAAAATCCCTTTTCTTCAAAAGTTTTGTAATTTATTGAGTTGCTCTCGTCATATCCCCACAAACGAAAATTTTTAAATGCTGCGATGTCATTTGTTGTTTGTCTTGTCCGTAAATAAATTTAATGAAAATCGTTACTGCAGTTTTTGAGGAAACCCTTATTTTGGAGCCCCGTGTAATATAAATTTTGAACCAATTTGATTCATGCCGATTTGATCGTACCGCCGTTTTCTCTAATGGCATTTTCGGTCTCAGCAGCCGTTGAAACGTAACGAAAACTGAAAATTTTGTTTAGTGGATTATGTAATTTTCCTTTCTACTCAGTTGAGCAAAGGGAAGTAAAAAATGAGGATTTGAAAGACAAGTTTTGGCAAACTGCAAGTGTAAAATTTGCCATTATTATTTTACCGTGCATCTCTAGTGCGTAAAATACGTTTTAGGGGATTTCGTTTTTTTTTCTTTAAAACATTTTTTTACGACACTAATGGAATAATTATTATAATGTGAATCATTGAATAACGTTCTACCTAAAAGATTTCAATGTTGTTGAATACACATAATGATGAATTAAAATAGGGGAGAAAATTGAAAGAGGAATAACTCTGAACAGGCGTACAACATAATTTCCGTTAAGCTTTCCGCTTGAGATCGTTCTCAGAACTCCATGTATAGTGTGCGTTATATATTGAATCATGTACATATATGACACAACTGGGGATGGAATGATACAATGAAATGGAAATGTGTTTATATGGCCATTAGGCATAACAGGACACGATAAGAGGACAAATATCACCAAATGCATTTTGGCATGATGACGGGTTTGGTTGCGCTTTTATGCTGATGTCAGTAGCACCACGAGGTATTTATTTATTGAGTTGCTACTTGTTGCCATGTGAAGCTCGTTGACTTTTTTAAAATAATTTATTGTAACGCTTTAGTTAGATCCACTCATGATCCCTATAGCCGTTTTGAAGACTGTCATAACTGTTGATAATTTCCCTTCGACTTCCCCACAAGCTTAAACTCTAAATTCAATTGATTTGGTTCAGACGATTTCTAAGGGAAATGAAAATTATAATTCAGTACAACTGGCTGAATGGTGGTACCGTCAGGTTTGTGAAAAATTACAACTCATTATTTTTTGTTTTGAATTTATTTTTATTAGCAAAGCGGCTAGTAACTTGTTTATTGGAACGGCTTAAACAGTTCTGTTTAACACCTGCTCATGTCATCCCGAATCCAACTAGCATACATATTTATATAACCACATGCACGCTCTTATATAGAGTAACTGTGATTCGACGCGACTTTATGCTGCTATTCTCAGTTTAAAGTGGTTCGTTCTTTGTTCCTGCCGATTGTCTTCAAATCGAAAAAGTCGAACCGTTTTTGACGGTAATTAGTGTCTTATGTGTTGTTTTACGCGTCTCTCCGGCGTTCCTCTCTTTCAAATTAAAATCAAAACATATACGGTACACAAATACCACCGGTACTTCTCTCCGGTAGGTAATCCCCAACTGTTGAGACGGAAGCCTAGGTTTATTTATTGCGGTTTTCCTGGGTTGCGAGCGAGAGACAAGGGCAACTAGGGGATCTAGGAATTGAGATCTCCCTGTCTAGATGAAGAAGAGGCCGATGAAATGATTCACGGGTTTCGACGGAATTTGGGGAATTTATTCGTGAATTAGATTTGAATTTATTTGATTCGTCTTAGTTTTCGTAAAAAGTGCCTTCAATACTTTGCTCGAAGTATATGAACGCATTACATTATGAAGTTTCACATGTCAGATTTTTAGCGCTCAAAGGTCTTGACTTTATTGAACAATTATTTCATCACACAAGTTTTTCTTCCTACCTTAGTCTTCAAATTTGCGATTAAAAAAACTTCTTTCAATCCCCTTGACTTACAGATTCTGCTAATACTGTCGGTTCTTCAGCCATAGTTTCCCTATTCATATTTATCGAAAAACTCAACGTGTGATTCGAATCCGTAGGAGCCTTGTGTTCTAAGCAACTATGAATTAAGGCGGCTCCAATTCAAATTTTCTCCGTTTTCTTCATAACTAGTGAAGTGATGACGACTTTCGAACTTTGTCGTAGTGGACATAAAGAAGAAATCAAATTATCATGCGATGCCAATAAACGCGTGTTCAATTAAGAAGTCACTGATCCGCTACTGAAATTGTCGAATTAAAATTGCGTTTGTACAATTATTGAAATTGCTTAGCGTGAGAAAATTTACCGGAATACCACTTTTATAATTCACGTTCCTGTAAGGTGTTTGAATAGTACGTCCCTGTAATAAAGATTTTTACGATCAGTAAAATATTGTATTTTTAGACGTTTATTGACGCCGATATCTTGCGTGTGGTTTCGTAATTATCCTGTTTATAATTAACGCACACGTTGGTCGACGACTGAAACAATTAACGAAGCTCGAAAGCTTTTCGTTTAAGGGAAGAAGGGACGAACGAGAAGCTGCGTCCGTGACGTAGACCTGGGGGGCTATGACACGACCTCCTCGTTCGACCTGCGATGCATCTTCGTTTTTATTGCACCTTTCTCTATTTCGGCAAATAGTATATTTCTGTTCGAATCGTGGTTTGACCAAACTACAAAATGTCCCTCAAGTTTGTCTATTTTATAAACAATTTTGTATTATATATGATAGCTCTTATTTGCTGTTTATAAGTCCCATTAGGTTACGTCGTTAAATTATGATTCGAATATTCTTATTTGGGGTGAATAATCTTGAGAATAGATTAGGAAAATCTCTAACAAAACGATCTTGTAGCTAAAGTAGTTTATTCCTAACGAGGCCAAGTGAAAACTTGCCACAGAATGATACTAACACAATATAGATACAGTAATTGCAAAGCTACACTGTGAAGGAATACAACCATTTCATCAATCAAAATAAAAACAATTGTTTCGGGGTATTAGTGTTGGATTTATGCTATTTGTGCACTGTTAAAGAAATTTGAGTTCGTGTGAAGAACAGAGGATAGAATTTGTTACTACATGGAACTGTACTGAGCGAGTATCACTCCTGAACTGCCAATCGGGCAGAGGGGTGGTCTGAGGAGAGATACGTGAACGATGCTCCGAGCGCAAACCTCATTTGCAGAAGGATGGTGCAAATACAGATGAGTCTGTGAGGAGAAGTGTGAGGTACAGAACGACCGTTGACTCCGGTTCGTAAACTATTCTTTTGAGAAGCTCAAGCACACCACTTACAAGGGACTACCGTTTGAGCGGAATTCCCTAGAAGGCTTGAGAGATCAATCACTGAGACGTTAAGAAAATGTATGCTGACTTAATGAGGGTAAAAACGCCAAATTGGTAATAAAATTTTCTCAGATATCGACAGTTTTAACCAAGCAATAAGAGCGTAATTAGGGAACTAGTTGACATGAACCAACCCATAACTTTCATCGTGGGCTTTCGTGAGAGAAGCGCATCTCATAAGTGTTTCGTCGTTGCTGTCCCAGGGAAGGACTCGAATGTTATTCAAGACTTATCCGGATTCGAGGAAATCGTGTTTCCTGGACAGCTGCCGCTAATTCCTCACGTTTCCACTTCTTCTATTCGTGTCTGGCAGAAAATCTCGGCCCAGGAAACCGCCAAGTTCGACTGGTCAACGTGAAACTCGCGCTTTGCGATTTCATACTTCCGATCCTCGTGCGAATTAAGAGAGCAAATAGAAATCGAAAAGGAAAAGTCGTCGAGTTTAACTTTTACTCGCATGTTTGCGATGAAAAGAAATGCAACTTGGTTGTCAGATAATTGAAAATTATCGGTAAAGTATTTGTTACCTAAAATTCTCAACTGTTCTCACAAAGTTGTAAAAAGTAGATGCATGTAACAATATTGTGATAATACTTTACGTGAAATACGAAATTTCAATACTTGAAAGAGGATAAGTTTGTCCATCGTGTCAACTCCTGAAAACCTGATCAATAAAAAAAAGAAATTCTGTGGTAAGGAAGGAATTTTCTTAGATTGTTGCGGAACCAGCTTCGGATCTTACAATATTCCTGTCTCTTATGTAGTCAGCCGAAATCAACATCAGTACGCTTTCATAGAAATTTAAGCAAAATACACGGGTAGTGTTAATGATACAAGAGGGGGGAATACAAACGATGAACTGAGAATTATTTTCACTGTAGTTATTGTCTCGCAAGTTTTATCAATTAGTAGAAATTGGCTCCCTATAATTACTGTAATTTCATAAAGGCAGTTGTACACGTCTGATGCTCATTCCATTTGACCCAGGATCTAAAAATACCTTAAAAACGATACCAAACACGCCGTACACAACAAACATGGGTTTCGTCCGATCGGATTGCCGAGCAGGCGGGCTCAACTACCAAATGGGATTTTCGTGAAAGGATTGTATTGTGTCCGTTCGAAAGAACGGATTTTTTAGAAAACATTAAAGGCACAAAACAGATTACAATCCTTATGTCGTGAAAAGTATAAAATTTTGAGGGAGGGTTGTAAAAACTTTTCCCTGAACGAAAACGTAGGGTTATTATTCAGAATGAATAATAAACCAAAATGGTCAAATATGTGTGTCTGTGATCAGGATTGTGGCTAAACCAAATCGGCTCAAATTTCATTATAACCATGGGAATGTCAATACCAGCGTATGATCAAAACTGGCAAGTAGTGATCAAAACACGACTTTAATTAATGTTTTTGTATGGGCAGATCCACTTGACACAATAGTTCTGTAAAAATCTGATCATTGGGAAAATGATGGGAGAAGCAAGATTTCAAACCTCTACCGTTTCATTTAGCTGCATTACCGTTTTGAAATTAATAATTCTAAAACAGCAAATATGAACCTTCTCAAAAAAATAACGTTGACAGTCTCATGAATCACCTATGCACTAATTATTTCAATCAAATTAGTATAATCAGCCCTTTTTGCTGGTTAATGAACTTAGTCAATTGAAAGAGATTTTAGTGGTGTTAAATAGGTGAACCTCTAAGTCAATAAAAGTGCGTACATTTGAAACACGCGTTGAAATGTTTTCAATTACATGTATTCAATTCTAACGTTTTTGCAATAACCTCATCATAAACGAAAATTGTTTTTAACATGATTGTAGTGGAAAATTTTGAAAACGAAAGCTTTAGGCTATCTTGGGCAACATTTGACCAAAAAGCTATGCATTCCTATCTTCCCTTGCTCAGTTCATAGTCTGACGGAGCTATAAGTCAAGTATCCAACAGTTCTCTGAACTCGGTTTTCTCGTTTCGGCACTTTTTTCGCTAGTTGCCGTGACCGTCTACCGGTACACAACCTCTCTTCAGGTGGTCGTTGTCCTTCGAAGTCAACGACTGTTGACACTCCAGAGGAATAACGAGGCAAGGAAACCTCAGTGAAGAAGCCTTCGCGGTGTAATTTTCAAACCAATTAAAAGAGTTTCTCGGTCAGACTTACTAGAGCTTTGGAAGTCTGATCGATATAGAAGGTCTCAGTTGTATTTCTTAAATGTTAATGAGCGTGTATTTGTATTGGTGAATGAAAATTCCTCCGTGTTGTATTGGAACTGTATTTATTTTATATTTCGTAATCTTGAATCCTTAATAAAGCAGCGATTTTTAAGAAAATGAAGTTATTGCGACGGATTTTGTAATATGCGAATTTTCGAAACCTTCCTGATGAAAATTAACACCTCAGCCTTTTGAAGACTTTTGAAGCTAAGTGTGGATAACAAGCTTACCGAATGAACGAGTCACAATTATATCCATGATGTGTCGCATAAAGAAATTTAACACAATTAATGGGCGTACAGTAATGCAGATGAATTGGAGGACAGCGTCCTGGAAATATTTATTTTATACGCCATAGAGTAAAAATAAGTGGATTTTGCCAAGAACCACTGAGTATCACTTCAGCCTGGGAGCTATGCGGGCCGTTGGTTCCCTCCCACTTTTGCGCTCTAAAGTCACAATACTCTTCTGCTTTTTTATTGCAGACTCAAAACGAGTCTCGGCGACAACTGTAGTCAGCCCAGCCAGTTCGTATACAGTTTTTACAATCCGACCAGTCCTTCAAGTGGTCTGAAGCTTTCAACGCTCTTCCTTTACTTCGCTTTACGAATCGTAAAATCTTCGAATCCGCTCGAATTAGCGTCCGACGTTTTGCGACCCGAGTAGAAGTTCAGTGAACCTATCAAATCTTCCGGAACAGAGTCTCAAATCGTTCTGTGGATGCAGCTTCTTAGGCTGGAACTGATGGAAGAAGGACTATGAAACGCGAAAAACAAACGATGTTGATTTCATCGTTTGGGACGCAAGTACAACTACCATTCCACACTGTACAGGCACCAATATTTCTATTTCTAGGAATATAGCAACCTTAAAAATTGCACAACCTTAACCAAATCACAAAGTTGAATACTTCGACGGGTTCATCTGAATTAACGCGTGACTGACCTTTTTTTCTCGCTAAAGATTCTTCATTTCGATAACTTTTTTTCTAGGACATTTCAGAAACTGCATTACGCTATTCGTATAATCGATCCCATCCATCGAAAGCCGACTTCAGCGGTCGTAACCCTATTTCGTTGTAAGCGGTGGATTGTCACTGATAACCATCTCTTCGTCAGGAGAATATTCGTTTAAGCCTTGAATATGGTTTTAGTTCGACTTCAGTTTTTCCTTTGCTCGTTTAATGATACTCGACATTTGACACGCTCATAAATGACTAGTACATTTTTCTTTCTTATTGTGGGAATAGAAGGACTAGAAAAGTAACTACGCTAAAATCTTTTAATTGCTTTACGACTTCTAGCAGCGAGAATTCTCTGAATAGCCCAGATCTAGTTGTGCCGCTTGTGCCTTAGTACCAGGTCAGGGGTCAATACCAGGCGAATCAACTGCTGATCTCATTTTAACTTTGCCACTATCCATGGGCAAGTAGCTACAGTTCTCATGAACCTCTCCGTAATATAATAACTACCCCGATACGCCCCACTGGTAAAAATTGGTGGTTTCAACTTGAAATATTCGTGGTGAAATAGGGGAAATCGTTTTATAATAAAACAGCAATTAGAAAAGAAGTAGTCTATTTCCGCAAGTATGTAAAATGAAAAAAAAAAGAAAGAGCGCATCACACAACTTTCCTCAGCCTCTAAGGCATTTGGAAATGTTTATTGCTCTAGCAACTAAATTGCGTTGTACTAGTAATTATGACTACAGATAACTGTTGCGGTAGTCACTTACAATATTTCAAGTCAATGCCGAAATACGTCAAAGTACTGCCGAAAAATGTATGTTTAGGTTGTTACCGATTTGTTGCTATCGTCCTAATCACTAGAATAGTTCCATTCAGTATTCATATTTCATTATTACAGCTCAATCGAATTCTAAACATAAAATTATTTGCCGTTTGAAGCTACGGTGTGTGTCAAGACGTACCAGCACTTAGACTCTGTTGATATTGTTACATTATAAGTCTACAACGCTGTATGTAGTTACTGTAAAGTGTCACTGGAAAGTAAAAAAATAATTTATCGAAACACAGTTAGGATTTTTTGTTAAGAGGCACTCAAAAACCTCCATCAGTTATTTAACAAAGCTACGTCATTTTTACTAATCAAACCACTGGATACCATAAAGTGTGCAGGTATTTCCTCGTCACGGCTTTGAAAAGTTCGAAATACAAGGACGCGAATTTGATTAGAAATAACTTGAAGCCGATTATCGAACATTTAAATTCAAATCATGACTTTTGGGTGGTCATCTGAAGTTTTAAAATACAACTAACTACTGGGTAGAAAGTGTTTTCCACCAAGGAAAGACGAAGAGGAGCAGATGGCCGGTATTTGTGCAATGTATTGTATAGAATGGGGCGTCTCTTCTTTCGCGAATCAGGGCGAAAGAAAAGATCACCGAACCTCTGTAAAGTAAAAGTCCCCATTCTTAGACAAACACTTACTATTCCAACGTTCACCGTCCTAATGAGAGAATAACAGTAGCTAAACGGGAGACAAGACTAAAATGAATGACCAGTTGTTTGGAGTTGACTGTTAAGAGCAGAACCTGGTAGAAAGAAAAAGATTTTGACCTAAATGATGTATTAATACCGCACTGTGTCATAAGTCAAAAAAGAACAACGCTTTACAAGAACGGCGCTTGAAGGTACTTGATTGAGTCAAAATAATTGTGTGAAACATTCCTGTTAACTCCCTCTAAGGTAAGGTGTGAGGACATTTATAAGCAAGTTAACGGTAACATAAATTACCGTTTGTAGAAAATGATGAGAGCAGCGCACAAGTTCATTTTTTTGGAAAAAATAGATTTTAGTGCAAATTTTCCCTTACAAATCCCATTTATATGATACTTGGGTTATCAAAAGAGTAGTTTACCAATAGTCCAATAAAATACCTACGTTTTAGTAACGGTTATTAACAAATTAGGGACATCCCACGAAATTTTGGAATTCAAACTATTACCATTTCTTTGACTAACTTTTTGCACAGTTTTTCCTTCACATCCAGAACGGTAAAAAAAATTACCTGAGAAAAGTTGTAAGATGAGGTATTTTTGTTTTAAAAATTTGTTGATTTTCCGAACGTCGATTCGAATTAGCAAAACGAAGAACTAGGTGTGAGCTGGTTTATCTTGAAGGCTAGGAAACCCAATGCAATATCGTTACTTTGCCGAAGAAAAGAAAAAGAAAGGAAACGTGAGAGCCGAGCTCAAAGATATGAAATACTCTGGAAAAGGAAAATCATCTTAATCCTCTTCGTTCGTGAAAGAGAAAAGAAACACGTGAGAGCACCAGATGGATAGATATGCGAGTTTAGTAAGATTGGTTTTTTTAGTTTTATTTCGATCAGTTTTAGCCAAGCACAAGCAATTTCGTCGGTGTCAAAATAGTGAAGAAAACCTTGAGACAATGTTCATTCTTTGTCATGTTCGAAAGATCCTAATTTAGGTGATTCTACATCTCCAAAGTTCGCAGTAAGGAATCCAAAGTTCAAAAGCACCGGTGGAGAGATGCACATGAAGGAGTGAGATTTTCCTTTGGTGCTAAAACGTGCTGAGTCATTTTGGAAACTAGTTAAGCTATGAACGCCAGGTGTACCGCACGCACCCTGCAATTTCAGAGCTCGAGAAAACCACGTCTTGTACCAGTCACTGAAACTGGGATCGGCGAACGGGATTTGCAACAATCATTGATTAAACATTAACGACCCACAAAAATAATAGTAAATAAATGAGAAAATCCGAAAAACCCCTGCGAAGGGGAGGGGGGGTGAGATTAAACTTCCTTGTATAAATAACATGACTTATCAAGCTTAAACTTATTCGGGATCGACAAGAAACGTTACTGAGGATTTTATCAGTTTTGATAGAATATTTATGTTTTGAGGGTAGGTACAAAAAAAAAACAATAATATGAGCCCAAGCAATCTCAATATTCTTCCTGAATTTCATCCAAATTATTAGGCCAATTCTAGAGTTTTTCGGACAGGCCCAAAACCTCCAAAAATATGTTGATAGCTGTGCTCATTGTTCGATTATCTAATGATTAACTCTAATAATCTCAGCAAATCGAAGTGAGAGGGAACCCGAAAATGAGGAATCGGATTAAAGGTACGGGATTTCCCAGGTCCTCTGCGATCTGCGCAATCTAGTGAGTTGACGCCTCCTTGTCGGAACAGAATTAGTTGAGCCAATCTTGCTGTACCTAACATTAGACTAGATGTGGTGCATGCAGACTCTAAAATCTCACTACGTAAAGACTATTACCAAGTATGAGCTCGTGAATCATGAACGTTATAATCTCATTAAGAATGATACGGATGATTCATAAGAAACAGACTTGTTTGGAGTCAATGCAAATTGAATTTCCTAAATTAAAGCACCCCCTTCCTTACCATTCACCATCACCAGTGAAAACCGCAGTTGAAACTGCTTTGCTAATCTTGAAAAAATTACCTAAAAAGTTGAATGCCTTACAAATACGTGCATTAAGGGCTTACATATTTCTAGCAAAACAAATTCGGAGTGTCCACTGTCCGTGATTCCCATTCATCGTTCGTTGCGTTCCGTAGCTTGTGTGTACGACAAACAAGCGCGATTTACGTGCAGAGTTTTCATTGTGATATTGTTTATATCTATCGATATAGCCAGTAAACGAGGTGAGCGGTAAATTTGGCGAAAACCGTGCAAAGATGCAAAGTAATTTCATCTTCCTAATGCCGTCTGTTTGCTGAGGCTTCACATTGATTTTTGCCCCCTTTCCGGGGTCAAACGTCCAACTAGGCTGTCGTTGGTAATTATTCATAAATCAATTCACTGGTGAGTACACTCGATTACTCATCTAGCCGCGAATTCCCAGAATAAACTCGAGTCTAGTTCAACCAGCATGGACGCGTGGTGCAAACCGTATCTTGATTGAAGTAAGCACACGAAGCTAAGTAGGCTTAGGGTTCCGTAGGTAGGGGTTCCGACAATTCTGGTTATATTAAGTGCGTTTTTGATATTGCTGCGGCTTAACTGATTCCAGCCTTCGACTGAGGCAGCTTTCGGCGAACACGAGTTAAATTTGAATTTTTATTGGGCAGAACTTTTTGAATAGGAAATAGGAAAGATCAACTTTCTCTGATTGTCTACGTTGTGCTTCCCTTCTAAATATATTCTTCAGACCGAAAAGAGCAAAACTTTGGACGAATTTCCTCAGAGTAATTTCATACTTGTGAAACTTGTTCTGAATGTCGCTTTCTCGCCCGCCTTCGCTCATCGACAGGTTCTCACGCGAAAACTTCTTTTTTGTCGTAGCTTTCTACGTTTATCCTTTTAAAACATTTTCTGAATAATTAACTCTCGTAGTTGTCTTCGATCCGCAAAACCACCTTCTTGTTCGTAGTTTGAAGTTCATAGCTGCAGAGGAAAAGGTAATAATTACGATCAGGGTCTGAGCGCTCGTTTTGTCCGAGAGAGAGAATTTTCTGCCGTGAAATGAGAGGTAACCAACCAATTTTTCTCTCTTCTCGGAGTCGAGCAGTTCTGATAAAACTTAGGACCCCCGGTAATAGGGTTATTATAGTAAGTGATGAAGATGAGGCATTTCGAGAACGTTAAGGTGAACACGATATATTTAAGACCGCCCTGACCAATTTACCAGTTCGAAGGGAGGTACGAACGTGTAGGTCACAAATTAGCGTGTTTTCGCCGAATAATAAAGAAAAACCTAGAGAGGCGTCGAAGAAACTTGATAAGTGATGTTACAAATTTACGGACGTTACGATAGTCACGCATTTTCGAATGTACCATATCTATGCCATCGATACATGCGAAGATGCTAAGGGTGTGGTTAATTAGTAAATGTTGACAAATAATTGTTACGGCTTCGCTCGGAGTTCATCAATGCTAGAGGGACTAGGATCCTGATACTAGCAGCGAGTGTGCCACAACTGGTGTGGGTCGGCATTGAAAGTGAACGGAAAGGGTTTTAACTGGTGCCACTCAGCAGCCAGATGCCTACTCTGGAGGAACACTGGGAAGTACAGTCTCAGCGTGTCTCAGAGCATCCCCTCATCCAAACCTAGAAGAGGAGAGATGGCAGGAAGTCCACATTCAGCGACTCTTCTACCACTGCAATGACTATAGCAAGAGCCTACAGGGTGGCACTCACCCGGGTCAAGGGTAGCTCCTTTACTGTACCACACTACCGAGATAGACCTGCTGACGTACTACCCATCGGCTAACGTTTTGGGAAAATTCCCCTCAAGTCCTGTTCAGCTTCACAGTTTTTCCAGTTTGGAGGCGATTGAGTTAGGGATTACTAGTCCACACAAGCTGGAAGCTCTCATTCCACTCACGCTTGCAAATTGCATTTCTAATAAAGTAGAAAGCGTTTGAGTTAAAATAGCAAACATTAAATAGGCAGCAAAAAGACAGGCTGTTGTTAAACATTGTAACTCAAGTTTGGCTTGGAAATTGACTATCGTCCTATTCCGGGTTATTGTTGAAGTGTCCCACAACTTCATCGTGAGTGATTATGTTCGAATACCCGTTTTACTTGTACAGAATAAACCAGGGAATAGTAATTATTTAAATATCTGAGACATAATTTCCTCTTCATGAGTTCTAATTTTTCTGAATTCTTCTTCACTCACTGATCCCTTTTTACTGTCCTTAGCCCTACGAAGTAGGAATAATAATGTTTCAGCTTTACTCAGATCTTTACTCATTCAAAAGTGTTGAAATCTGTTAAAAGAAATGTTTTTTGAGGCTCACTCACTGAGTCTAACGGTTTTTTATTAAACTTTAAACATAATTTCTTCCACTAAGGAATACTTATCAGTGGTTTTCGATGTGTGTGAAAACACGATGAGTAGCGATGTGTGCCTAAAGAACAGAAGGAGGTATTTTTTTACTTTTTTACAAAAACTGCTTTATATAATTAGATCAAACGCATAGTGCCTTATAGTCAATCGACTATTTGCCATGTTCCATAAATATTCTTCTTCCAGTCCGATGAGTGGAGATTAAAGAGTTTTTGACATTTTATGTCTTTACTTTGCTACATAAACTCGAAAATGTAACGCGGGATATGTAACGGAGAAGCGTCACGAAATTTGTGTTGGGTTAAGTGCATGGTAACGTCTGTTACAAAATCTAACGCTTGGTAACATCACACGTTTTAATAACCTCAGTGACTAAGTGATGATGTCAATTGCAATTGACGCGGCCATTATATCGAAACCATCAACAAGCACAATCAAACGTAGTTATCATTGCATTAAAAAAGAAAAAAATAAAAGAGATAAAATGTCCCTAGTGGTTGCGTACTTGTACGAAAGCTGTAGCCACCGTTTGTGTTCATGATTTCCCCAGGGAATACATAGCGCTGGCTAAGGATTTTCATTGACTTCCTCCTCACTCGGCCAAAATGGGGTATATAAAATAACTTGTACTTGTAAAAACGCGTATATAGGGCAGACAGGACGAATAAAAAATAACGGACCTGATATTCAGATCACATCAAATCTCTTAGTAGGAACTAAGATGACTCAAACTTTACCAACCACCTCAAGACAAGTGGACATGAACCTACCAAAATACAGAACTGCACCACCTTACGACATGAACGATACAAAACTGCACCACCTTAAAACATAAACAATACAAAGAACGAAAACTGAATTTCCTCTGTGACCACCCATTTCAGCCGATCATCCTATCATATCTTTCCTTTCGACATCGTAGAGCTAAGGAATTTATACTTTTTGTTTACAAATTTTCGATAATAAACACCAAACATTTGATCTTTCTGAATAGGTTCTTCTAAAACAGTTGCTGCTAACCAACCACCTTAAGCATTTCGCTAACAATCCGTTTACTGGAGATATAAGCCAAAATATATCGGTAAATGCGCGTTCATTTTTCAGATTCTCGCTATTTTGAAATCTATCTCTAATCGGTACTTTCAGGTAACCAGTAGGTCTACATGAATTTTGTAATACGTAAATATATTCGTTGAAAGGAAAGGAGTAAAGATTCAGTGGAAACATAAACAGCCTATCAATATTTCAGAAAGACGAAGGAAGTTTGAGTTTAAATTTTCGTCAAGCACAACACGCACAATACAAAGTAAATGTGGATGCTGGAATTATTTATGAGCTCTAGTCATCGTTTTGAACTGCGTCAAATATTCCATTACGCGTTCATATTGTGCGAAAAATGTCTGCTTCAGTTGATTGGGAATCGTAAATTTAAAAATTATGATTACAGAAGTAGACGGTTTCAATAAATTTTCTTATTAAAAATACAATTTCTGATAGTTAATCGGATTCCTTGGAAAGAAGTTTATTCAATCTTGTACGCTTGAAGATCTCTTGTTTTCTACCACTAACGTCTGGTTGTCTGGTTCTCAAACCACTCAAAATGAAAAAGTGTAAATTACGTGAAATAGCTTGACTTCGGTACTTGAAATAGGAGGACATCGACCGATGTGTTACACTGTAGTTGTACTCTCTTTCGGAACGCTGTTACCGCAAATGGTAACGATATTTCGGTCGACTCCAATCTTTTCGGAGAGGTTTCAGCTGTCATTCGCGTCAGTTAGTACTCAACAGTCAGCTCACATAAATTTGGGCTTAATTACGTTTTTGTTTCACGTTTACCTTACGACGGTTGTTACGGTAAAAGTGAGTTGTATTGCCAGCACGCTCCGGGCCAACGTACGGAGCCTATTCACTCTGCGGCATACTTTCTATTGCCCTATGAATTTGAAGGAAAAAAAAGCTTCCGACGGTTAAAAAAATCGTCCTCCAAACAGTCGAATATTTTAGTTCTGTGGAGGAGAAAGGAGGTTCTAGGTTGATTTTAGCAATCGGATAATTGACTGAGGGATAGAGGGCGTTGGAAATAACTTATTGACTGGGTATTCATCAATCAGAGGTTTGCTGTGTGGAGCTCCCTATTTGATAAACATTGCCGTGGTCGATAATTGAACGAAAACTGTATTATTAGGAAAAGAGGCTTCAAGCATCAGCTCTCCAAGCAGTCTCGAGGAAATTCTGTTTCTTTGAGAGCGTGACAAGAAAATAACCGTTATCTTCAAATTCTGGGTCAAAATGTGTTCCTAGTTATCACCTTGACGATAAAATTTTATGTCAAATAGCAAAACTTCAAGGATTAGGAAGTCAATACATGCTGTGACATCCCTTCAATTTTCCTGTCATGCGACGTGGCAGACTTCTGGATTTCCCAACAAAATGTACACCTCACCTCCGTAAATAAATCCGTATTTATGAAGAACTAAGAGTGATTTAAGAACTGTTATATAGAAATAACTACGAATAGTAAAAGAAGGTCAGACGGTCAATTATCCGTCCGTATCGAAAAAAGAAAAAGGAATCTGTGTGAGACTAATTAAAATTGAACGGCACCACAACCATTAACCCCACACATCTACTGAAAGCCATACCACCTAGCGCAGCAACTGAAAACAGGAAAAAATCTGACCCACATTCTTGACACTAAGTGTTATGTTGATACTTGCCTTACTTGCCTATTCGTATGTTTTAGTAAGTAAGGAGCCCAAGAGGCGAAAGCGCCTGAGAGCAGGATAATTGAATAAACAGCCTCCACCTAGCGTGACTAACGGGAAGGCGCGACTGTATCCTATTTTACCTCATCGCCTCATAATAATCAACGTTAGAAGGTAAAGGTTGACCGTTGATCGTGGTGAAGGTTGCGGGGGAATAGGACAACTTCCAGCTAGATCAGGATGAACAGAAGGCAACAGCACTACGTTTTCAACATGCCCGCTAGTAACGATGTTGTCGGTGGTTTTGATATTGAGAAGAATCTTATGGTCGCACATCATTCGCGTAAATTGAAAGCCAATGAGCGCGTTTACGAATTTTTCGCGAGGGGTTAAAACGTAAAAATTTTCTCGTATTTGCAGCAGGATTCTAGAACAACTACAAACAGGTTTCAATAATCGTCTTAAAAATCCGTGTGCAGCGATTTTCAGATTCTGGAAACACAAGGAGCTCGATAAGTTATGCAGAAATTGAAAACCTAACTATTATTTATTTTCCCAAAGAAATACCAACTTTGTCCCGTAATTCCTCTCCGTTCTTCCAGCCCAAAAAAGACACCCGTCTCTCAGTTCCCACTATTGACACTCAACTCACAGCTCATGGCAACTCACTCGCTTCCTGCAACCAGTTCTCTCACACTCATATCGCTATTCTACAGTTTAAGACAGTCCTCTTTTAGTCTCACCACGTTCATCATTTATTTCTTTTACTTTAACTCATGCTCCCCAAGTCATCAACACAGGATAATGATTTGATAATAATGAGACCAAATCTTACCGTATAAATATGCCACCTATCGTTTCAGGGAATTTCGTTCTAATTATTTAAATAAATGCTTCAAAGGACATAAATTTCGTTGGAGCAATCTGTGCGGTTGGAGGCCAGAATTTGAGTGAAATAGCTGACATTGGGAGACGTTAGAGCTCCCAGGGAAGTTGAAAGTTGTGTCCAAATCGTAGTGACAAGTTAAAAATCTTCCCCTTCCCCTCCTACTATCAATAATAGGTAGTAGGAAAGTCCCTGCTGACGACAATGAAACTGAAGGTATCTGCCTCAGTATATGAGCGTAAAACGCCGTCAAAATTGCCCCAAAAACAGTAGGAAATATCTCAGTATCCGACGCAGGAGAGTAACAGATCGTCGTGCTAAGCAGTAAGTTTCTGCATGAGGAGCGGAGGTTTCAAGTAGGAAAACATCAATAATTCGTAGCTCAAAATACGGAATACACGGAGTACAAACATGTTTACAACACTCAAATATCTGATGCAAAAAATCTAACTCGTTAAAGCCGTTTTCGAGAAAAAATGAAAAACCTCATTTTTAATAGCATTTGATTCTAAACGCCATCCGGCGATGGTAATTTTTCATTTTTGCGCCTTCTAATAAAACTGAAAAGAACGAAACAATCGATTGAGCCATTCTCGCGTAAATCTGACTACAAATACTCGTACAGAAGATCTCAAAACTAACTATCTGATAAGAGAATATCTGATGAAAACTGACCTCTTAAGTTGTGACTTTCAGTTTGAACAGATCTTTATAATTTCCTCGTCATTTAGGTTGCGGAAAGTCAAAAGACAATACATTCCAGAACTAATAGCCGTTTCAGCAGAATTCGAAAATTGAGGGCACTTTTCCGGAACGAATTCTACGGATTGTTTCCCGCACGGCTCGTCTCAAAAGATAAATGGATCGTTTTTGAATCGCTGCTCGTGATTCAACTGTCCGTCATTCCGCCGTTTTCTCACAGCAAGCACTTCACCTTCCTCTTGTTGGCCTCTTTGAAGCAGGATCAGTAGGTAAGTGGGTCCTTCCTGCGGAAACAGCCTGGAGACCGGTCTGGAGAAAGGATTCTCTCCGCCGTTGCTCGCTGGGTCTATAAACCATTCGGTAACATCAGGTTGTGAAGCAGTTTACTTCGAGTATGGAAACTTCCTCGCTTCAAGTTACCATTAAAGGGAACTCCTGGGGCTGACAGCGGTTGCACAAGTTTGGCTTAGCAGGTTTAATGGTTGTAGTAGCTGGAGGAACTTATTATCCCGGACGGCAAGTTGTACTGCTGTCTTCTTTCACTATGCAGATCCTAAGCAGTACATTTGTCAGACAGGCGTTTCTCTTCCGTAAGAGATTACTCAAAGCACAAGCTTTTTTTTTTTAATTCGGGACTTCTCTTTTGGTAATCAAGTGAACACAAAACTTGATTACAACCCTTGAACTTGAAACCTTGAAAAGAGGGGCTAAACGTTCAAAATGCTGTATGAACAACCTTGGCATTGTAATAATAAAAATAAATAAATTATAAGCGGGGAAAGCGATCGATAATTTCAAATTGTGTTGAAAACGATTGGTGCGCCAAGATTTAAAAGTATCCAAAACCCAGTTGTGCATGTGGTTTTGGTGGTGCGTCCTTGCGATACCCAGTAACTTTTATAAACGAACTGTAAAAATAAAGAAAGTGGTTCGGATCAGCATAGTAAGAGGAGCCTTATGGCAACTGGAAGGAAGGAGGGCGTGGAAAAGGAAGATAGGCAAATATGGGAGAGAAGAAAAACGGCAAAACAATTTATTAACAAAGTTAACCCAATTACTTTAATACAATTTGTGGCATTTGTCTTTCAAAGATGGACATGATGAGCGGGGATGTTTCGATTTTCCACAGAAATAGCATAATGGCTTAGATCTTAACGCATTTACACGAAGTGATTCATCAGAAGCTATAGCCTGAGATTCATCCAGTACTTGGAGTCAAGACAGCATTGACTGTAAGGCTGGGTTCGTTGTATCTTTGAGCATGAATTCCTGCTAGTTCTAGGGAGCGCGCCTGTGAGTGTGCTTCATCCAACGTTAAGGTCCTATTCTCAAGCAATCTTTGACGGATGGATTGGTTGAGTAATCCACGAATGAAAGAATCGCGAACGCACTCATCCCGGTACATCTGAATTGGCACTCCCTGCTCATTAATTTGAGAGATTCCATGTATCGATCAACAGATTCATTTGGTTGTTGACCTCAAATAGAAAGTAAATGTCTCGCAACTATCTCGTTCGGTGGTTTCTCGAATGTATCTTTAAGAATCTGAATTGCATCGTTGAATGTTTGTGATTGACTCACATACTCGAAGATTTCTGTGGAGACGAAGTTGATCGGAATGCGTTCCTCGGTGACCTGCATAGTGCAGATAGTTCCGGAACCGTTGATGCCAGTGGCGCCATAGTGCAGAAGAGGATGGAGAATCTGGTCTGAGATCCAACACTGGAGGTACTTAATACGCGTTCCATAGATGGGAATAACGATTCTGGCAAATAAATTGTAGTATAAAATGCGAAGAATGTTTGCCGAAATCATAGGCTTTATTTGCCAGAATCAAACTGAAAGAAGTTAGGAATTTCAAGATAGGAATCCTAGCGACTTAATAACAAACTAAACACGTGAGATAAACTAATACAACAGACTGTTAAACGTAAAGCGTTAACTATATTTTAATTCAATATTTATTTTATTCTCAACACCTGCCCACATCTGTTTTGTTCCTTTCCTGTATACACAAGTACATACACAACAAGTCTCTGTGACTATCACATCGACAAGCCAGCAGCAGCAGGTCAATCAGATGAAGCAATTCGAAATGTACTGACGTGAACACCCCTTTCTTCCTCTTTAAACCAGCGGCATTATAAACTGCATTACTCGCTGTCAATTATAATGACATACTCGTACATATATGTATAACTATATTGTTAATTATACAAGATATTAATAGATTTATGTTATACGTGTACACGGTTATGGTTAGTTCTATTTAAATCAGCAGGGGTGGGAGCTTTGGAGAACGACGTGCGTTCGACGAGAGACTGGTAAAGAAGAGAAGCTTGGATGTGTATGGATGGTTTAGAATGCAGTCAGTACCAACAACTAGCAGAGGCCACTAGGCCACTCTGTCAATAAGTGCCTCACCTACCAGCCAGCCTTTCTATGCACGTAAATGAACATGAGGACCCCCTTTGTGAGTGGAGTGATCTTCGGCTTTAGAGGATTTGCGCCGGTGGACGAATAAGAGAAACGGACTAATAAAGTGGCTACGCTGCCGTACAACCGTAAGCACTTAGCGGGACTCCCCATTGTTTTCTGCGCTCGTTCGCCGATCGAGCCATCTCTTCTTCAAATAGGAGCGACTAATGGACATTGTTACGAACAAACACAGTTGGACGGAGGAGGAAGTGCACGTATGGTGCTAGACGTTGGTATCGCGAGAGCTTTCATCAGTGACACTCAACTTCCAGAGACTGGTCAATATAATACTAGCAGCTTTCACTCTGAGCGTCGTCGCAGGTAAGTGGCTGGTCTCTACTCTATTAAAACCTACCCGGTGCGCTCTGGGAATGACGTAAAGAGGCCATCTACGACACGAGGACGTTCAAATGCTCAACGTTAATTTCGTGGAGGCGTTTTCTCTGCAATGGACTACTTTATTAGTTGTTACGGTTCACCCGACGGTTAAGTTAGAGCCAGCTTAATTTCCTGCCACCGGTCATGAGAAGAACAAGTGGTTCGCAGCATTCAGGAATGCATTTGGAAATAACACTGAAAAAGTGGCACCCTCTTTGACTACACGAGATTTAAATTAAAAAAGTATCCCCAACCAATCTCTGAAGAGGAGAAACGGCGTGGTGACTGAATAGGGAATGATTGCTGTGGCGAATCATAGAGAACATGCAAACCGCTACTCAAAACACCGCTACTCAAAACATCTGGTACGCAGCATCTAACAATTTTCCCCACTTCCTATAAATTCGATAATAAATAGATTCAATATGTACTCAATAATCAAATTATGAAGGTCTGTAGTAGGCGGTAGTTTATATTCATATTTTATGAGTTTCTTTAAAAAGAAAAACGGTGCTTTATCAGTAATTGTAGTATACAGCATTCTATTCCATTCTGCCTGCTGGCTCGTGCAGTATATCAACATTCACCCGGCTTCTTTCATTGTTGTAACTTTTCACCAGACCAAACATTTAATTTGTTTGGGAATCATCAAATAAATTAATTAGTAAAACGTGATAGTATAAAATCGATGTTGTCATAATCACAGATAAGAATGAATAAGTGATTTTTCCGGGCTAGGCAAAAGCAAATGAGCTTGAAATTGTGTTCTGAGTCGTTTTCGTTAATTGATGCAGTAATTTGTTTTATTCTAATAGAAATAGAAACCTACATGTTGAACATGAGAGCGGAACATCGATACAAAAAAGGTGTTTTCGAACTACATGGTAGGCGCAGTTCGGGTAGTCAATGGTTGACTTGCCAGTGGTCGGGTTGTAATAAGCTAAAACACTGTAAACGAGTTAGATGCTATCTATCTGCGAGGACGTAGTAACTTGGTAGATGAGTGTGATATTTACTCGATACTGTTTACTTGAAGGCTTCTGAAGTCCATATCATGGTAGTTTCCTGTACCGGACGCGAGTCCTGGAGATTGCGAAGGACCGAAGAGAAACAGAAACAAAATTGGGCGCGTCTTCCCAATGTTTCCTCCTCTCCGGAGCCTCAGGGCAACTCGAATACCTCAATTACTCGGTCCTCGAGCATTTCAAGGGGCCACATGCAACAATTGATCACCAGCCAATAAAAAATACCTGAAAAACGATGAATCGAAGATTACTGGGCAATTATTTGGAATCAAGAGCCCCCTTTCATCGCCTCGTGTCGGTTTCACTACGTACGTTGCTTCACAGCCTCTCAGCCTCTGCTCTTATTGACTTCTCATTCTCATTACGTCGACTCCCGAGTAAATCGAGAAACCAATCACTAAAATTCAAGCAGTTCGTAACAGCTCGCTTCCTCTTTATTCCTGGTAACAACAAATTATTTCTAATGCCCCTGGAGCATGTTTCGTCCGCACTGTTTATATCTAGTGGCTCTTGATTATGAAAAACGAAAGTAACAAAAATAATTGGGAAATACGAAAAGTCAAAACGGGCATCAATAGGGTCGCTATTTTTTTAACTGAATAATACTTTGAACTTCGTTTACTAATAGGTTTGCTATCTAGCAGAACACAACTGTATTGCAGTCGTTGCCTAATCATCAATGAACCTAGGAAACCAGTAAAGTAGTTAGGCGCCAAACAGGAGGATGATGATTAGTAATTAACGCACAGTGGTACGATAATATCGAAATACAGTGATAATAATTGTTTCGATAGCCAAACATGTCATACTTCACCATTCTTTAGAAAAGGAGCCTAAGTTAGTAATATTTATCGACAAAAAACAATTTGAGCTCTCGTCAGGTTTTCCAGATAGAAACCCAGGTTCGTGGGTGAGTGGGCACGTCGCTGAATTGTTAAATCATTGTGATCTTAGGTTTATCCGAATTAACTGGAATGTGTTCGTTTTTGCTAACTTGTTGAATGCGTTACAGCAGGGTACGCCGTAATAATAGTACTAACCTTTGAAGAATAGAAACAGCTCAATGTAACATTTCAGTTTTATCCAGCTTTAAACGGACGAAGACTTAATTAGGGCTCCCGGGGGAAATGCGTTTGTCAAACACTCGCCTAATAAATTGGAAATTAAACTCTACTCATTTTCGGAACTTTTGATGTGAGAGATGACGGAGGAGCTGTGTTTGTTTGGCCCTCGAATTGAACTAAACGGGGCAACACGATTGTCAAACGATTTCACAGAGGACGTTTCATTTGAGGGGTAAAACGTTGAAAAATTAAATTACCAAACGTGAAACACTCGGGTGTGATCAATTCATGGAAATATAAAAATAACTTCTTCCACTAAAGGAATCCACGTTATTGGTTTCGAAAGGGAATCGGATACGAAAAAACGGTAGATAATTGCCTCGTTAAACCGTAGTCATTAAACGCCGTGTCTGGAAGAGCCCATTAAAGAGTCAACTTTCCTCTCGCGTTTCGATTTCCACAATCCAGCTATACCACACCAACACGATACATAGCACTCCATTATTTCCTTCTAAAATGTATGGTGTGAAGCACGCACCTTTCCCCTACACCTCTAAATTCAAAGATATGTCGCACATACGGGAGCTGTACCTTCGAGCAACGCATTTCCAAGAAAATATTCATCAAAATTAAAACGTAGACAGCTTAAACGTGGCTAAATGTACTCAGCACGTTTGATCGAAGGTCGTTATGGCAGATTTTGAAAGTATTTGAAAACAACTACAGAAATTGTTGCAGGAAACGAAATGTGGTTATAGGCTGGTGCGAAGCAATCCGCCAAGTAGATCAAATTAAATTATGGATGTAGTGACGAAATTCCAAAAATATTGAAAGCTGTTCCGTTCAAAGGACCGTCTGCGAACCATTTATATGTAGATATTGACTAGTTTACGACATCCTGTGAGTTTAATCAAAATTGTTAAAATGGTTTTGTCACATAGTTAAAAAAACTTCTTTATGCCCAATAAGCCTCGTTCTCCGTTCAGCGAATTTTCCAAAGATATTTTAGAGGGAACGAGTTAGTTTGCTCAGGTTACTTACCCGTAGAAGATTGTTTAAAATTTTAATTAAAATTTGATGACTGACTTCTGGTTCCTTCTTTGAAAGTGACTTGCCTTTTACTTTAGTATATCCGTTTGTATGGTATCCACAATGCAACACGTTCAGTTTGTTACTAGTGCTAATCTGTGGAAACGGTATACCCTTAGCAAAAGCGTGGAAAAGATAATTCTTTTGATACGACAATCCATAACTTTTCTGCGAACCGTACTAAGTGAGTTGCTTTTGGTTTTGTTTACCATGCTTCTGTTTTTTTCAGTCCAATAATTAGATTTCCGGTTTCTTTTCCAGAACATTAACTGCCCTTTCAGCTTCTTTGGAGTTCTTGCTTCCAGAGTTGTCTTGTAAAGGTTAATTTCGCTCCCCATTTGTACACCGGTTTCGCACAACCTCAGTCTCTTTCTCAGCATGGGCTACAATGCGGCGAAGAGTGTCATCGTTATGTCACACATCAATTTATTTCCAATCGATACTACTTCAGGAAGCACTTACATGAACTCGTACTTTCATCATAGTCCCGCACGCACGCAGTTTCTCGCTGATCAATTCAGATAAACAAAAAGCACCTTAGCTCGTCGGTTTTTCGCTCTACGGATGTAGAAGTATTGCATCATCACGGTACCAGATTTAGATCCCTGCGGACTCGAAAGGCCATCAAAGATGGGGAAAGGTGTGAAACTTGATGGTTTACAGCTTCCTTTACTCAAAACATAGGCTGAGAACCTCAAGGTCACGTCATGTTCGAAGTTGCGTTTTTCAATCGCGATTTCATTTTTGAACGGCGGAGAAGCGATCAAATAAATTGAACTCGGCGGCGTGTTTTACGGTCAGCTGCCGTAACGTGTTATCAATTCTCAAGCGAATCGCTCGACCGCAACGACGAGCCAGGGAATGTCGCGGCCTCTCTTCCCCCTGAACTGCCTCCACAATTGTGAAACTGACGCGAGACGCAAAAACCGCGTTTTTCCTCGAAGGGAAAATCGTCAACACGAATGGAGACAAAAAATTGTCTCGGTGGCCACTGCGTGGAAGATCGATCTTAATGACTTTCTTCCGACGGCTCATCAAATTAACCCCAATTTTCCTTTGTTGGGAAACTGCCTAAGAAAATGTCTCAACCTTCGGGCGTCTGTAGGAGTAAGAAACGAACGTCATCTTTCTGAAATGATTGACGGGGGAAAGAAAATGAACAAAAACTTCGGGTTCCGAGGGAGGAATAACAGTGCGCCCTTAAATCTATCTTCAGTGGTTGATGAGTCCACATTAACTGCAAGAGTTATCTTGCAATTTGCGGAGATAGCAATCAGTACCTGAAGGACACCAAGACCGTATACCCAAGACGGAATTACGTATTCTTGTGGTATTCTTTTCCGAATCTTAGATCTATATCTGTGATTTTGAATATTTTTTCGAGACCAGCCAAAAAAAAAAAAACATTCCTTTCCCACAAAGAGCACCTTTTCCTCACTAACACCTACTCGAGTAGGCTGATTCTAGGTTAGAAGCAGAAGTAAATTTGGCGTTCCTGGTTCTGGGTTATCTTCCCAGGAGCATGCCCATGCTACCAGGCGCGACCACGGGTTGTGGATAGTGGAACCGCCATGGCATTGTCCCCAGGGGCATGTCTGCGGCCTGCTGTGAATAAGGACAGCATGCTGACTGAATAAGCAGCCGCGAACAATGGGCAAAACCCAAGAGATCGCAGAAGAGATCCTGAACTAAGGACTCAAGGGCAAGCGGATCTACATTTTCTCAGTAGATCTGAGAGTACTGATAAGGTTCCTCACCGGGCACTGCCCACTCAGATATCACCTCAACAAGATGGGCATCTTAGAGGCGGTGGAATGCAGACTCTGCGGTGAGGAGGACGAGACAGCAGAGCATATCCTGTGTGAGTGCCCTGCCTTGGGAGCAAAACGCTTTGAAAACTTCGGTCAGGGGACCACTGAACCCCAAATCATGGCGGAATCTGCGGTGAAGGACATACTCAGCTTCCTAAGGGGGGCGGGTATGTACGACGCCTTCTACTAAGAAAGGGCCGTCACAATAGGCCCATATGCGGCCGCAGTGACAAAGGGACTTGTCCCACACGCCCTCGGGTCAAAAAAAAAAAAAAATTTGGCGTTAGATAAGTACGAGTCATTCAGTGAATTCTTCTAAATTAGTTCTAAGAATATGTGAGGAATGGGACCTGCAGTTCAATATCACACCAGGAAGGGCACTTAAAATCTTGGCTGCTGTAAACACGCTCGGGAAAGTCAGAAAACGTCCAAATCTCATTCTTTACTTCATAAACTAGGCGCCCGGGCAGAAAAAAATTATCATGAGACAGGTTGAGATTTCAACTTAACTTCAAATTACGGTTCACGAAGGAGTAGAGGTATGAGGAAATGTATCAGAGACAGACATCATTCCGCTGAGGTGAAACAAATAGGAGATGCCTTAAAATGCAATTATTAAAAACGTTAACAAAATTAGACCGTAATTGTGCAAATTTCGATGGTTTGAAGGGGACCGCACGGTGTACGTAGTCGTTACTACCGTTCCAAATATGATCTTATCATCATATCATCTGAAGGTTCTTCAACTATGTACACACTGAGCGAAATCGATGTATGGTGTCAAATTGCCCATGAAGTTGCAACTTGGAGCCAAGTTTCAAATCAACCATTGTAAATTACTTCTTCCGTTTGGCGCAAGTTCGTCCTGCGACGATACGTGGCATTTATATGCAACAGTCACTACAACAATCTGAAAATACGTAAGTTTTCTTAAGCACGTCCTACCTCCCTCCTACAGTACACTATTGTCAATTGCTGTTGGAACTCAACGAAATTACCTTTCGATGCGAAGGTCATTCGAGTTTAAGTAGATATTTGCCCAGCCCATGGGGCTTTGTGGAATAGGTTCTCGCGGCTGCGGGTAGACCCTTAATCTGCAGCCCGCATTCCATAACTCTGATTCTTCTCTGGTTTATTGATGGCCCCAGCTAATGATGTTTCGCCACAGGTGAACAAACCTCTGATTCCTCCCATTAGCCGATCGAGCTCCCAACTAGACGCGATGCGTAGCCACAATGGAACACATGTGCTTGAAACCGCAGAAGCAGCTCACAAATTAAATAAAACATCAAAAGACGAAGGAAAAACAAATTCGACCGCTAATATTCAAGGTAAGGTATAATCCACCTTGTTGTCGTGAAGGCCGCAGGTGTCATTGTCACGAATGCGGTCAAGTTTCAAGTTGCAACCGCCGCACTTTCTCAGTGAACCGAATAGCCGAGCTTCTGCACGTTGCTGTTTCGAAGAACTTCAACCTCTTGAGGTCATGTCGCTGACATTCACAAAAATAGCGGCATCAGGTTAATTTGTTGAAGGAGAGCGTTTTGTTTTGCTTGGTTATTTTGAAAAGTAAGTTTGTGAACCATGAATATTTCGCTTTTGAAGGATTTTTCCGTCACAGGACGAAAGCAGTCCATCGGGGATGCTATAAAATACGGACAACCAGTAGTCGATGTATGCCGTATTTGTTGTCTGGGCTCCGCTCTTAATTTTATCATCTCAAAGAACTAGGAAAGATTGTTTAAATGAAAGCTACTTCCTACTATATTGAACAGATAGTTCGATTCGTATTCACACTACCGAGTTTGCCGCAACATGCTTAATTGACAATCCTGTCGTTCGATCCCTCGGTTTAACCAAATGAAGTTCCACGAGTTTTGTGAAACCGAAGAGAAGCATTGTGCTATGACACTACTCCAAAGCGCTTTCTGTTATAGAGAACTTCCACTCCTCTCTTCACACTTAGCAAATCCGCAGTACAGTAAATTTGTCACGCATTCCCGTTCGTAGTCCATAGCCGCTTTCCAGCTTGTCCTTTTACTTGAAGGATCTACTCAACGAGACGCATTCGCTCCTCAAAAAGCTCTGCACGGATTGATGCTAATGGACATATATACGCACTATGCAGGTATTGCGGGTTGTTTCTAACAATATGTTGTTGCGCTGCACCACACAACTTTCAGCAAACAACAAATAAAAACTGCCGCAACAGTTTTCGAGAAGTTTGGAAAAACAAAATGTTCTGATGTATTGTGCTCTGATGGTTGCAGAAATAGTTGTGAGAATTAAAATTTACGTAAGTATAGATTACATTCTCTACTGAAAAACACTCCGTAAACTTGACTATATTCAGGTTGGCCTTCACTGAGAAAAATTCTAAAACGTTAAAAAAGAGTTTTGTTTATAGGATATTTACATATCAGTTGTGATCTAGGCCGTATCGTGTGAAAAACAATATGTAAGTATCGACTGATTGAAGATACCTTCTAAGTTTATTGTTAACCGTTAGAGGAGTTTTTCCTGCATTTGTCTGTATCTCTGCTCCCTGAATTTTCAGTGATATATTTACGAATCACGAAAGTTAGGTGCTGATAAGTAGAAGTTATTGCGAAAGTTTAGTTACATTCCTATGAGCCGTTTTCGAGACAAATTAAAAAAACAATTTTCGGTTAATTTTGGTCTCTCTCCCTCCCATTTCCACCGATAGTTGCTATACGCGTTGAAAAACTATGGTACAATAAAAAAAGAACGCTGCTCCATCGGGCCCGCAAATACGATTTCACACAGACACAGGCCATGCGACGAAATTAGGTCGCTTCAAATCATTAGTCCACAAAACGTAATAAAGACTTGAACACACTCAAAGACTTTTTTTGAGGAGTCGCTATTAAGTTTTGGCACAACCGTATAATAATTCGGAACGTCGTAGGAGGCTTGAAAGCACACGGCTGAGCATGAATTGCCGCGAACCGAAAGCCTCCGTGTTCTTTCGATAACAAATGAATAATCGGTGAGCCAACACATGTGGACGTTGGAAATACGTTTATCTTAACTGGGTGATATGATGGCTGGGCGACAGCCAGCCTGGTAGTACAGTGGTAACAAATGGTCAAAATAATAGTGATTGCTCAATTGCTATTGCTTTAGTATGATAGCCATACTGTGCTATGGTGTAAAAACGCCCGACAGCACAATATTGTGATAGCTACAGCATACTTACAGCTAATAGTATACTATTGAATGAAAAAGGAACGGTTTCCACGAACTGTTAATTCTGGCTGACTGAACGGATGATATTTTCATAAGACGGTTTAGTTTCGACGGTGTTTCCCCCACAATGACCGGATAATTTGACTAACGTGTTTTGAGATAATCCGTTAATCAAGTTTTTCAGGCTGCGTTTCCTGGAAAATTTTGTCCATCTTTTTAAAACCTTTGATATCTCAAATTCAACTTCAACGTATCGTGCACGTTCGTGTGTATGATTGTATTGCCACGAGCTAAAGGTTGAAACCATGAAATTCAACTCAGCAACTTCCTAAAGGGAATAGCGGCTTGCGCTTATATTTACTCAACGTTTTGTCCCGCCACTTCGGTACAAACTTCGCAAGTTAGGAGTATAAGATTGATTGATTGTCAAGCTCATGTCCGCAGCGACCAGCAACTCGTGAGTTGAGAACACGAGGTTCAATTGTTCCTACAATGTATGGAACCAAATTTCATTACCTGTCGAGCTATCGATTCGAAAATATCGCTTCTAATGGGAGGTTTCAGTATCATCTAAATAAACTATCGGCAGCGTCGCTCACGACTAGTTGCTCCTCCAGTTTGCAACACTCACGTTGCCAGTGAGAATGTCCTATATCACGACGCTCATTGTTGAGAATCGCCTCTAAATCTCCAGCTGAGTCAACACCCATTGCGTCTTCCACAAGAGAAACCTCTAGGGGTGTCGGAAAGGGAGCACAAGGGTTGTGACACGACGTAATGAAAGTTTGAAAGGACCAGAGGAGCTGTGGTTGATCCGTCAACAATTTCAATAAGGAATTGTTTTACACATTGGGTCCAAATTGTTGGGTTTAGCCAGTATTTTCTTTTTATGGAACGGGTGCATATAACGGTAATATGAGTGAAGGAAATCCGTGTGAAGTCACTATGACGGGGAACCTCATCAGGTGTATCTCTCTCATCTACTAAACTCGTTGAAGAATCTACCTGTCTGCAAATATCCTTGGAAGACCATATTTACCAGCTTACAGAGTAAATATTTGGCGGAAAACAAGCTTTATTTTTTTAATAGCTCTTGAATTCTTTTGTTTTACTCTTTTCATATTTGGAAATACTTTTGAGATCGCAACTTGATCTTACAATATGTGCCTGAAACTCAAAAGCTCTCAACAGAATTTTATCTGGATTTTTTCCGCATACCGATATGATTAAAATAACATCAGAACCCTTTTATTTTTATCTCTATAAAAATTGAAACACTGATCTGAGCTCAGATTATGAATATTAAACAGTTCAATGCGAGAAAATGACAGAAAAAAACAGACATTAAACCGTCAATCACAGTCGGTAACAGGGAGAGGAGGAGATTGGTTACACATCGTTGGCTGAATAGGAAACAATTCAACTGACGGCGAAATTTATGGCTAGATCCTTCAAACGCTCAACGGACCTACACATCGACCCGACTCAGTGTCACCGGTTATTGATATTAAGCAACTCAATGGTTACATTCCTACCTTCACAATTGACTAAACTCTAGTTTTGGTGATTTATTTGCATGCAGACGATGGATAGGAGCTATCAGACAAAATCGTTCTGGAAGCATTACTTCAAGAGTTTGGAAACATTGCACACAACAAATTAGTATAGCGTTCATGTGATTTCATGATAATTTTTAGGCAATGTTTACTGACTTTCCTTTGTTGTCCAATCTCGAGACTATCTGGACTCAGTTTACTCAAAATCGAAGTGAGAAGAAGTCACGAATTCAGACTCCTACTGGTTACGGAATATCCTTTGACCTTGTCGAAGTATTTCACGCCGAACGTTTTGATGAAATAATGGAGAGGAAGACGTTTGTGGGGCCGAACGACACACAATCACAGTGTTTAACTGCACAACCAATGTAAATTCGTTCCCGAAAATTGAACTCAACACGCGAGCCAACTTCTAATTTAAAGTCACCTTCTACAACCTTCTCTTCGACCTTTTTTTCGAGGAACGAACTGGGATTTTTCCGACCCTTCGGATGAAGAGCACTAATGTGTGCTCTTGTTATAAAAATTAATGTCGATTGATAGAATATAGTGGAATTACTGTTAGTTTTGAAACTTGCTAACTGTCAGTGGGAAAAGGTCATGAGGTACTTTCATTATGATGTAATTTTTGAAATGAAGTTACGAAATTGAAGCTGCCAGTCATATACCATGCAATATTGTGGTGCTCAACATTTAGCCAAGAAATCAGCAGAGTGAGAAATTACAACACTAAGCTGGTCAATCTCTCATCTCAAAACAAAAAATATCGAAAGCGACGCTCAATTCCAAATGTTCTTATTTTATTCAGTAGACAGTTGTTTTGTGTTGTTCACCCCTGACCTGGCAATGAACTTATTTTAAAACGCTACGAATTATAATGCAATAGTTTATTATCATCTTTCACGTAGTCTAACACCTCCTAGACTCATCCCATTAGAGTTAGCATCGAAAAATACTAGTAAACAATACGAATTGACAATTTCTGCGTGACGCTAGGCGATTGGCACGACGTGACAAATCGAGTTGGTGGGTGTTTGGAGGGAGCGGGAGGCTGCGCCGGAAATGAGCGCAGGCCAGGGAAAAACGATAACTTTCAATATCTCGTCCCGCTAGTTCTTTCATGTAGTCGAATGTGCCCCTCAATATATTTAGGGTGATTTTACTGTTTTCCATCTACACGCAGTTCTGCATCGATGAGATTCGTCCTATTCGAATCAACATCACAAAATACCTAGGAAAGGTTACCAAAGACGACGTAATTGCAATAATACAACCAAAATTTAGTTTTTGGCTAGTTTTTTAAACGACATTTTCCTCGTTACAATCATGGGTTTTGTCCGATCGGATTGTGGAATAGGCTGCCAAAGATCGAATTTTATTGACCACATTAAAGGTAAAATATGGCCTGGACGGAAGATGGACATTGCAGGTTTGGATCCCGATGTCTTGAAACGTAAAGTATCGACTTTTGAGGGGGGGGGGGCTGTAAAAATATTTTCTTGAACGAAATCAGGTGTATTCGGAATGAATAATAAATCAAAATTACCCTATCAACGTACTCTCTCAGGAAACAGAGCACGCACTAAGATTATTAATTGACTTGTTAACATTGTTCAGCAAATTCTTGTTAAAAAAAATTGTACTTCAATGTTATAGACTAACAAAAAAAGTTATTTTATAATTATTTCTCCGGAAATGTTTTCCGTAAACATGTCCACAGATTAAATACAGATAAATATATTCATACATTTTAGAGGTGAAAGTGTTGGTCCAGATATTTTGTACGTTTCATAAGCGTAGTCTTGAAAATATTTTCTAAGCGGCATTAATAACGAGATTTCTTTTATTGTTACGAAATGGTCAACTCATGAGCTGACCATTTCAACGAGTAAAGATGTCCTTCGATAGCCCATGGAACGTCGGTTTTTAATGAGATTATTCGAAGGCTGATGGACGGATCTCATTAGCTGTGAGCAATGCACGTTTATCAGATCGCCGAGGGAGTATTAAAGGAGAGCAGGAAGAACGAATGTTGAAACGATCGCTCCTATTGTTCTTTAAATTGCGCACTATCGTGAAAAAACTTTTGTCACAACGAAATCGGCCAAGTATTTCGTAATGCAATCAAGTCATTTGTCTCACGAGAGGCGTGACATCTGCTCTAATGTATGCCACGGCCAGTCAGGTCCCTACATCGAGGATCACGGTCTTGAGGACGGGATAAGCGGGACTTCTGGAGCGTGTCTAGGCCTAGTAAACGAAGACTCCATCGGAGATGTGACGCGATAAATTGCTATGCGAGGTTGAAACAAAGAAAGAGGGGAAAAAGGCCGCAATCTTCGTTAAACCGGGTCAAGAAGGAGAAAAGGAGTCGCGACTGTAATAATCGAAGTTTCTTTTGCGTAAATATAGTTGAGCCTCCTTTTTATAGCCTGCGTAAATGCGACCAGTCATTTCTCAATCATTTCTCATAAATATTTCAGCAAAGGAACGTTCTCTTTGAAATATTAGGCGCGAGACGTCAAATTCCCTGCGAAATTGTTCACGAGCTCCGGGAAACGTTTTGACACGACGTTGAACCGAGGAGAAAAATTCTCAAAGAACTCGGAAAACAACGCGCTCCAAAATACGAAACCTGTGTGTTCCTTCGATTTCAGGCTCTCAGAAAATCGGCGTTGTCCTCATATCTAACAATAGTGAATGCTGAGATAATCCCTTGACCATCAGTCACGAATATACCCAAATTACCCGACGAAAGGTCAATAAACCAATTTCGTTGAAGTTCGATATTGTTTTATAATAGTTCACGCTCACTTTCGAACTGAGCGGGCAATTTGTAAAAACAGTACGTGTACGTGTTATGAGCCCTTATTGGTACATATTGCCTAAGTGATATTGCGTAGAGTGTGTCTGTGATTGCGATTGAAAGAAAACACCCGGTCCAAATCGACTAAAATTTCGTATTTAGCTTGCAGAGGTACGAGAAAAATCGGCTTTAAATCAACAACAGTTATGACGATCAAATACAAATTACGTTTTTTAGTATAAACGGTTCGAAAACGATTTTGATCAAATGTTTTGTATAGGAAGATCCAAATGACACAACGACAGTAAAAAATTCACATCTGTGGGGATCGAGATAGCCCATAAATTAACAAACATTTCATAGAAAATCAATTCTAGCGCAGTTTTGTCCTATAAATTTAGCCCACGTGATACTAGTATTTTAAAACAATCAGGGTGGCAATCCAATTGTAATTATACGATCAGGGTTTAGTAACGTTCAGAGATAATGAAGAGCAACCCCACAAAACCAGATAATTCCTGGTTAAACTGTGTACACCACCCTTCTTAGAGCATCAAGTTGACAGTCTCATGAACCACCTTTGCATTGATCACTCAATAAATTCTGGAATCTTAAGAGCCACCAGTTTCGTATAAGTTAAATATAAAGTATATATAAGTTCGTATAAAATATAAGTTAAATACACATTGAATGAAAAACACTTTATACGTTGCTAGTTCACCTTACCCTTCTCTCCCTTTCAGTCTTGAGATATCGGGCACCAACTCTCTCCATACCATCTAGTTCTTTCGCTGCGGTGCTCTCCACCACAACACGACATATCGTTAACAAGATCATCCAATTTAAAATATTTTGTAAATAAGACGAGAGAATGATAAATTATACAAGTCCGTTTCCTTATCAATATGAATGTTCATGAACGCTCGTGAGAGAGTTATATCAGTCATAAAATAAATTATCCACTGGTATGCCATTCAACTACTTGAATCAGATCGATCAAATCAAATACGCAATCCAACCTGAGACGGTAAACCAAAAGGCCGGATCGAGAACAACACTTGTCAGGTAACAATGTGCGAGATCTAGAAAACAAATTGTAGCCATGTGAGTAACTAAGGATCTAACAGTATTGGCGAATGAGGTCGGTTTTGGATTAACGACATCAATCTTTGAACTCTCTGCGGCTTTGAATGGAGTGCCTTCAATGTATCAATGTCTGTTCCTCAATGGACTGGTTTCAGTGTTATTTGGTACAGTTTTGATCTGCAGGAATAAACTGATGAGATTGAGCAGGATTGTTTTTGTTTGAGTGGGAAGACTTGTAGGGCTGGTTTGCGAGCGAAGGGGACGTCAGTGAGTAGACTTGCTAGAAGGGAATGCATGGGAGATGACGAATGAAGGAGGTGAACGACATGAACGGGATGATTCATCGTGGATTAGCGCGAACGAAATGAACTACTAACGATTCGTATCGCTCAATCGTTCAGGGAAACGATTAGTTCATTTTTATTCGCCCGTTTACCAACGACACACATCTACTGTGGAGTTACTTTACAGAGTGAATGCTTGCATACGGTAATTCCTAACATAAACATTCTGAAAAACTTGGGGTTGGTTCGATAATACGATCATTCGCGGTATGTTGCTTAGAGAACGTGACTGTACAAAATGTATAGTCGCAAACAACTGGTTCAGCCTCAAATAATCAGTTTTGCAATTTCTCTAAACACGAGCATTCGCTTCTTATGAGGCTCGTTCACAAGTTATTAAGTGGCTTGTGATTTCTCATTAGCGGCACATTCTCTGGTAGTTCAAATGCTGCCAATCGAAACCATTCAACTTTCTTTTACATGAGTGTTTTCGTAGTTTCTCAAATGTGGACGTGCCACCGCCAATATCGCCGTTTTCACGAATAACTACAGAAAATATTTCCAGAAACTTAATGCAGGTATGTGCTACTGATAAACACACTGATAACCAGCTGTGCTCGTTTTCTGAAACTGGTAGCAATAAAACTGGATATCCAGTGAAAACTCAACTGTTCCCCTCATCTAAGCTTCGGAATCTAGAGGATTGAATAAATTTGTAAGAAACAGAATTTGTAAGAATTGATTAGAATTTGTAAGAATTGATTTAATTTGAAGTGTATTATCATTTCTTCGGATTATGAATCGTCGCCTATCCCCACTATATTACAATCGCTAGGTTCCCTACAATGGGAGTCAGGCGGTACATCTCCCCCCTCACGTATAGTCACTGCTCCTGGAGAGGGCGACTTTAATGAACGGATTTTTGAGAGTTGAGCGAATCCCCAGAAAACTCGTAAATGACTCGAAAAACGAGGGCGACGAGGAAAGGGCGCCTAAGGAGACCAGAGGCCGCCAAGAGCAGCGGCTAATCGTGAGGGGGAAGATGTACCCACTATAGGTTACTCCAGTGGTCATAGTCTAGTGATATATATGAAGGATGAAATTATGATCCGACGAAAGTTGGGCTAATGGATCGAAGCTCGTGATCGCTGAAGTTATTGCCTGAGTCAGCGGCTGTTCAAACATCCAAACCCCTCGTAACACTTGTATGACCACTTCCGAAAAATGTTTAATTTGAATGCAAATATTTTGTCTATCGTCAGGAAGTAGAAACCGGGCTTCTATGAATGTACTAGGGGTGAGAAAAGTTGTGTGCTGCTACGCATTAGATAAAATGTACAGGGCGTTTTAAACAAGCCAATACTTCTGCTCTGTTTTCTGTGAGTTTTCATATGGACATGTGTCGAATGTAAATAAAAACATTCAACCGTTGAACCAGTTCGCGAAGAGAGAAAAACTGATTAGTTCACGGGAGAGCGACGAAAGCTGTGCGAATTGAAACATTTTAACGTGGTGCTGAACGAACTGAGGATGTACTCGCGAGAGAAGTGGAAAAATAATGCACCGACGATTAACCGAGGATCAGGCTGAGGAGACTCAATATAACAATTCTTGCGAAATCAATTACCGCTCGTAAGAATGAAGAAAGGGATAACTATGAGTACTCATAACGACGAGATATTTGGCTTATTACGTCGAGTTACGAGGAAAGTGAAGATTATTCTCCATTGAAAGTACGCGGACAATACTCATGGACAGAAGGTAGAAGTAATTTGAAGAATACCACTCATCTCGCAGATAATTGAAGAAAATTAACCAGAACTTAGGGGTTTGACTTGTTGGTGTTGTAATGGCGTTAAGTGATATGAACAAGAAGTATCACATTAACTCAGCAGTTAAACCACGTAATTTTTTTTGACTGGGCGGACCAAGTTTTGTTAAAAGTTTATTTTTTGTTATCGCATACATATCATATGGCTGAGTGTTTTGGCATACTAGGACCGAGGGAACGCTTCTACTTTTTCTAGCATTTCTGATTTCGCATGCGATCGCTTGTATGAAGAGTAGCGAGCAGGAAAGAGTGAGATCTCGTAGTATAAGAATAATGTACTCGTCCATCAGTGATTCGGGAGTTCACTGAAGGTGTGCCACTCTTAATGAATTTCCACGGAAAATTGTATGGGTGTTCAATTTTCTCATTAATCTGCGTCTTGAGGAAATGACTTTTTGAGCGAAGATAGAAGTCGTCGTCTGAGGGCTTCCATCCGAAACAATGTGGATATCTAGCAGTCACTCCCTTAGCTCAGTCTGATCTAACTTGGCCAAAATGTTTCCCTTGGGATCTTCTTCAATCTCTCGACTCAGGGTTGGAAACAAACTCCGGGAAAACTCAAATACGCCTGATTTCACCTTCAGACAATGCACCATCGTTGTTTCTGACCTAATTCGCAGATCATTTGTCAGATGCTTCTCACGACACACCCATTATTATTATTTCCATGCCAGCGGCTTATTATTATTTCCGTGTTCTTGCGCACAATTGTAAAGTTAATTCGCGGTGTAAAACGTTCCATTAACGATAATTCAGCGAAAACAAGCTACTGCTTCCCCGCCAAAGCTTCCTACAGAATTAAGCATTTATAGTTGCGGAAGGGGGTAATGGTAGTAGGGGTGACAAGTGACCTCGTTATGAGGTTTACGATGAGAAAGTTCAAAATTACTACTTTCCCTCTCTCGACGCTCCACAAAATGAAAGGAAGAGAAGTTACACACAGATTGTAAGCATCATGCTGTCAATTGAGGAGAGAAAAGTTTTGGTTCGGGGCATTTTACTCTAAACCTAAATAAAACGTACTAAATTTATTCAAGTAGAAAAGTACCGTAGTCGTGCCGTTGTTTCGACTTAAAAAAGACTGGCTTCGCTGCGTTTAACTGGCGCAAAGTGCATCTGCCCCCATCCGCTTTATTTGGAAGTTTTTTAGACTTAAGCCAGTTGCGTATGTCTACCCCGAAGGCGAGTTTCCTTTCATGCACCTTTAAGGCTGTACCGCTCTGAGCTGTGGATATACAGCGTTGCTGAATGATTTGATCCCGGTTGACGAATTGGCGTTGAATGTATGACATAGAAGTAGCAGTAATACCAAACCACTCCCCGACGGAGGGGAGTGAAAAGAAATGATACAATGGAAAAATAATGCCATCTCATCTGAGCTTGAGTCATTTCTGCTCGGATACTGAGCAGCCTGGTTGCAGTGTATCCACTAGGGCGATTTTATTCTTTCAGTGTCTACATTTTTTCGGTGGTACCCTTCTAAAATGTGGTCAGGTTGTTGTCAGATTTTTGGATTGGAAGATGTTAACCCGTGCCACAGGGGCTTCTAAGTTTTGAAAATCTCGATTTTTTGGCCGTTTGGCGACTTAGCTAACCCATATATCTAAAGCGGTTTAATATTTTTGCTCTGGCGTACACAAAATTAATGGTCATTGGCAATCTAAAAATCTGACAAAATGAAACATTTTAGGGGGGGGGGGGTGGGAGCGCTGAAAAAATACTGACATCGATTTTTTAAAACCACCCTAGTTTCCACAGCAGGGAACACACTTTAGCGATTCAATGGGTTAAAGATGCTCTAAACAACACTATGGCATGAGTGTCCGATGGAGAACGAGTTGAAGAGAATGTATCTTTCTCAGCAAAGCGGCTAATTATCTCATCTCTTTTCGTAGGTTCTTTGAGACGGTGTTTTTGACAGATATCGATTCAATTCTCGTATGGCCTGAACAAGTTACTGAGGGAAAACCTCCCATTAAGCATTAAGCTGATACTGGTTGCACGGGAAACAAACTAAGTGGCCCCTCGATCACAAAACAAAGCGTTTCATTGTCTGTATGATTTTTAGGAACCTCGGTTTTGCTGACATGATCAGAGTTTTTTGTAACGTTACTCTACCCCCGTATTGAGTTGCTACGAGTTCGTCTGTCTTAGTTTGGCGAACTTAGGATTCTACCAGGTGCATGCCTAATACAGAGTTAATTCTCAAGTTATCTGCAAATGTTCACAATATTGTGTACGACTGAGTTTCAAAATGCAACAATGCACTAAAGGGTAGTATGTAACATGCAGCTGTGTGAGGATCCTCTAAACAACCGAAGTATATGATCTCGATAAAATTAATCGGCAGTTAAGAATTGTAGCCCTAGTTAGCGCAATGATGGACGGGCCCAGGAAGTAAATTAGAGAACCGTCAGTGCCAGTTGAGGATCAACTGGTTAAGCAACTATTGATAAATTAGTTTTCTGAGACTATTCCCTCCCAAACTGCTGCTCAAGTCAACTTAATTTTCCGCTATCGAATTATAAGCCACCGTAAAAGTGCACATTTCTTTGTTAAAAACATAAAAAAGAGGTTCAAACAAATCAGTACGAAAATAGTCAACATACGGGTTGTTTACGTGTGTGTTCGGAAAAGTTGATGAGGCGTAAGCATGAAAATAAAAATAGCGACGCAACGTTCATTCAAGAACAGTTGTTTTCAATGATAAGGCGGCAGACTTCGTGAGAAAAGCGTTGATGTAGTAGCGGTGTCCGCTTTCCCTTGTTTCTGGAGTCTTAATTGGGCAAGAAAGCTTGGCAATGAAACACCTTCTGAAACTGGGATTCTCCCGTTGGTAAATCTGTGTGGTTAGAGAGACTCGTTTTTCGTTCGAGCTGACATAGCTCGGCTGCCTAAAAGCTGCCCTATGGCAAAAGCGCGTCTGAAAGTCAAATGAACGAAAACTGTTTAAAACCACACCGGCCTCAACCACTTTTAGCGAGGTTTTTCAACATCTGCCAAGAATTTGTGTGACGTGGACCTGGTCTACGAGTGCAAATGTGCCGATTTCTCGTCTTTAGGGAGAAAAAACTCTAAAGAACAACTGACTGTGACCCATCTGTTTTTTAAGAAGAAAATAGTTGTTTTGATCAAAATTTAGCGATAAGAGATACATTTTACTTTTGTGGCGAATGCACGTATGCATTTGAATGGTTAGATATTTGGTAACGTGTATGTCAGTGGTTCCTCTTCCCGCGCAGAAGAAAAAGAGGGATCACGGTATATTTTCCGTGCATACTTTTTACGAGGACCTCTAGTGCGCAGATTCACCACCCAATGCGAAAAAAGATCGCGTTTTTCAGTTCACCCGCTACGATTGCATATATTTATAAATTCACACCCTCCTTAGACCTGTTCTAAACGTAGCGAATTAATCGTGACAACGTGTTAATTTGTGCGGAATTTTAACGAAAATCGGTCTTATTGCAGTGATTATTGTAATCCTTATAAACCCCACTCATAAAACACTAACGTTATTGCAAAAAATCGTGTTGGTAGTCCCCTAAACTGCCTATACAAATGTAGTGTGTCGAATCATTCGAAGTTTTCTAATCTAGACTACCGTCGTCTAAGTCACAAAGGTTTTCCCTACAAGCCCAGGCCCTGGGCGAATACTATTTAATGGTACCACAAATAATTGGGGTGCTATATTACCATTTGTGGATTATTTCAACAACAGAGACAGGTGTGACCACCTGTTGTGCATTCTATAAGCGTCTGAGTTATATAACTGTATTTACATAAGGCTTTACAAAACACTAGTGTTTCTTGGTTCAATATTTTCTCAGTGATTTTTTCGCAAAAATTCGGCTAGATACGCAGAGCCCCGTAACTTTGATTTCATTTGCTTCCACTGGTGGATATTGGTTTTCTCTTCGCCACAATCCTTCCTTCCTTCTGCTGCATGACTTGTATGTGAAATGTACTGGGTGAACAGTGTGCGCTTGGTACACTTTTTCCGTTTCCGCAATAACAGTGGAAAGGAAATGGTATTGTTGTAAAGTAAAAAACCGCATTCAACGACAGTTTCGGCGTCAAGCCTCCTGAACGCTTATCTATGCGTGTTGAATTTGTATCCTACAACCAAAGCTTTAAAATTATGTTCGGACGTTGTTGTCATTTTTTAGGAGGTAAAAGAGTCTTAGAATTGCACAAACGTGATATTTTTCGAATTCCGCTCGCTTGGTCTCGAAAATGTCCAATAAGAATGAAAAGGATCAAGTTATCAACTTAACAAGTTATCAACATGCAGCGTATACATATTATGGGATTAATAATTTTGATCAGTAATTTTTTCAGTAAATGCCCATGTTGCAATAGGTGATGAAGCTTTCCCATTTTCACAATTTTACTTGCTTTTGCTCGTTTCGGTGGAGTGGTGCGGAGTGGAAGCCGTGAACGTCGAAAGAATGAACTAAACCCACGGGTAATTGTTAGTACGTAACACATTCTTGAACTTGTTCGAAATGTAGAGTTTCTTTTGTACTAGGTCAACCTGGTTCTTTTCACGAACTTTCGGTCATTTGGTGACGCCACTCTCCCACCGGAAATGACAAGTGGAGGAACGACTTCAGTTCAATCGCTCCCACTGAAAAAACGTCTTACACATCGTCATTGCGGATTTTAAATAGAGTTTGAGATGCGTGATGTAACATCCTCACGGACTGAGAGCTCCGTGAGAAGTTACTAAAGGGAGCCCTTTCTCGCTCCACATTCACGAGCCGGCAGGTTTCTTAAAACGGGGTTTCCAGGGATCCTTTCCTTATACGTATCGATGAGGGCGCGCTCATCAGATGATTCCTATTTATCTATTAATAGACTTCATACCTGCTCACGACGGTGGCTACTTCTTTAAAAGGGCTATTAAAGATAAGGTGTCTGCGTTGCCGCTGGGAAGCTCAGCTAGAAAATGTAGGTTAATCGTAGAGAGGTAAACGGGTCACGCTACTGGGCCCCTTGAATCAACGTACTTTTCCTGATACTAGTAAACCTTTATAATTAAGAATGCGACCGAGAGGAGTAAGTTATGGATTCCATTTCTGATAGCTACGTTTAAAACCCTCTTACATTTCCTCCACCGTTCTAAACGAGGGACACGTAGTAGAATAGCAGTATTTATCGCTTAAACGTTGACATGGATAACTGAGGTTTCTAAGAGCTGCACACATCACTCTTTCACCTGTGAACATTTTAGTGTGCAAAAATGCGGTGCAGAACTTGGAAATTAAACCGATTTTGATTAAATTCACTGATCGCGCTCTACGTTGACTGCTCTGCAATATTTCTGTATAACATGCTGACATACGTGCGTGTAGTCCATAATCTCTGGAGAGTTTTCAATTTTTTCAAGAAAAACGGAAGATGAGATAGTGTTGAGAAATATCCGTGGCAACACACCATGGACCTGTGAGGGCTCCTCTTTGCCGTTCTCGCAAATTTAGTTTCCAGAAAAATCAGCAGAACGTTGACCGGGATTTGAAAACAGTTCAGCCAACTGTGGACTTGGCAAATCTTGATTGTTAGTCGACTACCTACATGCCTACGGGTAATCCTTCGCATCACTAAACACCGTTCGCGCATTGTGTGTCAAGATTGTGACCGTTGAGAAGCAGTTCTGAGGTTTCGCAATTCTGTGAACTAATTTTTATCCTTTTCAACTCAAGCTCAATTTCGAATGGAGGGTTTGTGGGAACGCTGACTAAATCGGGTTTCTGCCCTTATCGTCTGTTTGACGTATCAGGTCCAACATTTTTCTCTTCAATTTATCAAATCTAAATAAAGAACGGACATGCCTACGGACGACAAAGTGCCGTACCCTAGTCAGGCAAGCTCTGAGGCTGGTGTAATTCGTTCTCTAATCGAACAGGATATCTGGAAAGGCATTTCGTTACGAAGAAAATGCTGGGCTTAAATGCCTCGTCGAATGAGTTTTATAAAACTTTGAATCACAAATGAAAGTAAAAATATTACGTTTTTATCACTACCAGGGACTTGTGGTAATGTTTTCGTTCGTGTCGTTACCAGGGAATAGAATCGCAAGTCCTATTCATATGCATCTCACAAAATGCAAAGGAACGGTTCTATAAATCGTTTTATAGCAGCTTTTGTTATTTGGATGAGTTGGCAGTAATTTCATCTGCGGAGCGCACGAGTACCGGCGACCTTGGTACCGTAACGAAACTGAATGAGCTGAGCGTTAGAACGCTATGAAGAGAGGTATTAAGGTTTTCAGTGCCCATAATCGATTTGGTCGTCCGCACCGGTTCGTCCATCTGAGGAACCACATCTTCTGCACTAAATTACCTCCTCTTTCATTCCTCTGCCATAAGCTCGAGCTTCGGAGGAGTCAAACACTTAATCGATGACTTCGCGGTTTTCCGGTGGGTTGGAGTCAATAAACTTCCAATTTCTTTTTCCAGGAAGGGCAAACGAACCGAACGGAAACCTCAAGAGCCGAAAGGACCACTTTCCATGTTCCGCCGCGAAGTCTGTTATCCCCAGCGACAAAAACGTCTGCGGCGATTTGACTCAGTCCTCGATTCGAAACGCTTTTCACAGTTTCAATCCTCCATATAAAACTCAAAATCGATCTCCCGGAATTGTTGATTTTTTTCGGCGTTTTTACTCGGAACAGACCGCATAAACACGAGACACCGTTAGCCGTTGTTCGGACTTGTCGTTGAACTGAAACGAATGTAGTATAATATTCGGTCACACTCTTCGACTCCCGACGGAGCTTTTTTGATTTCTATTTTTTCCCCCTAAGCCCTAACCCTACGAAATAGGAAGAAAAACTATATAACCGGCTAGTATATCTTTCCACACTTGCAGACACCCAGCCGGATTGTCACACGAGCAATGACTAGTCTTGGGTTAGTGCTGGACGGGTTACGATAGAGTGAAATGACAATACCTGATGCCATGTGAGCTCAGCATGGTTCACTTGATGAATGGGAAGGATGGGGATGTGGAATATGTACCAACTCATCATATCTTTCAGCGTGGGCTCAGTGCACCCAATGAAGAGATTAATGGCGCTTTCGCGCCGTTTGTGTGCCACTGTGATGGAGCGTTCACATTTGAATGCAATTAGAAATAAACGGTGAATGGTACAGTATTTTCTAAAATGTAGTTCTTCGTCCGCTCATTGCATTTAAACGGGGCCGAAGACGTTCAGAGAATAATTATGTTCATAAAATGTTAGATGATTGTTGGGTTGATAACAGGCCATTTACAATAACAACCTACACTCATTTCAATCGTATCGACTTCCGTTGACTAACAAAAGCTTATTGATCCCACATTCGAACGAACGCGCTTGAACCGTCTCTCGTGAGAAACGTGAGCTCTCCGGTTAACAACAGCCGATGCAGATAGTCGCCCAATTAATTTAAATCGCCTATCTGGAGGTTCAAGGATGTCCGCTGAAGCGGCAAAACCAAGGTGCGTTGACTGCAGGATAGGGGATGTGCTAACGTGAGAATACTCTTCACAATTGAATGCTTACTCTTAGTAACAGTATCTGATCAATTCCGTTCAGTTGATTCAAATTCGAGAGACCCTGAAACATCGCCGAACTGATGCACGATCGCTACAAATGCTGAATTCCACTGTTCTTTTGAGAACCCCGTTTACGAACGTTCATGTGTTTTCAGTGTTGAGTCGGTAAAATTTAACCGACCGATTAGTTGCTTGCACGCCTGTTGTGAATGACTCGGCTATTGGACTGTTAGTTTACCAACTGTCCTCAATCAAAATTTAAGAATCTGTTACTTAGGCTCTTCTATTTTTCCCCCCAGATCAATGTGTCATTTACTGAAAAACACAATTGGATTATATCCACGCGCTCTCCAACAGCTTAATGACTCGACAGGTTTGACCTTAGAGAAGATTTATGTCTTCGATTCATTAGACCGTGAATTGAAACAGATTACGTTCTGTTCGACTCGCGTCTTCTACCGTTTTAAATCTGGTTGATTTTGGTTTTGAGAGGTCATGAAAAATGAGAATATAACGAGATTATCGCGTTTCGCATGAGCGTTACAAAATAACGTACTTCGAAATAAAACTCACAAGTACGTGAAGCTCTACTTGAACGGTATATCAGACAATACACAAGAATGTGCTGAAATTAGCTTTGCTCATGATTTCTGACTACGAATATTTGATTTGGTTGCAGAAAAAGCGAATTGGTCGCGCTAATGGCGATATCCACGACGTTGTTCCTGTTTCTTCACACTCGAGATCTCCACTCAAAATTGAAAGAAATGGAAGTCAGATTACAGCCTGACGTGAGCCTCAGCGGCCATCAATTATCAGGTATGTGTTCATAATATTGCTTAATGGTGAGCAGAATCAAACTACCCTAGAACAGTCAAATAACAACTCACCGTACATTTCCTTGATCAGCTTTATCTGCTCACAATTGGCCGCAGGTACGTTACTATTACTGTCCATAGTTTGAAACCTGAGTAATATTACAGAATACGTTATAATCCTTATACAACGCCACCAAACAGAAGTATAATGAAGAAATCGTTGAAAATTATTACACAATGGTTTATTATTCTCCTGCACAGCTTGACGTAGTCTCACACCTCCGAGACCCATCCCGTTTAATTCAGCATCGAAAAATATCAGTAAACCTTACGAAACATGACCTGATTACAACGGATTACAATTAGCGGACTTGAGCTCACTATAATTAGTGTGGTTTCACAATTTTCAGTCTAGACGCGGCCGTACACCTCTCGTAATTGTTCCATTCGACTCAGCATCTAAAAATATCTAGAATCGACACTGCCGATTTGCGATAGAACTGCCAAAATTGCGTTTTTATTAATTTTTTAAAACCATATTTGCCCATAACAACCATGGGCTTCGTTCGATCCGATTGCCGAGCAGGCGGGCTCAACTAGATACCAAATGGGAGTTTTGTGTGAAAGAACGGATTTTTTAGACCAGACATTGCAGATTTGGAATCCTGATGTCGTGAAACGTAAAGTATCAAATTTTGATGGGGGGATTTGACAGAGGACAATAATAATTTATTTGGAACGCTAAGCTCCAATTGGCATGTTGCCAATTTTTCCCTTTCGAAGAACTATTTCAAGCGCGTCCTTACTTGCTATATTACTGTGTCATTCTACACCACCTCTTCGTGTAATCCTCTTGAGTGATGTACATATTACATTCGGAGCATTAAAAACCGTGATTCGTGAGACCGAGGAAAGTTGTCAGATACGGTGAAGACTTTTCAAATAGTAATAGTAATTACAGTATAGATAAGTGACGTGACGCTTAAGTTAGTGGGCAGCCCAATGGTCGTCTACTGTTGTTGAAGTACTGGTGGCGAGTGCCTTACGTATGACAACGCTCTGTTTTAGCCATTGACTCCGAATTGTTCTAATCGGTTTGCTGGCGGCACTGTTCACCTTGGCGGCGCCCACAATTTCCTCTCTTTACCAACTAAAAGCTTCGCTGCGATTTTTGATTAGGTTTGTGTTTAAAATTTGAATCATCTCTTTCATCGTATAGTGAGCAATGATTGTCCTATTTTTTACCTTCGCCTGAAAAGCGTAGTAAACTGCCGTAATGTCCAATTTCTCGATGACAAGAAATTGCCGATTCTCTTCACATCTTTGCCTGACAATCATTCCCCCCTGGGCAAAACTTGAACAGTTCTGTGACTTGTTTAGCACATCGAAACAACTTTTGACGACAAAAGATCCAGAAGAGCGATAATAAATGTTCTCGGAGTCTCTTACTTCGGTGAGTTCAAATTACGGAAACTGTCTCGGCTGCTTGAAACTCGAGTCCGATATACACCGTCGATTCCAACTTCTCTGAAGTGTTCCCCAAGTTGCTCAATGTGTAAACTGAAGCGCGATTTAGACAGAATTGGCAGTTTTCCGAGCAGAGTGAAATGAGGATGTTTCCACACCACTTGTCACAGTTGCTACGGTTACAAGGGTATAAATGTATATTGGAATGGTATCATCGTCTTCTGTAACATGATACAGCTCGTGAGTCAACTGAGAACTGAAAATGGATAAAGAAATGTTTTATTTTCATCGGGCTTGTCGCCAAGAAGTGACCAGCCAAGTTTAATATGCTACAACTATATCCAAATATACCAGTATTTGGCAACGTACGTAATGTAACAAATGACCACCAAAAGAAGTTATTACCCTAGTTGAATTATATCACTATTGAATGAGTTTTTTTGCTTCTCTAGTTTGTGTCACCTGAGTTAGAAAAAAGAATAGCCATGGTAACCAATGACATTCGTCATACGCTTAGAAGCTTGAAAATAATATTACCCGCGGTTCGTACCTAGAAATCTTAATCATATCACATACTGCGTTGTCGATGCACTTTAAAGTCATTAAGAAATCATTTTCTGAGATGCTAAAATTCACAATTATGCTTTGCATTTCGGTCGTGGCGTGCGGTATCATTCTAACTGGAACTGCAGAAGCGTCAGACCGTGTGGTTTTATTCGAAAGAGCAATTTACATCCCTGCTAAAAGCCCGTTTTGGAAATTTTTAGAGAGTTTCGAGAATCTTTGCTATGGTAAGGTTTTTCACCTCAATTGTGGTAGTAATGTGTATGATTTCCTTTGAGTTCAATTTAATTATGAGTTGATAGCTGTGCTTCGAGTAGCTCATCGTTATTAAATTTCTGTCAAGAATTGTGCGGTTTTGACTAAGATTTGTAACGCTTTAGGGCGATTTAGAACAGACTACCTCTTCGGGCCTTTATTTTCGCCGTATAACTTGTCTGCAATCGCCAGCCAGCTGCTCATTTGGAGTTCAGAACCATCTTCCAAGCACTTCAACCAGTTATGGGGTTTTCCTGGCATTCCGATCCTTGCATTTGAGTAAACACCCTTCGTGAGATGCGTTCCACGTGTTTCGCTGAGAGTGGGATGAAAAGATTTTATAGCCGGGGGATTTTACAACTTGTTGCGTGAGGCGGAAGCTGGTTGCTTTAATGTTCAGTTGTTTCTGGTTTTGTGTAAATGTCTTCTACAAAAAATGTGGCTGGAGACTGGCTGAGTATTTAACCGCGAATTTTGACTGGTTCATCGACGTTACATCGAAATCGCACATCCCTCGCCTGTATTTAGATTTGACCCGCAACTCTCTATTTCCGAAGGCGAATGAAATGTCAACGAATTGTGCGTGAAGCTTTGAGAATGCCGGTGGTGAACAACTCTGAGAACCGTTGGGCTAAACAAGGTTCTGAGCCCATCCCTATTTAGAACTTGGTCCTGAGTTCTGAGTCCTCAAGCGAAAAAACACTTAAATTTCCAGAACATTAGATGAACTGCGGGGAAACGGGAACGTATGTTGCGTTAGAAGGAAGCTACGGAACGAACCCCTAATTAGCATTCGATTAGCCTCAGCTTAGTTCTTAAATTAAATGTTTGTTTCCCCAAGGTCAAATCGACGATCCTCAAGATAGGTGTGATCTGATAGTACTTTTAAACAATTTTATCTATATTTAACATAAAACTTTTCGAAGGACTTGGAAATTGCGGTTAGAAACCACCGCTCATATTTTTTACAAAAATATCCTCTTCACATCTCAGTTAACTATCAGAATGAAACCAAAATCATACCAATGAACAGCGTGGTCAAACTACAACGAATATTCGTGGAGGGGGCGCAAGTATTCCTCGTATAAATAAATTATAAATGGAAGTATTATCTCGTACAGTAGAAATACTCAATTTGTAGTCGATACAGATATTCAATACACCGCAATGATCGCACCCCAGCGCATTGTAAAACATCGACAGTGGCCGTTCTAGAAGGAATTTTCTAAATCACTATGTATCAACAATTCATACTTGATGTGCTTTTTTTTTGTTCGATCAAAGGATTGTTTTGTATTTAACTTAATCGGCGTCCAATATTTTGGAGAATTTAGTCGCAAATTAGTAAATGTGCTTGAAAATTTCAACTGCGTATTCCTGCAGTCACGCAAACATATCTCCATCAACATATCCGAAATGCCGAGATGGAGTTTCAATGTGTTACGTAATGTTCGTTGTACCAGTTTTGATTGGATTTTGTGGGATGTTGAATTTTTGTCCGCGTTGCATTAGTTAAAGGTTTTTCCACAATATTCCGTGTTTCATAACCAGTGGCATTTGTCCAGAGATCGAGGTCTGTGTACGCTTGGGTAAGACTGAGTTTGGGTCGCTATGTGGTTCTTTCAAGGATTTTATTTGCCGGTCATTTTACTAGTGATAAACTAACTTTTGTGAGAATGCGACATTAGATTGATTACTGGTTAGTTATGTTTACAATGGCAACCATGCGACTCCTGACTTCTTCCCATTACGTCACCTATAGTTTTCTGTCCCGGAAAGGTTTTATTTTATCGTACTAAGATGTATAAAACGTTTAGGTTTTAAGTAAGAATGAGTATTGTTCGTACATTTGGACGGTAGGGGGTCATTAAAATAACTTAGAACGAAAGATTAAATGTTCGTGATAACGGCAAATTCGTCAATTTTGGTTGAGAGAAAATTGCGTTCAACGTAACCAAAACTGGCCGTCTGTGTGTACATAAGCTACCCGTTCGGAGGCTTCAAAATTTATGGTTTGGTTTTAAAAAATGCGTTTATTAATGTTGGTGGTAAGTGGGTTAATATTAAAATCATGTGTCGGTGTGGAGTTCAGTAAGAGCAAATAGTCTCCGCAATGACATGATACGATAATACCACAACAAATTGTAGAAACGAGACGATACTTTTTTATATCTGTATCGATTCCAAGGGGATAAGTCAACCAAATCTGGAAGGTTTGCGAAGTGGCATGGTACCTTTTTTGAGGAGAATGATGGCTTCGTGATGTTTTGAATTTTGTTCGGCTTAGGGCCTTTATTTAAATCATAGGTGGGTTGTCAGTGCTTCGCTGTTATGTCAATTCCGGACTATCGACAACTCAGTTGAAACTCAATTTAAGCTTTTGATGTGTAGGAGTTCTTCTGACCCCTACGGACGTGTTGACTACTTGTGAATGCCTGTCTGAAATCAAAGGATACGACCAAAGACATCCTTCTGATCAAACTGAAGAGCATAATGGCATGAGGTAACTTGAAAGATCTGGGTTATTAAGGCAACTAATTGCTTACGAGGAGTATCGTTAGTCTTGTATCGTTACATCTTAGCCATAGTAACATTTCCGCATGACACGGTTTTTAATTTTTAAGGAGACTTTCAATTGACCAATAGCACACATGTGATATGGTGGATATATATTTTGTTGAGATAGATAAACACTGCATTCTGATCGGCATTATTATGGGTTTCTCTTCGCCAGACGCAATTAGACCTTGTAGATTTGGAAAAGTTCATTTAACACAGAAACCCATCTAAGCGAATAAAATTAGTCTGTGGACGCAATTGAGGGAGAACGGCTGTAAAACATCAGCTTAAATTTTATTTTTAGCCTCTACATCAACGTGGGACGCCAAAATAAGAGTATAATAATTAGGTTTTGGGTTTCACAGTGATAAAAAAAAACAATCTTTTCTTTATTAAAAACAGCTCTAAAACTGTTGATATAAATGAATAAATTACGACAAAAAAATTAATAAAAGAGCATTTATTGTTCGCACAGTTCTAAATAACGTAGAGAAAGCATGAAATGCTCATTTTCTAGAATTCCGGTATGAAATCTCCTCAAATAAAATGGTAATAAAAGTGGTACTAAAATGGACTTTAGAACATTTTACTTCTTATAAATCCCGTTGATACCGTTCGCAAAGAAGGTTTACTGGTCAGTCAGCGACATCCAGCGAAATTCCAGAATTCAAACAATTTCAATGTTTAACAAAAAATGTATTGGCACCATGTGTTCAGCTCTCAGCAAAGATGCCCGGGTTGGAACATTGAATGTACCAAAACGTTAACTTAGCCTCATATTAACCTCATGAAAAATGGAGTGTATTAGTTGCAAGAACGACAAAAATCGCTGAATGCACACTGAGGAAAGTTGTGTGATTCTCCCACACGAAAGACGGGAGACCAACATCCAACACCAAAGGCTTCTGCTCAGAGCGATTGAAAGCAAGAACGTCGAAGAAAATGAGGTATTTCGAGATGTTTGCCTCTTCATCTTAATAATTTGAAGCGAAAAGGTTCGAATTTGTCATTTGTCATGTTATTTTCAATGGCAATAACATACCGCGCACAAACTCAGCCTAAAATTGTTAGTGATGATTTTCATAGCTCTCGCATTACGAAAGGTTTTGTGTGAGACGTTTCGTGTTTTTATTATAGCTGTAAGGAATCATTTCGCAAGAAATTGAACACATTTCCATGTACATGAAATTTATGGTTAAAGTATTTAAACCATTATGTCGTGTAAACACTGTCATAGTCTTGTTGGTATTTGTGTTTGGCTTTGAGTTTTGAGCCCGGAGTGTCAGAAATAATGGGATGTTCAGAATGGAAGGTAGGCTGTTGGTATTATCAGCGCATTTATGTAGTTGTGAATATATAAAGGCGGAACCCTTTACTTGAATATGGTCAAAATAAATACATTTGGGTCATTGAGCGTTGCGTAATGAAATGTTAAATTAATCATTCCAGGATAATCAGCCCGTCAATCTTGCGCATACGGACTTTAGCGTTGACAGGCGAATTTTCCGAGTACATCAACGTGACGGACGTTAGTCTCCATCCTAATTGTGACGGCTGGGGTGCCTACGACTACGCAATGGCACGATTGAAAAGCCCTGTCAACATTAAATTCACTTCCTCGGAAAACCATTTTCCTTTCAGTCGTGCGATCAAAGGAAATCTGGGCAATGACGCGGCTGAGCCCGAATGTTACGTTTCGACCCGAATAAAACACAAGAGGAGAGTGACTGATACTGAGAGGGAATATCCCTATGTGGACGTGAAAATGGTGCCCGTTTTAATAGCTGACACTGAGGAATGCCGCGAGTTTATGGGCTTCGACGCATTATACGTACGTTACGACTGGGAGAACAAAATTTGCGTGGAAGCAAACAATTTGCTGCCGATTTGCAGGGGAGATGTCGGCGTTCCTCTCATCTGCAACGAGACTTTAGTTGGAATCACTACGGCTAACACAGCTTTTTGTGATTGGAACCCATCGCTTAACATAATCAGTAGTTTAGATGGAGCTTGGAGTTTCATTGAAGAATTTATAAAGCCGCAAGGCTCTATTTCTTGGAAAACCCGGGCACAAGATGTGCTCAGCTCCATAAGAGGATTGGTTGATTGATCTTTTTATGCGACCTTCGTTAAATGCGCCTCTCATCATTTTATGTCTGAAGAAAGCCCTTGTTTCACTTTCGAATAAAATTAATGTTTGATACAATTACAAACGCTGTTTACTGGTATTAATATTCAATTGTAGCGCAAATTAAGAAGCTGTACTTGTATCAACGTATCCACTGGCTCAAGAAGTAAGCTACAACAAGCTATGGCGCAGCGAGGCAACACCAGGGGCGTCCTGAGAAGTGCAGGCTAATATTTTAACGGTGAAATGGGTCATAAGGCTAAGGAAGGCTTTATATTTATGACCCTTTCATTCGACTCCGCGCTGCAAACAAGATTGCGCTACTAGCGGTGAATATTGTAGCTGCTGCAAACGAAGTAGTTTAGCCTCAGGGTTTAAAAAGGAAGAATGGGAGATTCCGCTAGATTTGTCTTAAAGAACGAAACTCATAATTTCGCGGGTTTATGAGGTGTGAGGGAAATTGGCCAACACACAGAGGATATAGAAAAGTTTATTGCCTATTTGAGCAATCAGAAAGTAATTTTGATAAGAAAACTCAAAACGGACTTTAGAGAAAAACCAACTAGTAATTATTATTAGTCGTGTTTTGCTCATTTATACTCAATTCCAAGATTTTCCTAGTAGATTGAAGCCCTACAAAGTTTGTCCAAATGATAACCACCGAAAAACGACTGCTTTTCAAGATCGATCATGTTCCTGGGGCATTGAAAGTTCACAATGATAAAAGAAAACTGCGCCAAGATGTGTAGGAATTTTCTGGTTTTGTGATATCGTTCCAATGTTAGCCCCTTACATTATTTCAAACGCAGAGAAGTTAGGAAATTTGTATAAAACGTAGCTTGTATGAGCGAACTTATATCCCCTAACGTTGAGAAATCAGTGCAGATCCAAAACGGAAAATATGGAATTTGGTAAATATATTAATTGTTAAAAACAGAAATGTTAAAATTCTTTGTGAATCGAGTCACAATTTTTTAGATGTTGAACGGAAGTTGTTAAGAAAATCAAATCACAATACTTGGTAGTTGGAAATTTTCACGGCCCCTCCACCCCTTAAATAATTCTTTAGCGATCTCCTAGTGTCACGGCCCTCAGAGTTAAGTGAGTTTTCACTTGTTTGTACCAGGAGCTGTCACAATTTTTGGAAGTTAATTAGCGTTGTTGCTTGGAAAAAATTTTAAAAAGTAAATGATCCATCACAACCTAAGCAGTCTGATCGTATTTATCCTGTTTGGAAGTTGTAGCATTGCGAGTTATGGCAGATAGAGCTCAGGAAACAGCAGTATGTTTTAATAGCGTCCAGTATGTGACAAAAAACTTTACTGAGCCTGCGCAGCCATGTTCCATTTGAGAGATAGGAATGGAACTTGTGTCCTATTCAAAACCTGCCATGCTCGATGAATTGGCGTGTTTTATATTTAGGTGTTTCGTTCCATTGGCGTTTTACATATTTTTGACCAAGAATTCCGTAGAACTGTGTCTGGCTACTAATTTTGTAGGAATGGAAGTTTTGAGACATGTATTCTGTGGCAAATTCGTGATGAGTTGACATTTTATTCAATGACTGGCATTAAAGTTATTGTCTACGAGGATCACATCTTGTGGTTACAGCCGCGCGCCTCAATAATCCACGATGCTCATAACGCGAGAAGTTATTAGTCGTCTCCATATACTGACGGTTTCTAGACACAAGTATTCATTTCTAAGATCTTGTAGCTTACGTTAATCACTATTAAGCGGTTTTGGTTGACGAGTGTATTTACTGTTGGAAGTGCCCTAATGGTTATTGTAAAACTGGTGAAGCATCTCGCGTCGCTAGTTGGAATATGCAACGGAATTGCGATCTTGTTATTTACGTTGCAGTCTCAACGCGTTATGAGCTCAGAAAGGATTGTCGGTTTGGAGAGAGTCTCTAACCTTAAAGGTGAAGGGAAAACGCGGGGATGGAAGTTACTTATGAATCATGAAGACGTTTGCACTGGTAATATAACAGGCCAAGTGCTTCGCTGTTAAGCTCATCAATTCAAAGATAACCATAGGATTTTGTAACTTTTACAATAACTCATGATAGCGTTCTAAACAAATACATTGGATTTTCTTAAGAGCAAAGGAGTTAAGAACCATTAGAAAACTTCGCTAATTGCAAGTGTGCCATATTTTTTTGCCTCGGCTGAGAAAAGATGAGTTTTCATCAGATCTTTATATTTTGAAGTCTCCTGAGTAATGAAACCCATGATTTCGGCGCAAGGTTTGCCGTGCGCACAATTTTAACTTGGCAGAAAAACGTTCAACCAGATTGAATGTGTTTATTTCTTACTTTGCCCACTATTTTTCTTAGATTCAGGAAAGAAGGGTGGAAACGGGCTGTGCCAGATACGAGAGTTTCTGAACTATTAAAACAAACAGCTATAGCGGTTTTGAATATTCTTACTATATATTGGTTTATTATTCATTCTGAATAATAACCCTATGTTTTCGGTCACGAAAAATTTTTTATAACCCCCCCTCAAAATTTGATACTTTACGTTTCAAGACTTGGAGATTCCAAATTTGTCGTTTGAACTCTCATTAAAAAAGCAACCACTCCCGCTCGCTTCCCTCCCAGCCACTCAACTCCCCCCGGGTTTGCTTCGAGCGCCCCCGTTCCAATTTCCCCGACGACGGGGCCAAATCATCAGACGTTTTGTTTCCGTAGTTCCATTGTAGCCAGTACATGTTTCGTATGGTTTACTAGTATTCGATGCTGAATCGAATGGGATGGGGGAGAACTAATACTAGGTCAAGCTGTTCATGAGAATAATAAATCATTGTGTAATAATTTGCAGGGTTTTTTTTATGTGTTATACCTTTTGCTCTCGGGTAACATATTTGTAAAAGCACTTCGAATGGAAATGAAGCAAACAGTGAGGTTTAAACAATTGAAACAGCTTTAACGACTTGAATCAAAATCATAACTTCAAAACTGCTAACTAGTCAATGCCTACTTATAGTTCCCCATAAATATTTCTATGGCAAACCGTTGAACAGCAAAATGTCACAAATTCGGGGTTTTTCTCAAGTTTTGAAAAGTTTTCATGAGCAATTTTGGACCAACTTGGATTGTACCTACCTCTCGCTCTCTACAACAACTCGTTGAACGGAAACATCCAAAACACAATGTAAAATGACTTTCTGCAAACATGAATTATTCTTTTTCGAAATTTTGATTCAACTCGCCAGGTTGTTTTTGCTAACTGGTACTATTGGTGCTATTGGTTTCGTTCCCAATAAACCGGTGAAGATGCCCACTGAAAGAAGTAACCTTCTCTGTAAGTAGCAAATTTACGCGAGGGTGGGTAAAATTGTGGGATACGTCACACTGGGTACTTTGAGCCTCCCGTTTCAACATTATTTGTGCCACTCTTCACAAACTCATTTTATGAAGAATTTCAGACTCATCAAGACATTTGAGATGTTCGATTTTGGAAACTGTTGAAGAACAAGGTTCTCAAGGCTTAATCCTGTTACCCATCTTGAGTGTCCTCAACCGTGTGAAAATCATTCACAAAAACTGCTGCTTATAGTTCTCCTCATCAATCGCAAAAGTTTCGCTTTGTATGAATAGGCACTTTTAGTTTTGACTCGAATATGAATTTGCAACGTGGATTTACGATAGCACTATCCACTGACGGCAAAAGAGACCGCTTGGTTTACACGAGACGAGAAAACAGGATGTGACGAGCGCACGCCTTCCGAGCTTTATGGTCTTTGCAACTGCTACGTTCAAAGTGGTTAGTTCGTTGGGACAACTCAGATACTTTCAGGAGGCAGAGGCGGTTGACGAGCGCACAGACAACTCTCTTCTTTCCCTTTCATTTTCTGTTCGGTTACAAAAATGTTCATGGAACTGACTCAAGTACAAAGTCTACGTATTCATCAACAAAAACGTGCGGCGTACGAGATTGAACTACCCGGAACGAAGATGTAGCTTCTGTGTACATAGCCTACACAATTTTGGGGATTACAACACTTATTTTCTGACTTAAATGTCGATGAGCCAGTGTTGAGAGATTTATTCTTCAAAAGAAATTATTCCTGTTTCATTAGTTATAGAGCATTAAAAGTTTGCCCTCGATTTTGTAACTTTTGGTGGTTGATTTCAAATTACATTGACATTGCCTTTTTCGTGATTAGTTCGCTGTGTGGCCACATAGAATTTTACTACCTGTAGTTTGCCTTTGACTACGTCGTCGTTTGTTGATTTTTGTTTGCGTGGAACAGCTCTAATGAAACATCTCAGTGCTTATAGTGAACAAGTCGCGACGGAACGACTATCGCTTTCCAATAGTCGGTTTCGAACAGACTTTCTAGTGTTTTCAATGAAAACTCCGTTCTTGAAAACTTATAATTGAATTGATAATTGAATACTGCGTTCAGCTACGGATCATAGGAGTTAGTGCAACGAAGAAATCTTGCTCGGTAGCTAAACAAAATATCAGGAGCGAAGCGATATTATAAGTGGTGTGATTACATAATCCGCAAGGTACTCAACCACATTCTATTTGAGAAGAAATGTGTTCTCTGTTATGTCTTTCCACAATTAAACCTCTGGTTCACACAACTTTCCGCAACCTCTGTAAATTTGAATGTAAATCGTAATCCCGTTTTCGAGAAAATCCACCTTTTAATGTTCGACAAATCTCATTTATCGATGTATCTATCCATTCAACGGATAGTTACGGAAATAGTCACCGGGGACCAAAATTGCATTGCCACTTTGCATTCCGTTTGGTACACTTCGATGTTTTGATTACTGCTACAAGAACGTTTACCGTAAAAATATATAGATAATGACTAGTTAATCCTATTAGTTCCCTGCGAGCTCGATATGAATCATTCAAGCTAGTTTTGTTAAAAAAACATGTTGTAAGGTTAATCAACCGTTTTAGCCATTTTGCGAAAATGTAAACACCCATTAAACAGGAATGTATGCATTCTTGACTACAGACAGACAGACACTCGCACCAGGAGCTGAAATTAGGGGTTCCCACGCTGGACCTCAACACGTATTCGTCAGATCAAAATTCAATTTATTTTACTGATAACAAATACTTTCCTTACTCTTTAGGTTGAGTGAAGATATGTTAAAGTTTACTTTGAATGTTGTGGACTTTACTTTTGACTGAATACAATTTTCCTTTATTATAAATAAGTCCGTTTCCTAGGAGTTCTGATGAGTTCAACTGAAATATTGACGAGCTGCGAATGCGTTCTTGAGAAATCTTCTCTCAACGACCACCGCTTAAGGAGGATGAAAGCGAAGAAGAGAAGAGAGGATTTGCGGTACTTTAGTTGAAACTTCCATTGTCGTTGATGTTAGTCCTTTCTTGAAAAAAGCTTCACTCGAGAAGGTTTTGTCGTTTCTAGACTCAGCTCGGACTGAGAACTGATCATTCGGCACGTTTCACGAATGGATGCGAACGCGTTTGGGCTCGTGGAGAGATGACGAGTATTTGGTTAGTTCGGTTCGCAGACTCTTCAAACCGACGTGTAGTCTTTGATGGGCTCAAAACGGGATTTCGAGGTAAAGCGTGAACGCGTGTGAGGCTCGAGACTCATGCTCTACATGGAACGGCACTCCTTTACGATCAGCGTCGACGGATAGGGGTAAAGTATTACTGGTTGATATGTTCAACCCGTGACTTTGAAGAATGATTTGAAAATGACGATCAGTACGAACTGCGGGCTTAAACTAAGTAATCGCGATCAGTTTAGTACACCGATTACAAAAAAATTGGGGTATTCGATTTACAACTCATCATCGTTAATGTATCAATTTAAATTGTTACTGTTATTCGTAAAATGTCCACTTTAGTAAAAAAAAGCAATAAGAGACGTAGGATAATCTTTTCCTTCCCATCTCGGTGATTAAAACAAACGAATTTGGCCCAAGTCTTTTCGTACGAGAGTACTTTTTACTCATCTATAGCAACACTGCATTAACGAATTTTGCCAGATACTTCAGCCCTGTGATTTCATTCATGCCATTGAACTAACGCAACGGGGATTTCGTTTTTGAATTCTGTGAAGTACACCATCGGGCATATTTCTCATCGCTGTCTCTGTGTGGCTGCTGTGGAGGTTAATAATCTCAGAAGTACTCTATTAAGTGGTGGAATGGGGGGATATTGAAGGATTTTTCAGACCCTCAACGTGGATCAAAGGTATAAAAACTGTTGCCTCTTCCTTACGACGCGTTTTGTAATTGATTTGTAATCAGTTGATGTTTACAGGATAGTTGACACGTCAACCGTTCGGGTACGTACTAAAGATATTGCAGACGTTGACTCGGAGTTTTTTGAAATCTCTGAAATTCGTATTCACCCTAAATGTGACGGCCGAGGGTCTTTTGATTTCGCGATGATTAGAGTCACAAGACCAATAAAAACATCAGCTCAAGTTTTCGCCAATTTTCCCTTTGGCGCCGAATGGAATGGGAAATGGAAGGACGAAGACGGTTTCGTCGAAGTCTCGGAGTCAGAATGCTACATCGCTTCGTTTCTCTCGACCGCCATCATGTGGAGTCATCCCTTGTGGAAAAAGAAAATGTATGGTGACATAACGGCGATACCTGTCGATCAAATTAACATGAAATATTGTCAAAAATTTCTTACCGTTGGAAGGAAAAAATCCCGTTACAATTGGAAGACGAAGATATGTGTAGAAGCGGCGACAAAACCTTTGCCGATTTGTAAATCTGATTTGGGTTCCCCTTTAATTTGCAACGAAACTCTGATTGGAATCACAACGACGACTCAGTTGTTTTGCCATCATCATGACGCGCTGACAATTGTCAGTAAACTGGAGGGAGCGTGGAGCTTCATATATGATTTCATGCACATAGGCCACTCCCATTGGTGCATCTGTTGGGCTAAAATGTTTTACTCTTGGGTGTCTCAATTCATCAAACGAATCGTGCCATTATAATCTATTTCTAATGCCTTCAGTGGTTTTTTTGTGTTACTACTCTCGAGCTTCCTTTCTAGCAGATGAAAACATTGTGGATTTGTAGGGTCAACATTTGTTTCGGTGGATTACCTCCTGAACGACTTCAGTTTCTGCCGACAAGCCCGGGAGCTGGTGGCCAGTCGGGAGTTTGATGAGATGTACAATCAGTGGACAGTGTCATTCACCACGTCTCCTCTTCAAACCTTCGATGCGTTGCTGTCATTAGATTTATCGGGGTGCTCGGCCAGGAACCTAACGTCTGGGCTGCAGTCATACTTCCTACTCATGCCATCAGGGTGAACCCAGATCCACCAAGCATAGTGACGTAGTCCCAATAACACTCAGAAGAGGCAGTGTAGTTCAGGAGTGAGAGTTCTCGGTCTGATTTGCTTTACAAAGTCATCAAGTGGTTCAGAGCAGGTTAAGTTTATTGTTTACTGAAAGGAGATGATTCTACAACAGCTCAGAAGTAGCCAGTGTCAGTTAGATTAAAAACTTGTGCATAGTCCTTTGTTAGACCACTTGTTCACCATTGTTGACTGGTTGTTGGAAAATGAACTTTCGGTTACTCTTTTGATTTATGTCTGCTTATATTCTGCCCAGTTCACAAAGTGATGCCAGTCTCGAGTGTCTTTAGAAAGTTGCCAAGCTAAAACCTAAAAACAAATGTAAAACCTACACAATTGGGCCTTCCTTCGTACGGACCCGCCTAATTATTCGTGTTTATTACCCAACTTGAATTGATTAGCTTCGTTTAATGGCACGTTCACTTTCACGTTGGAAGTCTGGCTGAATGTGCGTTGTTCAGAAGCTCTGCTCAATATTTAAGGCCCATAAAACAGAAGAGTTTATGATTTGGGAAAAATAAGTGGAGTAGAGCAGACAACAAAAAGTCGACGATGAAGAGCTCTTTTGATGAGTGGTACCTTGGGACGGCTTCAATAAAGCAGTCCGCAGTCCCCTTGTAAAAACTTGAGGATGCCGAAGAAAATTGCTTGGCCTAGTATAAATATGTCTTAAAACGCATGATGTGAACATTGTGTCACAGTTCGTTATTCCAAGTTGTTTGATGCGACTGCGATATCCTTACTTTATACATAAATTCACTGAAATCGAAAGCTCTGACGTAATGGAACGACGAATGAATAACTGAAACAAAACTGAACGTACATCAAACCTTGTCGAGTTGCAGAAGACTGCCTGAACCGCGACTGTGCTGCTACTTCTTTGGCGTTGTTTGATTTTGTCGGGTTTTTAAAAATTGAGTGAATGCTCGTGAGGTAGACGAAAGTCGCGTGATGAGTAGCACCACATATGTTTTGTTTGCATGTTTGGTGCAAAAAAAAGAAAAATTGTAGGAGAGGAGTTACCCAAGTGACCCAAAAACAAGGGCTTCCCCCATATTCTCGAAAACGACTGTAACAATTTCTTTCAATTAAACTTTCAAATTATCTTCTAGTAATCAGTACCTAAAGTTTGTTCTCTTTTAATGTTTTCGAAATTTCCACAGTAATTTCCAGTATTCATTTTGTTTCCCATAACTACTTTTATTCCTTCCCGTCGAAAAAGTTGATTACGAAATATATACAAGTTAGGAGTTCAACCCCGAGAAATTAGTTATGTACTATAATATACATATGTAGGAAATCGATCTTTTGACATTTTATGTCTTTACTTTGCTACATAAACTCGAAAAGTGTAGTGGCATCACGAAAATTAACCTTTGAGGCCGATTGGACAAGCCAGCATAAGGCATCAGTCTCCTAAACCGGAGATTATGGGTTTGGGTCCCACCAGGGTTACGATTAGTTTTATTTTTGACATTTTATGTCTTTACTTTGCTACATAAACTCGAAAATGTAACACGGGATATGTAATGGAGAAGCGTCACTAAATTTGTGTTGGGTTAAGTGCATGGTAACATCTGTTACAAAAATGAAAAATACTTTTTGTGTTGTAATTTTATATTTTTTAATTTAAAATAAACAAAATTATATTAAAAGAAAAAGACATAAAATGTCCCTCGTGGTTGCGTACTTGTACGAAAGCTGTACCCACCGTTTGTGTTACTGAAGAAGTTTATAAGGAGAAAATTACGCTAAACTCGATTTTCACAGCAATGTTTAATTACTTATTGCGCTGCTCTCGTCATTTTCCCACCCACAGATGGGAATTTTATTTGACCCGATTACTATACTTTCCTTCCCATCGGGTTGCGGAAAGTAAAAATTTTCTTAAGAATCAGTCACAATAAAGAAACCACTTCAAACTGACATTTTGCTCAATTTATTAAGCGCTGTCAGGACTACAAAATATCACAGCAAGAGTAATTTGTTGAAATATTTGTTTTCAGTCATTGCAGGGGAGTGTACACTATCGTTTTCCAAGTCTCTACGAGAACATGACTGAATATTCAGCAGAGTCCTTGTTTCTGATTTCGCTGTGACCCATGAAAACTCGCTAGTTCATTGGGACTGGCTGCCTGAAACGATTTTTGTGGTACCCCGCATGAATTCCTTCATAGTCAATGACTTTATCTATCGTCCTAATCCGCTAAAATCCATCACGTTTATCTTATTTTCAAGAAAATGATTGAGATCAAACCTCCTTAAGTGTTTCCGGAGATGCGTTTAACGGCAATACGGCGCTCGTATATATAGCAGACGAGTAGTACACCCAGCCTTTTTTTCTAAATCGCTTCACCTGATCGAAAAGAGAATTGTAGGGTATAAAATAAGTAACAGTTTTCATTAGGTAACTTTTATTTGTAAAAGAGCGGCTGAGTCTGAACATTTAATTATGGGTTGAATGAAAAAATGGGATTAAAAATCATAGTGAGATGATCAGATTAATACAAGAAGTTAGCGGATTAAATCAATTGGTGGAGCGTTAAAATCGCTCAATTCGCACTAGTCCAAGGAAAGTTTCGACGCCACCTGGTCGCTTTTTACCTCATTTTGTAAGCCGGCGGCTCTTGCACATTACAACTCCATGCTGCATGCAAATCTGGTACACCGTAGAATACAGTTTTTTCAAAAGAAGAGTGAAGAATTGGTGAAGCTGTGTTTTCCACCCACTCATTAAGAAATCTCAGTAGTTGTGTCTATAAGACTCAATTTTTTAAAACAACGTTAAGTGATGCACAGTTTTAGTATGCACCACCCCGCCAGATATTGAGAACGTGTTGGCTGAGCGTCGATTGATATTACGGAGTTATGAATAATTGAAACCGTGTACGTGAACTTTCTTTACTCCATGATTTTATCTGGACGGAGAAACCTGACTCTGCATTCTGCACAGAATTCGCCACGTTGTAGAAAACTATCGTGTCGGAGGCTGCGGGCCAAAATAACGACTACACATCGGTGCCTTTCAAATTTGGATGAAGAACTTCACGATTCGTTTCGTGATGACGATGTCATCGATTTACTTTTTTGAATGGGGGAGGATCCTTTTAATGCTTCCGTCAGGGCCAAAACGTTCGCTCGAGTGAATCTTGATTAATGTAACGTCTGTTCGTCGACAGCACTTCATTATGTTCTCTTTGAGGATTCATTTCCAGCTCCAACTGCCGTTCTCTTATCGGGATAGATTTACTAAAATGGTATCAAGTCCTCCACAGCCTTGATTATTCCGTAACCCCCTTTATCCATGCCACTAATGCTATCGTGGGAACAGCGCTTCCGTTATTTTTTTTTATAAACTTTTACTATACTCGCAAACAGAGAAGTAACAAAAAAATGTATTTCTGTGCCGGTTCATTTAACTAAATAATCCTGGTATAAAGACTCTGTAGTTACATACGCTACCTGCATAGTTATTTAGTTTAGTATATTTTGGAAGCTGACGTGATTGTATTCTGAGTTTGACCGAAACTGTTGTAACCACTTTCGAGAAATTGTGAAGAATAAACTGCGTAGTGTCTAGAGAATGAAATTTTCTTATGTCCTTCGGCTTAAATCTTAAATCGTTGGTTACAGAATACTTATGTAAAAAGATGCAACATTTTCAAGTTGCTCAAACTCAGTCGGACATTTACTGCTGAAAATGTGAAAACGCTATGAAACCACATGTATGTCAGAGTAACGTCCTGGGAGAACACTTTATATTTATTTTTATAGCTGAACACCCTGTACGTTTGAAAAGTGAGAAGTTGCTTCATAGAGTTGCTTCTCCGTTCATCACGTTTTCTTGGATAGGTTTGTGAAAAACGAAAGTTATTTATTGATTATTAGAAGATACGGTATAATTTAAATCAAAAACATTATAGCGGTTTATCAGAAACATGCAGACATTTATGTACGTGAGGAACATTTAAAAAGGGAAACAGTGAAAGAACTGGCAAGTCCCGCGTTTTTCCTATGCAGGTCTGAACCATTAAGAGCTGAGAAACCACTACATTTATTTTATGGAATATAATACGTCGTTAGGGGGGAGGAAAGAAACGAAAGTCTTACTTTTGGTTCTGACCTAGAAAGTAAGGTGTAAATTAATGTAGGTCACTCTAAACTAAGGAAGACTATATTCTAAACTGGTCTCTGTGAGTGTGCAATGAGAGGTTACATCACCAAGAGAAAAAGCCTCACTTGAATGTAGTTTAAATTTCAACATCAAAAGGTTGGAAGTGACTCGCAGGAGATGTGTGAGAAAAAGATGCGTGCTTCTTGTTTATCTCTGCCACGTTGAGAGTAAAGATGTGGCAACCTTCGCCATCTCCCCACGCCGTGTCACAGTCAACCTTCCTTTTTCCCCTCTTTACAATCGTTGAAGTTAAAAGACACGCCAAAAACATATTCAGAAAAAGACCGCGCAATAAACGGTTGCGGCAGAAGGTTGAATGAAGCTCTATTTCTTGAATAGAATTCCGGGGTGCCGTGTGAACACATGCGACTTCTGCCAACTAGTTAGGGACGAGCAGCCTATTTTCCTGTAATTGCCTTTTCTGTGAAGTCGGCGGCCAATTATTGCAGCACTGTGTCGGCTCCATTTTTGCTTACAGTGAACGGAGTTCGTACGATCCCTTTCTATTTCACGCTAAATTAACCTGTTGATGGCAACGTTCTACTCGCAGTGTCATACATGAACCCCGAGGTGACTTGGTTCGAATATTATCGACAAATAAAGCTTATTTGTCGTACTTCAGCTCGGAATCAGTAGTCTTTATCCTTCAATTTCTTTTCATAATGGCAAAATGACTGCGAGTAAAAGGATCAACTGCCAACATAAAAACAGCATTCGTTTCCCTTTCAGAATATTTTGCATCCAACTCCCTACAGATTTTGTTCCCAAGCTGAAATTACGCAATCCATTGCCCACCATGGGTCTATTGATATAATCCTAGGTACCACTAGGGCGTACAGACGTGCGTCACTTGGAGGCAGGTTTAAATAATGTAAAACTTGTTGGTAAAGTTGTTTTGTAAAAGTTTTGAGGAAATAGAATGCACGATGTTTTTTTGAGTAAATAAAGAAATACCAAGTAAAAATTTGAGAAATCTTTGTTGAAATACAATTCGGTAATCAGTAAAAATCCTGTAAGTGATGGAGTAAATTTAGTTAGGAAATTCAAAGAAACTAATTATACTTTGATTATAAAGCTGTTGAGTCAATTCAGCTAAAAGTGTTATGAATCGACTGAAAAGTGGAATACCATTTAAAATCGTGGAAAACTGAAGTAAAATGGTTAGGAATAGCGTTAACAAATTGCGAAAATTTTGCTAAAGCTTTCGACGTTCGAATCAAATCGGTTACACGTTAAACTTATTGGAAGTGTCTTAGTCGATACGAATAAAAATAATTATACCGACACACATTAGTCTCATTCATAGTCATTCTTCCCTAGCAGTATGGGTTATCGACAGAGAGCAACTTGTGTAAGGTAGAGGTAGTTAGTGGGCATAACTTCAAACATCCACAACCCTTGTGAGCAGTGGTAATATCACACCACACAGTGACAGATAGAGTTAGCTATGTCTAGTTGGGAACTGTCAACATTGAAAAATAGCTGTGGTGTTGAGTAGTAGCTTCAAGAACACCGGATTAGTAAATTAGAAAATTAAGCAACGATTCTTAGATAATGTAGGTGTTGCCACTCCCAGTAGTTAGGGAAATCGTATCAATCACTTGAGTGACTTTTTAAAATTTGACTTCCCCTCATTTCTTCTACCCTCTACTTCTCCATAAATTATTCTTTGTAGTATTGTGGTACTTTCGGATCATGTAATTCTGTTTCATATGTCAGCGGACTTCTGTTTAACACGGAACAATTACGAAGGTAAAAAGTAATATTATGTGGTACGTATTTTGTATAGCTCCAAAATTCGTGTCATGCAGGTATGACGAGCTTTGAAAAAATAGAGACAGTAGTCGGTTCAACAAATGACGAAACGTTCCTTAAATTAGCAATACTTTTTGGAGAATTTTAGTCTTTAAGAAAATGCGAGAAAATAAAACTCGTTTTGCGCAATTTCGAAACGGGTAGCTGCTATGTACCGAAACCTGCAACTGTATATTTAGAGGTTGTTTGAGTTCTGACAAACGGATCGTCGTAAACAAAGAGGAATAGATTATAGCACGCAGCTAATAACACAGAGGGCTTCCTAGTGAATTAATGGCCAACTTTATTTTGTTGTTTGTGGTGACGACAACTGATACCAATTCCCTCATTTCAAGCTAAGGCGTCTCTAGTCATGGCTTATTTAATTTTTTGGTCGCTCGTGATTCGATTGGTTACATATCATATTTAAAAAAATCATTCCTTTGACAAGGTCAATATAAACCTTTTGTAGCCTTTAAATTTCCTCTGCACTTAGAAAAGGTAATTCACTGAGTATCTCAAATCAACATTATTCTTAAGGAAGAAGTATTTTATTTATCTAAAATAACCTCTTTTCTCTGATCTCCTAATGAATCAAAATAAGAGTTTTCCAATAACGTCTACTAGTAGATCATCGATTTCATGTTATCAGCCTTAACTGATTGACGGCCAAGTGGCCACGAACATCTCTGACAGTGTGTTAACGACCTTCAAACGTTTGCAATCCATGAAGGGTAATACAATTTAGCACTAGTGTTTCAGTTTTCAAAAGAAGTTGAAATCTCTAGCTCTGTCCGTCTCTTTGGGTTCATCAACAAACTATCAAAATGTGGCATTCATCATTTCTCTGAGAACATTCGCAAAGACCGCTTGGGAATGAGCATAAAAACTCAGCTTGTGATACCGATACATCACTTCTTAGTTAGTGACAACCTCAATAGCCACACTGGTTACACTTACCCTTTCGCACTCTGCTACAATTCCAATTGTGAGCTTGTCGTGAGCCAGTTCGATCGGTTGAGCTGCCGCTGCAGAGGTCGCATGTTCTGTGGAGCACACTGTCATACTCCTGGTGTTGTACTAATGCCCTGGGTTATCCTATTCGAGGAATCCTATCGTGAATGTCTTTCGATGTACTTAAGCCTCGTGTTTCCTACAGTTATTCGTTAACCGTCTCTAAATAACAGAGCAATCTCGACTTCTTCCTACGCATTTCACTACTAAACGAAATCTGTGCGCATTTGTTCATTTGTTATCCACTAATTTCATCTCTTGCCACACATCTGCTACGCAGTCTAATAAAATTTCATTCACAACCGAAGGTTGAAGACTTCTGCCTGTTGCGTAAGTAGAAAGTGGTCAACTGCCGGAGTCCGCTTTTTGGCCCTGCCAATTAGCCCAAGCCGTCCAGATAATGCTAAGAACCTGTATCAACCTTGTTTCGACTCTCATTCGTTCGGATGAGGAATTGATACACCCGCTGAAAAAAGCAGCGAAAGTGGTTTTTGGCCTTTTTTGAACTTTTTTCTTCAAAAGAAAGGCAAGACGAGCGAACGAAAGTGACCGAGTGTATTTTACGAGAAGTTAGTGAAGGAAGTGGGCGTTTTATTGGAGTATCTCCCTTAAAGGGCGCTTTGAACGGAAACTCGTCATAAATAATGCATTCTTCCTGCTCGAATAATCACAAGAAAAACAAAATCACGACCCAACGTCGATTTGGAACAAGTATTTGGGTAGCTAGGCACTTATAGCACTACTTATATAATCAATCTGGTATCCTCGCAGTATATGCGCAAGTCTCACTATTTTTCGTTAGCGATGAAGCAACGAAATTAAAACGATTCCGTTGTCATTGTTACGCTGTCAAACATGATCAGTCTATCCCTTTCGTACAATCAATAGTTCACAAAAATATGCTCCAAGTTATCTCAGGTTACTCCAGCCACCAACCGCGTTGCTTAATCGGACGTACGGATGCTGTACAAATTGTACGGTTCTGGTTAACCTCTGTATCTCATGTTCTTGTAAAACACGCCTGCTTCCTCTTGTTCATTGTGGGTTTTAACAAACTTGTTCCCTTTGTCGCTTCGCTAGAGCATATAATTCATCTATGAGTCTCGCATAATTCAATATAGAACTCACTCGTGATGCGGCCTCATTTACGCGACTCACTTGAAGATCGCCTGAACTACGCGATAATACTATCATGTTATTACGGAGTAGGAAGGAAAGTTAAATATTTTCTCATGCCACGCAATCTTCTAACTACTAATCACATAACGATCTGCTTCAGCATTTCCGACTACACATTCCGTGTTTTTCTTTTATTAAATCTCTTAATTCGCGAAGTACAATCATTTCCATTCCGCACCCCATTCAGTGTTTTCAGTCAAGAAGCTTGTTCGAGCTCCGCAAATATCGTTTCCATAAAAGTTGTACTTGTTTTCCTTCGTGAATGAATGCCCGACGATTCTCACGTGAATAAAGTACAGCTTTTTCTTTGGCATAGATTCCACCGAATTTCTATATGCGTGATTGTAAATTATTATATTTTCCCGTTGTTACCTTACAATACTTTTCCAACATAGCGGGCAGCCCAATATTCTCACAATTTTTCATCACGTATTTTTTTCCAGCTTTAGTTCCTTCCGCTCGGAAGTAACTTGAAAAAAAAGGATGGTCGCTTTATCTCACATTTTGTAATGGATTCCTAATTGTGGGAACTTCGTAGATTAATTACGATAGCCGTTCTTTCAAAGTCACCTGTTACCGCTATGCATTGCGTAATTGCGAGGAAATAGTTCGCCTCTTCTTGTTTATCGGGGCGGAATCTATAACTGAACCACATTGAACGCGTCAGTCGGATTAGACTAATTGGAAGGGGCAACGCAGTTATCAGGCTCACACTAATGTCTAAGAAACTTTAAACATTTTACTACTCAGCATCGCGATTTGAATAATATTCTTCCGAACCGCATAAAATCCATGTGGTGCGAAAAACTAGTTTACCACGTATCATTGGAACTTCCTAGCTCACCTCACTATCTTATATGTTCAGATGGAAACAATTTGGAAACTCTTCTATAAAAAATTGGAGTAAACGGTAACATAAAACGTCTGAAATGTGAAATGGTAGTAATAGGCCAGCCTATCCATTTCTCCGCCGCTTAGTACACATATTTTCGTGAAGCCCTTAATGCACTGTGCAATTTTGGAAATTTGTCGTTTTCTGTTGTCGTGTGTGGGAAGAAGTGCGCAATAAAAATATGAAAATAATCCTCATCATGGTGACTAAAAACCAGGCAGTAAAGTTGACAAAATGCAATGTGGTGATACCTTTGACCAAAATGTGCTAATCTTATTCGTCTGGTATATTGAGTTAAGCAGCTTAATTTTAAAAAATAATCCCAGATAAAGAGAGTTCTTGAACCACTAAGTGGTTTTCAAAACATGTTAATACACAGCGACCTCATCGTTCCTTCAAGAATTTTCAAAGTGGACTCATCATATTACGAATTTGGAAATTCAAATTTAGGATGATTATCCGATGAAACTTGTTGACAAATTGAGTCGAAGGAGTTGGAAGCATCATTTTTGTGCGTAAGAGGAATATGGAAAAGATGACATTAAGGGCTAAAACAAACGGGGTCTGGCTCTCAAGTTATGGGCTAAATGCCAACTGAGTATCTAAACACGCTTACTTAGGTAACGGTCCCGCGGCTATATGCTCGTTTTTCACCTTGAACCCGTAACTGAACTTGTTTGTTTGAGAGAAGAATACGTAGAAATAGGCGAATAAAATTATCTCGGGCGCAGGACGCGCTCTCCTTTCTCTCGCAGTTGCAGTGGAAAGCCCTCGTACGCAACCCGGATGTTAGCGAATAGAGCACGGATATAAAAACCATGTCAAAACAAGTTTTGTGGTTCCGAGCGATATTTTATTTGTTTCTGTTTTTTATTTTTTCACTAAGCAGCTTACGATTCCCAAAGTTGTTTAATATTGACGATTGTCAACGAGCCTCCAAGGTGGGACTTGTTCAGAGGAAACGACCACCCTGGGAACTCCCACATGAGACACGTTAATGCGCCGTTTTCTTTTTAAAACGCATTCGTTCTATTGTTCAATTTACTGCCAACGGGGGCGTAGTAGGCCCGGTGGAGCGTTTTTTTTTCAACGCCAAAATAAGGGTATGAGTGAAATCAGACCGAAATGAACCGAAAAACATTGTTATCGTAAATAAAACGCCAAATATTTTTTTATCAAAAACTACTAACGATTTTGATTAATTCTTCATGTGTGTAGCTTCAAATGAGTGTACTGTAAAATTAGCATTTATGGGAAAACGATTGGAGATAAAACAGTCAGAAAGCAATATTAGTGCAGTCTGTTCATCATAAATCTTTCTCAGATGACACTAACGGTCTAAAAGTGGCGTCGTAAGGCACGATGGAGCGTCCATAAGATGAACGTTGAATAATGGTCAAGATAATCGAGGGCAATCTTAGAAATTCCGAAATTGAAGTATAAATTGTATTTTTGGGAACTTTTTTCGCGTTTGTTTCTCAACTTTCAGAAATTTGAACACGAACCACTCCACGAAAATCGTAGCATGAATATTATCGGTATTAATTGAAAGGCATGGCATACTTTAATTTCTAATAGTTTGAACGTAAAACGCGAAGAAGAGTCAGACTCAGTCAAAAATAGATTTACTTAGTAGGTAAAATCATGAAAATCGCTTAATGCTTGTGGAGCTGGAGAAAGGTGTGTGATACATCGCACCACATATTTACCGACCAATTCTTTCTGTGTGGCACACAAAAATTATTAATAAAATAAGCTCATATTGAAATGACAACTTTAAGAACACACTCAAAATAGAGTGTGTAAATATGGGTTCTGAAAAGCTAAGGAATAAGATATTATTGAATCAGTTTACCTAGAACATAGACATTTTTAAAGGGATATTTCACTATTCATCGTTCAGAAACGAAAATGACAGTACGATTTTGTAATTGAACGTTCAGCAAATTTTGCACTATGATATTAATAATCTCAAGTTATTGAGCACGTGAATAGAATATCTGAACTGTTCATTGTTTTTTTTACTGATGCGTCTGCTAAGCGCTACGACATTAATTTGAGATACGGAAACTTGCAACGTCTGATAAGTTAATGAGGTGATACCTAAATAAATAACTGGTAACTTGACCTCGAAACTAATCACATTTTGTACTTTGTTTCCAGGTAAGAATTATTCTTCACCGCGAGGTTCCCCGCACATGAATTACGATTTTTAATTTAACTCTGAATGAAATAAACAATCGGCCTCCACAGCAAGAGGTAAGTGGTATGATATTCGGTTAGAGTTCAAACAAATCGTGTTCGTTAACTATCCTCTAACGTAGTATGAATCTAAAAATGTGAGCGGATGAAATTGTCGACCGAAGAGGAACCTTCCAAGTGGTTGAGATTTCCCGTTGTACAGACTTCAACTATAAGGGAACCTGAAAATGACAGAATGACGAGGGAGACTTGGCATCCCACTAAGAGGGCTAATTGATTCAATTACAGACAATTCTCCTCCTCAACCAAAGAGAACAACCGTTTCGGAAACATCAACTCTGACAGTTTGCTTCTCGTTTATATAATCTAAATATCACGAGTGCTGCGTTAAATTATAGCATTTAACCTCATCCTTGGTAGGTTAATATAGGAGGAATGAGACAACACAAGAACGATTTATTCCCGCACACAATGCGAAGAGTTGGACATTTCTGGCACAGAAATGAAATCACGCTTAATAAATTGCAATTTTCGACCCATAACACCGACAAACAAATCAAAATAGGGTGATATCAGAGTCGCACTTTAGTTAAACCCCGTTATAAAGATTTTGATTTATAGGAACAGCGACCTGAGAAGCAAATATAAGGGTTTCTTACGGTTCGCAAAAATGTTTCAACGGTTTACGGTGAATGTCGTCAGTGACGATATCTTACTTGCATACTATTCCCCTACGAATTTATTATTATTGAACTATCACTTTCTGGGTAAGCACAGCGGCTTGAAGTTCTGTTGAGCCAGCCGTAATGTCTTACGTGACCTCTTATTGAAGAAAGAAAGGTACCTCCTGTCAGAATCCACTAACGGAGAGCTGAGGAAAGTAAAAAAAAAAAAATATTCAGAGCGAAGAAATCTTCGGGAAAGAGCGAGAAAAGAGGCAACTAAGAGGTGTGTCGATTTGACAAGATAAGGATGAAAAGTGAAAGTGGAGAGGTTAAGTTGGTAGACAAAGAGCAGAAAGGGTTTCATTACGAGACGACCGGAGATCCGAAACAAGCAACCGCCCAGAAAAGAAGCATTAAAAAACCACGTCTTCTTATTCCCCGAATCAAGTGTTCACTCTCGACCAAGGCTTGTGGAAATGTCGCCTCCCGAAAATTTAATGCCTGCTTACACATCTATGCTTGGTTGGATGATTGCCGGCGGTTACTGTACATTCAATCATGTTCTGACAATCAAGTTTTTGAATTTTAGGTTTTTTAGTGTGCCAGAGAAAAAGAAACATTTGAAAAAACCCTAGCACATGTCAAGCACAGTTAGTAAGATTAATATCAACGCCAGAAATTCCACGAATCTTCTCAAACAAATCATGTTGACAGGCTTACGATAGGAGCAACTCAATAAATTCCGGAATCTTAAGCGCCACCAGTTTTTATGTTGAGCGATGTGCTACTTTCACTAATTTCATATAAACCGAATAATTAACAAATTTTATTAGTTGCTAGAATGTACGAGGGGCTGAGGAAAGTTGTGTGCGGCAGTTTAACTCGGAACAACTCGGTCCATTCTGCTCAGTTCTTCTTTTACTAATTCTTCTTCGCCTGTCTTTCAGGCATATCGGTGGTGAAAGAGTAGAGACTCGGTATCTTGTAAGTTACACGTACTGTGCGAGTCCTACGTCACCGGTTTCCAAACTTACATACATAGCTGTTCGCGGATGGAGCCGACAGTTTTGCGACTAGTTGCTGAGATTGCAACACTGGATTCACGTTTTCACGCCAGAATTCACGAGCAGATAGATTAAGATTGTTTATCGCAAGGGTGGTAATTTTGCTCCACTTTTTGAAAGATCTTCCCCTCGATTCGTGAAATTTCGTGGCGTAAGCGGAGGGAAGCCGCGTTTTTCGGCGGAGTCACGACTATTTCGTAATAGCTACGATGTTCTTCGATAATCTTATTAGATTTTAATTCAACCCTCGAGATGTTTTATCGCACCGTTTAAAATTCCAAGTGAAGACCGTTGTTACTCAATCTTTTAGATTAAGAGACCACCTCTAAGAGACAAGTGAAACAGCGAGGTTTCGCATTCGGAAATGGAGCGTGAACCCTCAACGGTTTTACGGAGATATGTATGTCCTCCTAGGATCGTGTTAGTTCTCTGAGGAAGGAATGAGTTAACATGAGGTCTCTCGTTCAGAACACACAGTTTAATTGCAACTGTTTCTTTTTACTTTCCGTAGCTCCACGAAGTAAAAAGGAAAGTTACGTAATCGTTTTTGTTGTTGAACGTCGTAAATCTGTGAAAAGACGCGGTGAGCAAGTGTAGTTTAAACCACACAGGCCACATGTTCGTCGGCATGTTGAGCACCCCCCCTTCGGAAAATCAAGCTAACGTGGGTTGTTAGGTTTTGTGCCCTTTCAAAAACTACAACTTTTGATAAAAGCATTGTAATCAAATTACTCACTGATTTTTCAATTTACGTGGGCCACATAATGTGACTTGTTTAACCTTCCTGGTACTTATTACATAGAGAATACATACATAGGAGAAATGATAGTAGCTCACAATCCTTTAAATCTTTCAGGACTCAACATGCAAACATTTCACCTATCAATTTACCTCATAAAAAACAACATCCCCGTTTCGCTCAATTAATGGAACTTTGATGGAAAAAGCGGAGCGAAAAGAAATCTGATGGTGGTAATGACTTTTTGACTAGGGTTTAAACCATCTCGCTTTGTTTCTCACGCGCGTTCTAAGGAGAATAGCCCATTAAGCGAACAAACGAAGGAGATTAATGTTTCATTGATACCATCGAAAAGGTCATTGTCATGTGATTGTACCAATTAATAAACGATTTAGAGTATTGTCTTCCAGTACCAAAAACCCCACGGATTTATTTGGTGCCCGTAGCCCATGTATCGCTAACAACCTTGAAACATAACTCTAACAGCAACAGAAACAACTTTTCGATTTTCATTCAAGACTGTATTTTACATGGGGCGCTCGGGTATATTCGGCAGAATGTTTTTGACATAATCCACCTTAATGTTGTTGGTTGTGATCAGTTTTGTATTTCTCAATCACAAATATCTGAACGAGGTGCGGGAACATTTGATCAACAAAAATAAGCTGTGGCATGTGTTGCGTCCTTTACTAATAACTAATAGCTCAACAGTCAACATTAGGACCCTTGTGGTGTATAAAAGTGTCAACATTAAATTCAACAAGTGTCAACATTAAACAGGACTCAAGTGTTAACATGAGTCCTGTTTCTTCTCACAGGCTACTGCAGCCTGTTCGATCAGTCTTGAATTATAGTTTCTAGCAAAAATAATTCGAATTGATAATATATTGGGCAAATGTTGACGTGAAAACACACCTAAAAATGATTGAAAGGTAGTAAAGTTCTTCAAAATTGGTTTTGAGAATTTAAAAAATTCATAGTCTTCCACACGTCTGGTTGAACATGACGTATAGAGGCCTATTTCGGAGTAGTTTTATATGCCAAACTGAACGAGACCGCCATAGGTAGCTCAAATCGTTTTGAAGATCGTGATTTTTAAAATTTTTGATTCGCTCCTCATAATTTTCTCCTTAAACTTTATTTGGATATTTACAGGTTTTTTTGTGTATTGCATATGTTCTGATGGGGTAATCCACGACGATTTGCTCATCAGGACTGTCCACCTGTAACTTTTTAGCCGTTTGTTCCGGTAGATCAGTCCATGAGTTCATTCATAGAGCATCCAACTCACTGATGCTAGAAAATGCGACGCTTAACTTTGTGCTCGTTCTTACCTGACCTTCAGGAGATCAAGGTGACCGAATTTCGGTATTTTGTTACGCGTTCTCGCCAGTCTCTTCGGAGGAATGGAGTCGATCGAACTGCGCACTCTTCGCAAATCATATTTTCGCTTTATATGTATTTCCAAGAACAACTTCGCACTTCGCTTTATCGACGTTTTATCTTCAATCCTAAACCTAAAAGCCAGCGAACGATTGGTTTTCACCTTTTTGGTAGTTTTACGATGAAGAAGGAGAGATACTTGCGTGGAAAGGTTTTTAAGATATGAAAACGGGAACTTGTCTGCAGCTGGAGCGGATTCTCGATGACTCGATCTCAAGAAGCAAATTGCCTTAGAAAAGGTTGAAAACCTCTCCTTGCCGCGGTCACTTTCACCACTCATTGCCCGTGCGCGCCGTCTGGTTCTTCGAGGCGAGGGCCGGCAGGATGGCCGTTCTCGCGGTCGAGGTCAGAGGTCGGGCAGGCCATTTGTTACCGCCTTGGCGATCTCACTTTTCAAATGAGATGAGGAGGTCAACTCGTTCGCCCACATTTTTTGAGGAAAATTCGCAGCTAATGTACCCGTAATTGAGGAGAATTCCGAACCTGCTTGATTTGTAATGTTTCCGAATTGCTGCACTTCCGTAATTGGTTGGCCTATCAATCACAGAGGTGACAATATAAATGTTCACGGAAGCGCATTTTTTCATGCAGAAAAGTTTGAAGAAAAGGGGCTTTGTTTTAAATTATGTGAGGGGAAGAAGTACGGCATTCTGAAGTCCAAGACTCACTCAAGTATGGCTCACTAGTCCTGATGAACATGTCCACTGGGATTTTCAAGAATTTTGGCTTTCATTTATTTGTTTTCCACATCCAACATATAAAACACATTTTTTTAAAGAAGACCTTCGTTCAACAGTTAAATAAAGAAATAGTTGTGTATTCAGTTATGCAATTACTTTAAAGACCTATAAGCAAGACGAAAATATGAAAAACCCTCGATTTCGGTACGTTTTGGTCCCTCTCCCACTACCTATCGATGGAAATCGCTCATATCCTTTTCCCGCCTTCTAGCACCACGAAAAAAACAAATATCGAACCAGCTCAATCGATCAGCTGTTCCCCCGCAAATTAAACTACAGACACACACACACACACGCACTTAGATTTGAAGAGAAGTCAACGTTTTTACACGATCCCCATGAGTAGCAGAAAGTAGCATTTAAAACGGTTTAATATGGTATGTCGAGTTGTTGAGAATCGGTTCGTTTGTGCCTACTAACTTTATTTTTTACTCGTCCCATGAATGTCTGTACTTCATATAATTTCTACTATAATAATTTTCTATTATTTAAAAAAATATAAATATAAAAATTTGGCAACGAAAAGAAGCGTGAAAGAAAAAGGAAAATTCGTCTAATGGCATGCCGAATTTTCGTCAACCTACTAGCTACTATTGCACGATGTGTTGAACGGATAAATTTTACAAGGCTAACTGTAGTCTGTGGGAAGAAAAGTTTGTACGTTTAATAGGTACTAACGCTGTCAAAAGAAAATAAGGCGCCTTTCAATTTTTCATCTTCAATTTGGCTTCCACTGTGGGTCACTTCAGTATGTAACTTTCGGAGCTCATTTCGGTGGTAGCCATTCTTTTGTCGCTCCACTCGTTGGAAGTCAATTTTGTTGATAATGTTGTTCTTAGAATTTCGGTCGCGGCGAGGGAATGTTGTAAATAAAGCCTAAATCCTCCAAACATTTTTATTTGAGCTACGTTTGATAACTTAGAACCGACCGGTCAACGGAATTCGTAGTGGGGCTCTGAGCTGCTGTTACAGAAAAGTGCTTTGCAAGCGATATCTGGAGTAATTCAATTTTCCTTGCTTCGCTGTGAATAAAGATCTGAAGACCCTATTAACCCAGGATTAAACCTACCCCTTGAAAGTACGCTTGGATGTGAGCTACTTGTATTTACCAAGTATGAAGGCTTTGTGGGTTGAAGTGGTCATTCTTGGGGCGAAATAACCATCTCCCGTCTCTTTCACTTGTTACTCACGGTCGATAGTAGTTGACCCGCGAAGAATTCCCTTCGAAATGGACCTTTTCTGTTTGCCACGTGCCGATAACACCGCGTGTGGTTAACCCTTACGAGCCCTAAACTGAGCGATCGAAAAAGAAACGCTGGTCAAGACTTCGATTAAAATTGCCGATTGCGTATTTTCGCTGTCGAGTTACATTATTGTGGCCACGCGTAGATAAAAAAAGAACGTTTTGGTAACGTTTCGGAAGTGGCAGTTGATTTCGTTTAAGTAATTTATAGTGGCTGAAATATCATATAAAATTGCATTTAATTAGATAACATAAAAATTACATTTGAAAGGGAACAGTTTCGCCGAGTCTTCGTTAGTAAATTCCGTACGAAACACTAACGTTTTCTGTGAACCTTGAATTACTTCAACCCTTGTGTCAATTAATGTCAATAGGAAACTGACAATTATTACATACCATTCTAGAAAATGCCTCCACGGAAACCGTTTGGTATGTGAATGAGAATTTTCATACTCGTATTTTGGTGTTCTGCAGACCAAAAATCAAATTTGGGCTCATTTGGTGCATGCATTATCACCCAGTAGCGTTCATAGACCCACACGAAAATGTTCCAAATGGTGTTTTTAGGAATTTCTTGAAACGTACGAGCTACTGTTTTGAAATGAAATCAAAATGATTTTTTTCCAGTTTCCGCCCTAATAAAAAGCTAAGGAAAGTAACAAGAATGAGCGAAATATGCTCAGTTGTTGTTCCTTGGTTATGCAGACAGCACGCACGTAGCCTAATACATCGTGTGCAAAAATCTGGGATTTCGATTTGGAGTCTCGAATGTTTAATAAAAACAACACTTTTTTCGGCCCATTGAGAGGCTTTACTTGTTCTTAAATGTATTGTAAGTATATTGTAATCATGGATTGATCAATACAGCATAATTTTGTTGTTACGTGGTGCTGATTTATTGGCGAGTCTTTTGACCTGATATGCATCCAGTCAAATCTCCTACGTGTGACTAATTGAGTATGGTTTCCATAGTGCAAAACATTACTTTGCTGTTGTGTCAGCTGAAATTTAGTAGCTCAATATTCCATGTGAATTCCGAAAATGTCTTAGCCTTTCTAATTCATGCGGATTCACCGGTCGTTTCTGTGTCGGCCAAAATTATTGAAATGGATCCAGAATATCCGCCTAAGTCTGAAGCATAATACTAATGAGAGGCTTACCTTCATATTCGTTCCTTTTGATTTTTCTCTTCCATTTTTTTCTTACCCGACTCCCCCTGGGACCTGACAATCACAAAAGAAGATCTTGCCATGAATATTTCATGCTTCACATTTCAAACCCGCGCGGTAAATCGTTGTTTCAATTCACGTCTGCGACAAGTTACCGAACTGTGGAAAGGAGAATGCTGCTTGCGAAATAACTAGACTTACTATAAACTGAAGAGCAGGCTAACTTGAGCAACGCTAACGTCGTCGTTAGTATTTAAGGTTGCATTTAATTACTGGCGGTTAATCTACAGCGAAATGGTAGATCGTAGTTTTGTGAGTTACCATTTCAATGGAGGAACTAAGAAAAACCCACTTTTTATTCCAAAAGTACCGAATTTACAGGAATTGTACCTCGTAGTATGTACTATTTTTGAACATAATCATTTGAGAATTCAATACGTTTCGTGTACCTCGAAATTAGCTTCGTAATGCCCTCCTCACAGATATTCGCCAGCAACTCCTTCATCCGGTTTTTGACTGCTCCCCAGTGAAAGTCAATGCTCACATTTGTACAACGTGTCCCAGGAAGAAAGAAGACAAGTTGAGCTCCAACGAATCCTGAATGTTCTTCATTACAACGTGTGTGGTAAGAGGAGCATACGGAAAGGGAACAGAGATGTGCCCAATAGCCTTCGTTATCTCTAACCCAGCTTGAAGCAAAGTGTGAAACGATCCTGCTTTCAGTTGTGCCCAGCGCAGCGTTCCACTTATCGCCGTGAGGGCTTAATGTGATTTCAAGCTACCAATCACCGCCACGAGTCATGCATCAGTCCACGGGAGCTTTAGTCTCTTTCAAGAATTCTGATCATCTCTTACCTTCGGTTTATCAGAGCCGATCGAAACTTCCATTACCAACGAAGCCAACCTTAGCTCGTTAGCTCCGATAATTCGTGGAAACGCGATTATCGAACGTCGATCGTGCCCTGATTCGGTAACGAACGTTTGATTTAGGTAACATTATGTATGCGAATCATCATTTGAGGTCATCGCGCATTCTGCGTGGCTACGATTAATCGAACTACTCTCTGAACATATCTCGCCGTCGATCTTTAGTGGAAAGACTTTTTTCGCCACGCTGGGCGACATTAGGTTGAGATTCGGTGAAACTATTATACGCGATGTTCATTAATAAGGAAAGTATTATTTCCATTCTGGTTGTTTTGATTGGAATTTTGAAGATGTTTAGTTTGTGTGGATAACTTCATTGCGAAAATCTCGTTATACTAATCAACACATTAGACAATTAAAGAAGAAATATACACACCAGAAACTTCCTGTTAATTGACATTTGACGCACGTAGCCTTGCTATATTACCCACTACTTAGAGAGAAGGGGTATTCTGGATGTCTTTCAGTTGCCTATCACAACATTTATGAATTTCTCAACGCTGGCCAAGTTGAAGTTTAATCATACACTTATTTGGGCGTTTCGTTTTTCTGTCTCAGCTGCCTTTGAAACCTGAACTTCTTTTTAACTTGTAAATGATGTGACAGTACGATATAATTTTCAGTTGGATTAAGCAGCAGGACAAATTATCAAAATCGTCGACGATAAGCGATTTTAGTGCAGAAAAAAACAGTGATCTAAAAAAAAAAAAATAATAATAAATCAAAACGGTAGTTTAATGTGCTATCTATACGATAGAAGTTCAATAATCGTCATAAAATAATGAGCGACAACTTCGAAAATTCCAGGATCCAAACTAACGTGGTTTTTTTTACAAACTTCGTTCGTTGGATTTCCCCTATAATTTCATTAGTCTATACTGTACTATTGATGGTAGCTTCATCAATCGCCTGTACATCGAATTCTCAATGAAGGTTCTGGCGTAAGTAGCAGCAGCGGAATAAATGCCGGAACTTTGGGTTAATCAGTTTCTAAGTAGAGCGTTGTTTCACGCTAGCTCAGTGAAAAATAGATGAGTAGCTACACTAATGAGTAACTATAATGTACCTTAAGCTGAAGAAAGTTGTGTGGTGTGTCACACTAGATTTATGTTGATAAATAAGTGAGCTATATTATTTTCGAAACAAACTTCATGCAAAGTGCGCTTTTTTGAAATATTTCAGTTAAACGTTTAAAAAATCTCTTTATACTCGTATTTATGGTCTTTTTGCATTAAAGTCTACTGAAGATACGTCATTTAAAATATAATTTATTGTTGTATTGTAAGAAATCACAAAACAAAAGCTCTCGCATGATTTTTAATCTAAGTTTTGATAAAAGCGTACAATTCTATTTGAATATCCGTGGCTATTGTTAACGTCAAAAGTATGCATGGTGACTTCAAAGGCGTTTTTTGAGGCCGAAGTACACAGTCGCAGCAATTGCTGCCTAATTACCCTCTCATCATGACATTCACGTGCCGCTACTGTTGCGCAGGAGGAATCAGTCGTTGCGCCAGGTATTGAGCAATGAAGTGCATTCGTAATAGAACTCGCTCGTTCTACTCTGCATCCTCGTCTCGAACGTATCTTCTAAGTTCTTCGTAGGATTTTATTAAGGATGCGGTTCGCTGACCAGGAAATATCGCGCCGGGATACTGCACTTTCGCAAAACCAGGCGGGAAGTGGATAGTCGTACACCTGAGGTCAACAGTTGGAGAGCTTTCTACTCGCACTCGCAGCATTTGAATTTATAGCGAGCACTCCGGGCAATTTTAATATTTTCCCTTATCAGACTGAAATGAGCTCATTTCTATAAATAATGCTATTACGAGGCGTTGACTCAAAGGATGATCTTGAAAACGCACCCGCGTCCATTAACTTATTAAAGGTAACTTAATATCTACGAATAACAGCTCTGGAGTACACCTTCCCTAGCAGCAAAGTAGACCTGGGCTCCTGGGCTTGGTTTTAATAGCTCAAGTTGTAAAAACTGTTAAGCCCTTCTCTTATACCCTACTCTTAATTATTTGCATATCCTAATTGCTTCCTGTTTATCAATTAACAGCTAGACGCTGAAGAATTAATAATGGCTTCTTTCTTTTATTTTCGTATTCATCGCTTGCGGTGTTGCACATAACGAGAATACCATTCATCTGCGTTCCCCAAAACCATGTTCGCTGAGCTATTAAGATGTCGCAAGTTATGATTATAGTTATTATAAGAGTAGCAGGTTTTGAATAATTCCTGAGTTGGCGTGTTTAAAAACCTATTAACCGTGAAATCATAGGCGTGAGTAAGGCCACTCTGGACGATGCGTTGAAAGTTGTCTCAACAAAAAATTATGCTCCTCGTAACTTAAAACTGTCTGGAGGAGTAAGGTGGGAATGATGATTACTCTCTCTAATCGGTTTGAGGCCTTAAAACTACAAAAATTTTCATCGTTGCTTGCTCAGCTAGCTCCCTTGATGCTCGATGAGTTGAGCCGATTGCTAATACAGCGAACAATAGCCTAATAGGTTATTTGACTCGGTTATTTCATTCGACAACTTGAACACCCAAACTGGCGCGTCTGGGCACGGTTAAAGCAATCCCTCCCGCAGTTGTAGGTGTAGTTCAGCTGAATAACCGCTTTCGCGCACTGTGTGGCGATGAGTGAATGAAACAGACAGGGCACTATAGTATTACCATGATAACACCATTATGTTCGGTTTGGATCGTGACTTGAACGTCGTGTTTCTTAGGCACAACTGACGTCCGACCCTACGGCTCCCTTCACAAACGCGAAGCTGTTCGAGGAGGGAGAAAACATTACGCGGACGAAGACAAGTTGACAACGGCTCAATCTGAAATGTTCTCGATACTGTACATTTGTATTATTCAAATGTATTGTGTACTTTTCTTCATTATTACCCCAAAGTGAGCAGGTTTCGAAATTTTTACGATGGACGATAAAACGACGTGATAAAATGACCGTTTCCCACCTGAGTTTTCTGGAAGATCTCACGAGCAGAAATTCGCGTCTGGAACTCTTTCTTCGTCTTTTACATCTGATCGTGCGTCGTTTTACCCGAAAGGCCTGTGCGCATCCAGAACTCACTCAGGACGAAAGCAACATTTTAACAAGACTGCGGTTATGTAGGAGGAAGGAATATTGTTATTTCGTCACGATAAATCTCGTACATTTGAGTAAAGTTGAACGTATCGATTGATGACGGTTTCACGATCTTACCTCGATGAGGAAAAGATTGTGTCTGTTCGGTCGCATTGAAGCTTGTTGCCCTGTGTGGACTACTTTCTGCCGAAAATAGCGGGAAGTCAAAAATAATGATTAGAAACTGATCTAGATCCATTCAAAAAAGGATTGCCGTACTGGATGCGAAATTTTCCGTAAGAAGAACGGTGAACCGCGGTAACTCAACCTGAAAAGACTGCGAGTCGTTATTTTGAAGCGTTTTACAACAACGCGATGAGTATTCCATTTTGAAGTCCAAGTGCTCTTCTTAGCGAATAGCGCACTCATCAACGAACGCGGTTACTGAGAGCGATTTAGTCGCTATACCGCTCATATCATTCAACCTCTTCCCTTAAATTGGACTAACCGGATGAAAAATGTAAGAATAAAAAAATGACTCCGAACCGCAAAAATTCAATCGCACGCCGCAATTGTAACCGAACCCACTAAACTACCCCGCTAATTTTATAACGGAGTTGAGTGTCCCTCAAGTACAGTTTGAAGCTCAACTGCGCTGAACCTAGAAATTACTCATAATTGCTCGAATTGACCGCAAAACTATCCAGACGATTACGACAAAAAAGTCCGTTTCAGTGAAAGCTTTCTGACTTATTTCATTCATCATTTTAAACCATTCATATATACGATATCGTAATGGGCATTTTTGCAAGAATTTGCTCAAAAACATGGTTGAATAATATATTAAGGAGTAAAGCAAGGTACCTCCCATTTGGTATCTAGTTGTGCCCGTCTGCTCGGCAATCCGATCGGACGAAGCCAATGGTTGTTATGGGCAGAAATTAACAAAAACTTTGTACGTTTTATCGCTAATAAGCCGCGTTCGGGATCGTTTTCTAGGTGTTTTTAGATGCTGGATCGAATGGAACAATCAATTCCCAGAGTGTAGACCTCAATAGTGAAATCACAGAAAATATAGTGAGCCTAAGTATACAAATTGAAGTAATCGTTTCATCGTTTGTACTCCTTCCCCCCGTCTTATCAAAACCACTCACCCGCTTGACTCGCAACGTCGTGCCAATTGCCTACAGGCGCCTGGAAGATTTAGTTTTCATCGTTCACTTGCAATCATGTTTCGTATGGTTCACTGGTGTTTTTCGATGCTGAATCGAATGGGATGGCTCTCGGAGCTGTTAGACTTCGTCAAGCTGTTCAAGAGAATAATAAACCATCGTGTAATAATTTGTAGGCTTTTTAAATTCATTTCTTTTCCTTTTATTTTTCATACATCATCTCCAAATTTAAATATAAATAAACAAGTTGATACACGATACACTAAGCTTTACGGAAATTTTGCAGCATGAGAATGAGAGCAGAACATGAATAACTCACGGGATTGTTACTTTCCTTGGGTCTACGAAGTAGAAAGGAAAGTTATGTAATCGGCTGAAAATTTTTTTTTGAGTTTTCTTCAGAGCTTTACGTTTCAGACCCTCCTGAGTCCGAAAAACACTATTTGGGAAAATGGTCTGTGGGTCTGTGTGTCTGTATGTGTGTCTGCGAACGATTTTTAGAGAAAACCACCGTACCAAATCAGCTCAAACTTCATATCTCGCCCGCAGGTTACCATGGGACGTCAAAATGAGGGTTTGAACAAAATCCATCGAAAGTTAACTATAGTTATCGTAGTGATCAAAACACCAATTTTTTTTTTCTCAAAAACGGCTCTAACGATTTTGATTAAATTTTGTATATTGATAGCTCCTAATATGTCAACTATACCATACAATTCCCATATACGGGAAAATGACGAGAGCAGCACAATAAATTACCAAAACTTTCGACGAAATCGATTTTAGCGCCGTTTTTAGAGAAAACAACCGTACAAAATCAGCTGTAAAATGATGTCTAGCCTACAAGTTACCATGAGACGCCAAAATAAGGGTATGGGCAAAATCCACCGAAATTTAACTATAGTTATCATAGTGATCAAAATACCAAATTTTTTTTGTCAAAAACGGCTCTAACGATTTTGATTAAATTTTCTATATAGATAGCTCTCAATAGGACAATTATACCATGAAATTTCCATTCATGGGAAAATGACGAGAGCAGCACAATAAATTATCAAAATTTTCGACGAAAAGCGTTTTTAGCGCAGTTTTTTCCTTATAAACTCCGCTGGAATTTCTGTAGAATGCTTAAACAAATTGGTATTGTAGTCCAATCTAATACCTAAAGGTTGAGTGCTTAAAAACGCTCATGAGATACATGGGGGTCACTCCAGAAATTCCTGAATTTCAACTACTGCCGTTTCGCTTACTACCAGTTCTAAAAGTTTTTACCCAATAACTCTGCAAAAGTAATTACTATCCTTCTTCAAAAAATTCTTGTTTACAGCCCCATTAATTATCTGTGTACCAATTGCTCAATAATGGTCCTGCAATGAGTACGAGCAGCACAATAAATTCCGGAACTGTAAGAGCTACCGCTTCCTGCTGCCGTAAAGCGTTGTTTGACGAAGTTCAAATTAACTGAGTGATAAATGAATTGATTAAATAGAATTAGCCATGTACAAAGTGAATTGACGTAGAGCTAAGGAAAGTTGTGTGTTGCAACGCACCAGATATTTTCAGGAAGTTTCGCTTTCCAAAACTGGTTCATATATTAAGAAATAAATAATCCAATTACAAATATAAAAATACGATAGCGATTCATTATCGGAAAGTAATTTAACGTTCGAATCATTTTCGAGTGTCACATTAACATATTATTAAATACATGTCAAGGTATTTGGTATATCACCAGGCCCGCGTGTCTTCGGCGATTTTCCTCACTAACACTAATAAAATATGTTTTTCATTCAGTTCATGTGAACTTGGTAGAATGTAAGGAGTTTAAGGTTTCGAAATTTATTGAGTTGCTCTTACTTAAGCCATTGTGCAAAAACTGCTGAACCAAACTTGATGTCTAGCCCGCGGGTTACCATAGGACAATAAGGGTATGAACAAAATCCGCTCAAAACTAACTATAGTTGTCAAGGTGATTAAAAAACCAAATATTTTTTTATCAAAAACGGCTCCAACGGTTTTGAATCAATATTTTGTATAGAAAGCTCCAAACGACGCAACAATACCACAATATTCTCATTTGTGGGAAAATGATGAGAGCTGCACAATACATTACCGAACATTTCGACGAAAACTATTTTAGCGCATTTTTCCTAATAAACTCCACTCACACGTTACTAGGATCTTCAGGAAAATCATGAGCGTTTGGTTAAAAAAAACACAACTTCAACCCCCACCGTTTCACCTACTACCATTTCTCATACTTTTTACCCGATTACTCCAAAACAGTGAACGCGATCCTATCGAGAATCGCTGAACGCACGTGAGGCCAAAGAAAGTTGCGTGATACGTCGCATCATATATTTTTGTATACCTAGTTTTTCTTCCTACTTCGTTGGATGGAGGAATGTAAAAAGGTATGCTTAGTGGTTTACGATGAACGTGCATGTTTGTCACTAATTAACAAGTATGTTACTTCCTCCGCGGCTAGAAACACTCCTAAATCAGGCATCAAGGGTACTGATTCAGGAGGGTTGCGCATTATCCCATCTATATATATTTTTTTAATGACAATTGTAATTCACGAAATAAACCATGTTGAGCCCGACTTGATGTCTCGTGCAAAGCTCTTAAAGTGCGCTTTACATTACATCACATTTCACGAAGTGAAAGCATCATATACTCTGTCGTTAACTTGGATTTCCTTGGAGTTTAATTTTCTCGTTGGCTAATGGTCTCAAAAATATCGCTCTCAATTACTGGCTCTATTATTACGGCACGGTAAAATACGAGTAATAGACCTAGTAAGACTTCATTTGGGCAAAGAGAAGACAATAAACCGTTGAGCAATTGAGTTGTTTCTTAAGAGGAGAGTGACTATGGTCACATTCGCAACTGAATAAGACGTCGATGCCTATCTAATTCGCCTTATGTCCAGCTGATGTACCGTAAGTCATTCCGTCAAGTTGAAGGGAGTGATGCAATCTGCAGAACGGCTGCTCGCTGGCATGCGAAACGCGCGCATTTTCAAGCCTCTTACTTTTGAGTTAGTAGCCGCCGAGCAAGTAACTTACTTGTTCTTTAGATCGTATTTTATATCACGTAAGGATAAAATGCGTCTAGAGTCACGTTTTGTACACATTTATCTGGCAGCCGTTGCTATAAATGACGTACAAAAGCTGCTGTATACACTGACCAGCTCATGCTTTTATTACTCACTGTTTTGTGGAGGCTTGTCTGTTCTTCGTTCTAACAATGGGCGGTCGCTTGCAGCAACCGACTGTTAAACGAACTGCTGTTGCAATGGTTAATATCGACGCATATCTTAACGATAGTTTATTCACAGGCTTATTCTACGGGGTTTTTGAATTCATTGGGGAGCCCTTATAATCCCCTCCTGCTTCCGAAAAATTGAAATCGTAAACTTAACAAAAATAAAAGAACGAAGAACTTCTTTTAGATAATTTGTTTGTTAGAATTTGTTCAGAGTTGAGACACTGAATAATATATATTGTTGGAAAATAACCCACAGGAGTACGTTTTAGCTAAGTTCTTAATGACTTATGAGTATTATTTATTTAATTAACGCAAGTAATACAAGATAGTAATGGAGACATACTGTTGTACCGGTAGAATGACCTGTAATGAAATCGGAGTTTCAATTTGTTTCTACGTGACATCATCAAGCGTTGGTAAATTGCGACTTCCCGTGCGTATTTCTGGGATCCACGAAGTTAATAGGAGTACATTTGCTAAAATAACAGTCTATTCCCGTTGCTAACATAACTGGTTTCACTTCGACCATTTCCCAGTTTTTGTGTGTGGGCTCTAATTACGACGTTTAGACCAACAAAACTAAATTCAAAAAATTTTGGTAGAAAATTATATGAAAGCTATTAAAATCGTGCCAACAATTAAAATTAGTGAGAGCGCGAATTTTGTTGACGTAGATGCATACCTGAATTTACCTGTTGTTCGTTCCGATATACAAAAGGGTGTCAAAAAAAGTTCCGAATTCAGCATGCACATTCATTCAGAGAAAAGAAAAATAAAAGGCGCAGCCTAACAGAAAAAAAAGACACGTTATTTATGCATATCCTCAGCGCTATGTGCATTCAGAAAATGTTATCCACGAGCAACTAATATACTCTGGGTTTTTTCAGTTATATATGAACTTGGTAGAACATAACCCAACGTTCTACGTAAAACCCTGTTCAAGGTTTCAGATTTATTGAGGGGCTCCTACTTGTACCGCGACCGTTATTGAGTAACCAGTACGTAAGTGATTCATGACACTGTCAACACAATATGTTTGAGAAGGTTCGTGTCACTATTTTCGAAATATTGGGTAAAAGCTGTCACAGCTACCTCGTTGACCGCGTGTTCTGAAGAAACCTGGGAGAAGGTTGGGAGTAGGGGATTGCTGTAATTTCTGCTTTATTTAGCAGGCTTCCAATATTTCAGTCCCATAGTAACACTCCCCCCCCCCTCCCTCGTAATGTATAGAAAGTCAGGGCCAAAGTGCAGCCTGACGTCCGACACGATATACATTCTTTTCCGTTTCAGGCCCCTACACAGAAGCACACCATCACAGCTAAGAGCTCATAGTAATAATTACGCTGATATCACGAAAATTCGTCGAGTTTCGTTTTTTAGTCTTACTGGCTTTTGGAGTTTGCGATTTCATGGCATTTATTACAGCCATAAATATTGCGTTCAGGAGGCTATGATAATGTACCGCATTTGCATTAAAAAAAATTATTTATAAATTTCAAGGGCAACTACAAATTGCCGAAGAAATGCATGTTTTCCCTTTAAGTTTGTTAGGTGGGTTTTTCACTCATACATATGAGTCTGTGTGTTAGATTTAACTGTTCAGTTTAACCGAGATATAATGCTGGAGAGCTTGGATACCGTTATTTTGTTCCCTTCTCTACTAAGTACTCTTTTCCGTAACTATATTTTTAATACACACTCTTCTTTCTTACAACAGACCTGTCTACTGAGCAGAACTATTTCTCAATATCTATGAGTTGTGCTGGTTTCCCTCTCTACCTTTTGTTTCGCCAGTTCAGGTTCAATACAATTCAAGAAGATTGATGAGCGTTTCTAACGTCGTTGCTGTCGGTAATGTGAGCGCACCTTCAGTATATTTGACATTGAGAAGATGGAAATAAAAAATAGCAAACTACAAACGAAAGCCTCCAGTTTTACTTACAGGGAATGTGTTTCCATTTGTATTATATTGTTTCATGAAGCACTCAAGCGAAACCTGTCAAGAAAACGTGTGGTTTGACTGAACGGAATAGAAGTCAAAGAAATGTTTGTTTTTCTCCTTCTTTAAAGGCCCCCTTCATTGCCACCAACCCACTTGAAAGTAACTTCTGAGGTTGTGGACTGTTTATCAACGCTCTAGATAAACCGGACACCTGACACGAAGCATTGGAAGTGCAGCATCGCTAACCACCGAGCATCCGACAAGGTGTGATTCCCCTAGTTACTTTTCTGTCGCGCTCTTTTCAAAAAGAGTTTTTGACGAGGTCAGCTCGAAAGCGACAAAATGAATGAGCATTTTGCGAAGAAAAACTTATTATGTGCTGGTCATGTTAAAAGTTTTGTGACCGGACGTTTAACCCAGAATCCTTAAGTTTTTTCTCATTTACTATCAGATTTCAACGAACCTCCGTTGAGGAATTGTTTCCACGCCGGTCTAATTACAATACAATGCCAGCCCCAATTTACAATGTGAATGGCGAAAAAGAATGATTTCCTCCCAAGGAAGAAGCTTCTAATTCAGAACAGGCCACTGGCGTTTAAACGGCCGACAACAGTTAGGCTAAAGTTATTTTAGTCTGTTTCAGTCTTGAATTTATTGTGGGGACTTCAGTTTACATTCCATTATTCATGATACTATTATGCATTATTCATACTAGCATTACGTGTGGATTACACGTTATTATCGAGCAATTCGTGCGCTCAATTGTACGGTAACGTAAAGGAAGCCCTAAACGGTAATTTTGATCAAATGATTGAGGCACGCGTCAATCAACTTTCCTATCTTTTGGTAAAAACTTCCTCAGGGGTAACCGTGAAGTGAAGCTGTGCATGCTGTGATTTATTTTTTCAAACCTGTAGTTGGAAATAGAGAATTGGGCACTGAACAAACGTTTCAAATGCAGATTTGGGCTCTGACCGTGTTTTACTTACATCGCGTTAATATTCACTTCAAATTTGGTGTTTGGTCAGCAGATAATATGGGAGGTCAAAATGAGGGAGTGAGCGAATGGGGCTCAAAACTAACCTGTTTAGGCTACTATAAATTTGGCTGTGTTCTCGGTTGGTGAACAACCTGAGCACATGTTGCCCGAGACAAGAGACTAATTAGTACGTTATTAACATTTCATTATATGTTGCAGTTACCAGTATATTCAAGTTATGAAATTTCAACAACAATCTGAATGTAACGTTCCGTTATTGTGTACGCGTGGTTTACTTAGACATTCGTCCGAGACAATGTTCCCTTTCTACAGAGGCTTTCTCGAGGATTTCCTGTAAAAAAAAACGCGAAAACGGAAAGAGGTGCTCCACTGACCAACTACATCATGTACCGTTGAAGCCTACGCCAGCACGGCTCGGGCGGTATTTCTCCATCAGCCGGCTGACACCGACAGATGTAATGAGCGGGTCCCCTCCTCAGGAGTAGTCTCCCGTGTAATGGGCTCCGACAGGACCCGCAAGCTGAGCCGTCACATTGAAAATCATATCCCGTTTGAATATCCGCCGCTCCTTCTCAAAAAGGATTACCTGCAGCCCGCTTTAAGACGGTCGCGACTAAATGAAACCGGCGAGGACTCGCCGAGACTGAAATTCATTCTCGCCGACAAACGTTGTTTCAAACCCTTCCTTTCAATTACGAAATTGCCGAGAGGACGTCGCGCACGGCTCGAGCGACGTGGATTCGAAGTCGAAATGCCCGACCCACGATAATAGTCTGCTTCGTCGTACTCTCCTACTTTCTTGGAAACTTTTGAGCGTAGAAAGTATTGGGCAGATGTAATGTACAATGAAATTGGACTAGGTAACATTCAACGCTCAAAAATGGAGGCTGGACACCGAAGCTAGTTAACAGAAGCTGATTTGCTCAACTGCATGCACTCACACAGCGGGGGAGTCCACGCAAATTCGAATCCTGACATTGTACTGGACTCCTATAGAGGAACCTTCACGATCGTGGTCTAGTGGTTAAGACAATGATTCATAAACCTGACGAATGTCGGTTTATTGGATCGGAGCTCCTCACGATTGCCTTAATTTTTGCCTGAGTCAGCAGCTCTAAACATCTCCAAATTACCTCAGTACATTGTAGATGAACACAAGAGGAATGGCACCAGGTAAGCAGTGGCTGAACACTTCTGGGAGAGCAATAGTTGAGTTAAAGTCTTTGGTTTATGGCATAGTTTGGTTCTTCTATTACAAATCCATTTGACTTATTTGAGTGGCAGAAGAAATGGGATCACGTTGATCAGTTGTGGCATGTACCACCACATAGACCTTTAATTCAACGGGGAATGTTGCTTTGGCTGGCAGCAGGCAGTGGAAACACTGACAGACGGTGACTATCGAGGCACTGATTTCGTCCTCTCCTTACGTTATCCTTCCGCTGCTTTGTAAAATAAGCCCCAGAAAATTGCACAGCGGTTTAGTGTTGGCGAATTTCAGACGTTGCTCAATGCCATACAAGATGTGATGTCACAATCAATATTTCCGATACTTTCCTGCTTAATGCATCCTCACACCCCCAAGGCCCAACCCGTACGATTCAACATTGATAAATACTAGTGTACGGATAATAAATAAATATGAACAACGAAAATTGAAATTTTCTTGGCGACGCTAGGTAATTGGCCCGACGTGACGAGTCGAACTGATGGGTGGGTGAAATGAGACGGGAGGCAGAATGCGTTCATACAATCCAAAAAAACTAGAAGTCGGAAGGAAAATTCGCTAAAAACAGTACTGGGCCTAAGTGAGCAGCCAATCGAGCATTATTGTCATGAACGATGACGATGACAGCTCATCAGCTGAGACTACTCGATGATTCTTTCCCTTACAACAGCAAATATCACGCAGGTTTAACTTTCGAGATTTGAAGCTCAACTCCTTTAGCGGACGATTCTTCACTTTAACTCATTAAGGGAAATTGAGGTTTAGGCATACATTCAACCCGGAGTCTTCATTACTTGCATGTTGCAAGACCGTAACTTGGTAAATTGGCTGTAGAGCAAGCGCCACAATTGAATTCGCTAGCTCGTTTGACGGAGCTCTCCGTCAGTTGTTTGAACCCGAGAAGAACTGTTGTTCGATTGTTGTTTGAGAACTGGCTCTGACACACAAAAGGATTAAAGCTGAAGTCGGAATCGTGTGAAACAAATTTGGTCACGCGAGGCAGCTCAACGAGTAACTCAGCGGAATTCGAAACGCCGCGGGTCAGCAGCGGATTGATGTCCTCCGCATTGGCCGGACAACGCCTAAGAGTAAACGACCTTTCAGAGTTCGGAAACTCCGTCGACTCTGCCGGAAAATTCGATTTCAATTTCAAACGTGTCAAAGGGAAACATTTATTCGCAATCTTGCACTGTACGAACGAACTGCTATGTCTGAACGCTTTGGTGTGATTTGGCTACTATCCTGCTCGAGAAGACCTGACCACAAGCAAGCTGGCCACTGAGGGGGTATACTTACGGAGCATCTCAAGGAAGCTCATGAAGTAGCTTCAAGCCGTAATAAACATCTCATCAAAGCGATTTTTCGGGTGGATCCCAAAGTAGATGCAGCCGCTGGTTTGCAGGTTGTGATCAAGTTCCGAGGGTGGAATCCGGCTGCCGAAATTAATCATCAAATCACTAAAAGTCACTGACGAATCTTAGATTTTAACTTCTTTGGATCCATATGTATCCAGATTTCCCCAAAAAAGTAGTTATTTCAATTCTCGAGGCTGAGGATTATATTTGCGAAACTTAACTAATGGATTATTCGAACATAAAAATGGAGCTACAGTATTAAAAGTAGGTACATGATGCACGAAGAGCAATAATAAAATGAACAGAGGAGGGGCATGAAAAAATAAATAAATTATGCGTTGGTGCTCGGACCAGGGCATTGGGAAGAACGAACGCGCTTCTTGCAATGGCTAATCGAAGGAGACCATTCTCTGATGAATGGGTTTGAAAATATCGTGATTTTCCCTTCTTTATGTAACCTACTCTAGGATTAGTTGTGTACTGTGTTTCTGAAGCTGATGGGAAAATATGCTCACCAGAAGCTGCCCACCTGGAATTTTTTTCAAGTCTTGCTTTCGTATAACGTTTCATGTCTTGTTGTCCCCCACTGAATGATCCCATGGAAAATCGACATTGTCTCCTACGTTTGAGCTTAAGAAAATAACACTGGACGTTTTATATCCTGAAAAAATAATCTGTAACGACCCGTCTCCTCTTCTGCCCTAACGCAGCTCGAAACAGATGTTCGAAAGAATGACACTTTGGAGTTCCTCGTAATTTTCGTTCGTCGACGTTTGTTGTTGCTGGCGAAAAGCCCAAACGTTTCCAAATCTGCTTGCTGAGCTCAGTCGTGACTGTTTAAGTCATCATCCCTGACAATAGCTACTGAACCGAAACCACTTGCGTAATCCCAATGCCTAAGATGAGAGCCCTTGTAGTCCAACTATAGTGGTAATTGTGCAAGGATATCACCTACTTCGTGTCCCTAAGACGATCCTATTTCGAAAAGTCGTGAACCAGTTTCTACAACCTTCCGTACATGCTGAAGTTCTCCTCTGGGCCTTTTTTTTTCTTCTTCATTCTGCTCTTTGACGTAACTTTATTAGTCGACTCCCGTTGGTTGAGGTCTTAAGCGCCGTCTATTTGAAAATCGTGTCTCTGGATTCTCCGTATCAGGCAAAACGTGTAATTCGGAATCGTCGGAAGTGAAATGAGTTCGCAATTGAGCGTCTGTGGGGTCGAAGGATCAAGACGGATTTGCGGAGGGTTGGAAGGGGATCAGGATGACTGCTGGGATCGCCATCAGAAGGAAGCACGAGTTGAGTACCGTTTTGCTACGAGGAGATACGGCTGGGCGAAACGTGACCGGTTTTAAACCAATAGTTTGAGCCGCTCTCCTTAATAGAGGTTCGTATTAATGCAATTAAACGCCAACGTGCTATTGATTGTCGTTCATCAATTACCCGCCTGAATTGCTGAATAGGTACATCGCCCTGGCCACGTTCTCTCGTGGGTTCCAAGACACCTTTGGTTCTAATGTGGCGACTGCTGCTTCGCAATACGTACATCAGTCATGATTCAAATGTGATACAGTGGCTTCTCTCAACACTTCATCTATTCCGTGGTACTGTGGATCTACCTTACGTTTAGTGGATGTTCTTGAGTTAAGAGTTCTTGACCACTTAGCAATGCACTCATGACAAAGTTAACTGAACTGGCAAATGGCTCTTATGACTCCACGTAGAACACTGTTTGGTTCTAAGTGGCCCAGAGGAGGACTGCTTGCTGGGACTGCCACTTTATAATACATTAAATCTGTTGTACGTAAGTGCTTTGTCACATCATGTACCTTCTTAGTGATAAACACTGTGGCGTATAGCGCGTGTGTAGTAATGCCATCTAAGTAGAATTATTAGAAATTGTTTTTAATATTGTTAGATTTATCGCAAGAAAGTCAATTAATACTGGACTATTAATAATAATGGAACACGAGCGTTTAACATTCAAACCAGAACTGAACTCTTTATTTATTGGTAACCAAGCAGACAACTCGACGCTGTTGTCAACGACACGTCACTTAACACTCTTCCCGCTCCTCTTCAAAGGGGGCCAACCGATCATGGTGTACAACCTTCAGCTTCCCTGATGTAGTACGAATTCTGAACACTACGTCATTGAGGACAGTAACAACAGTACAAGGTCCTTCCCAGTTGCGTTGGAGCTTGGGGATTAGCTTTTTCCAACGTCTAGGGTTGTAAAACCAAACTCGGTCCCCCGGTTTGAAAATGTTGACTTTCATCCGCAGATCATATCGCCGACGCATTTCCTCCGCCTTGACTTGTAACCGCTTTCCTGCAATACTGTGAGCTTCCATTAAATTCTGACGAAGTTTATCCACGTATTCTGGCAAACTTGTGTCGTTCGGACGTCTTCCTAAAAGCATATGCACTGGAAGACGAAGTTCTCGACCAAACATCATACGAGCAGGCGAAATCGAGGTACTGGCGTGTTCAGAAGCTCTGTATGCCAGAAGTGCCACTGGTAGGTGCTCATCCCAATCCTTTTGGTGATCCGAAACCATCTTGGATAAAAGCTGCCATAGAGTCCGGTTGAGTCTCTCCACTAAGCCATCGCTTTGAGGATGCAGTGGTGTTGCTCGGGTCTTGTGTATCCCTAACAATTTTGCAACTTCTTGGAACACCTCTCCCTCAAAACTCTTCCCTTGGTCGGAGTGAATCTCCATTGGAACTCCAAAACGCGTTACTACGTGCTTCACTAAGGCTCGCGCAACTGTTGAGGACTTCTGGTCAGGTAACGCTATCGCCTCAGGCCACTTAGTGAAATAGTCTTGAATAGATACAATAAAGCGATTCCCCTTTTCTGATACTGGCAGTGGCCCCATGAGGTCAACACCTATTCGTTCAAACGGAGCTCCTGAAAACTTCATTTGAAGTGGCGCTTGTTGTCGACCTTGTGACTTCTCTCTGCAAACGGAGCACCATGCACACCAATTCCGGATATCTCGATGCATACCGAGCCAATAAAAATCTTCTCTCATAAATTTTGACGTCCTTTTTTCTGCCCAGTGTCCTAAATGATGCACTTGTTCCCATATTTCCTTTCTCCAAATCTCAGGAACCACAATTTGAAGTCTAACTTCTTTCCCATTTTCACTCTCCCATCTCCTGTACAAGCACCCGTCAACCAACTGCAACGAGCGACGCATATTCCAGTACACCTTGACATCTTCGGCATGCGGCTCAATTGCCTCCCGTTGTGGCCAATCTTCTTGTTCTAACCAACGTACCAGTACCCCTAATACTGGATCTTCTCTTTGAGCAACTCTCGTCTCCTCTGGTCCAAACATGCCTTCTAAACTACATCGTCGGATTACATTTGCTGCACCTAATTGCTCTTTTTCATCCCTAAGAGAGCAATAACGGCATTGATCTTTCAAGCAAGGACGCCTTGAAAGGGCGTCAGCATTTATATGTGACTTCCCAGGACGATAAACTACTTGTAGGGAATACGGGGCTAACTGCTCAAGCCACCGAGCCATCTGCCCATCAGGATTTTTGAACCCAAGTAGCCATCTCAATGAAGCATGGTCAGTTCTGACGACCAACGGGAATCCATTAGCAAGCCCATAATCTTCAAAGTGTCGAATTGCTTTTACCACACTAAGCAACTCCTTCCTTGTTGTACAGTAATTGCGTTCCGGTTTCGAAAGACATCTACTGAAATACCCGATTACTCTTTCCTGTCCGAGTTGTACTTGGGATAGAGTTGCTCCAATCGCCAAATTGCTGGCGTCTGCATCAATTATAAACGTTGCTCCCTGCTGAACATGGCCTAACACAGGGGCACGTACTAACTGACCTTTCATTGATGTGAATGCTTCATTGCATTCTTCTGTCCACAGCAAGGGAGGGTTATTTTGAGCTGTATAAAGAGGTTTCATTTTTTCAGCAAAATTTGGAACAAAGTTCCGATAGTACGCACACAATCCAACAAATGACATCAGCTCTTTGTCGTTGTCGGAACTGGCCATTCTACAAAGGCTTTGATTTTTTCCGGGTCAGTGTGGATTCCATCGCGTAATACTCTATGCCCCATATAATTCGCTGTAGTTTGAAACAGCGCTGTCTTCTTTGCATTTAGCTTTAGCCCTGTCCTCCTGAGAATAACAAAGATACCTCGCAAACTATGAAGCTGTTGCTGGAAGGTCTTAGTGTGCAGCAAAACATCATCAAGGTACACACTTGCTACCCCTTTACGTAAGAGCTCCCAAAACAGCTTGGCCATGGTGCGCTGGAACGTTGCTGGAGCATTACAAAGCCCAAAAGGCATAACCTTGAACTGCCATAGACCACATGGAGTACAAAAAGCTGTTTTCTCTTTGTCTTTCTTTCGTAAAGGAATTTGCCAATCCCCAGCCTGGAAGTCTAAAGCAGAAAACCACTTGCCCTGATCAAGGCCTCTCAACAACTCATCTATTTTAGGTAAGGGGTGCGAATCCTTCTTCGTGACTTCATTTAAACGCCTATAATCCACGCAAAATCGACTTGATCCATCTTTCTTAGGCGCAAGGACGATTGGGCTAGCCCATGGACTTTGTGAAGGTTCAATCACGCCTGCTTCCAGCATTTCTTCTACCAATCTATCAACTTCTGGTCGCTTCACTGGAGCCACCCGTCGTGGTTGCTGGCGAATCGGACGTGCGTTACCAACGTCAATTCGATGTGGTTCAATCTGTGCCGAACCATACTGCACAGGTCCTTCTGCAAAAACATCCTGATATTCAGTTATCAGCTTACGGGTATCTTCATAATAATCTTGTGGGATGTTTGTGACACATCTTTTTCCACAAGGCTTCCAATGCAGGTCCCAAATCCTGTGTCTCAGTTAACTCTGCAGCACCTACAATCGGATGCTCGATTGGAGTGTTCAACCGAACTCGGTGGCTCCCAATGTGCATCCAGCCATCTTTCAAGTCGAGAATACACCCGTGTTGAGCCAGGGAAGTCGAGTCCAAGTAAGCACGATTCCTTAATGTCTGCAAAGATGACTGGGTGTTCAAAACACAGCTCTGGACCTAGTTGAAGCAGTGACCACTCGTCCACTGGTTGTAATGGGTAGTCCATTTGCAGCAGTTAACGTCTGAGGTTCAGGTAGCGTCACTTTTCCCATGGCTACTCCTATATCGTTTCGAACTACAGTAACTGTTGCTCCTGTGTCAACAATCATGATGCACATTTCTCCCCCCACTGAGCCTTGTATGCTAGCTGTACGACCCTGTAAATTCGTGGATGACTCATTGAGGGAGTATTCTCTTTGCACCAAGCTTCCCCTCTCTAAACTGGTGCTGATGCGTTTCCCGACGACTGGTGACACTTGCAGGTAGACGCTGGTGCCTTAGTTTTTCTTTGAGGACAATTTCTGTTCCAATGCCCATGGTGGCCACAGTTCCAACAGGCTCCTTTAGCCCTTTGGCATTGGCCATTCCAACTCGGTCTCTCGTCATGCTTAAGGCTATTGTGAGCCTGATCACGTTGGTGTACTGCCATAACTTCACATTCCTCCAGTGGGTCTGTACAATTATCAGTCTTACCACGGCATGCAGATGCTTCACTAGTGAATAGTAGGACGAATGCTTCCAGCTCTCAGTAAATTTGCTTCAACCCTCTGAGCATAGGCTAAAGCATCGCGCACTGTTGTTGCAGGAAAACCAAGAACCAACTCCCGAAGCCTGTCATTACGTATCCCTTCATAGAATTGTTGTAAGGCAAGGGCTTCAACAGCTAAGGTTGAACCTCCTGGTTGGGCCCGGCGAGCCAATACCATTAGGTCTACTCCAAACGTAGCTAGATCCTCTTTAGGACCCTGCAGTCTTGTCCTAAGTCTACTCATATGTAGATGTTCTTGTCCTTCACCCCCATAATGCTGGCGCAGCACCGTTATTATCTCATCATACTCTGGTTCTCCGGGGATTAGAGATATGAGGGTGAGGGCATGTCCTTTCAGTGCTGCAATGAGTTGTCCACGTTTGTCAAGTTCATCAATCCAACCATTAACTCTACAGACCCATTCAAATTGAAACAAGAAATCAGACCATGAGTTTGTGCCATCAAAAGTGCCAGGCCTAGTCATTGAACTGCGAGGAAGATGATGAACTTGGCCAAGCGCACCCCGGTGAATTGGCAATCGCTGACTCGCGGCCTCTTCCACCTCTGCTCCTACAGGTCTAACTTGATGGGTCACTGGGACGTCTGATGATCTTAAACAACAAGTAAGCTGACTTACTTGCTGTTGGAGAGCTACTACTGACGCAGCCAAACTCGGAAGGTCGAATTCTTCTGGCTCTTCTTGACGTCGCTGGCGAGTTTGACGTGGCATCTCAAAAGTAAAAACAGTTCGTCGCACTAAAATTCTTTATCACTTGCGATTGCGAAGATCCCACTTCTGACACCAAATGTTAGATTTATCGCAAGAAAGTCAATTAATACTGGACTATTAATAATAATGGAACACGAGCGTTGAACATTCAAACCAGAACTGAACTCTTTATTTATTGGTAACCAAGCAGACAACTCGACGCTGATGTCAACGACACGTCACTTAACAATATCTATCTTACAGACTGATTGTGCACTGGCAAGCACAGCAATGCGCCCAATTACTCATTCAAACCTAATTTATCGTAGTACCTCCTCTTTATAGTTCTTGTTGATTCGGGGAAACTTATATGACATTTTCTTCTTCAATACACGGAGACGTGTCCTAATTTCGTCGAAGTCCAGTGCAAATGACCAGCTGAGTCTCCCCCTTCGAATTGCTCACCAAACGAACGGTACCCGCCTGATGACCAGGATCTCGGGTCAACCGACCATGAAGAAAGAGGTAACGAACAGCTCCTCTCTTCTTACTTACAACGCTCTTGGTACACTTAATTAATGGATCGATCCGACTTCGAGAGAACACACACTCTCGGAGGCCCCACTTCGTGCGCTCCGATACCCGCATCTCTCAACGAGGAGTATGGGAATTTACGCCTCATCTGTCGCTTCTCCTTCATAAAGTTTCAAATCGTGTCTCTGGCCTGCAGTCTCATTTATTAATTGTATCTCCCCATCTAGAAAATGTGCTTTGCGAATATTATGAATGATTGAAAACGGGGAGGGTGGTTCCCACGATCTGTCAGCAAAGCCAAACAGGTCTTATCGACTATGGGAAGAATCTTGAGAGAGGTGACCTGCCAAAGTTCAAACATATCAACTTAAGTAATTATCTCGCCGAAGACTGTAAAAAACAGTGCAGTGGTCCTTTGAAGGGCTAGAATGGCTTAGCGCTTGAATCAGCCCCAGTTCATGATTCGCCTCATACAACTTCTCGCAAAATTAAAAAAAAAAAACCCAGGGTTTTTAACGTTATAATCCAATATCAACCGTTACCCTACTATTGAAACACTCCTGAGTGTAATTGAAAGATGATAGTTCGTTTTTTGTAGAGAGTAGAGGCGAGCAATGGAATGTCGTTTCAGTTGTTTTGCGGTAAAATTATACAACCCACAGCGCCGTTTAGAGGGGGAAAAGCTTTCCAATCAAGATGAAATCCAACACTGAATCGAATTCAAGAGTCAATTGCAGTTCTTTGATCCCTGGTTCGCTAAAGACGAAACTAATAATCAGGTAATCGAGATGAGTACGAAGCTGAGACCTTCTCCAACCTCTGTAATTGAACGCGGCTGCCTCCCCCACCCCTTCCCCTACTTAGCAGCCCTAATTTTCGTTATTACGAACCCCTATAAGTAGTGTAGAGCCTTCCAAAGTTTTTCCAAGTTTAATTTTAGACTTGAACGATGATGCTTGTGGCCACAGACAGGTGGAAAGTGCCACAACTTTGTTCGCGCTCTTGTGGATTAGTTCCCTTCTGTTTTAATTATAGTCGAAGACAACGCTATTATTGCGATCCCATTATCAAAAATCTCTTCCAAATCTGATTAGAACTAATTAGAAAGTTGAAGAAAGGAAATGGTAATCTTCTTGGGCGAAAGAAGAGCGGAAGCTAATTGTGAGGGAGAGTTGAGTGCCAGGCAGAAATGCTGTCGCTCCTCTTCAAGAAAAAGAGAAGTTATAATATTCGATTCCTGCAGTGCGTCTGAAGCTCTGGTTTTGATCTCGTTTATTGTGAGCTGGAGTTGGAGAAAGCAAACCCGGTTTGCGAAATGGGAAAGTTTAGCTTTGCGGTATCCCTCAAAGGAAAAATTGGAGTTCACACGTTTGATCTTTAGTTCGGATTGCGTAACTGGAGGTGCAATAATTGAAGTTCAGTAAAAGCGATGCCTTTATTAATTATACGGTCACGATCGAGGTTCCTTTTAGTCTGCTCAGGAACAATTAAGCTATTTAATTATTGTTTAACGGAAACCACTGTGTCTTCTCGAAGCTGGTACATCGTCGCTCATACTGACTACCATTTTGTAAACCCTAGGGATCTCGTTTATCAGCACCTCGTTTTTCCGTCCTGAAACATCAAATTTAGTGTCTTACTTTTGGTTGGGATCCAAGATGTTTTGACCTAGCCAGGTTTCTTGCCAGTCAAAATGATTCATTTTTACAGACCCGAGAACTCAGTTTACAAAGAAAAAAAGGTAGCTGGGGCGTAAATATAAGAAGTAAAATAAAAGACAAATACAGGCTATTATGATGGGGTGTTAGTTCATAGTTGGTGCGAGGGCGCCCACAAATTACGTTTGATTAATCTACTCACCTCACTGGTGGAAATCAGGAGGCCACAATACGATGCCAATCTACAATGGCATGACCAGTTGACTAGACCATGCCAGTTGTCGATTAGGGTAACGCTACATACCAATGTTGGTTGATCTGTAGCAGCCTAGTTGTGCCCTACATTTCCTTCATCCTGCGGTGTCCACATCCGTTACCCAAAACATCCTCTGCAAGGTTCTCTGAAGACGGGCGGAGGGCTCACACACACACACACACTTTTCAGACTGTCAACTGCAGACGTTCTCGTGCAGCGGCTAATTTTTAGCGTCCATTTATAACTAATGAGAAATACAAAAGTTGATTTATGATTACACTTCGTCCAGTTATGTACACTTCGGTGCATTTTGACTACGTGCTGTTATACAGAAATACATTGAATAATGATACAATTACTTTCGCTGTTTTCATGTTCCTAAATCATACAGCCCCTAGTCATGTCACTCGGACACTAACCTATCAACGTTTCTGAAATGTGGTATCGTATTTGACCAAAATTGAATAAAAAAATAAAACCATTGGTCGAATCAAAACTGTTTAGAAAACTCCATTAAAACCTAACAACTTACGATGACCAGCTAATGGATCTAATCTTCTATCCAGCGGATTGGTATGATGGACCTAGCCAAAGCCGAGAAATTATCAAGCAAAAACGAAGAGCTACAAAATATCATTCAATCGAAGTGAAATTTCTTATGGACGCTTTGAAAGGAAACGTGTAATCTCGGGTAATAGTTGCTTAAAGTCGAGCAGTTTTGTTCAATTAGATGTCGTAACAGATGCTCCATTTACTCGATATGTAGTAGTCGAGAACCAGCAAGCAGCAAGGAGAGACTTAAAAATTACGAGGGTCATCTTAGTCAATAGTACTTTCTAATGTTTTGCACGAGCGTGATTATGAGATATCCTGTACTTCCCATATAATGGATATTTATTAGAAGAGCCCTGGGGGTTAAGGGAGTGGGGACTCGAAACGAAAAACATGATTTCAGAAGATTTTAGATAGAAAGTATAGTGTCTTATTAAAACCCTAAAGTTGTCAATGCGCGTGTCTGATTCGTTCTGGGGAACTTCTTTCCCATTCTGATTTCCTCCCACTTCGAGTACATAAACGTCTTATATGTTTAAACCGTTGTAGAGGTTTCCCTGAGTTTCTGTTTCGTGTATAATCCACAGTTTTTAAACGCCGTGATGATGGTCATCTATGTGATATCCGACGTAGAATTTGATGTACCGAGGTTTTACAACTCACCGCAATACAATGACAAATTTCTAAGTTCATACACTTCACCAATCGCTATAGTAAAAGCTGTTGTTGAACATTAGTGCAACTAGGAGGTCGGGTTCTTGTTTCTGATCATTCCAGAAGCATTCAATGTATTTTAAAGTGAAATTTTCGAATATGGCCCACGAAGTTTTCGACTCACCAATTCTGATAACATGGTGCAGTTATTAGTGTTATTTGGCGAAGATTACATTATTTTCATAAGCTTCGTTTGAATGCGTGTAACGAAAATTACTAGATTATGGCCAAGGATCTACAAGTGTCCGTTTCGAAGTGATAAACGTCGTTGGTAATCGCATGTTCTTTTGACACGACTCTATTCTGACTTGCAAAAAGTCGAACGTTTCATCGCTCGCTACTAACGCAGCGTTTGGGAAGATCTTCTTCCTTTCTCCACTTTCTTTTCTGCCGAAAGCGAAAGGACTCTTTGCGTTCGCACATCAATTTCGTCATAACCAAGTTATTAGTTGGACAGTCCGGGAAGAGATTTTTGCAACATTAAGCCGACTTAAAATGATACGCTACCAAGTCCACAGCTGAGTTTGGTAACTACGGACAAACGAAGCTCTCGTTGTGCCCGATTGAAGTACGTTACATGTCTGCGAGCTCAGTCGAATGTAAGAACTCTCCAACAAACGACCATTTAGTTGTTTGTGGCTCTCGTAGAAAATTGCTACTAATTTTCAAGTTTACTGTGCAAATAAATTAGAAATGATTTCGTTCACTCACAAAATAATTGGCTGGTCTCCATTAAATGTAATGGAGCGTATATCTATTACTCAACTACTTCGCTCTCCTCAGTCTCGTCGATTTATGTTGAGCTGTATTTCGTTCATCAAACTATACAGATCATAATTGGTTCAGCTTTTATGGACTACGCCCTTACATTTTAAGCCGCTCATTACTGTTAACGAACGCATCATTATTTTCGTTCCCAGGAATTACTTAAACAACGGTCTCAAGGAGTTTGGGGCTGCCTTAAAATAGTTATGATCTGTTAACGTTACTCAATGAAAGAAGTAATTTAAAGAATAAATGCTATATTTGTAATTTTCATCGCTTTCTCGTGGAGCTCTGGCGTAAACATTTCCTGTCTGTGTTCCTGCATGTCTGAATCCGAAATCCTTTGGGAATGTATCCAAAAACTTTCTCACAATCTTGGTTTGCATTCAATCGGGCACTAGTTTACATGACTTTTCGACAAGAGCGAGCAGTGGCATGAGGCAAGTTCAAAGAGGTTTTCGCGCATTTCATTCCTACAATCAGTCATCCAACAATTGCATCTAGTTAGGGAGGTTGCAAAGTTTCCGCTACTTCACGACTTTTTTAAAATGACGAATACGATTGCGCCTATTATGAATTTGCATTGTTAAAAACAAATTACGTCTAATCTAATTTTTTTATTTCTTATTTGTTCCAGCCGAGAGCGAATTTTCTGCTGTGAGCATAATGATGAGGCAGCTGAAGGACAGCGGAGAGGTAATTTAAACCTAGCTACATAGTTTAAACATAAATATTTCTGATGGAGAACCACACAACTTTATTTAAAGCTACTAAGTAATGAAATACCCTCCAATGTGAACTGCGGAGAAATTGTCTTTGTTTAATATTAACTAATTTGATACAGCCAGGTTCTGATAACTGTGTTTGATGTGTAGCACACACCGATGTCCCAAAATAAGTGGATTGGGCTGACACAGGGCCTGGAGACAGAACGATAGTGTTTAGTTTAATAAAGCTACTTAATTGAGGCTACTAGTTTTCCAAAAACCAAATCTTTAATATCAAATTTATTTTGTTGGGATGCCAGGATATATTCTCTTTTATATTATATCCGAATGTCCTTGGTAAAGTGAAAATATAATGCTGCTGTAGTTTTGATTAGTGGTAAAGCAAAATGCCCTCCAAGCTTATGAGAATAGACTGGATACGAGAATTTTTTATCCTTCAAAACCTGCTTCGTACTGGACATCTCAACAAGGAAACTCAGCTTCGATATTTGCGATTGATTGAAGATAGAGCCAGTGTGCTCCAAAATTCGGCTATCCACAAAAAAAATAATCTTCTGGCAAATGAATACCGGGCTGACAATCGTAGGCACTACCACAAGCTGGCAGACCATACAACAGAATAGATTGCGCCAACGAAAAATAAATAGTTCTCATAAGCTTCGAGGTATTTGGCAGCTGCGAGAAGACATAGATGAAAACCCAATGTAGAATGTAGAATATATTACAAATTGTCAAAAATTGATCTGGAGAACCGAGAGCTGTCAAGCTCTATGCTTTGCTTCATAATTTCCTATTAACTGCTTTATAACCATTGGCGGATTAACAGCTTACCATAACCGGCAGGAAAGCCACACGAGTACTGAATAGAAATGTTAACATCTGCTGATTGAAAATTAAACCATAGTTGTGTAGGCCCCTCCTTTCTTTATTACCCTCATCTCAGCTCTTACTTCGCACATTTTCCTGTAGCACCAAAAATTGAACTGGGAGTTGCAACCCATAGACGATAGCGAGCTGAAATATCTCACAAAACTCTCTAGTTTCCGTTTCTTTTTTCATCTAGTTTTTGTGTATTTCGAACGTCATGATGAAAAATGAGAGTGAACATTTTCTTAACATTTTCGCAAACAAATTCCCTACGGAATTCTGGATTTCAGCAGTTGTAGATATGTATCAATTGTTGTACGTGTATCAATTTCTATGTTTACGTATGTGATGTACATTACTCTCGATTACTTCGGAAACGACTGAACTAATAAGTTCAAAATTGGAACAAAGATAGTTCTTTTGATTCATCGACTATCTTCATTGACCCTCATATTCTGATAACGGGAAGTTCTCCAAAATTTGAACGATTCGAAAATCATTAAAACTTTGAGCATGGCCAGAATAGATGCTTAGTCCGGAGTGTGTTTTGGTCCCTGAGAAAAAGTTGATGTTCTGGGGGATTACACGAAGAACCATAAACACACGAAGGAGCCTAGAACTTTTTAAAAAGAGTGCGTGTTGGAGTATTGTTTTTTAAGACAATTTATTTCATTTGTTGCGTATGTATGTTCAAATACCTTTTGCTGTATGAACGCATTTTGAACACATAAAAAGCGCTGAAAATCGACTTGTTGTGGCCTACTACATTCCTCGATCTGGGAATCGAACGTGGAGTGAAACAGTTATTTATAGGAGCGAAAAAGGCTGTAATTTGTTCGCAAAACCTCGAGAGAATAAAACTCCAAAACGTTGAAGAGTTTTCCAAGTTTTTTTCCTCTTTTTTTTCTTTTAATTTGGACGTATCCTGCAGAAGTCCATTCATGTTTTTTTGTTTTGGCCAACGAAAAGAAATGAGCCTTTTTTCTTACTTCGCGCCTTTGATTCCAATTATTTCCGGCCCTGAAGGCTACATTTTCCAGTGCGTGGTGTTCAATTGTTCGTTAACTCGAGCTCCGAAAAATCGGGGAACATTATGTCAGGATTCGGTTTGCTGAACATGACAAGTTGCTGGGGCGCTAGAAAATAGCGCTAACTACGGTCGTTGCCGCCGATAAGTCGAGAATACGTTGGCTTCGTTACTAGTTCGTCTTGGGTGTTAAGAGGGGAGGGAGGGGGGATGACAAATTAAAACAAAATGTGCGTTGCTGTTTAGTTGGTAATATAGAGTTGATTGTGCGTGTAACATGTCATGAACGCTTCTCAAATTAGTTATTCATGAAGTTCCAACCAGGCTGGTATTACTGCTGCTCTAGTCGGCGTGGTCAATGCTAGTGTGGAGTTCAAGCCGAGGCTTGGCTTAACGAATATCCACATTCTATTATTTTGTCGTGTTATACAATTTGGGTGTTGAATTATTTGCAAATTATGTGGCATCTGTTGATGATTGGGCCTTTTGTGTGTTTAAGCAAGCTCAGTAGTTGTGTGGAGTGTTTTTGGTATGGCACTAGTTGAGAATGTTTTACGAGTACACATGAACTGTGTGAAAATAGATTTTATTAGTAGCTAGAATTTATGTAGAGCTGAGAGTTGGGTGATGCGTCGCTTCAGATATTCTGACAGAGGTTCCACATAATTCCAAAATTCTACACCGGAATCTTGCCACGAAAAATGATGTTGACGTCATTGATAATGAGTAAGGAAAGAGGGGATATTTTTACAATACTTTTCCGTGGATTAGGAAAAGTAAAAGATGTAGGGCAGGAAAAAAACTTTGATGTTCAATTGATTCGTTACGAATTTTGGCAACCTTCTTGTAGCCTTGAACGAGCAGTTCTATGATTTAAGAACTACAGGTCAGAACACGGTAACCCTTCGTACAGTAACTTTTTTTTTGTCAATGCCTTGCTTAAATAAACTAATCGTGTCGTTACTGATTGAGCAAAGCCTTTCGCCGTAAAATATCTTCGTCATCACAGAAGGGTGTGCAATAGAAGGAAAAGAAAGGTGACGCTCAATAAATCCTTAGAACCGCTCCTCCGACGTCCGATGACAGATCAAACCAATAAAATGATGATTTATGCGATAACTGAAGGAAAAGGGAGGAGTTCTTTTCTGACAGAGGTTCAAAAGTCGTGCTCGAGCTCTCACGAAGTTGTCCCTACTGTTAACCGTTCGGAGGGAGGAGCCTCTGCGGATTCTTCACAATGAAAAACAACGGAACCAGACCGATATCCTTCGGGGCACGAACTGCTACTTACTTACATTGTTTGGAACGGCAGCTTTTCAACGTCATCGATCCAATTATATCCAAAAGACGAGTGGTGTGCCCTTGATATGGTGCGCTCGTTATAGGGCTTGACATGGCGCGGCCGGCAGTTGGATTGTGCGTGCTCATTATGGGTCTACAATGGCAATGCGTTTCGGACTTCCTTCGCAATTGGCCGAACCATGAAAACCAACAAATAAGGATAAAGGAGCTTATTCGGTTGATTTTAAATTACTACAGGTGAAATGATTCCTGTCGTCATGCTTACGTCTACACGTTTCAAACTTGCCTTACACTATGTTGAAAAAAGGATGTTACCGGCGATATAATCAACAAGTCGAAGCAGGTATCTGCGTGGTCAAATGATATTTGCCATGAGAACTCGGTGTGGTAAGACGGAGCGTGGATTTCACGTTACATGGCGTTTCACCACATTCAGGTCCTCCCACCAACGTATCCTCCGTCCAGGAAACCCAATCCTCAGTTTTTCCCTCCTCACGATAGCATTTTCATCATCCTACAGCATCGACTTTTAGTAAAAACTACCTTAGTAATGTGCATAAAAAGGTTTCGGGGACGCAGCCCTTCCGATGAAGCAATTTTTATAGATCGTCTTGTTTATCACCCTCAGAACTTGGGCCATATTTTAGGTGAAGTTTCTCATAGAAATCTGCATGAAATACTATAAAATACAACCTCTCTAATTCTTCAGCCCAATTATATTTGGTACAGGACTATTATCGGAGAATTTTCATAAAAAATGTAAATAAGCTGAACCAAAAAACGTAATGTCACATAAACAAACGATTTCTGTACAAAATTTGCGTTTGCTGAATTAATTAAGTTTTATCAGAGCTACACAACATCACCGGAGGAATAATATTCACAAGTGTATACAAACATTGATCCCCCCCGCAATAAGTGCGAGAAAACTTGGGTAGATCTCATACACATCGGGTCCCGCAAGTACTAACCTAGCATATATCCCATGAGTGACTGCTTCGACTTCGAGCTTGAATGGACCTCAAGCATTCTGCTAAAAAAATTGGAAGATACTGTCGTTTTGGCAGTTTCGCGTTACCTTTTTCGTAGATCGCCGGCCAGTTTGCTAGTTTCCTCTTAATGTTTACTGTTAATGTCGCCACTTCCGCCAATCCTACACTTAGATCACCCGATAGATCCTTTACGTTCATTAATATGCTGTTAACGTTGGTTTTTTTTTCATTTCACCATCTCATTCGTTATTTCGTTGCAGATTGACAACTTGAGCGCGCAGGCTCTGAACAACACCCGCAAATCCGGAAAGGAAATGATTTTCTTCAACCGAGTTCCTAAAGTGGGGAGTCAAACGTTCATGGAGCTTCTTCGGCATTTGGCGATGAGGAACGACTTCGGATTCCACAGGGATCACATTCAACGAGTCGAAACGATCCGCTTGGCTCCAGCCGAACAGGTAAATCATTCGTCTTTGATGCGACTGCGAATACTCATTTTTTTTAAACGACGACAATCCAGACGAAGAAACTGAAAATTGAATCGTGATGCGGCAATCGGCTCAGCTCTCTTAGGCACAAATCGTGGTTTCTAACTATTGGCCGTTGGTCTGTATCGGACGATCATCCTCGTTCAAATCACCAGCAAACTCGAAAAATGACCGCACCCTGATTGGGGATTTGTTCGATAAGACTGGCAGATTGGTCGGAGTGGAATGAAAGGCTAACACTCCCGCGGTCGTAAGTTGATTGCACGGGCTATCAAATTAATTGCTTAGTTCCGTGTGCGTGATGGGGGAAGGGATGGGTGAGAGAGCTGAGAAGGTCGTGTTTTCCTCTCGGCTGTTTCTATTTCCACACGAAATCATTTATGAAATGCAAACATCTCAAAAATGCAATTGCCATTTTTGTTAAATGGTACTCCACAGTTGAAGTGTATTACTGCTGCGAAATGCGCTTGCAAACGTTTCGTACTTTGCGTCAAATACACTTACAGTGTAACTCAAATTTCACCCAACAGACGTTGAATTATGGCATACCTTAAAAATACGATGATTTACCAGATAATGAGTAGTATCAAAATTGTGGCATCTTTCTGCGAAACTGAACTGGACGTCTCCAAATATTTTCCAGAATTGAACAAAAAGCGGATAATAAGCTCTGTTCAATACTCTGTCAAGTGGCTGAAACTATGTAGGGATGAAACTCCTCTGAGAAGGTTGTAATGGCCCACAGGGAAAGGGGATTTATATGCTTCCAAAAATTACGCTATGGAAGCCATCGCGAAACAAGTTGAAGTTGGAGTTGCTCAATTTTGTATAACTCCATCAACTTCTGAAGTATGTCTGTATGGGAAATTTCTGCGATGTCGAACTGCCTGGATACCATTCAACAGAGGGGGGAAAATGACACAGAAACTTTTCTTCCTCCTTTTTTTAAAGGGCAGATATTGAACATTGGTTTGAAATTGGTCCGCTTAACTCAAAACCAACCTTCCTGTAGCGAGTGGTTAAATGGGTATCACTGGATGAGAAAACAGGTATCTTTCACGCTCACAAATAGTAAGCCAAATGTCGCGTGGAATCCCCTAATTGGGCTAAAGGCGTTCACAATGTCTGTTGCCTGCCCGCTCTCTAATTCCCGTATCATCAGACATCACGTCCGACGCGTACAAGTACGGCTCAGTGAAGCAGTTCTCAGTCCTGCGTTGCGTCACGGCTTCAAATGGAGATGTCAACAATCACCGCTTACGAGACCAATCAATTAATTATATGTTCACTTTTGCTATCAAAACCAAGGTCCAGATCTTCATTGCCCTAAATGGATTGACAGTTGCAACGCCTCAGTGAAAAGAAAGAGAGAGCAGAACAGGTCCAGAAAAATGCAGAAGCGATGCAGACTAAGCGTTTCAAAATTACTAACTCGTTTAAAGTTGCCTTCTTGAGGCATTCAAGGCAGTGAGTTTGACTCACAGAGGGTGAGCCAAATCGTCTCGTCCCCACGCACCCCTCCATGTTTCTCGAATAGTATTTCATATTTCACTTATGGATATCTATCTATATCTTCTCACTAAAACGCATTCTGCATTGCCCATAAAACACAGGTGAAATTAGGGGAATGCCAACCAACCGAGTGAATAAGGTGGCATCTCACCAGAAATAGGGTCTTGAAATAAAATAATTCAGCAGAGCATATTAGAGATGCTCTAAAAGGTTTTAGACACAAAACTCTTATCAGAAAATACGGAATGAAACCAGATTCGAAAAATCTCTTTTTTCCGCATATACGAACTACTTCTTCTGGATTTGGGAACAACCGTGAGAACTTTCGCTTCCTAATGGTTCTAAAGTGTGTGAGTGGCACCAGCCAACTTCACCGGCCCATAAAACCCCTGGGGAAGGAAGGTGACTCCCTATCTTCGATAATCAAACGACTATTAGGTCGGAAGAGACGGCACGAAGACTTCAATCGACTACTTATCAGAAGAAAGATCAGCGGGATCCGGGGAGGCGACCTAATTTTATTTCGAACGTGCGCTGACGTCTCTCGTGCTAAATAAGTGTCAACGCTGTCTCTAGGCGCGATTAAGGGACGTAAGAACGTCTCTCACTTAAGTTCTATAAATCACGGAAATGCCTTTTATTTTAATTGCCTCTTTTTGTTGAAAATGAAGTTTTCTCAAGCGTGAGGTGTGGATATTACGATTTTCACAACATATTTTAACTACGCGTTTCGCCGCATTAAGCGGGTCAGAAGCTTTGTTACATTCTTCAACTCAAAGAGTAAAGAAAGTGTTGCAGTTAGACCTCATCTCGAGTTCTTTCAAATCTCAAAACTAATATTTGGTTACCTTCCAGCACGTGGACTGTGCGTCTATCTCCATAATCAAACATGCGGGAGAGTGGTTGAACCGTGAGCTCTTTCTTTCTTAGTGTTGTTCATTATTTTTCTGTGACGCAAAGATAAAATTGTTGATTGTTCCCATTGATTAAGTGGGAAGTGGTTAATTAGCAAAGTATAATTTTTTTAAATAACTTTTTTCAAGAATGCTCGACTGGTTGTTCGGCTTATTCGTAAATTTCTTTTACTTTGGAGCTCCCTCTCTAAAACTCAGCGAAGAGGCATGTTGCTTCAAGATGCAAAATGAGATGATTTACATTATCCTAAAGAGCTTACAAAGATCTGAATAAAACGTGCAGGTCTGAAAAGAAGTTGGCAGTTATAAAATCTACCCTAGAAAAGTTTCTCGGGCGTTATGTTGAACGGAAATACAAACTAAAATGTGCCAAACAAGTGTTTTTTCGAAATTTTCACATTTTTCCCAGCCACTGCCGGGTCTGTATTAACTAACGAACTGTCTTTGACGAACTTTCATTGCTTTCGGCGCAATTTTTCTCTAATCATTCTTTGAACGGCGAAGCCAATCGATATCAAAACAGATTATTCCTTTTTATTTAAAAAAATGGTTACAAGGACTTTGATTGGGCTCAGACTGCTTTTTAAATCATAGTAACATTTCATGGAAAAGCATTGAAATACGATACCGTGCGCCATGGAGTTTAGTCCTTGAGGCTGAGTGAAGGGATACGTCGTACTGGATCTTCTAAGAAGTAATTGCCCACGCTGTTCATTGATCTTGCAGAACTCAGAAATCCCCCTAGTTTTCACTTGCTGATTAGATGCACTGAACAGAGGAGGAATAAAAAGGCTGAAGGGCAAGAAAATTATGGTTGAGTGTTGGGTCGATTGATGATGGAACTGGATGAAGTAATGTGATGCTGTCACTGTTCTGATGCTACTAACCAACAAAGTGGTGCTCCTTCACCTTACAGAAGGGCAAGACGCTAGAAATCTACTATAGGACTGTGTGGAGAACAAAACATAGGTATTGACTAATTGGAGACACCCTGTGAGTTTAATGAAAATAGTTAGGGTCCCTTTCTCAACAGGTGAAAACCCCCGTTTCCCCTTACTGGCCTCCATCTCCGTACGCCAAATTTTCGTTGAGATATTTACGGAGAACGAAAGTTAGATACTGATTAGTACAAAATAATTTGAAAGTGTAATCAAAACCGTAGTGGCCGTTTTCGAGAAAAATCGTTTTGATCTCTCCCCCTTCCTATAGTCAATACAAGTGCCATATCCTCATTTTTTAAGGTTGGAACAAAATCATAAACAAAATGAGATAAGAACCAGCTCACTCGGTCCTATCGGTGATGGACTAGTTAACTGATTCCACCCGGTGTCGGTGTTATCCAATGATGCCTTATGAGCCTTAAACTACAGCAGCAATGTGATGTTAATCGTCGATTTTTTCCCTATTTCCTCAGATGGGATTAGCAGCAATGGTCAACAGTTATTCAACTCCGTCTGTCTACATCAAGCATATCTGCTTCATCAACTTCACGCAGTAAGTTAAACAATTAGTACGATTACAATGTCATTATAACGAGTTCTAGGCTAGAAGCCGAAATTCATCATAAATTATAACACATTAAAATGCAATAGCAAGTCCTTGAACAAATTAACATACGTTGCTTTGCAGTTGTTCAAGTAGACAACTTGGCCCAATAAAGCACTACTTTATGAGAGCATGCGGGGTGTTGTCTAAAGGAGTTCATCATTAAAGTTTTTGCGGGACAGTGGTGTGCGCATGGGCGAGTAGATTGCTAGTTGATCTTGTGATTCGAATAAACCTTAAATAAACCACACTCAGAGACCTCTTCATGATCTCCATGACCGCTCTGTTACGCTCATACGTTGAAAATAATTATTGAATTCGGGTAACTAGTTCAATTTTTGAAATCAGTTGCTCACTGGTAGTTTCGCACGTGGTCGTTAAAGTCAATAAAAAGCCAGTGCCCTACGTGGAAGTGTTCAACCTACACAGTGTGCCAAATGGTTCCACTGTATGAGAACCCATTATGCTAGCTGTTTTGAACACAGCCAATACATCATAAAATAGTTCAAATAAAATGACAGAAGAAAAAATATGTCGATGGTATAAGCGTTATCATGGCCGCGTCTGAGTTTAAAACCAAACAATATCTTTCCTCTTTCGTCGTGTTACGGTTATATTCACCAAAATCCTTCTCAATGTTTTAATTATGAATCTCTTCATTTCCGTCAAATGAATTTTCATAATTCTCATTTCCCACCAATGTTAATACGAACACTGTTTTCGAATTCATTGACGGAAACTTTCGAGTGCTCTCAAATCTCCCGATCGCCACAGGACAGGATGTTGGAAACGTTCAGCGCTGGGCGTTTTCCCACAGGAAACTTCCTAAGATCTTCCTCCAACAGTTGTGTTGAGATTAGGTGGGAATTAGCCTCACATCTCACGGGAGGCGTAGTGCGTCAATTTTTCACGGTAACGAGAAAACTAATCTGATTCATCTCCGGGTGGTCTTGGTCACGTCTAAAAGCTAGGCACATTCGTATATGTTTGTACTCTCGTGAACACCCACCCACGGCGTTCAACATCCGAGAAACCTCTCATTAAAAATAACGTATTCAAATATCCATCATCGAAACTCTGTGCTCTGCTTCCCCCGAACGCGGGTGCCAATGAAGAATAGACTGGTGGGGGCAGTGGTAGAAAGACTGATTAGTGAAACGTGTTTCTTCGGAGTTACAAACTGTCGAAAATCTACCCTTCATATTTTTAGGGGATGAGAAGGGTGGAGAGAATACAGAGCTGTTGTCAGTGCTGTGGGACGAGCAAAAGAATGTTGAAGCTCGTTGACAGTTTGGATTGTATGTGTAAATAATTGCGGCATCGAGAGAGAAAGGGAGACAGCGAGTGAGTGAGAGTGAGGAAGAGAGACACTGTTAATTAAAAGGCAATTAATTAAATCAGTAGCTCGTATATATTCATCGGCAGTATTAACCATCTGAAGTAACCGCTTTGATGCTTACATATGTGGTGGGTACACAATGCAGTCCACATTATAGAGCATACCCGACATTAATTGCACACTATACTCTCCTCATTGAATGAGACGGCTCATAAAAATGTCATCAGCATTCTCCGGGTCCAGGTCGATTAACTATGTAAAAATAAGTCAAGTGTAGGCAGAACGGCTGAGACTTACTGCCTCTTTTAAGTATTTAGGAAGGGAATTGACTTTGTTATAAACTAAGCACTGGGAGCTCCTTATCTTAAATTGAGGGTAAGACTAGCTTTGGGATTAACAACGTTTCCATGGATTTGAAAGCAAGAGGAGTAGAAATGGTATATTGCTTATGGGCAATATTGGAATTTTGGTGATAGAAAAAGGACTAGACTCTTTAAGAAGAAAACCTTAGTCTTTCCATAATAAAGCATCAACTGCATGAGAGCATGATGAAAGTTAATTTGGCCCCATTTAGCGCTGTTGACCTCGCCAGTAAAATTCGAAGTTGGCGCCTCGTGTAAAATCCCTGCTCCGGAAGTAACGAGTAAAGTGGTGTTCATCCTGACTTACTGTAGCACAATATTTTATCGAATGCACGACAATTTCACGTTTTACCGATTCTGTACAGGTTTGGGCTCCCAGAGCCGATCTACGTAAATCTCGTGCGAGATCCTGTTGAAAGAGTTATATCGTGGTACTACTACGTGAGAGCGCCCTGGTACTACGTCGAGAGGAAACAAGCATTTCCCGACATCCCTCTTCCAGACCCACAATGGTTGAAAAAGGTAAGAATCGTTGAATTTGTTCTGCGGCTTTTTCTTTTAACAAATATTTGCACACATTTACCGACACTTGATGTGGGTATTCTCGGTTTGCTAAGGCCAGACAAGTGACCTTTTTTCATAGAAATGAAGCTGTTATGATCTTGTCAAAAAAGTGAAAAGAGTACTTTTGAAAGAACGAGTTTAGAAAATTCATCAGTACCGTAACAAATTTTGAGTGGGAGCATATTACTCATCCATCATTAAAAGTGAAACAACACCAATATACGTACACTGGATTTATTTTTAGATTTTAGATTCGAACACCTGATGAAACCAACCCGAAGTGCTGCTATTACTCCAAATCTGCTTTCCACTCATCATATTAACTTCTAAAACATAACTTGACGGTCAGCTAATGTGCCGGAACACATTAGTATGCTGCTACTTATGCCACGACCTTAATTGAAAATCAAACGTACAGGTAATTGATGGCCCGTCGTTCGTATTTACAATTCAGGAATTATAGGAGAAACACTGTGAAATAGGTATACCAAAAATCGACGTTGTCAGTAACCGTCGAAATCAATATAAAATTGTAACTCAAATTTAGTGGAAATAGACAACCGTTCTTCCTTCGTTTTATTGTTGAATTATTACCGTGCAGTTTGCGCGTTGTACTACAATCTTGTTTTTTTTTGTCTATCAACGAGATTCATTAGAAAAAATCACTAAAATCACTTTTCGTCAAAATTTTTAATAATTTGTTGTGATTCTTTCGTCATTTTCTATGGTGGTCATTTAAGATTTTCATTAAATTAAATTGGTATCGCTTTAGATCGAAAAAACTTTGTTGATAACCTTGATAACCAACGTTAGTTTTGGACCAATTTTGTTCATAACCTCATTTTGCCGCCCTGTAGGCTAAAAATCGAGCCAATTTGGTACAGCTGTTTTCTCTGAAAAGCAACCTTAAACCAACATATAGACACACACGCTGTTTTCGGCCTCGAGAGCCTTGGAAACGTGAAGATTTGAAGAAACGTCAATTTTTTCCTGCTGATTACGTAACCTTCCTCTCTAATTCGTAGCGAGGAAAGCAGAATCGGAGCCATTGCGTACTCATTATTTCTCTAATGGTGATGGAACAAAACTGTATTACCGATTTACGAAAAAGTTCAAACCGAAAGACGAACGTCGATGTACGTACTTAATCAGAATTAATTTTTGGTCACTTTTGTCAGGGTATTTTACGATATAAACAAATAAATACTTGTTTCTAACTGTATACTCTGCGTACCCAATTAATGCGCAAGTATGCATTAATACACACTGTACATTAATTACATTGTAGTTAATTTTTCCTATGCAAATTCCTGCACCTCCTATTAAACGGCCAGGCTTTGAACTTGGGTGGCGTCGAGAGAGTTTACTATAGTGGTCAATGGGGGGTTATTTATCGTTAAAATCCAATTAATGTTTCCGTATTTTTCCAGGATTTTGAAACTTGTGTGCTGAGGGGAGACAGGGAGTGCCAATATTTGGAAGGTGAGACGAGAGAAGGTATCGGTGATCACAGAAGACAGTCACTATTTTTCTGCGGACACGGCGAAGCCTGCACGTAAGTCTCTCGTTCAATCTCACACGTAATTTGGTAAAAATGTAGCTTGAGATGTCGATGGAAATCACAATATAGAGAAACGCAATATTTACAATTTCTATAAATATCTTATACAAATTTTGTGTTAGCAACGCATCACACAACTTTGCTCAGACCTACATGCATTCAGCGATTTTTATCACCCTAGCGTTAAATAAAATCGATTTTTCACTCAGTTTGTACGATCTAGAACTCAAGAAGTGTTCCTGTCTCAGAAATGCTAACAATGCAAAGGGGCTTATATGGCTGTTGCTACGATGATAGTGCACAATGACAAGGTTAATGAGGTGAGATTCTGCTTCCCGCCAACGCAGGAGATTCCTTCATGGTCATAGAAAATATCAAGCCATCTGCGCTCCAAGCGTAGTTGGTTAAATGTTTGAGAAGAAAAGGGTATAAAGTAAAATCTTATGCATCGGTATTTGGCCCATTTAAATCCGACTTGTGAGACAGGGCAGTACTGCCCCCGTGTGCGATCAAAAGATCGCTTGACGTATGCCATCAGCCGTATCAGTCGGTGAACGATGAGTAGCGAGCTGTAAAGAGTGTGTAAAACCAGAGCTGGTGGTAAGTTAAGCATTAGTTAGCTGATACATGCCATTCAAGGCTGGGCCTCTTTTCAACAAGAAGGTCCACCCCCGCTGTAGAGAGTTTTGGTGCAAAGAGGCAGGAGCAACTCCATGTGAGGTGACATCAGCTGGATTTCCACTCCCTCGAATATGGTACCACCAACAAATTTGTAATCATCCTTCCTCACCCTATCACAGTTTCTGCTGCCAAGTACTTTGCATGAAAAATGACTGGGCCTATGCACCACCGCTCTGGTTTTACTGAAAAAGCTCATGTTAGCGATATTTACACTGTAAAAACACTGCCAACATTTTCTTCAAAGTTCTGAATAATGTAATGTGCTGCTTACGCAATTTTTAAACAATTGAAAATTTTCAAGGAAGAAAATATTTGGTTTTTTGATCACTATGTAGTTAGTTTTCGGGCAATATTGTTCTAACCTTTATTTTGGTATCACAAGACTAAATATCAAGTTTGAGCTGGTTTGGTTCCACCATTTTCTCCTAATCGCATTCACAAAGACAAGGTGTTTCCCAAACTCAGAATTCCTTAAAACAAAATAAGGCATTTGTTTTAAAAAAATTTCAGCCGATTACACAACTTTCCCCCTTACTAACACCTTACCTAAGGAATGTAACAATTCATTACAATTGCGTTAGTTACTGTCAGGTCAAGGTTTTTTTTAAAGAAAAAATTACGGATTTTGACAAGACTGTCCGTTGTTTGATGCTGGCGGGATTGGCAAAATGCACGCTGCAAATATCCTTTAAACCGGCGGTAGAAATTAAATTGATGAAATAATCAATTTTTCACACAAATAATCGTCTTAAGCATTGCGAGATATACTAAAGAACCACACCCGTGGTGCAATGATTTGATTGGCAGGCGGTATTAACCAAACGTTACCATAAATACCGCGATCAATGCCAGTCGACGGAATTAACGTACGTTCAAGTCGTCCATTTTAAGGAAACGCGTTAATAAAACGCTAATTAAATATGAACATAACAGTCGTATGGCAGACTGACCAAATTACCTACGTAATATCTATTCGAATTCAATATTTGTAGTTAAGGCTGGAAAACGTCTGTTGTGTGAGCTAGTGTGTTATAGATATAATAAACTCTAAAACAAAATAGTTCAACATACCTTTATGGTGTCTTATAGAGAACAGCTGCTTTTTCTGTCTGCTGATTGGTGCCACTATCCACCTCACTTTTTATCCATTTTTAAAACCCAGATATTCTGTCGTTCCCTCGACTCTGCAGTTCAAGTCTCTCACAGTTTCAATTTATCCGCGCATTTGTTACAGGCCTTTCAATACTGTTGGCGCTTTGCAAAGAGCTAAAAAATCCGTTGAAAGACACTACGCTGTCGTGGGGGTTCTGGAAGATATGAATTCGACTCTCACGGTTTTGGAGCACTACATCCCTCGATTCTTCAGGGGCGCCAACAGGATATATCACGGTACGTTACCTAAAATTATTAACGGAGATGCTGTTTCACGTATTTGTGTCGTAAAGAAGGCAGCATGGAGTGGCGCAGTGTCGTGCGTCAACAGGGAGTTCGTGACACAGGAGGCCCAACCAGCTCAAAATTGGTAACACTTTATCCATAGTTTTCTGTGAACTCCATTTATTCGAATTCCTTTACTTCCATACTCCCAATCCTACTTTCCAGCTTTCAAAATGTTAATTATACGCCCTGCCCTGTCACTTGCTCTGCAACCCAGAAATGTGGAGATACACGAAGCTGTCATTTAACCAGTCTCCTAGTGGAGATATGTTGTCCACGTATCACCTAGCAGTGGTATAAATCCGTGCTATCTGGGAGGAGTCCTTAATCTAGTCTTCCATCTGATCTAGCTATTTACTTGGGTGGCAGTTTCAAAAGGAAACTACGGCCACGTTTATTTTTCATGGCCTTCTTCCCAAACTGGGCGAAATGGTTGTCAAACGGTCCTCTGATGTCAATGAGAACTACTACGACGTACTAAGTTGGTGCCTCCAGGGAAACATTGCGGGTTTCAACAATGACGTCCGGCGTAGACATCTTTTAGTACACCCATATTGTGTTCATGCGAGCTTGGGGCCAAAAACATCTTAGAGGAACTGCAATATCAACATCCCTAACGTTTCTTCTAATATGGAAAGAAAGCTAAGCGTGGCTCCATTTTTTTCCTGCCTCCCTTTTGAAGAGCAACCCCACGCGTAGACTTCCGCTGAGTGAGGAACTGTCCGACCTGCAGATAGTCATTAAATAAATTAAGAAGGCTGCAAGAGATGGTCGGCTCAAGAGAAGATTTATGAAAATTTATTGGGCTTTTAGGTTGCAAGGGCTCTGTTATGATCGCCTGTTGTCCACAATGTGATGTCTGGCTCGTTCACGGGCCCTTGCTGGCCTCTTGACTTCTGCATCTGCGAGTACATAGGCACTGCCGTTGCGTGAAACAGCCTAAATGTTCACGATGCGCTTGTCATTGAAAAGTGAAACCAGTTCTGAATCGGGCAGGATAAGAGAAAAGTGGATTATTGAAAAGAGCGAGGGCAATCAGCATGAAATGACACCAAAGCTCAATCAAATACAACTAAATGAGTCAATATGACCCAGGATCAGTAACTAAGGATTACACATTCCTTTCTAAAATTTATGTCTCCTTTTATATGTCTATACTGTAAATTGTCAAGATATTTAGTCTAAGCTAACTCTAAGCCAAGATATTTAGTGTGTTTCTAAGTCGCTCTCTTTTCGTTCTCTTTTCTCCTGTTTTCTTTAATCCTGCGTTTTTCGTGTACTTACCTCATCCTGTGACTTTTGTGACGACTGTACTCCGGACCTTCATACGTTTTGTCACCCCAGAGCCTCAAATTTCAGTACTGATTTTATTCTATTTTATTTTGCAGAGGAGATTGAAAGATTCAGACGCATCAACAAAAACGCATTCAAACCTCCAGTCAGCGAAGAGGTCAAAGAGCTCGTCAGGAGAAATTTCACTCGAGAAATAGAATTTTATCACTTCTGCCGACAAAGGTTACACAGACAACTCCTGGCGCTGAAACTCCCAGACACGTACCGATAACGATACGACTCCAAGTTTTAGGGATTCTCTGGCAAAACGAAAGAGACCGAAAGAGAGTTGTCCGATTCAAAATCAAATTCGGGGCGTAGGCCCCCCGCGAATGAACTGTTCGATATTTTAATAAGTTAAGCGGTTAGTCCAGTGCTGCCGTTGAATTGTAACTGAGAGGAGCTATTAGAAATGATAACGAAGCAGTCGAGGACTGCACTGACACAACTGCTACCCACCGGATCCAAAATAACGACTATGGAAGAGGTTGTTTTTCTAAAAAGATATTAATTTAGATGATGCTGCTAATTACCATCATGTTTTGGACTGCTAGCAGTAAATGTGAAAGCGTTTGGCATTGAGGTATTGAGGTTTTCAGGGTGTAAACACAGACCGATTGAACGTATTTGTACGCCATTAGTGTTGTTAAAAACCAACAATATCTGCACAAATTCGGCGTGGTGGTTATTGAAAATACGTTGTTTCCGTTATTCGTATGGAGGAGCATTTATATAGGGGCATTGAACGCATCACAGTGCACTGGAGGTGTCTAGTATCATGACGTAACATCGAAACATCCGTTTTCTTCAAGTAATAGGATTTGAGCATGAGGGCTGAAAATTACGACTACTTCTGACAATTGACAAAATTTCTCAAATTATTTTGTATGAGGGGAAATTCCCATATAAGTACAAATATCGTCTTTTTAGCGTGTTATCCATAATTTTAAACTTTAAAAAAATGCTCAATTTAAACAAATTGAACATTTTTAAACCCCTTTGACCAGCTGACGGTTTTTGTTCATTTTTCATTTCAACACCACAGTTGTGTGTTCCAAACTGGTATTTTTTAATTTATTACTATTTTTTAATGGTAGCAACGATTAATTTATTTTAAGAACGTGATTTTCGTTCTTTGTTATTTTAAAATGATTATTGAAGTTCTTTTTAATACGACCTAAATCAAATGTAGGTCACTGCTGCTGTGTCTTTATTGAGAGTGAGGAAATGATTGAGTACGTGCAGTGCATGAGCCTGGTTGGTGTTTTAAGTCAGTTTCCGCCGTTCGATAAATTCTTGTTACGCTCGTTATTTTCGTTGCGTAAACGCAGGGCAAAACTCGACCGTGAACGCCAACCGAGTGTGTAGATGAGGGTTTGATAACTGTCATGTGCACGTTGGGAGAAGTGAGGTTGGAACTCAGCAATGAAATTGGTGGAGTGGAATCGCTTTAGAAAACAAATTGGGAAGACAGCCCCTGGAAAAGGGTGACAATTAAGTGTCCGTTTTAGATCTTTTTGAACTATCTGTCAATGACCTGGTAGCTCCCAATGCTCAGAAACAGACTGTCAACAAAACGAAACGTTGGCGTTAGTCGCTCTTACACCCTGGGCGAACCTCAATATCAACTCATGAACCAAGCGACTTATAAACCACAGCAATTTGTAGCTGATGCGCCTAATCTTTCAAAATCATTTTTTGTTCCTAGAATTATTGCAATCTCCTCGAGACGGTTCTGTTTTTGGATTTGTTGCTGTATAAATGTATTGTTGTAATTACTATTTCACTGTTGTTTGTTGTAATGAGATTATGATTTGATATACTCTGTTGCTGACTACATTGAGGCGATTGACCATGGCTCATTGCAGGCTGTCTAATCACGTTCCTTATCATTATAGGTACAGTGACAAGAAACGTACAGTGGATGGAATGGAAACGATTATTATTAGAGGAGAGTGACGTCAACAGAAACAGGATGTAGCATGGTGGATTGGCCTGATGTCGTTCCTTGGACCCATGTAGGTCAGCCAAGTTCATTTTGAAGGGATACCGTGCCAACATTATCTGGTTGATGCATCCCTTGAACATGTAGCCATTGAGTAGGTTCACCAGTTTGTGCTGTAAACTAATCCCTATCAGGCTGATAATGAACAGCCAACTGTCTCGGCTGTTGTATCACACCTTCTCTGTATTTTAGTGAGCCTATTGTACCCATGTATTGGTGTACAGAAAATTGCACCCAGTTACGTTCAAAAGTTGAACTTTGGATAGTTTTATGTAGGAGGGATGTTGCTTGATACTGGAACACGCAAGAATCAGGTTCATTGGTATGATGCTCCGATGCAATGAAATGCTGGGTAATTCCGTGGGACATTCATAAACGCTGAAATAGGATGTTTGTGAAGGTGGTAGCATTCCCCACATCCTATCTCCTCTTTAGGAAGCTGTCCAGTCTCCCAGCTGTATCACCGCCACCCATAACTCACTGCCCTGGGCTTGGAGGAGCGAGGACGCCTGGTCGGGGATTGAACCCAAGCCCAACCATGCACTACTATTTCTATGTGAGAAAACAGCGCCCTGAGAATACGAACGTTTTGTGGCGGGATTGATCATTCTTCGTCTGCCCACACTTACAGCAGAAATAACGTTTTTTTCCTGCCCACGCTTCTCGTAAATAATTCAAAAACTGTACATTTCGTGTGAATATATTTAGTGTCGATTGATTAGCTGTGAGCTAAGGTTTGTGGCATGAGGGGGACTGTTGTCCTGTGGACAAACCGATTAAAGGAAAAAAAATATGTGAGGAGGGATTCAAATCGTGACGAATTGAATGGGATAACGAGTGCTGAGATCCTCCGCTGCTGAGGTTGTCTGTCACTTACCAACCCCCTCTTTCAAAGAACAAGACGTCTTGAGTGTTGCACGTGGAGTACGTCATAAATGTCAGTAGATATGAATAACTACACACACGATTGAATTTACATGTAAATAAAAAAAAAGGTGGTTAAACTAATTTCAAACTCTTGTTGTACTTACGAACGACCTTTGAATGGGTCAACTCCTTACAGCTCGTTTGGTGGCGAGAAGTAGTTGTTTTCCTTGATCTAGAGCAGTGATTCTCAGCGTTCTTAAAGCTGTCTCAACTATGTGAAAATTCTGGTAATTTGGGATATGGGGCACAATGAAATGACAGAGGATGAGATCGATGCTAAGCAAAAGTCTTGTTGACTCGAGTTCTGTCATAAACTAAACCACGTCTAATATAATCTTCATGGTCCCTGTTTGGATTAAAGCCGATTGACTTAGAAAGTGTATTTTTGAACTTTGAACGCGTAAGCCTCCTCTCCAACCAAAACACAACCTTTGCCTCTCTGCTGCTCAAACTAACGAGCGGTACTGCCCCCCCCCCCCTCTTGGTTGAGAACCAACGCTCTGGAGTATTGTGATAGAGTTAGTTGTAAATACACTTTTGTAAATCATAAATTGTACGTACGTGTTATCAAAGAGTATTAGGCCACTCAATTTACCATGGTGCATTGTTTTCCTATTTTTTCGTTCTTTAAGCCTTAGTTTGCGTCAGTTGATTGAGATTGACGCAGATGATTGATTCGTTGACTACACATTTGTCGTAGTTGTAAATTATTTTTCGAATGAATGACTATATAAAGCGATATTATGCGTTTGTACTCAGTGCAGTTTCTTGACCTATTCATCGTTTTACCTTTGGTTTATTATATTTTTTCCAACGTCACTAACAAAATGCAACTTACCTTATTCACTGTAAGTTGTGACAGTGCTAAACGTCAACGCAAAACTGTGCTTTTAACAATGGTTCAACAAGCTCATAGAGGTCAATTGAATAATTGGGCAGGCTGGGTCGTTTAATGGCAAACAATTTGGGGCCAAGGCTGTTCGTTCCCTGGCTTCTTCTGAGGGAGGCAGAAGGGGGGCTACTGTATGGAGCATGTTGGCTGACTCGTTGAAAGTATAGCAGTACCCTAGAAGTGGCTGAGTGGTCTCAGAGCCAGCTGTGATGGTCGCAGGTGTCATCCCCATTTATCTAATGACCACAGAAGGCTGTGCCTAAGAAGAGCCGAGGGGCTGGGCCCAACTACGAACAAGGAGGAGTGCCATTAACGTTACGAGCATGGCAGGTTCAATGGGAGGCGAACACACAAAATGGGTGAGGTAAACTTCTAGTTCTTCATGGGGCTCAGGGATTTCCGGAGCTACAAAATGAGGAACCCTACTGCAGGATTGGTGGCCAGTCCTGTGTGGCTCGTTTGCATCTCAAGTGGACCAAGCCCTGCCACAGCCTGCAGCGGGCGTAGAAGGGGTAGTAGAGGAGCTCTAGCCAGCCACGGTCGAAATAAGACGCTGGAGAGCGTAGGGAGTGCGCAAGGCCATTGAGCTTTACGAATTTCTAAAGTTACCGTACCTGTTAGGTGAGTCCGTCTCCTCTGGCTTGTGAGTTACTGTGGGCAAGCGCTTTCGATGTAAAGACATCATCGTCTGGCCGTTAAGTCAGTACTGGAGTCAGTCAGTTGGTCGTGGTCTTTATATACAAAGAGAAAGGTGAAAGGGGTGATGGAGCGTCGGGGAAGGGGCGGGGAGAGGAGGTCATGTACCTCAGGGGGAAACCCCCTAGAGATAAATGGGACGTGTTGGATGGTCTGTCAATTGTGGAATTTACGTCTTTTTTGTGTACTTTATTTTCTGCTGGTTACTCTAAAAAAACAATAAACAAATTATTAAGACAATATGACTCCAAAACAAACGACTCAAAAACAGAAAATACACAGACTTTAACAAGACGCTGCACATTCACGTACACAGGACCACAAATATACGGAATAACTAATATCCTCCGAAAGGAAGGTATACAAATTGCATTACGTACGGACAACACACTTAGAACCAAACTAACTGCAAAGACTGAAAATACAGACCCACTCGACCAAAGTGGGGTGTATAAAATAACTTGTACTTGTAAAAACGCATACATAGGACAGACAGGACGAAAAATACGGACCAGATACTCAGAACACATTAAATCTCTTAGTAGGAACAAAGACGATTCAAACTTTGCCAACCACCTCAAAACAACTGGGCATGAACCCACCAAAATACAGGACTGCACCATCTTACTACACAAACAATACAAAGGACGAAAACTGAACATATTAAAAAACATGGAAATTTATAAACAAAAAACTTCAATGCACAGATCATAAATGAACACATCAACACAAAATGCGACACCATATTCACACCACTCAAAACACGACACAAACGAAAACAACCAACTGACGGATTTACAGACCACCCTACACAAAAAGACTTAAATTCCACAATTGACAGACCATCCAACACGTTCCATTTATCTCTAGGGGGTTTCCCCCTGAGCTACATGACCTCCTCTCCCCGCCCCTTCCCCGACGCTCCATCACCCCTTTCACCTTTCTCTTTGTATATAAAGACCACGACCAACTGACTGACTCCAGTACTCACTTAACGGCCAGACGATGATGTCTTTACATCGAAAGCGCTTGCCCACAGTAACTCACAAGCCAGAGGAGACGGACTCACCTAACAGGTACGTTAACTTTAGTAATTTGCCTACTGGCGGACATAACCCAATTTCTTTAATACCTTTACGAATTTGTCAGGATCACAAAAGAATAAAGGAGGTGTCCGATGAGTGACAGTGTCCGGCTCCTTTAGTGACGCAGGGGAAGCCCTGGTGGGAGTAGAGACCAGCGATAAGTCGACACCCTTCGGTTTTCTTACAGTGACATGTAGAGGATCTGTGCGCTTATGCACATAAATAAAACAATCAAAGTCAGTGGTTGCAATTGAAAGAAGATGGACGGACAAAAACTGCTCATGATTGATGTCCAATGTGCAGATAAACACCAATAACGCCAAAATAACAGTATGAACTAGTCGTTTGAAAACTAATTCAAGTACTCACTGTGATCAAAACACGAAATGCTTATTTTTTAAAACCGCAATAATGATGTCGATCGCATTTCTTGTATGAACAGTTTCATATGACATGGTAGAACTATAAAATTGTCATGTGTGGAAAAACGATGAGAGGGCCACGGCAAAATATTTTTAAAATCCATGTTGGTGCTGTTTCCTTTCTCATAAATCGCTCTCGTATAAAGCTAGTGTTCGCACAAAAATCATGCTGGTGCTCGTTGAAGATATAAGTTCAATAACGATCATAAAATAGGAGCAACTCTAGAAGTTCCGGAATCCCAGCTTAATTGATGTGCACAATCACAGTTTTTACACTAGATTTCAAGAACAATAACACACGACGAATTCCTTCGAAAGAAATCATTCCATTAACCGCATGACAAACATTAAATGACCTAACCTGAGACATCTTTTCTACGACGAGCTTCGATGTTGGTGTGATGACAGGTCTGTTTCCTTATCAAAATGACTTCAACACTCATAAACGGTTTGAAAATCAGGAGAAGTAACAGGAGATTGGAAGTGAACATGAGCACGCTCGAGCGTAGCGGTTCGCCTATCTTGAAAACGTCAGGCGCGTAAAAAATAATGAGGTGTGTCTGCGAAACCTAACGCCCTCCGGGTTGCCTATCTTCATGATCGAAGGCTTCCCATCAAAAGCCCTAGGCAGTAGGAAGGAAAGTTGTGTACTCGGCTGAGGCCTACTGAGTCTGAAAAACACCATTTTGGTTAAAACTGCCTGTGTACTCATCAAAAAATTACTGAACCAAAACGGCTCAAATATCATATGTAGCCAGCACATTATATGAACGTCAAAATAAGGGTAGAAGCGAAATCAGCCAAAAACTAACTCTACTTACCTAAACACCTCTTTTTTTGACTCCAGTAAGTAGAAAGGAAAGTTATGTAATCAGCTGAAAAAATTGTGAGTTCTCTTGAGATCTTAAGTTTTAAGGTCTACTGAGCCCGAAAAAACACAATAGTCTGTGTGTGTGGGTCTATGAACGCAATTGAGAAAAGGAAGCTGTGCCAAATCAGCTCAAACTTCACATCTAGCCCCCGGGTCACCATGGGACCCCATAATGAGGGTATGAGCAAAATTCGCCAAAGAACTAACTATAGTTATCATAGTGATCAAAACCCTAAATTTTTTTTTTCTCGTAAACACTAACGATTTTACTAAAGTTAACGTACCTGTTAGGTGAGTCCGTCTCCTCTGGCTTGTGAGTTACTGTGGGCAAGCGCTTTCGATGTAAAGACATCATCGTCTGGCCGTTAAGTGAGTACTGGAGTCAGTCAGTTGGTCGTGGTCTTTATATACAAAGAGAAAGGTGAAAGGGGTGATGGAGCGTCGGGGAAGGGCGGGAGAGGATCATGTAGCTCAGGGAAACCCCCTAGAGATAAATGGAACGTGTTGGATGGTCTGTCAACCGTGGAATTTAAGTCTTTTTTGTGTAGGGTGGTCTGTAAATCCGTCAGTTGGTTGTTTTCGTTTGTGTGCAGTGTTTTGAGTGGTGTGAATATGGTGTCGCATTTTGTGTTGATTTGTTCATTTTATGATCTGTCCATTGAAGTTTTTTGTTTATAAATTTCCATGTTTTCTAATATGTTCTGTTTTCGTCCTTTGTATTGTTTGTGTAGCAGGTACAGTCCTGTATTTTGGTGGGTTCATGTCCAGTTGTTTGAGTGGAAAGGCTTTGAATCGTCTTTGTTCCTACTAAGAGATTTAATGTTCCTGAGTATCTGGTCCGTATTTTTCGTCCCTGTCTGTCCTATGTATGCGTTTTTACAAGTACAAGCCATACACACCACTTTGGTCGAGAGTGGTCTGTGTCAGTCTTCTGCAGTTAGCCTGGTTCTAAGTGTGTTGTCCGTACGTAATGCGCAATGTATACCTTCCTTTCGGAGATATTAGTTATTCGCAATATGTTGTGGTCCTGTGCGTGAATGTGCAGCGTCTTGTTAAAGTCTGTGTATTTTCTGTTTTGAGTCGTTTGTTTGGAGTCATATTGTCTTAGTAATTTGTTTATTGTTTTTAGAGTAATCCTTATTTTCTGCGATACAGTATTTATAATATCAAGGTCTTTTTTGTAATTTTGTTCGATAGTAGGATCGTTTATTTAGTCTCGTATCATGTCTGAATGCACTTAGTTTATGTTGTTGTGGGTGGTTTGATGTAAAATGTATGGTCGTGTCGGTAGCGGTAGGTTTTCTAAAAATGTCGTATTGTAGTTCGTTGTCCAACCGTGTGATTTTTAGGTCCAAGTAATTAAGAGTTTTATTTTGTTCTTTGTCCATGTCATATTGGATGTTATGGTGGATATTGTTTAAGTCCTTTAGTATATCGTCAGTGTTATCACGGCCTAATATGCAGATGATATCATCTACATATCTGGCGTAGTGTTTGATATCGTGTTTTGTCATAAAGTATGGATGTGAGTTTCTTCGTAATGCTGTAGAAATATTTCAGTTAATATGGACGAAGTAGGGTTTCCCATACCTAATCCATCTTTTGGCTTGTATATGCTATTGTTAAATTGAAAGTAATTTTGTCCGAGTGTCAATTTGGTGAGGTTGGTGACGTTTCTAGTGGTTGTCGTGTCTATTTGCCTTAGTTTGGTTTGTAGTATGTCAATGGTTTCTTTTATTGGTATGGAGGATATAAGTTTTTATATCAAATGATACCAATCTAGTGTTCGGAGTTATGGTTCGTCTTTTAATCTAGTGGTGAGTTCTTCTGTGTTCATATGTATCTGTTTGGTAATGTAATGGTACTTTTTAGCATTGTTGTCAAATATTTTGAGAGTTTATATGCTGGTGCAGATGTGAAGTTTATGACTGGTCTGATGGGTGTATCCTTTTTGTGAATTTTTGGTTGTCCTTTGAGACCAACCACTACTCAGTTGAGTAGTGGTTGGTCTCAAAGGACAACCAAAAATTCACAAAAAGGATACACCCATCAGACCAGTCATAAACTTCACATCTGCACCAGCATATAAACTCTCAAAATATTTGACAACAATGCTAAAAAGTACCATTACATTACCAAACAGATATACGATACGCAACACAGAAGAACTCACCACTAGATTAAAAGACGTAACCATAACTCCAAACACTAGATTGGTATCATTTGATATAAAAAACTTATATCCCTCCATACCAATAAAAGAAACCATTGACATACTACAAACCAAACTAAGGCAAATAGACACGACAACCACTAGAAACGTCACCAACCCCACCAAATTGACACTGGACAAAATTACTTTCAATTTAACAATAGCATATACAAGCCAAAGATGGATTAGGTATGGGAAACCCTACCTCGTCCATATTAACTGAAATATTTCTGCCAACATTACGAAGAAACTCACATCCAGACCTTAATGACAAAACACGATATCAAACACTACGCCAGATATGTAGATGATATCATCTGCATATTAGGCCGTGATAACACTGACGATATACTAAAGGACTTAAACAATATCCACCATAACATCCAATATGACATGGACAAAGAACAAAATAAAACTCTTAATTACTTGGACCTGAAAATCACACGGTTGAACAACGAACTACAATACGACATTTTCAGAAAACCCACCGCTACCCACACGACCATACATTTTACATCAAACCACCCACAACAACATAAACTAAGTGCATTCAGACACATGATACGGAGACTAACAACGATCCCACTATCCGAACAAAATTACAAAAAAGAACTTGATATTATAAATACTATCGCAGAAAATAACGGTTACTCTAAAAACAATAAACAAATTACTAAGACAATATGACTTCCAAAACAAACGACTCAAACAGAAAATACACGGACTTTAACAAGACGCTGCATTCACGTACACAGGACCACAACATATGGAATAACTAATATCCTCCGAGAAGGAAGGTATACAAATTGCATTACGTGACGGACAAACACACTTAGAACCAAACTAACTGCAAAGACTGAAAAATACAGACCCTCCTCGACCAAAGTGGGGTGTATAAAATAACTTGTACTTGTAAAAACGCATACATAGGACAGACAGGACGAAAAATACGGACCAGATACTCAGAACACATTAAATCTCTTAGTAGGAACAAAGACGATTCAAACTTTGCCAACCACCTCAAAACAACTGGACATGAACCCACCAAAATACAGGACTGTACCACCTTACTACACAAACAATACAAAGGACGAAAACTGAACATATTAGAAAACATGGAAATTTATAAACAAGCAAACTTCAATGGACAGATCATAAATGAACAAATCAACACAAAATGCGACACCATATTCACACCACTCAAAACACTACACAAACGAAAACAACCAACTGACGGATTTACAGACCACCCTACACAAAAAGACTTAAATTCCACAATTGACAGACCATCCAACACGTTCCATTTATCTCTAGGGGGTTTCCCCCTGAGCTACATGACCTCCTCTCCCCGCCCCTTCCCCGACGCTCCATCACCCCTTTCACCTTTCTCTTTGTATATAAAGACCACGACCAACTGACTGACTCCAGTACTCACTTAACGGCCAGACGATGATGTCTTTACATCGAAAGCGCTTGCCCACAGTAACTCACAAGCCAGAGGAGACGGACTCACCTAACAGGTACGTTAACTTTAGTAATTGGCCTACTGGCGGATATAACCCAATTTCTTTAATAACTAACGATTTTGATTTAATGTTTTTTGTAGACAAGTACTAATACGATAACATCATACCCATTTGGGGTTAAAGACGAGAGCAGCACAATAAATTACCAAATATTTCGATGAAAACCACTTTTAGTGTAGTTTCCTCCGTATAAAATCCGCTCAGAAAGTTGTAGTCTATACGATGAGGTAATTAATACGATATATAGGAACTACCCTAGAAATTCCGGAATTTCAACCGCTGCTGTTCAACACTCACTACGATATCCAAGTTTTCACTTGATAACTCTGGAAAAATTATTATTATCCTTCTAAAAAAAACATCTATCCTCTGTGCGTGTCAATTGCTCAATATCGGTCGAGGCATGTGTACGAGCAGCACAATAAATTTCGGAAGAGCATGTCCTACCGCTTTCTGCCACCGTGAAGTGGTGTTTTATCAAGTTCAAACGAACTGAGAGGAAAATAAGTTGAGCACCAGTGAATTCATGTAGCTAAGTAAAGTTGTGTGATGCGACGCACCTGATTTCTTCTAAAGCTTCCTCGTACAGTATTAGCGTTTTCAAAAACCAAAGTAGTAGTTGAATAACTTACCTAAAAAATGGGGGTTGAATAATTTCCACAATATATTCAGGAGCAACCACAGAACCCACAATTATTTGTCACTAATTTATTTTCATTGTTTCCCATATTATTCCAGAACCGTTTACACGAACTCTCCAAAAAATATCGACAGTCCTATGAAATACCTATACGTTAATAACTCGATAGGTAGTGACATAAGTAGGAGCAAACCAATAAAATCCGGCTCAAATCACCGACAGCTTGAGTATAGAACGTTGAGTTTTACAAAGTTCACGCAAGCTGAGTGAAATAGAGGTTCCAATAATTGGTAGAACGATAAAATCGATGAACGCCGATGGTGCTGAGGAAAGTTGAGTTATTTTCGACGATTTATCACCAAAAACACGCCTGTAAGCTACATTCAATGACTCTGTGTAATGGACATTCACTGTTGAGCTCCCTGGTTGGTCGAGTACAGTGAGTGAGTACTTTGATTGAAAAGACATGGCTTTCTGGCTGTAAGTTAGTACTGAGTGTGATTACTAACTTACAGCCTGAAATATATCGTTACAATGAAAGTGCTTATTCACAGTTAAGAATGAGATTTACAGACCTACAAAACAGATACAATGACACGTAAGAAAAATGTATGGTGAAAATGTTCTCACAATGCATCTCGTTAAATGCATAAAATAATGCCTACAGTTTGAAGTAATTATTACCGATTGTAGCTGTGGCTGCTGACTGGTGCTTTTAGGTGGACGTGGGGTTCGAACAAACAAAATAGAAGAAGAGTACGAACATTTCAAAATGTAACAAGAACGCTGTATATTTCAAAATGTTACTTACACAATACAAAAATATTTTTAAATTTTAAGGTGCCACTAACAAATATTCAGTCAACCGGAATTCCAAACAGTGCATTGGTATAACAGATGGCGGGTTTCAAGAACACCTACTTACCATTCATTACTTAAACTTACACTCCTTAATTATTCTTGAAGTTAGGTGCCCTCTTCTCTACAAAGGCTGACATTCCTTCTTTTCTGTCCTCCTGCAAAAAAAGAGCGTCATTGATGAGATTTTTGACAGTCCAGCTGGCTGGCATTAAACAAGTGTCGATCTAAGGCCTCAGCCTTGCTTCAGGAAGAACAGTACAGTGCGCGCCCTTCCATACGGCAACATTCAGATTATAAGGCACCAGCGCATCAAGGCCAAGAGGGAAATGAAAAGACAGGCAGCACAGACTTAGGAAGAGAGGTACGAGCCCCTTCCCCATCAGGCCAAACCCATACGAATTCATAAAGAACCTGGATGGAAATTTTTGCGTCACAATTCTAATATGCAAACAGAGTGCTGAAATGGGGACCCCCTCACAATAATCTTTTTACAATGTGAATGCCATTGTAAATTATTCAAACTGTTTGGGAGAGCATAATAGCGTATGACGTGGATTTTAATTAGGAACAAAGCACCAACCAATGCAGTAGAAGAGCCCACCTTCCCTGAAAGCTATAAAAGCTCAAATGAGCAAATCAAACTTCAAAGCAATGACAAACGATTTTTAGTCTCGATATTCACGGGACTCTGTGCTTTCGCCTACACAGTTTTTGAAGGTTGAACTATTAATAAACATTTTTGCAAAATAATAAGGAAACGACGTTCAGAATTGTGGTAGGACAAAGCCATGGGTTTTCCAACACGACAACGCTCTAGCAAACTCCGAATTCAACGAGTATGTCAAAAATTATTTGCCAGAGGCCGGCCGTGTAGCTTTTATCTGTTGTATAAAAAGGTACGTGATTTGAGTCCATTGAAGCCGTGAACGAGAAAGCGACACGGGTCCTTGAAGGAGCTGACAGATGAAGACTCTCAGCATTGTTGTAAGTAATGGGAAATGGACAGATGGCTGAGATGGTATATTGAAAAGGAAATATATAAATTCAAAATAAAATGTTCAATAGATCCAGTCTCGTTATTTAACAGCCTAACTGCTTGTTCCTAGAGACCTGCCTGGCTGGAAGCATTAGTACACAGCATTAATTAACCATACATAGGGCCATACGATTACATGGCGTTTTGTTGTTCACTTACTGTTCCAAACGTTGCGTAGAAAGTTTTCAGTTCAAACCTCAAACCCTCTTGAAGAGTTGATTCGAAGGCTGCGAAAGAAGAACAAAATACTCGTCAGAAAACTTTCAATCAACTTCAGCTCAAACGTTAACGTGATATACATTGTGCTTTAAAACGGGTTTTATCTACCTATCCCGTCAATAGAATGCTGAGCAGCCGTGTTCCAGCAGCTGCATCACGTGCTGGATGCAAACTCGCGAACATCAGCTGCATCACATGTAGAACATTATTTGTTCTCAATTACATTATTTGCAGGTCCGTTTTCTTGCCAAAATGAGCCCTGGCATTCACTCAGCGTCCACCAAACCCATAACTATGGTGGTAGGGCAGGTTATCATTTAGCCAGTCTCCCTGTGGAGAGCTGTTGCCCATGTGTTACCACAGGGTGCTATGGGCCTGGGGAATCCGTACTATCTGGGAGGAGTTTCCCACCCGATCTAACCATTTACTTGGAAAGTTTCAAAGGAAAAGATCAACTGTGGCCACATTATTTTGTCATAACCTTTTTCGCAAACTGGGCAAAGCAGATATAAGCTTGCTTAATAGCAGTCAAAGCATAGAAGTGGAGCTGCACATTGAAGTCGCCATATTCTGAATGTTGGAGAAAAATTCATACATGCCACATCCCTTTGACGAGTTCCATCTCGCTTGCCATTTGTCTAACGCCCATTCTTCCAGCTAGAAAGTTTTCGTTCAGAATAACATAGAAGCGATAGAGTTCGGCTCAGAGCCAGAGAAGCTCCCTTTTCATTCTGCGCTTATCCATCTTGCACTGAACAAGCAAGTCCGCGGGTAACTGGCCAGTGATAATTTGGAGTGCTTTAGTGGACGCTGTCATGTAGGCCTTGATAACACACACCCCAAGTGGCATGCTAATTGCTTGTAATTGGGCGAACCATGTGAGGGTAGTGCCTTTGAGGGACTGGAGGTGTTGGCTGAATCACCGCTTCTCACCTACATTGACTCTTGAGTACTTGATTTCCTTCTCAAGAAGGTGCCTGTGGTTGCTGGATATCCAATTTTCCCTTTTAGAGGATGAGCTGGGGTTCCTCAGCCATCAGCAGCTTGATATGCTCACACCATTGAGTGGCTGTTTGGAGCATTTGATGTGTCGCCTCAATTTGGTGGTTCGAATGTGAATGGATCAGGACAGTCAAATTGTCCACATAGCTTGCAGTACAGCCTCCGCCAGACTCCTGAGAAGACCTTCGAAGAAGGGGCTCCAAATTGCTGGTCTGATGACCGAGCCCTGTGGGCACCCCTTCTATATTGTTCTTCAGCCTCTGACATGTCTGCTATCGATAGTAGCACACATCGTTTATTTACGAACAAAATTTGCTCACGCCCCATTCAGAATTCAATACTCAATCAATTAAAAATTGGCCTTACTAAAAGATGTTTTGTGTAATGTTTAGTTGTGCCATTCACCAAATAGTAAGTAGAGAGCATGTTTTTTCTGAGAGATTATTATTATTTCACTAACGTTCAACTATTTACATGCATCACAACACATGTTCTAACATTATCTCCACCTCTCTCGATCTACCTGACGCATACGCAGGAGCAATTCTCACGTTTGTTCATTTGCAATTAGAACACTGTTAAATGCACATTCATTTCCAAACCCCACCAGTGGGGTGAGTATCAGTTATATTTATATTCTCACCTACATTACATTGACCCTGATCTGAGACAATCCACTTTTCTCTACTTTAAATTTACTTTTGCCTATGCATTGCAGTAAAATTGATAATGAGGCAATATCAAATAATTAACAACAATTGAACTCACCGACATTAACAGCCTCTTTGCACAATTGAATAATTAGAGGCGAGTGCGACGCGATTTTCTCACCAAGTTTGATTGTTTCTTCGACTAGCTTATCAGCAGGGACAACTTTGCTCACAAGACCTGAGAAAATATTCAATCAATGAATGAATTATATTAGTTGCCTCTAGATTTTGACAACGCAACCTTCACAATTAATTTTATACGGTAATGTATAAATTACCCATTTTTTCTGCTTCTTGAGCCGTAAATTGATTTCCAGTGAGGCAAATTTCCATGGCTTTACTTTTACCGCAACTCCTCGCAATTCGCTGGGTTCCACCACCACCAGGAATAGTGCCGATAGCGACTTCCGGTTGACCAAATTTTGCCTTGTCTCCGGCGTAGATGATGTCACACATCATCGCTAGTTCGCATCCCCCTCCTAACTGAACAAAAAAAACACATATGGCGCGTGAAGAGCAATAATAATAAATATTCTTCCTCATCAGATTGGTTTACTTGTTATGATCACAGGAAAACGGTGCGGGATTGAGATTTCGGTGAGCACATCAGCAATGAAATCAATAGGCCGTAACAGTCCCACGCCACTAGTTGCTGGAGGCTACCTGAGCCAGTCCACGCCCCATAGTTCAGAAAAGTTCTACCGTCGTTAAAAAATGTGAAAAATTTGGTTGATTTATTTGTGTACATCTGTAAACGTACTTTTTGCTTGCCAGCACTTTGTTGACAGGTTACATACACCTAAAGCGTTCACGTTCTAAAACATGAAGCGTTCAGGTCACTTTCTGTTCGTCAATCTTCAGTTCATTTTGCAATGTTTTTGAAAACACGTATTAGATTCATATTTAAGGTGCTCGCAACTCTGATGATGCAAAGATTGCTAGAGTTCTGGGTGGGCACACTTTCCTTGTCGACCCCTCTTTGACTCAGCTAAATCTTCAATATTCTACACGTCGTTCTTAGAACCTTTAATAGGATTTTCTGGGGATTCGCCCCAACTCTCAAAAATCTGTTCATTGAAGTCGTCTGCTGCAGGAACAGCAGCGAACAATGAGGGGGGAGATGTACCACCCAACTCCTATTGTAAACCTGCGCCAGTGGCTCTCCAAACATTTCCAAGCCTCTCATTGTCAGGCAGCTGCACGGGTTAGTAATAATATGGCACTGGTAGTTACAGGGTATGGAGCAATTGGGTACTGATAGTCATTGGGTTTAGAAAAGAGAGACATTAGCTAGGGCAGCAGTTTAATGGATATGAGATAACCAGCAGGGATGGAGTGTCAGTATTCAGCAAGAGAAACAAGAGTTTTTTGTTTTCAAGTTTACTCAAGAAACGGGTCTACGAACTTTAACTGCACTCATTATGTAGTTTAGTTTTAAGCAACCAACATGAACTTTGATCAAAATATTTCTATAAAACTAAGCTAATTCAGTCTATATCTACTATTCTAAATCAAAATGACACACTACAACCTAAAGTTACCAAGGCCAATTTAAGATAAAATGACTCTTCTAATTCACATCAGGCAAAGGGTACACGCAGGATAGGAGAAGATACTTACAGCATAGCCATTGACTGCAGCAATAATAGGAGTTTTGCTCTTGGTGATTTCTCCCCAGTCTCCCAAAAGCCTTCCCTTGATGTTACTGGAGTAAGTTTGATTATGCATTTCCTTAATATCAGCACCTGCCAACAAATTCAGTGGTGATACATAGAAAACTATGTACTTTTCTGTATCAGCAGCGAGAAAGCATACCGTCTCGCTGATTGGAATACTCTCTTGGAGAAAAATATAACTTACCAGCCGCAAACGCTTTTTCACTTCCAGTTACCACAATGGCTCCCACAGACTCATCTTTATCAAAAACGTCAACTGCATGCCTCAATTCAGACATCAGCTTGTCGCAGAGAGCATTCAAGGCTTTTGGTCGATTAAGAGTGATCAGAGCTACATTTTGTTTTTCCCCCTTCTTTTCAGTTTTGATCATTTCATAGGACGTAGTACCTGGAAAGAAGAAATTAAATCAAATTTTGGAGAACGTTGTAGATACCAATAAAACAATCAGTTTGAACCTCCATAAGAAACTACTTCTATTTTTCTTGTAAGCTACTAACAAGCAATCAGAGTTTATTAGTGAATCTGAGAAACACTACACGGCACTGAATAATGGCAGCTAAGAAGGAGGGGGGTATGCACTATTTTTGCTTTCCTTAGCCCTATGTAGTAGGAAGTTCAGTTACATAATTGGCTTAAGAAAACATTTTGAGTTTCCTTCATACCATTAAGTTTCAAGTGCTACTGACTACATTTTTTTACTTTTATCTTTTTAAAAGGGTAAACTCCATCCCTCTAAAAAAAACAGACAGTCCCATGAATCACCTGTGCACTGATTGACCATTAATGGTTGTGGGCATGAGTAAGAGTCATGGTATATATATTATAGTTGAGGTAAAAAAACGGTAAAGCAAATTAAAGTGAATGTCCTACAAATGTTCAACGAACAACCCAACGATTTCATAATAATTTTTCAACACTTTTTACTCAATCGGCCAACAATTCCCCGTATATTTCTCTACTTCAAATAGATTTCTCAATGATAATTGCTTTGAAAACTTCCCAAAGTTCTTAGCTTCTCTGCACATAGCATATTTTCTTTACTGTTCGTGAATAACTGGTTTGTGCAAAGCAGCCACCATTACTATTAAGGACACTTCTGAATTTTCAATGAAGAAGACAAGGAGGGTAACGCGAATCGGAAGACGTTACGCAACAAACTTTACGTAATGACGGAGATACGACCCGTGGCTTGTTATCCAAATATCAAGAATTGCTCAAACCCCGATACAACTGGCATAATATTATTCGCTTCACGACCAAAAAGGGGTGAAACCGGCTCAAAGTAGTTTACCAGACAAAAAAATGAAAGAACATTTTAAAAAATGCATCAAGAATAATGGTAGCTACAATTTTGTCACAAAATACCAACGCGAACTAAGAAAATACTGATTTTATTGAAGGGTAGCAAGATGACTTGCACTTATCAGAGAACCTCTTAGCCGAACACGAAAGTAGGACAGTTTACCAGCTCCAAACAAATAAGCAGGAAACGTTCCACTCAAATATTAATATTACTTTCAGTGGGCACATAGCTCGACTTACTTAAGAATCTTCCTTGACCATTTTTATACGCAGCGACGACTAATTTCGACGCTCTGTTGCCAATCAGAAGCCTTGAAACGTTGAGGGCCATGTTGGTGTAAGAAAACGTTCAGAGGGAAAATCAGTTCCTGGCCTCTGAGCTCAACAAGTAGCGAATGATGAGAGTACCGGTTTCGCCTCTGGCTTATCAACGAAGATAATTTGTGTGTGAAGGACATTTGAGGTCATGATTGCGACATCAATTGAATTTCGAGAGATTACGTACAGAGACCGCTCTTGTCGTTCCTAGGGCTCACTTGTTCAAATAAACTAGTTACTCTTTACAATAGTTCATAAAATCAAAAAAATCGTGAACATTTTTTGATATTTGGGAGATGTAAAGTTCTAAGTTAACTGAATTGATTAAAGTTGCCGGTGTCAAGATTGTCCTGTAGTCGACAGCCGCGCTACGTGCGGCAGTTACGAAAACTGCCATACAAGGGCTCATTTATGATATATCGGTTTTTCCCGGCGTTCGGAGTTTTTAATAATGTTTGCAATAGAGTGTACCCTGGGATGATGGTAGTTGCAGGTATAATTCTAAAAACAGAGTTCGTAGATTACGCAAGGACGTGTATACTTAACATCTAGATAAGGGAACATACAATAAAAAAAATTCAAAACTCCAACATTGTATTATTCAAAACGGCTCTAACCATTTGAGTGGAAAGTTCAAAATAACGTAACGGAGTTACTATAGAGGGCAGTACAATAAACAATCGAAAATGTAGGCGAAAATAGATTTTAGAACCATTTCAACTTTTCACTGCCCCATTGGAAAGTATTGTGATCATGCTGGAAAAAAGAAAAAGTTCCTTGTATCGATAGGAAGAAGACGACAAAACGACGGTTTTTCGTATTTTTCTTAAACAAAGTTATAACGGTTGTGATCAAACGTTCAAATTATCTTCTACTAATCAGTATCAAACTTTTCTTCTGCATAAATATCTGTGAAAATTTGGCAGAGTCTATGTAGCAAAGAGAGTTTTTAAAAAAATGGTTTGTCGATTTGCATCACCCGAACAAGGGTGAGTTCAGCAAGGAGTAATCTCTACATAAATTTTTCTGGCAGCTTGCTGAACGGTGAAAAAGTGAGAAAAATGGGGGTTTTGTGCCAATCGTGCTGATGGTCCAGCAGTAGTTTAAGTTATGGACATAAGATTGAGGCAAGTTCTGAAACTCGAGAATTCAAACTTTCGTTTCTTTGACTAGCTTTTTGCAGTTTATCTGATGAAAATCCACAAAATAATCATACCACATAAATTATGTATGCACAGGTTGCTCATTAAAGATCAACATATATAGGAATGAATGAATTCTGATGTGGTAAGCAGTTTCTATGTTGAACGTTTATTTAACTTTTGTCAGGCTCATCTAAACCGAGTAATCAACACATTCCTTACAATAATAGTTGCCAAAGCTCTAATAGTAGCCAATGTTTTATAATTTACTGTATTACTCTCGTCATCTAAAGAGTGAACATTTTATATTACTGTTCTGTTGTTTGAAATTGTCTACACTAAAAATGCGATCAAAACGCCCTTTTCGAGTTAAAATGTACTATGATAACTATAGTTCATTTCAGACCGATTTTGTTCTTTATTTTGAGTTGATTTGATGCAACCGTTCTTTCTCAGCCCTGTTCAGTTACGCACATAGACCTTTCTCTCAAACAGACATTTGGTAATGACAAGAGTTTCAAACGCCATAACTGAATAAAACTAAAAACAAATGTGTTTGCAGCAGATTACATAATTTTGTTCCCACATTGTAACGCTAAAGAAAGGGAAGAACTCAGTCATCAACTTCTTGTCGAAGTATCAACAAAATTTGGTGAACAGTTGGGTAAGTGGCACTGCCTGAAGTGGCATCAATTCTTAAACTACATCCCCCTTTTATTGGGTTCGAAGTTCATTCATACAGCCGTAACAGTTATTATAATAATTATTACTAGTAAAAAAATTATATAAGAAGGGGAAGTTTAAAATGAAATTGCCACATGGCACAGGAAATTAAATAATAAATCATTAATGTCATTGTTGCATTCAGCAAGGAGTGTGTCGAGATTAAACGGGCGAGGGGTAGCGTCTATCAATCGTTTTCTTATAGCATAATGTATTTCGCTTTCCAAGATTACGTGTTGCGGGGATTCTTCCGTCGATGAGCAGTTTCTGCAGATTGGTGTGAGAGACGGTTCAAAACGATGGAGGAACCGATTTCTGTTGCAGTGTTCACAACGCAGCCGAGAAATAGAAGCATTGCGGTTTCGCTGCACAGGTGCTATCGAACCAAGTGGTCTTTTTAATTTTGTGGAACATATCAAATGGTCTTTTTAATTTTGTGGGTATCCGGAAAATTCTTTTGGCCCCTGTGAGATTAGGGTTTGGCAGAATCTTTTTTTTTGTGGTCGGTGAATGGGTATAGTTGTGTGATGGAGGGGCCTCTGGAAGTAGGGACGCACGTCTCGCTTCTGAATCCGCTGCTTATTAGGGATGAGTGTGATTAGGAGAAACTGTTCATTTGAAACGGTTCCGTGAAGCTGGCAGTTCCAGTAAAATCTGTTCAGCAGAAAAGTTTCGGGTTTGGAAAAATCCCTTAAGGCTTTAAGAACCGAGGCGGTTATACTGAACAGTAACGGCTGAAAGCGTCCCGTCAAAACCGAAGAGACTGAAAGACTCGTTTCACTGCAACTGTCAGTTTCCGGAAACAATTTCAAATAAACGGTTTCCTCTAATCCCACTCGCCTGTAATAAACTATTTATCCTCTCCAAAACCGTTACAGATAAACCCCATCTCTGCTGAGGGAGGTCTGATTCCGAGTACAGTTCGACATCAGCAACGTCATAATGAGTGACATAACACATTCGAGATATTCAGGGTTATTTGAGCTGATTTTCAAGAAAAATGTTTCCCCATTGCAAACGTATCCTGTAACTGGCGAAGTATTAATTTCGAGGACCACTAACGACTTGTAATAAGAGGTACAGTAATCACTGGTTTGTATTAACCTTCGGTGCAGCAGTTCATTTCGTATGTAAATTGAAACCAGATTCATCAGTAAATATTGGCGTGTCTCTGTATTGAGAGGCCATAAGCAAAGTAGCCTATTTCGTGTTCTCTCGCTGTCCATTCCCTCGAGTTCAACTGCGGCTTTCATCGAAGTAGTCTTTATTGTCTATTGTCGATCTAATTATCATACGTTTTGCTCAACGACTTTACCACGAAGTTTTCAGAGAGTCTAGTCTTAAGGACTCACAACCGCCATCTATGTGCCTGAGCGTGAATGTTTGTAGGAAATTTTCTTGTTTTTACTTTTTGTAACCCTAAAAGAATAATTTCCCCCCCGATTTTTATCTTTTAAAGGTTTCTGAGTCCGGAAACGCCATTTTAGAAAACGGCCTGTAGGCATGTGTATCGGTGAACACGAAAGGGAGAAAACTGCTAAACCAAAATCATCTCTAATTTGATATTTAGCACAGGACGCCGAAACAAGGTTATGCGCCTAGTCGGTCTAAAATTAACTAAATGTATCATAGTGATCAACGTACTCAATATTTTCTTTCATAAACGGCTATAACAATTATGATCTCATTGTAAGAACAGTTCCAAATGACTACTGTATTATAAAATTTTCATTTGTGAAAAAGTGACGAGATCAGCACAATAAACTATTAAAGATTTCAACAGACGTTTTTAGTACACGTTTTGTCTTATAAATCCCGCTTATATGAAAGTGGCCTTCTCTTATTAATTGAATTAATAGTCCAAGTAAGAAATTCAAACTACCGCCGTCTACCAGATTAACTTTTTACTTTCCTTGGCTCTACGAAGTAGAAAGGAAAATTTTTTTTTGAGTTTTCTTCAGATCTTTACGTTTCAGACCCTCCTGAGTCCGAAAAACACTATTTGGGAAAACGGTCTGTGTGTCTGTGAACGATTTTTAGAGAAAACCACCGTACCAAATCAGCTCAAACTTGATATCTCGCCCGCAGGTTATCATGGGACGCCAAAATAAGGATATGAACAAATTCCACCGAAAGTTAACAATAGTGATCACAACACCAAATTTTTTTTCTCAAAAACGGCTCTAACGATTAAGATTACATTTTTAATACTGATAGCTCTTAACATGATAATTATACCATAAAATTCCCATTAGTGGGAAAATGACGAGAGCAGCACAATAAATTATCAAAATTTTCGACGAAATTGATTTTAGCGCGGTTTCTAGAGAAAACAACCGTACCAAATCAGTTGAAACTTGATGTCTAGCCTACAGGTTACCATGGGACGCAAAAATAAGGGTATGGGCAAAATCCACCGAACGTTAACTATAGTTATCGTAGTGATCAAAACACCAAATTTTTTTCTCAAAAACGGCTCTAACGATTTTGATTAACTTTTTTACATAAAAAGCTCTTAATAAGATAATTATACCGTAAAATTCCCATTCGTGGGAAAATGACGAGAGCAGCACAATAAATTATCAAAATTTTTCGACGAAAAGCGTTTTTGCCGTGGTTTTTTCCTTTTAAACTCCGCTGGAATGTTAGTAGAATGTTAAAGAAAATTGGTACTGTAGTCCAATCCAATACCTATAGGGTGAGTATTTTAAAACGCTCATGAGATACAGATTGCTCACTCCAGAAATTCCTGAATTTCAACTACCGCCGTTTCGCTTAATACCAGTTCTAACAGTTATTACCCAATAACTCTACAAAAGTGATTACTATCCACTTCAAAAAATCCGTGTTTACAGCCTCATTAATTTTCTGGGTACCATTTGCTCAATAATGGTCCTGGAATGAGTACGAGCAGCACAATAAATTCCATAACTGTAGGCGCTACAGCTTCCTGCTGCTTTGACGTGCTGTTAGACCAAGTTCAAAGGAACTGAGTGATAAATGAATCGATTAAATAGAATTAGCTATGTACAAAGTGAATTGTTGTAGAGCTAAGGAAAGCTGTGTGTTGCAACGCACCAGATATTTTCACAGTGTCTCGCCCAGAACAGAGGACCTTCCCAAAATAATGGTACTGACGGTCACATGAATCACCCATTAGATCGAGAGATAAGTAGGGGCAACTCGACAAATTACAATTGCTCAATGAGAGTCTTAAGATAAACTCTTGATAAATTCTGATATAAGTAACTCAATAAATTCAGTAACAACGACTGACAGCATGGAACATTTGTTTTAAACCTCTCATTTTTGTTTCAGTTAAGTCTCCCACTTCTCTTCGATGAAAATCGCTCATAACTTTATTTTCGAGCCTTCAAGAAATCTGGAACGCAACAAAAAAAACCAACTCAATCGTTTTGGTCATTATCTCGCAAATCTAACCACAGACGCACAAACATACGAACAGAACATGCGCCAAAATTTGGGGTTTTCAATTGAGTAGTCCTGAAAACGCACGTACCTGAAGAAAACTCAACTTTTCTTTTACCCTTTGGCTAACGGAAAGTAAAAATGTGAGGGTTCTACGTGGTCTCTCTCGATCGACCTGCTGGGTGATGAAATGGAGGAAACGATAGACACAAAATGGCAATGAACGGTGACATTAATTGTTTGAAGAACGTATTGTTCTTCGGAAGGCTCAACAGTTCTTCTTGGACCATAACTCTGTGAAATCCTCATTATCGTCCTTCGGCTCTTCAGCGAATTCCTAAACGGACCCCGTGAAATTATTCCTGGGTTTCCCCTCTTGAGAGCGGAGCAGCTATAGAACGAGATAGACTGCTCCCACTCCGTATGCCGGTGCTCTCCTCTTTATATCGCAAACGACAAAATCGGAAACCTGCAGTTCTGTTCTACCGGCCGGGGGATCCATCGTATCAACCAGAGGGAGGAAAGGGCGACAAGTTCGTCCCAGTTTTGCAAAGATGTTTATTAGTAAGTAGGAGTTTCGTAAATTTATCTCCAGTTAACAGCGTTCACTTGTTGATAATATTTAAAGTAAATGGCTTTCATTGTCAAACTGTTTTTTTTTAATTTGTCGAAAGGTATCGTACAGTTTTCCTTAATCCGTCACGTACTGCAATGCGCTAATATGTTAATCTAGGAAGCTTCTGACATTAGTGGTAATGAACAGATTCATCGTTCATCTAAACGAACATAGCTGAAAAATATAGTACTAAAACAACTGATTTGTTTTCAACATGGCATATTAAAATTTCGGGAGAACGAAAGTCATCAGCAAGATACAAATATCTGGGGCGGCGCATTACGTCAGTCCCTCGTTCATTTAGCGATTTGTATCACTCTAGATACTAATCAAATGAATGAATCCGGAATTCTATAATTGCTCCTAATTATCTAATTAGAATGATTACATTTTAATTGGACTAAGACTCGGATTGGATTTTGTGATAACGCTACTATCATATACCTTGTTTATAAGGACAAAACTGCTCTAAAATCGGCTTCTGTTCGAAAGTTTTGGTAATTTATTAAACTGCTCTCATCTTTTTTTTTTACAAATGAAAATTTAGTTTTGCCGTTCCGTTATTTGGATATCACACGAGTTTAATCAATATCGTTGAGCTATTTTTGAGTTTTGAAGATTTGGTGTTTTGATCAGTATGTTAAGTTTTCTCAAACGGTGTTTGACGAACTCAGAAGTCTTGGGAACGTAAATATCTAAAGAAAACTCACATAACATAACTTTCCTTCCTACCACGCAGGCCTAAGGAATGCAAACATCCCGTAGAAAGTCCCCTAAAACTACTTGTACGCTTGTCAACTGTGGTCGAGTCCGAAAAACAGTATTTGCGAAAATGGTCTGTGTGTGTCTGTGAACAATTTTTAGGGAAAACGACCTATCAAATCAGCTCAAACTTGATATCTAGCCCACAGGTTACCATGGGACGCCAAAATAAGAGTATGAACAAAATCCACCAAAAGTTAACTATAGTTATCATAGTGATCAAAACTCTATTTCTTTTCTCAAAAACGGCTCTAACGATTTTGATTACATTTTTTATATTGATAGCTCTCAATAAGGCAATTATACCATAAAATTCCCATTCGTGGGAAAATGACGAGAGCAGCATATAAATTATCAAAATTTTCGACGAAAAGCGTTTTTATCGCGGTTTTTTCTTTACAAACTCCGCAGGAATGTTAGTAGAATGTTTAAATAAATTGGTATTGTAGTCCAATCCAATACTTAAAGGGTGAGTGTTTAAAAACGCTCATGAGATACATGTGGCTCACTCCAGGAATTACTGAGTTTCAACTACCTCCGTTTCGCTTACTACCAGTTCTAAAAGTTTTTACCCAAAATAACTCTGCAAAAGTAATTACTATCTTTCTTCAAAAAATGTGTGTTTACAGCCTCATTAATTATCTGTGTACAAATTGCTCAATAATTGTTCTGGTTTTTTGTAGCATCAGTATGTCAGTGAACCTTTTAACATGTTATTAATCGTTGTGTTTCATTATACTTGCAAAACGCGTCCACAATGTTGTACGCAAACATCTATTTTGGATTTTTACTCTGCTCTCCACTATGTTTTCACGTTTACCAGTATTATCCAATTTTGTAGATTATAATGTTACTGCAATGCACACGAATATAATGATAAGCGACTTTTCACGAATCACCGGGAATTTAGAAATGTACGGGTTGTTCGTCCGTGGAACAATAAATTATCAAAAATGTCGACCAACATCGATATTACTGCAGTCTTTTCTTCATATATCCTACTTTTACAAAAATCAACTTCGTCAATCAATGAGCTTCTTATACAGTGGATGTTTAATAAGTCGTAGAATAATTTACTGCCATGTCTTTGTAAGAACTTCATTAGTGGTGTTTCTTCTACAATTCCAAAACCACCTTCATCCCGGTTACTCAATAAATTTAAATATAAATATAAATACGATCAACACAAAGAATTCCTGAACCTTCAGCGCCACTAGTTTACGTAAGATAATGTTCTGCAAGTTTATGCAAACAGCGAAAAACGCGTTCTATTAGTTGCGATAAATATCACTTAATATGAGCTGAAGCGAGATAAGTTGTGCGGTGCGCCGAGCCAGAGGATTTATACTTTGAGGTTCTGGATTGTTCTATAAGAGTTGGTTGGGCTTGTGAGGGTTCACTTGTATATAATGGCGACGTGTAGAGGTTTATTTTTTCACAGCTCTGTTATTTCCAGCGAGGAATTAAAAACGTAAGGTATCTTAAGTCGCATGATATTGGAACGAAAGCTTATCTTGGGATGCTACAATGGCTCAAATAGATACGACGATCTCAGCTACTTAAGCAACAGAACTTCGTTTCAAGTTGAAAAGTTATGTACAAAATACAGTTGCGGTTAACCAAAATGAAGTATATTCCAACAACCGCTGTTACCTTATTCTAATGGAGTTCTAAAACCACTTTCCACGATAAATTTCAATATTTTTCCTATAGTTAATCAAACGAAACAGAATTATTTATCGGCAACTTTTCGATTGAACGCTGTTTTCGGTGTTTCAAACATCCCGTAATCAGCGGTCGACAAACCCTTCGGGAATTCCAACTTTTGCGGGAAAACACAACTCTCCCTGTTCCACCACTCCTCTTCGTTGCAGAAATCTTCTCCGTCTCAGGAAAGTTTCATTCCTTCTCTTTCCTTCGACCTGAGTAAAACTTGGTATAAAATTATAGTGTTTTAACGGTTAAGAGCATCTACTGATTTGAGCCAAACGAACTGGGAGATCACCTGCCGCTGAGTGAGTACTAGAATTTCTAGCTTTAAACCCCTTTAAATGTCATGAAACGGAGTTCTTTTCTAGTCGTTTAGCCCACTTTTGAACTGCTTTCATAACTCAAGTTAGGTGAAAACTAACCGTATAAAAATGGTGCACCATGTTCACGATAACTATTTAATTCTTTTTTCGTTGCTCGTTTCTCTCACTCACAACTTGTAACTTTATTTATGAAATATGACACGTATGTATAAAAAAAAGTTGCAGAAGTATAAAACGAGGACTCACAGCAGAACGTTTTGCTTCGTTCTTCTCGACGACTCCAGTCCTCCTTTTAAATGTTTGCAATTTTTTACATGAAAACATTAAAGTTTGGTGTTCGTCAGAAAACTTTTGTCACATCGTAACTTTACTTTTCATTTAAATTTGTGAAAATCGGTTTGGTTGGTTTTTACAAAATGTAAGAGAAGATTCATTGTCACTTGGTTACAACTATAATTATTTCAGCGTTTTAGTGATCATCGCATTTTTTCTTCTTCTTTCTTACTTAGCTTATCTATACAGACTTGGAAGAAAACCTGTGTAATCAGCTGAACCAGATTTTTTGAGTTGTCTTCAGATCTTAACGTTTCAAAGGGTTCCGCGCTCGAAAAAACAGCATCTTTCAAATGGCCTGTAAACCCGATTGAGAGAAAATGGCTTAACCACATCGACTCAAATTTGAACTTTAGATGGAAATGGGGCATTAGCATCAGGGTATAACCCAATTTTTTCCCCAAAACGCCTTGTGGTAAAATGACGTATGGTTCTATCAAGTTCACATAAACTGAATAAAAATCAGATTTTACTAGACGCTATGCTGACGAAGTTGTGTGATTCGTCTCACCAGATACTTATTTATTTTAAAAAATTATTGTATTTTTATGTGAATTCCAAGTTTTGCTTCAAACATTCTTGGTGGCTGGCTAGTAGTAAACGGTGTTTAGAACTGAATCCTTGAAATTGTTAACGTAGGTACGCGCTAAAACGACGTACGGCTGTGACATCATTCAGTAAGATAATCCTCTCCTATGGTAAATGTTCCTGAAATGGTGGAGCGCGACCTCCATGATCACCACTATGTCTCCTATATCTCCGTGCTTTTTCACTAATAGAAGGGTCGTCACTTGGCCTCTCACAAGACAGTGAGCCGGGGAACATAGTTCGAGGAGTCTCTTCTCGTGCTGCACACCACGGGGATACTGGCTCACCTTGGGCAGGATTGCTTCTGACGGCCCAATATCGATATGTTAGTGGTACAGGTTCGTTGACCTCTGTGGCCCGATACAAAAGCAGCCCGAATTATTGACGTTGCTAACTTTCTTAGAAAGTAAATCTATTGCAATTCCACAAAAATAAACGTAATTTTAAAAAATGTTGACAACCAAATCTGTTTCGTTCAACTCGTGTTTTTCTTCGAAGGGGAAACTGTGAACTTGTTAAAGGAAAATAGAGAAAATGCCTAAATCTACGTCATCAATACCTGTACTCCAAGGGTACATCCGATTCTCAAAACGTACAATGTGCTCTAGTTTCATTTTGTTGATACTCTCAGTAGCAGAAAATAATAAGTAATGAGAGAGCATTTATCATTTTACTTCCACACTACTGCAGGAATCATCCATCATTTTACTTCCACACCACTGCAGGAATCATTTCTAAAATGAAGCTGTGTTTCCTTCGAGGAAGAAATTAGCTGTTCGGTCGCTCTTTTCAAGGACGAGCCGGTCACGAGCTGATTAGTCTGACGGTGGGAAGATGTGTTCAAAACACTCAACTGGACTATAAACGCAGTCCTCCGGGCGAATTGCTGCGTTATCTCGCTCCGATGCTCTCCGCCTTCCCTGAAAACTCGTTCTCCGAGCCCATTAAAAGCCAAAGTAGATGATTAAGGATTCTCAAAATGTGTTCGCCTAACTGAAGAAAACACTTTGTAAAACGTCGCTAAAGTTCTGTAATTCGAATTATCAACTTTTTAACACTTTTTATACTTTTCTGAGGATGTAACACTGATTTTTTTGAGCAGGATAAAATCACTATTCCTGAGTTATCGGGTAAAAACGTTTAGAAATGGTAGTGAGGGATATCTTATGCGCAATATTAAAAACTTAACGTACAGGTACATGATTGTACTACTTGAATTTTTCAGAAGACCCTCGTAACATTTGAGCGGAGTTTGTAAGGGCTGGATTGAACCCTGAAAAACTGCGCTAAAACCGTTGAAATGTTTGGTAATTTATTGTGCTGCTGTCGTCATTATCCCACGGGTAGGAATTTTATGGTATTGTCGACTCAATAGGAGTTTTTGAGAAAAAAAAGTTGTTATGATCACTATGATAACTACATATTTAGTTTTGGGCAGGTTTTGCTCATATCTTTATTTTGGCGTCCCATGGTGACCGGCAAACTAGATATCAAATTTGAGCTGATTTGGGCGTTTTCTCTCAGTCCCTTTCCCTTACACACATGCAGACCATTGTCCCAATGAGTGTTTTTCGGACTCATTAGCGTCTGAAACGTAAAGATTTGAAGAGAACTCAATTTTTTTTCAACTGATTATACAACTTTGCTTTCTACTTCATAGAGTTAACACTTAACCAAATCGCATACAATTTCATACTTAACCTGCAGATGATCATGGGATGCCAAAATAAGGGTATGACCGAACGAAATCGATTTAAAGCTTACAGTAGTTTAATGTTTGTGGCATCGGATTTCTTCTTTTGCCGGTTGCCTGACATTAGTGACTAAACCTAACTAAAGGCAGGTTCGTATTTTTGCGCAAGATCCTATGAGATAAAATGTGGCATGTTAACAGCAAAACGTACTTCTTAAATGGGCTTGAAAGCCTAGGTTCAGTAGAACTGACAGGACACTCCATTTTGCGAGTTGCTAGAACAAAACTAAACGGGTTGATACTGGTTCAGCTAAGACGTCCATTCTTGCATAATAATTAAAAAGTTTTAGTGCACTTTTTGCGTGTAAACCTCGCTCACATCGCGGTGCATAAAAATCAGGGTGGTAGTCCAATTAGCTACTTTTACGATGAGATTTTAGTAATTAGATAATCAGAAGCAACCATGAATGTTCCGGAGATTGAATCAATATTGTGGGATTCGTAAAGTCGACGGGCTAAACCAAATGAATAGTAGTATTTTCCACTTGAGACGTTAGGGTAAGTTTTATCCGATACGTATAAATTGAGTGACCACACATTGAATTAGTTGGTAATGCGATAAGAATCGAGGAAAAGGGAATTGAGGAAAAGTTGCGTGACAAGTCCGCGCCAGATATTTTGACTTCTAAGCGCCTTTAGATTGTGACCAACAAATAGAGGCATCTAAATGAACCTGTTTTCCCATGCTGCTCAATTGACCATTCCACCGCCGACAAAGTCTAACTCGCCAACTTTAATAACTGAATACGAACATCTCAAATCAGCTCTGACACTCGCCGAACATTACTTTCACGGCTAGGACTCAGCGATTGCATTGTTGTCCAATATGCATTTCTACGCGCTCGGTCAACACCACCAAGGCCACGATATTTTACTTAAGACCTAAACTAGGCTCAGTTAAACGAATTGAAAGCTCGTCTTCTTTTTCCGGCGCTTGTTGCTTCAGCGCTTTCATACCGCTCCCTTCAGATGCCTTCGGTCACAAGCTTTTCCGTAACTGAAAAATTCTCTCTGCTCATTTGCAATTGTCGGAGGGGAAGAGCGGTAACCTTGCGATGTCAATCTTCGTGAAGTGGGCAGAGGTGACCGATGACTCATCGTAGGAGGCGGAGTGGGTGCAAAATAGTGACAACTTCAGTCGACAAAAGAACAAGAGCTGGAAAACATCAACTGTTCGCCTGCTTTCCACTTTTGGTGAGCTTGGATACAATTATTCTCGAGGGCTTTGCCGACATACGACTAATATCTATCCAATTTAACATATAAAACGTATATCTGTTGGAAACCCCCGTCCGAAGCAGTGGTTACGAATGCTTTGATATAATACTCAGAGGTGTATCGTATTGCTTGAATAAATTATAGAGCACGAGTAAAAATATAAGATTACGTATTTGAACGCGCTCGGGCTATTTGAAGCTTCGCCAACAGAATGGCGAAACGACGCGAGTGATAGCTTGCACATGTGATTGAGTATCTGTATATAATGCGAATTATAATAATTACTAAGGAAATTGATTCTTACCACCAGAGACAAAGACTATAAAGTACTATCGAATTTCTTCTCTTGCCGGTTGCCTGACATTAGTGACTAAACCTAACTAAAGGCAGGTTCGTATTTTTGCGCAAGATCCTATTAGATAAAATGTGACACGTTAACAGCAAAACGTACTTCTTAAATGGGCTTGAAAGCCATGGTTCAGTAGAACTAACAAGACGAGTTGCGAGTTGCTAGAGCAAAACGAAACGGGTTGATACTGGTTCAGACAAGACGTCCATTCTTGGCTTAGTTCACGACTACGTTCACGACTGCATCCATTCGTTTCCTGTGGTCGGTAAAAAATAAAAAATATCTGGTGCGTAGCAACACACTACTTTCCGCCACCTCTTTAAGTTCGAACACCACCTACATAGGCGGGCGCTATTTCTTCGTTCGACGCATTTTTACAGGAACATTTATGGAGAACAAATTGTAGGGACTAGTTAGCTGAGAGGACTCCGAATGTTTGATCGAAATCGTTAGAGCCGTTTTTGAGAAAATTGGAATACCGATAAATTAATATTCGACAAATCTCCTTTTCTGAGTTAACTTGGCTTATATCTCCGTTCAACATATATATACAGAAATAATTATGGAGAACGAAATGTTGGTATGGGTGACTAAAAGACACTCCATTAGGATTTATCACATCTGGTGAAAAAGATACCCAGGAATTTACGGAAATGTTAGAAAAAAACGTTATTTTTGACACATTTTGATTTTTATCTCCGTTCAATGGACCGTAACAGGAACATTTATTGAGAAGAATATGTAGGTATTAATTATTTGAGAACATCCTGTGAGTTTGGTGAAAATCGCTGAAGCCATTTTGCCAAAAAGCGTAAAAAACCTATTTTTGCTTCAAAGGCCTATATCTCCGTTCACCGTATTTTCATGGAGATATGTATAGAGAAGAAAAGTTAGGTATTGATTAGTAGAAGATAATTTGAAACTTGAATCAAAATCGTTAGAGCCGTTTTCGAGAAAAATGCGAAAAACCTTAGTTTTTGGTACATTTTCGTCCCCCACCACCCCTTCCCATCGGCCGAAATCGTCCATAATCTTATTTTGGTGTCTACAAAAAATAACGAACAAAACAAAAAAGAACCAGCTCAATCGGATCAGCCGTTCTCCCGCAAATCGAACTACAGACACACACACACACGGACCACGCGCCGAAATTAGGTTTTTTAGACTCAGTAGGGTCTGAAACGTAAAGATCTGAAGAAAACCCAACTTTTTTTGGGCCGATTACTATACTTTCCTTCCCTTCGGGTAGCGGAAAGTAATATAGTGACCATAATAAAATGAACTAGCACATGAAGAAGCTATAACTTACAAATTGGACGCTATAGCTAACAGAGAAAATTACGAAAAACTAGTTGAGATCGGGTTTTTTCTGTGAACAGTTAGAAAAAGTTGAACAATTCGTAACCCCTGGGATTAAGAAGAAAAGATCTGAAGATTTATACAAGCACGTCTTCTTTCTTTTCACCATTTTTCTTCCCAGTTGATGAATTTTTACTTGGAACAGAAATAAAAGAAAGCAACTAGGCTTCCTCCATTGTAAAATTAAACACTAAATAAGAAGGAAAAATGTAACCAGTTATTTCTATTTCAAAAGAAAAGAGGGGCAGGGCTTCCTGTGAGGGAGTGAGGGTGTGGGGCCCGAGTTTCTTACATACCTATTTCGTGACATCATTTGGTTCCTTTCTAGCGTGACTTTTTGACATTAGGGTGAAGGCTAAAGCATGATTCATGCTAAAACCATTGGCAATACACTTGTCAAGCCGGAATTGGAATTGAGATGAAAATTGTAAACACTGTAGAAAACACATCGATATTCCTTTTAGCCTGGCCAAAAAACCGTACAGTAAACTGGAGAAGCTTTATTGGCGACAATTGAGTTCGTAGTTGATGGGGGTGGTATTAATAAGGTTTAGGGCGTTGCAAATATTTTGTCACGAGGTCACTTGAAATTTGGCAGATAAACAGATAAAACGAATAAACGACAAAGGTAAACCACATATGCGGCGCGGCGCCCGAGTAAATAGTTAGGTATCGCTGAGGGTTGGAAAATTGAGCGGGAGAATGAAACGCGGGAGGAAGCGCTAGTGTCTAATGACATACGGGCAGTGGCTAGGCGAGCGAAGATAATATCCAAACAAATTAAAGTGATAAGAATGATGTCATGTCTAAAGACCGGAATAAACGTCAGCTTTCTCAGTTGAGTTGTGGTTGTCAAGTGCGCTTTATGGTTCCGATTCCGTGTAAGCCGTGCTAAAAGGTACAGTGGATCAAAACTCGAGTTCCTTTAGATTTAATGTTATTTATAAAAGGGCTGTGTGATGCTCTTAATGACACTTGGTCCCTGTCAACATTTGAATATGGTAAAACTACATGTTTTGTGTAACACTAAAATACTATTACGCCCTAAACTAGGACTAATCTGTGACTTGATATAACATTCGTCACAACTAACAACAGACATGCCATGCTAAAATTTTCGGATATGTCAATTTAGGCCTACAGAAATTATAATTAACGGAACACTAACATATTTTCTTCTTACGTTATGTAATACGTACTACATCTTAAGTGCACATGAATGTTTTAACTTACTAACATTGCAATTGTTACTCGATAGTTTTAAAATGGTTGACACGATTCTTCTCAAAAAAATCATGTTAGCAGTCTGATGAATGATCGAGAGTTAATAGGAGCAACTCAATCAATGCCAGAACGTTAAAGGCCACCTGTTTCTAATTAGAACTATAATAAATAAATAAATCCTATATTTAATGACGAGAGTAAAGATTTTAAATTGAAATTCAAAACTTTCGTTAAATTATTGATAGTATTTTATAGGTTGGGCAGGCTTTGCATCTGAATCGACCTGAATGAAAAACCTTCTGACTGAGTTTCAACAAATGATGAAAACATTTTTTGTGTATCATCTTTAGTAAAGTTATGGCAAATTCCCTTTTTACCCTCAGTTCATTTTATTAGTACCTTGGACCTATTTTCTCCCTGTACCCTTACATTAGTATTTATAATTTTTATGGTTCTTTAATTTATTGTTTTTAATGGAGTTCTTGAAGTATAATTTGAGTTCCCTGTGTTGTATCAATTATGATAGTTAGGTCGATCAAATTCTAACAGAATGTAGCAACGGAGAGCTTAGCTTGTTAACTAAATATCTGGTGCGTAGCAACACACGACTTTCCGCCACCCCTTTAAGTTCGAACACCAGCTACATATGCGGGTGCTATATCTTCGTTCAACGCATTTTTACAGGAACATTTATTCAGAAGAAAATGTAGGGACTAGTTAGCTGAGAGTACTCCGTAAGTTTGATCGAAATCGTTAGAGCCGTTTTTGAGAAAATTGGAATACCGATAAATTAATATTCGACAAATCTCCTTTTCTGAGTTAACTTGGCTTATATCTCCGTTCAACATATATATACAGAAATAATTATAGAGAACGAAATGTTGGTATGAGTGACCAAAAGACACTCCATTAGGATTTATCACATCTGGTGAAGAAGTTACCCTGGAATTTACGAAAATGTTCGAAAAAACGTTATTTTTGACAAATTTTAATTTTTATCTCTGTTCAATGGACCGTCACAGGAACATTTATTGAGAACAATATGTAGGTATTAACTATTTGAAAACATCCTGTGAGTTTGGTGGAAATCGCTGAAGCCGTTATGCCAAAAAGCGTAAAAACCCTATTTTTGCTGCAGGGGCCCATATCTCCGTTCACCGTATTTTCATGGAGATATGTATAGAGAAGAAAAGTTAGGTATTGATTAGGAGAAGATAATTTGAAAGTTTAATCAAAATCGTTAGAGCCGTTTTCGAGAAAAATGCGAAAAACCCTAGTTTTTGGTACATTTTTGTCCCCCACCCCCTTCCCACCGGTCGAAATCGTCCATAACCTTATTTTGGTGTCTACAAAAAATAACGAACAAAACAAAAAGAACCAGCTCAATCGGATCAGCCGTTCTCCCGCAAATCGAACTACAGACACACACACATACACACACACATACACACACACACACACACATACACACACACATACACACGGACCACGCGCCGAAATTAGGTTTTTTAGGCTCAGTAGGCCTCAAAACGTAAAGATCTGAAGAAAACCCAAATTTTTTTTTTGGGCCGATTACTATACTTTCCTTCCCTTCGGGTAGCGGAAAGTAAAAAGGAAGGGAGTTGACATTCCAATGAACCTTGAGGGCAGGAGACTAAGTAGAAGACTAGATGAGCTGAGGTAAGTGAGAGGAGAGTTAGGTTTGTCTTTGGGTGATTTTTAAGGGGCACATAAAAGAAGATCAAGCTATTGTAGAAATACTGGGGGCTGTTGGGTTGAGAAGGGGGAGAGATGAACTTGAATAACACGAATAATTAGTTGAAGGATTTGGTAAGCAAGAGAGGAGAGGGCTGTATTGATGGGAAATACAATTGTTAGTTAAGCGTTCACTTGAGGTAAATGATAGAGAGTTCGGCGCGAATAAAGCTGAGTGAGAGTGTCACTGTATGAGTTTTAGGGAGGACTGACACAAGAGATGAGAAGTGATTCAAAGGAAGCTTAATACTGGATAACCAGCTGAATGCTCAAGTGAGAGAAAGTACGTAGTCGACTCTGGAAATACCAATCTATGTGATCAGTAGTGTCTCAGAGTATTGAAAGAAAGAAGTTGATTGACAGAGGTAGTTCATAGTTTTCTGTCGCTCCAAATCGATCGGCCTCAGGGTAGAACAGTGAGATTTGTACCATATTTTTCTGTTACTCTTAATTGTTCACTCAAGCACACATCCAATGTTCTCGGGTGGTGAGGGGGGGATGAAGGAACTCAATGAACTATCTGCTAGACCGAAATTGAAAATATTTTGAGATTCATTCAGATGATTTGCAAGGACTAAATCCTCTTCAGTTATCCTTTTCTTTGAATCTGGTTGGATAATAATTTCCAGCCAGCAAAGAAGCTTTTATATCTAACCTACCTATACCTATTCTATCTAGCCATACCTGGAGAATAAGCATTAGCTAAAGGGCAAGCGAGATGGGAATCCTTGTTTAATAAATGCGAAATGTATTAGTTCTTTCCCAACACCTGTGAATGTCTTAGGAGAGAGTCCCTTTGAAACCAGGCAACACAATGAGCCAGTTCCTTACTAAACTTGGCGACTTCAATGCGTGGCTTCACTTCTTTTCTCTCAAACTCTTCATCTCCACATATTGCATCTTCAGTGTGAAGGAAACAAAAACCAAGTGCTGATCCACTGTAGTTCCTACAATAGTGAGCAGCCATTACTGGAAGAACAGTCAAATCATCCAGCTTTGACTGCTATTAAGCAAGCTTGTATCCGTTTCGCCCAGTTTATGAAGAAGGCTACAACAAAAAAAGTGGCTATAGTAGCTCCCTTTAAAACTTGCTACCCAAGTAAGTAGCTACATCGGGGGGGGGGGGGGCAGATTAAGAAATTCTATTGGGAGACGGGCTCAACAGAAGTGTAAAACGTGTAATAACTTCAAAATAATTGGTCTAGTGAATATCATTCCCTCAATCCCATGACAGCGAATTGAAAAAATAAAGTGATTCGTCGATATCCTTTATAAAAACAATTCCAGAAATCGATGTGTCACTGCCTCAAATGTAGTCATGAATCACTAATGAGGAGATAAGATAAGAGTGTGGATTCAAGAGCCTCCACTGCAAATACTGCTTACTCTGACAAATATAAATAGTTTTATCGGGCTTCCCTTCCTTTTCTTTAATGTACATCCGTCAAAACTAGTGAGGTTCATTCTATAAACTCCTCCCAGAGCAGAGGAACGAAATTTCGGAAGATTATTATCGTCTTACTTCTCCAATTTTAGATCAGACACATTAAGGAGGATGTTATAAGGTACAGCAGATAAGAGTGTGATAGGAAACTGGTGCAAATAAAAAGCATTGAACAAAAAAAAGTTGAGTAAAACGAGCAAGAGATGACTGTTTAGTGAGAACTGTCAAGTGTTTCATGCTCATTAGGTTATAAAACGATGACTGCATCTATTTTATTCTGTGCAATTTATTGATTAAGGTTGGTTTAATAATCTCTTCTTGAAAATAATCACATAACATACTCATAACTCGAGACAATCACTATCTACCCACTTCCTGGCTTTCGGGGAATTAAGAAAATATAAAAGCGTGCATTTGTTCGAGAAGCTGAGACATACAAAATGCTAGGGAGTGTTTCAGATTTGAAGAAAAATGTTTGTTTATTGTTGCACGAACATGAGAAACGGCCTACGTCAACCAAAAAGCGGAATCACAAACCTGGACAGTTTAATATTTTTCTTGTAACGGAATGTATCTCAGCATATGCAAACCTTTAAAAATCATGTTCAACTTTCCTCCGCTAACTAGTCCAATATGTTTTTCATTCAGTATGTGTGAGCCTGTTAGAACAAGGGGGAGCATCGCATAGGTTGTTTATTGAACTACTACCACCCTGATTTTCCTGAGGACGCTAGTCACTGATGGGAAAAAGAAGGAAAAAACTTCGCTTATATCAAATTTTTTATTAATTTATTGTGCTGAGGTGGTCTTTTTGCCACCCACGGAAATTGTGTATTATCATGTGTCAATTCTGGGTAGAAGGTTGAGTAAATTTCTGCCAAGTTCGTATTAACTGAGTGAAAAATAGATTGGATTTGTCGCAAGAGTCATAAAATTAGCTGCACGTCTCAGCGGCATTTCACGGCGTATATTAGCTCCAATCATTGTTGTGCAATCTCATAGCAGTCGAAGTTTATGGCCGTTGATCTCTTCACCAAGCGACCTCGCTTGAAAATTCTGATTGGTGCCTCGCCATTTAATACATACAGAACAATTAATTTCGTTCTTGAATGAGCTTCACTTAGCGATGTCGGCCCGTCGGACAAAAGGTAGCTCTCGGTTGTCGAGATTTTATCGGCTTCAAGTGGCTGCTTCATTTAGTTTCTCATCGGCCCAAGTGTGCAGTGAAGCACTATTTCGAAACAGGTTTTTTTCTGCCTTTCGCGCGAGCCTTGACCACCGATTATTAATAGGTGATAAAGAGAAAACTCTAAGACCAAAACCAGCGCGTTCTTCGACCCCAAAAATACAACAGGTAAAAAAGTAGGGAGATGGGATAAGATTAAAACGAGTTTTACCTTCTGCGCTACCTCCCAGCGCCGAAGAATTAATATGCGGCTTGAAAAGGCAACAAGACGAACGCCTGGGCGAACCTAATTTGTCACCAAGGCTCTTTAATTATTGCCTAAGTGAATATGATGCATTTTTGTTATTCTATTAGAAAATTATGTCACTGAATCCTCTCAATTCTTCGTGAAGCCAAGCTGGTTTAAAAAATCTATGATAAGTGGACCATCTTATTTTTTCTAATTTCCCGCAGAAAATAGAAAAAAGCGAATTTCCAGGAAAATGTTGTTGCCTAACTATATTTTACGACTTGGTGAAATGGAATTTGGGGGCGAGTGTTAAACGAAGATATTAAAAAAAGAGGGTGCTGGCGCTGAAGAAGGGCACCAAACTTAGCGCAGATCGCATCGAAGGAAACAATAATAGATATTTTTGGAAGTACCATGTAAATAAGGTTGGAACAAATTCATTCATCAGGTTTCAACAACAGCCTCCTTTGCATCCCTCTTTTATGACTTTGGTCTCTTTTAAAAACGTTCAAATTTAATCTAAAATTACTTCCTAGTTGGTTTTATTACATTTTTCCGCCAATCGGTACCTAACTCTCGTTTTCACTGGAACGAAAAAAAAAAAATCTGTGCAACCGAACTAAGAAGTAACGGAAAAATTAGGTTTCCGTTTAGGCTTTAAAAGATTTGTTGTTCGGAATGTGCTAAAATTTTGAATCGGCCCAACTATTTCCTTTGTTTTAAAATAACCGAAAAGACGATGGTCATTTGAAACAATTTTCCACGTAAATCCATCTGTGCTATTTTGAATTTGATATCTTTCTTTTTAACGCGGGGTTAAGACTCTCGTTTAGCTAATTGTGAATCGGTTTAACTTAGTGTCACACAATTCCTGGATTAGTTGTTATATGAACTCCTCTTTTCCAGGACAACTGAAATCATTTTTTCATAATAACTGAGAGAGCCGATTTGTCTTCTTTTGTTTAGGCTGCTGATGTTAATCTGAAATGATGAATGATGTGATAAGCACTTGCTAGCACAAAGAACGTAACTACTGAGACAAATGAGGTAGCAAAACAATGAACGGCCATGCCTGCAGTCTTTTGTGTTTTATTGCGGAATATATTACAGTCGACAAGTGTAGTAATGAAGTAACCGGTACTTGCGACGACGTGAATGAGTTTTCGTTAAATAGAAAAAAACAGTGCTGCCAGAAAGTTGGTCAGAGCTAGTAAGGGAATTGTTATTGGAACGGCTTTGTAATCTTGGTAGCTGGATTCGAAACTTAAGGAGGAAGGCCACTACCGTCCTTAAGCTATCACCGAGAGACAAATGGCATATAGATGGCGTTCACACTCTGAAAATGCTTGCCACGTCAAGTACGGTGACAAGGGTTTGAAGTCCATTGTGTCATCATAGCTGTTCGTATTTCAATTATTGCTGACGTCATATTTTCCTGAGTGCAAGCCAATTAACATCTCTTCTGTTTGCAGGAGCTGCCATATTAGTCGTGATGGCGGGATTTTTTCAACAACACGCCTTCGGGAATACCGACGAAATGCCAACGGTAGAGGACAAAGAGCGATCTCCTCCGTAAGTGATTCTTGCTGGTGTCAATATACTTGGAAATAGACGTATTAAAAAGCTTTCCGAAAATTACTTGTAATATATAGTGAAACACATTCCATTACTTCGAGGAAATAAATGCCCCTGCATCGAATTAGAGCTAGTATGAAGGGTTTCTTCATTTCTGAATTGACTCCAAGAAAATTAATAATGTTAGGTTCGGCAGGTCTTAATATAAATTCTTCGTGATCACAGAGTTGGCGTATGTGCTTTCACGTTATTTGCTTATTAGGGGTGCACGAAATCTAATCACCGAGGAAGGGTAAACCAAACTATTTAATGTTTACCTTTATATATTTTACGCTGTTTGATTCTAGTAGCTTCCTCTCTGTTCTCCTAAAAATATAATGTTCTAATGAAATAAATTCAATCATCCCCTGAATGGGTCAAGGTGAACGGCGAGGGAGGGCGAAAATCTTGTTAAAATACTTGCCCAATCGCGGACAAATAGTTTGAGGGAATCAAACAAAGATCGTTGGAAATTTTCATTAAATGTCTTGGAAATGAAGCTATTTTACTTGAAAAACGAAGACCTACTCATACAGAAATGGTGGAAAAATAGTCGGAAAACTGTAAAAATAATATAGTGATGAAACAATTTTGGCAATTTCCCAAACTGCTGGAGAAACTAAACGAAAAAAGTTGTTGAACGGATCAACAAAATACGTGGTTAGGAAATGAGTAATTGTGAATGGGACACGATCGTAACCACCTGATAATTGAGAATAAGGGTTAATTGACGTGTTAATAACTGTTGAATGTTTTATATACACATCGTTAGAACATTGAATAAAAATCGTTGGGGAAGTATGCAAATATTGCTAGGAAATTGATTAAAATCCATGGAAAATTTAAATAAATTTGTTGGATATCCGTGTAAAGCCGGACAAAGGTGAATTAAATGAAAATAGTTGAAAACCCTAGTCGAAGTAGTTGAAAATATATGGTAAAACTTTACTTTCACGAAAACATGTTAAAAATCGTTCAGAAAGTGGGATATTGTAAAGTTCGTAGGGGAAATAGTGAAGTGTTTCAGGAAATTGTGTGTAAAGGTCGGGGAAATGGAGTGTAAAAAGTCAAGAAGTTGTCAAAACCCTTTTGAATGTGGAGCAAGACCGTGTTAAAATTGTTGGGAAAGTGAGCTGTCTTAGAACTGTAAATGCAATTGTAGGCTCCCTCCTTTTCCTTTCCGGTGGTTTAGAAAATAGAGTAATAATTGCCGGGAAATTTCAGATTTGACGCCAGGTTGATGCGTTGGTAATAGTCCGAATTAGTAATTTTACTCTTATCTGATGGGATTAGGGAGTATTAGCCCCCACTTTCCTCTTAATTATTTTGTATTAACCACACATTAGCGCGAGGTGGTATGGAGCATTACATCTCGGCGGTGGTGTGAGTAATTGCTCTGTGAAATAAGCGACCTTGTCAGTGGAGCATGTTAGGTGAGTTGAGGGTCATTGGTCATTGGGCCTTCTCTTCCGCCGCCGTTGGGAGACACTGAAATAAAGGAAACTGCCGACTTCAATTGAGCAAAAATTACCCTCAGATGCTGAATTTGTAGTTCTACCGAACGAGTCGTTAGAAGATCTCGTGGAATATTTTATCTTGTTCTCATCATTAGGTTGAGATCGAGTGTTCATCGATGTGGGAGGGGGATTTCCCCGTATTGCCTACACAGTAATTCCATCAATTCCACCACGACATGCTCCTGTCGTGACCTCAAATGATAAACTCGAAGATAAACCTTCGATAACCTAAGCACTAAAATATTTACCATAATCCACGATTTGCTCCAAAATTGGTGCTGGTCGCTCTCACGAGAGGAAAAGTTCAAAGCTAAGAAAGAAGGCTAATTGTATTAAAATTCTTCTACATCTCTTTGAATCAGATTGCTGCGCACACTTTCTTCATTTCCATGCTAGCGGAGTGTTTGGGAGTTGAGGGAGTTCGTAATGTTTAAACAAATTGTAATCGCCCGTATTACCAAATTTTGGAACTTCTCATCACTAACGCTACACTCAATCTCTGTGTTGGTACGATACTCCTATTTCCAGTGAAACCCGTCATATAATTTGGTATAGTTATAGTGATCAATGATGTATATGATACATTTAAGAAGAGATAAACTAACTATTTCAAAAACTTCAAGGGAAGCGTCTGTTTCGGAATATTTGTCTTATTTCAGATTGAATGAAAAACAACCACATAATATAAATGATAGTTGTCATCTGTTTGCTTGACTGTCTGTTACCTGTTGGTTTTGATTAGAGTAAGTATTGCGATAATTGGAAAAAATATGATCGTTATGATCTTTACGTTTTGATTTCCATCGATGGGGGACCAAAATGTACCAAAAACGATTTTCCGATGTTTTACGTTCATAAGTCCCAGCAAAACATATTATTGGACAGTGCTCTCGGTGTTCTTTAAGTGTAAGCAGTGGTACTTGAAAATTCCTGAAAAGGTGCTAGTTTTCTCAACTCTCTTTACACTCTGTAACCAGGTCTGTGTTCTTATCAAAATGACTGTTTCCTAACACTCATAAAAGAGTTATATTAGTTGGAAGTCATGGAGGTTGCAGTTTTTCTATCACGTAAGAGCCCAAGCACTCACTCAGCATCCACTGAACCTACACTTGTGGAGGTACGTGTTAAAGTTAGCATAATTTACTGGCAGGGGCAAATTCGGAGTAAAAATTTACTAGTAAACAAATTAGTAAGATTTTATATTGGCAAAGAAAAGTTAATTTAAAAATAAGGAGCCTGTTCACAAACGTGACTAAATAAAATGAAATGATAGATTAAACTGAAAGTCCACGCTGCTGGAGATAAAATAATCAAAATAAACGTTCTGACCGTGACAACTCTGGATTGTCGAAGAGCTGAATAGCGAAGAGTGGTGATGCTAAATACAACAAATCTGTAGACAATATACAGAGCTTGCTGTAAAATATATTCCTGTCGTTCTAATTCCCTTTCCAGTGAAGAAGGCCCGGATGTAATTTCTTATATCATAAGCGGTCGGTTGGTAGATGAAGAAATTATTGAACCTGGGGTGCTGATGACACATTGTTCTACAATTCGGCAAAACATTACGCTGGGATGCTGATGACTAGGTAATGAACCTGAAAGGCGGACTGGCGAACTGAAGCAAAGCAGGCGAATCATCGGCGAAAGCAGTGGGGGTTGGAGGCGGGTCTTTGTCAGCAATAAGATCTTAGCAATGGGATGTTTATAAATTAGAACTAATGGCACAAACAGTACATCAGGTTGTCATTCCAGCCAGTCCCCCAGTGGAGAGCTGTTGCCCATGTGTAAACCATGCAGGATGAGAATTGTATTGTATTAAAATCGCCATTTCCCTTAAGCAACTGGCTTGTCCAATGGTCTGGCTCTACCTTACTTTTTCCTACCACGTTCCGGGTGCTTGGAAAAAGCTTATACGTGTCATGTCCCTTTGACGAGGGTTTATATCTTGCTTGAAAGTTAGCTAATGCCCATTTGTCTATTTCAGTAGAGTCTACATGGAGTTTTACCCAGAAGCTCCCTTTCACTTTCCACTTGGCCACAATGCGCTCAACAGGTTGCCATTTAGCAGTCACAGCAAGAAGTGTGGGCTGTTATCCAACAACTGCCGCTTTCTGTTGTAGGAACAGTGGAGGGACACATGGTTTCATGTTAACCTTGCACTAGAGCGCAACACGTGCTGGGTGGAGAGTCTTTGAGAGAAAAGAAGTAGCATTGAAGTTGATGCTAAGGAACTTCCTCGTCTAGTGGTTAAACTAAACCTACTTCCTCGTAAGATGTTCATGGATGATGGAAAAAACCCTATCACGAGAATTCCTATCTTGTGATCTAATACCCACTCATCTAGCAAGTTCTTATTCAGTGGAGTGGTCTATATAGAGTTCAGCCCAGAGTTGAGACTTGCTTCTCAAGTAGTGTGTGGCTGTCAAAACATACTGAAGGTTCGCTATTTCATTTTCCCTTTCAGAGGATGAGCTGGGATTTTTCCTATGCCACCTGCAGCTTGACCGTTGGGTGATGGCTCAGAGACACATCTGCCTTACAGTTAGGTTAGTTAGTGAACCTTGAAACACGTTAACTTTTCAGTTGAAGGGAATTAGGTTATATGATACATTTCGGATTGAAATATTACAGCGAAGCGGACGAATTAAATTGACATGTAAGATGATGATTTCTATGCTAAACCCTTTGTAGAAAGTTTGGTAGCATTCAATAACAAGCTTATTTGAAGATTGCCTGAAAAATTGGGTTTAAGTCGATTATTTAGGGCTGATCGATCAAGTCAAAACATCGTGAAGTTCTTTTTAGTGCAATGGTTGCATTCATGTTTATCCATTTTCCGTAGAAACTTGTCAATTAATTCCTCATAACTTTCTTATAATTTCAGATTTTTTATGGTGATTGCACCGGACAAAGTGAGATCATTTAGTGAATATGTAGTAGCCATTACTCTGGTGGGAACCAAAAAGCCAACGTCTGTTGACGTATCTATCGTGAAAGAAGAGGGTGAACAGCTTGCTGTCCCCAAGGCTACTGTAGTTATTCAGCCGAACTCTGTAGAAACGGTTAAATTTCAGGTAAATTGTTAATTTTTTTTTTTATAATGATATATCTTTCCTAAAGCTAAGATGCATGGTATCTGTAATGTGTTGTACGTGTATGTAAACTGCATGTAAAGGATGGAGCCGAGTTTAGTCGTAGATACGACTTTTGTGTAGGTTTAGATCAGTACTACCAAAACTTCGTACAATAATTGTTGATTGTCATGTACCTAAATGCAAATCCAGATATAAAAGATTTTAAAATTTTTTAACGTAATGTTTACGAAAATGGCTTTTTAGAAAATGTAACCTGTTCGCAACCTTTGGCATTTAGATATGATCCTTGATCATTTGGGCTGATAGGCCTTTTGTCCACTGGTTTAGCTGCCAACGGACGTTTACTCCAACAGAGTGGTTGGTTGAGGCTTAAAGTCGGGGTTCGAGACCATGTTAGTGGTCTTGGTGGAGATGTTTATGTATGAGCCTCTGGCTGGTGTTTCACATACACATCAAATCAAGTGCATTCCAAATCAAGTTGTCGTTTTCAACTTGAAGAACAACGTTGCAAAGGGTTTTGGAGGGAGAGGAAGGGTTTGTGGGTGGTGGAATTATGAAGGAGGGAGAAGCAGAATAGATTAGGTATCCAGAAGGGCTGCATGCTTTTCAAGAGTTGAAAAATGTAAATATGTAGCACGTTCGGGAAACTAAAATATTCAACATAGAAATATAGAACTAGTAGTAGAACAATAAAAGTAACGAAATAAAGTAAAAAATGGAAACAACAGTTAGTAAATTGCGAGTAGTAGGTTGATGGGTACTTCCCAAGTAGACTTCAAGGGTTTTCCATTATTCTTACAAATACCCTCCTAGAGCCGGTGTAGCTCCTCCTCCTCCTATATCTCTCTCTCTCCCTCATTCTCTCTTAAACTATAACGTCGAGGGTTGGGTCCTCGAGAGTTAATGAGGACGAAGTGGCTCTAAACTTCCTCGGGTGATACAGAACAAAACGTTTGTGCGCATTGCCTAGTTAACACCGTTACATTAAACAATACTACCCTGTTACTTTATAACCACCATCATTTGGAAGCTATGAGTGTTTAATTTCTGATTACTTCTCTCAGCTTTGGTGCCAACCCTTATTTTTACGAGTGAGCTGTACAGTTAATCAGCCCGTTATTAGCGTTACCTTACAAGTTTAACAAATGCTCTTTTTTTCAGCTCGAAGAAATGAATCCCGTCGAGTACAAGCTGGTTGTACAGGGCGATGAATCTTTCAACTTTAACGACTCCAAGCCTTTAAAGTTTGCTGAGAAAATCAAAAGTGTTCACATTCAAACTGATCGTGCGATGTACAAGCCTGGACATAAAGTTCAATTCAGAGTATTGGTTCTCAACTCACACCTCCTTCCGAGTAAATTGAACACGATCAATGTGGTGGTGAAAGTAAGTTTATGGCTGTATAAGTTGCACGCTTGATATTTCAACATACACAAACCCTAATGATGAAACATGTGCAGATGAAATGTTAACAATTCGAGTTTTCTCCAGGACGCCCAGAATAATCGAATTAAAGAATGGAATGATAAAAAAGCAGTGAAAGGCGTGTTCTCCGGTGAAATCCAACTCTCTGCGCATCCCGTCCTCGGAGACTGGGCAGTTGTTGTCAATACAGATCAAAATGAGTACAAAAAAATCTTCACAGTCGCAGAATATGTCCTTCCCAAATTCGAGGTGTTGGTCGATGTGCCAGCTCATGCTACGTATGACAACAGTAAAGTTCCTGTCACAGTATCCGCAAAGTACGTTTCCTGATCTACCCACATTAAGCCATTGAAAATATACTAAGATGATTTGAAAAATATTATTTTTTGTTAATTTCAATGTGTTTTAGAACGAATGGGTAGGGTGAATCTAAATTTAGGTTTCAGTACGTCATCTGGTTTGAAGTTTTTATTGTGGTAGTTCACATTGATTCATTTACCTAAGCCCTTGATTCTTCAAATAGCTGTGTAGGGGGTACCCTAACTCAGTGTGAGCTGGTAAACTCCTTGTTCAGTGTATACTGATGTGCTTCTGCTTTGACAAGGCCTCTCGACTCGGTTTGAATAGTAGTCATGCTGTGGGAAAAATCCTCCACAGTATCAATCCTATCATCAACGCAAGGAACCCATGAGGGGAAATAGAAACAGTGGAGCATTTCCTGATGGTGTGCCAATTGTGGTTTGGCACAAGAATCGACCAATTAGGTGAAAAAAGGCTGCATGGCACAAGTTTGAGAGGAGTGGAGTCCAAAAAGGTTCTTGAATTCGTGGAGGGGATCAGTTGATGATGGCACTCTTTCTAAAGTAGTCAAGCTGACTCCTAAAAAATCTGTTGAGAGATGGGCCACAGATGGTCATTGTTCCCATGGCTTGGCTAGTATCATGCAATCTTCTCTTCTGCCTCTTTGGATTTTGGAGGATATAAGAACAGCTTAGATTGTGCTTGTCCTTTATGCGACCATCTTCTGAAAATTCAATTACCATTGACTCCTACCCTGTATCGCTTCACCTCTCAAATTAATCTTACAGTTAGTACACTCGCTAGTCGTCTACTTGTTCTTTATTTAAACAAAATACTGCAACACTCGGCTGTGGATTTGTTGGTGTATTATTACTACCCAAATCTGCTATAGCTGCATACATAATGTGCTGGCCTCATCTCTTGGTATTGTGGCCTGGTGGAAGTAATCCAATCTATCCTATGGCAGTCCGTCAGCTTAAATGGCACTTCTGAAGACCCTCCGTCAGCAATGTCGTATTTGCCTTACCCTCTTGAACACCATGACTCCCCTTGCTTTATGTAGCTAGAAAGAGGAAGGGGCTGAAAACTCCTTCATTATGTCACATTCAAACTACTCATCTTTTATGGGTCTTTTGCTTACAATACCCCCATGTTGAGGAAGAGCTTCCCTGTCTAAGAACCCCAAGGAGTGTCTTCCTCCCGCCTACAGAATTAAACCCATCTTGTTGGCACTTCACGTTGTCCTGTAATTATCATTAGGGAAGCAAACTCGCTATTTCTCTGTACCTCCTGACTCCCATTGTGGCCACCTCCAGTGATCGTAGTCTACTGGCTATAGACGAAGTGTGGCATTGGATCGGAGCTTGGGATCACTGTAATTTTTGTCTGAATCAGCAGCTCTCCAAATATATCCAAACCCCTCGTAACACCTACAATTAACGCAAGTTTATTTTTTCTAGATACACGTATGGTCAGCTGGTGAAAGGAGAAGCGACGATTAAAGTAAGGCCTGAATACGAATTTTATGGAGAAACTGTAAAGCCAAATAGTAAAACCATCAAAGTCGACAAAGTTGGTCAAACAGAAATAGACATCTTCAGCTTACTGGGGTTAGTATCAATGTTTCGATTTGTCATAATTAGTAATTCTACTAAGCGTTAAAATTGTTTTGATGCCAGTTAGAAGTGACACAGCACGTGGTGAGCTAATATTGTCCATTCATCTACTAGTGACAGCAATAAAATAAATATTAAAATAGTACATGGCACGAGTGTTGTGAGGTAATTGTGAGCATTTTTTATTGAATTACTTTTAATCAAATTCACAGGGACTGACCCTGTGCCAGTCACCCAGTTCACGTGACTCTTCTACCAGTGCACACTGTTGTCTTGTTGACCCAACCCACAAAATCCATAGGTGTCTGATTAATTTCAATGAAATCCCTGAATTACTCACCGATATTCATTTTATGAAATTCTGCACCTGCCACCAGAAAGCAGACATAGCTCTTGTCCTTTTTTGACATTGCTTTTGCGCTCATGTTTTATTCCTTTTTTCAGTCATAACGTTAATAATATCGCAGGGCACAGTCAACTGTAAGGGGCAAGAGGAAGTGCTAAAGAGTGGCAATGGGGGATGGGGATGGGGGTGTGTGGGAGATATAATGAACTTATGCACCCCCAAAACCATCTGTACAACGAACAGTGTCACCGTGTACGATAATCATGCAGATAAAGTGAAAGTAGTTGAATACTTCATACCAGTGAGATTGTTAAGGAAGTTCGTACACTGACCAGGCATTTAAAGCCACCTGCACACCATCATCTTCAGGTTTCAAGAGCTATTATTTGTCCTCTCTGTCAATACAGGTCTCAGTGTAGGTTCTGCTTCCCATCAAGTAGAATTTACACTATAGGTTGACTATGCAGGTTGGTCCCCACATGTCCTGTGGTATTGGCACTCATTGGTCTTGAACTCGAATTGTGCCGAACACAGCATGCTGATTAGGGGGCTGAGCAACTTTTTGTGTAGCAATGCACAACAACACATCTCCATTACAGAGTACGCATCTTCAGTAATTACTGGTCGAACCCCCGATGGTCCCCTGCGTTTTGAACACATTTCTAGCTCAGTTGAGCTCGAATGTGAGCAAATGTGGCACGGTTGCTTGTGTGCATGCCCTACAGCTTTGCACCTTGCACTCTGCTCTCCCGATCGAGACGATATTCTCCTATATAGGGTAACAAAATCTCTGTAATAGACCCTACATGATGTTTTAAAAACCTCTGGGAACTGTTCAGAGGGTATAAGGTTTTTATGTGGAAATACAGTAAAGATGTTCATTGGCTGAGGTTTGTAGATTGGCGTTTTGTGTTGAATGATAACGTCAGCTGTCGTTATTATGTTTACATTGCACATAATACATTTTTATCGAATTAAATAAATGAGTTTTATCAACTTTACAGGCAAGAATCCCAGTTCTATGAAAGGACCGTTGTATTTGACGTAGTATTCAAAGAAGATTTGACCGGCAAAGAGCTAAATGGCAGCGCGAAACTTACAGTTCATCGCCACAGATGCAGATTAGATTTTCAAAGAATATATGATCATTTTACCCCTGGAAAAGAGTACAAAACTATAGTAAGTCGTAGTAATTGAATTAAAAAATTGGGACGTTTCAATCGTGTATGTTTCAGCAGATTCAGCTATTTTCAGCCCTTAATTTTGAACATTTTTGCCATTTTGTCCTCCCCTTTCTTTAAAACGTTCTCAATAAGTAATAAGTAATTACGAGTTGTCTCAATATTGGAGATCTGTTCTCGATTATTGTCTCAATATTGGAGATCTGTTCTCGATTATTGTTTTATGAGACAGTGGGTTGAGCCAGGCTACTATATGAGGAAGTTCTGTGGAATCGGCTTCAATGCACGGCTCCACTTGTTCTCTCTCAAAGACTCTGCATCCCACATGTGTTGAATCTCTGGGGGGGGGGGGGGCAAGCAGCTACTGTAGTTCCTGTAACAGAAGGCTACAGTTGTGTGGAAGAGCAGCCAACCCTTCCAGATTTGACTGCGGAAGGGCAGCGTGCTTCCCTCACCACAACCTCCATGACTTTCAACTGATGTAACTATTTTATGAGTGGTAAGGAACTTAACAGGAACTTTAATAAGGAAACTACTTGTTCTCAAGTCAATATTAACTCTTGTGTTGTAGTTGACAATGTCCACTTGGGATGACAAACCATATATTGACGATAGCCCAATCAAAGTCAGGCATGGATTCAATTATGCTAACTTGGTGAATTCAACATGGACAGAATACAAGAACCCAGGAACTGGTACATTGGATTTGAGCTTTCCGACGAACGAAAATGACTCCTCCTTGGAAATTGAAGTACGTTCAATTATTATTAATACTAACCACCCATTATATTGCAATAGTTTTGTTGGGTGTATTCAAATCTAGCCTCCAATTTGCCTTATTTTATCAAATTAAAACTTAATGTTCTTTAAGGAAGCAATTTGGTTCACTTGAATTATTGTTTGTTATAGGTGAATTACTTAGGACAGTCTCAACGCTTATATACATCCAAATTTTCTCGATTCGACCCAGAAACCTCTAATCTGGATTTGAATATTATTGGAGATAATTTCAAGGTAATGACAGTCTGGTCTCGTTGTTGCATCGATTATAAATATTCAGGCGCTCTATCGCTGGTCAGGGCGTTTCTACAGAATGAAAGGTTTATGGGGAATAAATATCAACGCATCAAACGCCTTTCCTCAGCTACTCGTGCATCTTCACATTTTGCGTAGCAACTGATAGAGCTTCACGTTGCAGCATTTATTGTGGTGCTCCTACTCATACCTCGACCTTTACTGATTAGTGCTCGTACACAGAGAATTTATGAGTCTGCCAATATGTTTTTTTTCTGAGAAAGGTGGTATTCACAGTTTCAGAATTATCAGGGTAAAAGCTATGAAACTTAGTAGTAAGTGAAAAGGTGCTGGTTGGAAATAACAATTGCAAAATTATTATTAAAATGTCTTCAACCAAACTTGGCCTAATGGCGTGTGTGTGTTCTTACGCAACAGTGAAGCCTACAACATTCAATATTGTCTTACAGATCGGTGACGTACTGGAAGTAGATGTGCTGCCCAAAGAAACTGAGGCTTTCACCTTATACGTGATTGGCAGAAACGAACTTTTGGAAACAAGAAATGTGCAGTAAGTCATTTGTTTGAATGTACCTTAGTTAGATAGTAGATAGTTTTGGGAAACCTAATGGGGGGTGTAGATTGATTAGCAGTAGACGAGTTGTAACTGTTATCAAACCTACAGAGCCATTTGCGAGAAAAAAAGGGTTACGTTTTGGTCCCCCAGATCCCTCAACGTTGATAAAAATAGCTGATAACATTATTTTCGCCTGTTTTGAAAAATAACAAACTGAACATAGTAGGAACGATTCGGCCAAGCTGGAGACTTTTTTTTTTCTAAGTTTCTTTTGCTATTTTATATAATGGAGGAAATTGTCTCCTATATGTTGGGAAGCAATGTTGTGGCCTCGTGCAGATGTACTGTCGAACATTCAAATACCTATGAGTAATGAGTGAATAGAAAATCATGGCTCTTTCCTTCATGTACCTGAAGTTAAACACAAGGAATAAAAAGGCTTCTGAGCAATTGTGAGATCATGAGTGCATGATACACGAGGTGAGCATTCACACCATGATTATCCAGCTTGACACCGTAGCTCCTATCAAGATAACGAGTTTCAGGTTGAAATGCTTCGTGTTCTAACCTTTTTCAATTGGAAATAACTCATATACTTGATATGACGCTACCTTGTGGAGCTTGTATTCTCGAGCTGGTCCATACACACAGTGTTCTGATAATTGACTGAAGTAGCCTGGGACTGATGCAAACACAGGTCGAAGTGAGCATTGAGTTTTTATTTCGAAGATTTTTCCGTCCCAGCATCCACTAACCCCAGACCTGTGGAGCTATGCCAAGTTGTCATTTAACCGGCTTCCAGGTAGAGAGCTGTTGCCCATTTGTTACCTGTGGAGGTATGACCCTGGGGAATTTGTACCGGCCGGGAGGAGTTCTTAATTTAGTTTTCCTCCTAATGTAACTATTTAATTGGGTGGCAAGTTTCATAGAGAGAATACACTGTGGCCACTTTTGTCATAACCTCCTTTGCAAACTGGCCAAAACGGTTATAAGGTTGCTTAGTAGCAGTCTAAGCTGGTAGATTTGGGTGCTCTTGCAACAACCATCGCTCACTGTCGTAGGAATTACAGTGGAGCAGTATGCAGTCTCTTGTTTCTCCCACACTGTAAGCAAAACATGTGTAGGATTGAGTCTGTGAGATAGAAGAAGTGGAGCCGCGCATTGAGTCAGTGTGTCACGCCTCTTTGACGAGAATTCTCATCTCGTTTACATTTACCTAAGCCCATTCATCAAGCGGGTACTGTCATGTAGGCCTTGGCGATGCAGAGGAGCGCAATGATCTGGAATTGGGCCAATAATCTTCTTTGATTGAGCGTGAGTTTGCTACCCCAAACAATGAGGCAGTAGACAATCACGCCTAAGTAAATGGCCTTGTACATGAGGATTGTGTCACAGTAACATACACCCCAAATGACCTTACTAATTGCCCGGAATGAGGCAAATCTTGCATGTGTAGTGAGTGCTTTTGAGGGGGTCTCAATATTTCCCTGGATAGCTAAACACATTGTTGGCAATCCAATTGATTGTTTTCGTTAGAGTAACTCAGAATGACTACGCCTAATAAAATCTATTCTTGCAAAAAATTCAAGTACTAAATACCCTTGTTGCTTTTACAGGGTCAGTGACAAGGAGCGCGCATCCCGAGTTAAGCTGACTATCTCACCATACATGAGCCCAGAGTGCCACATTTTGGTGGTTTACGTTACCAGGAAAGGAGAGTTGCTAGCTGCAGAGCGACAAGTGAAAGTGCAAAAATTCATGAATAACTTCGTGAGTAATTGAATTTCGTTCTTGTGTAGTAACATAAGAGTATGTAAGAGAACACAACTTTCTGCAACCCCCATAAATTTGATGAGCTGCCGTAAATACGAGCATTGTATTTTTGTTTAATGCATTTCTACGGAAACATTGATGGAGAACTACATGTAGGCACTAGTTAGTAGAAATACCCCTTGACTTTGATCGTGGTTTTGTAGAGAATTGAAAAAACGATGAATTAACATTCGACAAATCTCGTTTTCGGATCCATCATGGCTTATGTCTCCGTTCAACAGATAGATACAGATATACTTGTGAAAATCAAAATATGGGTATAGGTTGCTCAAAGGCACTCCGTAAGATACATCAAAACCAGTGAAGCTAATTACTTGGAAAATATAAAAAAGGTTCAAAAGCACTATTTTTGGTACATTACGGTTTTCATCTCTGTTCAGTCGGTCGGAGGAACATTTGTTATTAATTTATTAGCCAAAAAGTGAAAACCCCCTTTTTTTGCTTAAAAAAAATATACTTCAATACTCCATTTGCCGAATTTTCATGGAAAAAGAAACAGAAAAGAAAACTTGGGTACTAGTTAACTAAACCAAAAACCCTTAGTTTTTTGGTACATCCCCCCCCTCTTCCATCGATAGAAAGCGCCCGTTACCTTTTATTTGCGTCATTAAAAACTAACGAACAAAACAAAAAAAAGAACCAGCTCGATCGGTTCAGCCAATCTCTCGCAAAATGAGCTACAGCCATGCACACACATGCACCATGAAATTAGGTTTTTCGGATTCAGTAGGCCTGAAAACGTAAAGTTCTGAAGTAAACAGTTTGGGTAGCAGAAAGTAAGAAAATACTTAATATTTTATTGTAAAAGAAAATATTGAAATTGTACGCTCAAACCAGTTGCTACTTGATACAGCTTACACGTGCTCACATGTTTGACTGCAATTCTCGAATTTAGCGAATTTTTGTAAAACCGTTAGTTATTGTTATCTGAAAAAAAGTGCGAGTTACCTAAAAGCTTTTACGCTGAAAGCCAAACGATTTCTTTTATCCAATGAAATCACTGTTAAGGTGCACGGAAATCATGATTACGTGTTTTTCAGTAGCGCCTGACACATGGGATTGGTATTGAGACCCAGGTAGAAATAAGTACATTAGGTAATAGGTGGAAATATGAATTTGTGACTTGAATGAAGCTCTTTGAGTTACCAACACTAGTCAATATTGATTATTCTTTACCAACATCCTGTTCCGATGCATTTGGTTTTGCCAGTGATTTCTTTCTTCGAACTTTTCTTTGGAATTGTCGGCAGAGGCAAGTGAAAAGTCTTTAATCCAATAAAATCACTGTATCACTTCACAAAGGCAAACCAAAACAAAAACTCTTGACAATTATACGTCTTCATGACAGGCAAAACAAGTTTAATATAACTGGAGGACAACCTTGACAATTATACGTCTTCATGACTGGCAAAACAAGTTTAATATAACTGGAGGACAACCTTCATTGACATTCCCTGACAAATCCTAGGCTTTAAATTTTTTTAAAGGGATGTACACCATTGGAGGGTTTAAAAAAGTAGCGTTTGTGAACCCTTCCTAGTTCCCCTCTTCTCTCCTTCATCTGCTTCACCTGTGTAGTTTAAATGGCTTACATATCGTGCCTGGAACTAACAAGCAAAAATTATTTTTCAGCTGAAAATATCAGCTTCTCCCGATGCTGTTGAGCCCGGAAAAGAAGTCACTCTGGATATTGAGGCTAAACCAAACTCTTACGTTGGTTTATTGGGCGTAGATCAAAGCGTTCTCCTCCTGAAGAAAGGCAATGACATTTCAGTGGTAAGTGGTCAACACAAACAAATAAATAATATGTAATCGTTTATGAACGATAGCTGTTAAATATTAATGAAGACGAACCCTGTACGAATCCTATAATGAAAACTTCAACAGTTGTACATTAATTGCAGGAGGACGTTGAATCCGAATTAAGGGCTTACGATTTTGCAGACTACCAAACTAAACGTGGCTGGGGACCTGGACGCCCGTGGTTTCCATGGTCTCATAGTGGAGCCAAGCGATCCATTAATGTAAGTAATGTCAACTGTATTTACTTGAGGTGTCCCAACTTGATATTTTATACCAGTTAATCAACAAGCCTGAGTGGCAGAAGACGACAATATCCCCAGATCCTCCTGTACCTTGTAATTAGCCTAGCAGTCTCATTGGTTGATCCATAAACAGTCAGCCGTAGGATCTTAGCCAATGATTGATAACCCTCTTTATCGATATGAAGATTCCTGTTAGATAGTAAAGGAACATGCTGAGCGCTTGTGTGGCCAAACATCTGTTCAATGAAAACTGAACTGAGTGGTTGTAGTTCTATTTCATTCCCACTAAGCAAAGAATGAAGCAGGTACTGAAGAATAATGGGCCATTGGATGGGTCATATTTTCCTGACTACAAGAATTAATTACTAGAGGAACAGGAGGTATTTCAGTAGCTTCTACCCCGTTACTTATAAGTAAGAGGGGGCTTACTGTTAGTGCATGAGTGGCCCAGCCTATTAAGCGTGATGGGGTTCAAACAATGAGTGCCTCAGATTGGTCGAGATCCATCAGTACTGATACTGTATCCACTAAGAATGGAAACATGCTGCGATTGACGAGAGTGGAACTCGTGAATGTGGATGACCATATGGATATACACCACACAACTGATACCTAAGCACTTCCCTGCTCCCTACAGTGCATCTATAGAGTCCTAGGTGTGAGGCAGGGCACCAGCTGCAGGGGTAGTCAGTGTCTGTGAAGAGCAAGGGTTGCTTCAAGATTTAAAATAACGGTCGTTTTGTTTATTTCAGGATGCTGGAGCTGTAGTGTTGACCAACGCCTACATTCACGAAGAGCCTATCAGTTAGTAAACATTTATGATTTCTAGGAGTTAAGAGTATCGTTGCGATTGGAAGAGGATTGAATGTGTTGGTTGAGCTGATTCCAAGCTCTGGCTATTAGAAAAATAACAGCATAGGGGGGAATTTTAAAGTTTCCTCGTACAAATATGGGCAAGATGGTTTCTAGCCCCCCCCCCCCTTATACCACGACCAGTTCCTTAATAGATCCCCATTTTTGGTGGTTAATGAAATCCCACCATTCTGTTTTCAATTTGGAAAATGGTGTAGTTCATCCAGTGTATTAAGACCCGTCTATTTAATGTTTAAGTGGGCACGTTGCTAAGTGGTCTGGAACTACGATAAACATACCAGAAGGCAGTAAGTGGTGGAAGGGCAGTTTGTAACAAGCCAAGTGTTTCTAGGTGTAAAAAGAGCCATACCACTCATGGAACCAGCGCAACGAGGAGAGACCTGTTATTATTTGACAATTAACTTGTGTGACAGCGATTCAATCACTGGGTTTCCATATCATCACTAGTTCCTTGAAATGTGGCCGGACAAGATGCATGCCCCTTTGGAACAACATAGTGAGACACCACTTGGTATCGCGCAGGTCCAATGAGGCTTTTTCACATTGTTTCAGGCTATAGCTCTTTTGATGATGCTGTGGGGTGTTAGTCGGGCCCTCTACCATCATGTTTGTCCCTACTCAACAGTTTTTCTTACAGATTAGAACCTGCACATAAGATCTAATCAAAGAAGCTTGTACTGGAAGCCAAATCCTGAGCAATTCATTGGGTCGATTGCTTTCTAGAGTTTCCTTTTCTACATACGCACTATATACTACTTACGTTGCTGCTGCTTTAAGCAGTGCTCTTTCTCTGGCTGTTTTTATGGACTGCTATAGGAGAAAAAAGTTAATTTTTATAACGAACGTGTTTTAACGTTGCTGTACTGAATTCCAATTCGATTAACTGGCCACATTGTCTTCTAGTTACCTCATATTTTGTTTCGCGCAATTATTTCTGTAACTCTCCGTTGAGCAGAGGTATAAGTCGAACTACATTATGAAATGAGAGTCTCCAAACATTGAAATTTCATTTTTCAAATTTAATCAAAAAGGGCTGTAGTGGTTTTGATTACACTCGAAGAGCCGAGTGAGTGTGTTATTTAGTGTTATTCATGAGCGTTTTGGTAGAAATGCGATGAACGATAATTTACAGCGTTCGAATTTACGAGTGTTGTAAATGTGTTGGTAAAAAAAGTTCTGTGGAGTGGTGTAGTTAACCAATGTTCTTCAAGTAGTAGTGTCGACTTACAATCAACGAAAATTTGTTCACTGTCATCATGAAATAATGGCGTATTACGACCTGTTCCTAATAAGCTGAAATTTTGTAGGTACTGCTCTGCTTCTTCCTACTGAATTCATAAGTTCTCAGTGACGTTAGAATATGCTTCATTAATTAGGATGTAGTTTCAGTTGACGCATGCCGTTCAGGGTTTGTAAGGTACCGAAAAAAAAAGGTATCATTCAAATCTTCAGTGGAACAGTCAGTTCAGTCGGAACTCGCCACAGAGTCAACTGGAGACATTGCTGTTCGCCGGGATTTTCCAGAAACTTGGATTTGGGATGTTTTTGGCTCGGGGTTAGTTTTTGGAGACTTGAGAGTTTTGTTTTATTTGTCGTTGTTTTTTGCTTTGCTTGAAAGTACTGTTCCTTCGATCTCGTTCAAACTGTTTATACAGAAACAGGTTTAATTGGCCACTAACCTCTTGTGAATTATTCGATTGTCCAAATTGTTTGCAACGAAGTGAAGTTTAACTGCTGCTTGCTTTTCTTTATGACATGAATAGCCGGTTTATTGCCTTGGGATATCCAAAATAATCTCAAATTTCCCCTCAGAACATTTCTACCTCGCTCAAAGAAAAGATCAAGCTGATGGACCAGTGTGGAAAGCAAGGGAGATAACTTCACTCACACAGAACCCCTCACAAGCCTGGCACACGACGAGCAGTGCAAGATGGACACCCAAATACACAGGGTTGACGCACTGATTTTGAGTTGCAAACGTGGTAATGAACCAAAGCAGCTTATTTTGCTGCTGCGAATAGCTAAACTATCACGAAGGAGGGATAAAACATTGTTGTCGTTCTAATCTGAAAGTGTCGCTTGTGTTGTGAGTTTTCGATGCTTCCTACAATTGTGAGGGTTAGGTCGGTTTGTGAATCTTAGTGTCAAGCAGAAATTCGCAACTAGTACTATAATTTTGACGGAGCCTACAGAGGTTGTAAAGGTTGATTTCTGGATGTGTAGGTTGTGAGGGGGTTGAGGGAGGGAGGTCGTATTCGACTCGACCCTGATAACTTCGAAACTAACCTGTTTCTGCCATATTCGTGTTCATTACGATGGTTTAGTTGTGAACAATCCCCTGAGAATATCGAAACTGAGTGCACATCTCTTTATGGTCAGCGCCTATGGCTACGTTGTGATCCGTAATGGGAGCTCGATAGGGTGTGCGCTGTGATTTATGGACAAAACTAAAACGAAACATAAAAATAATCTTACAGTGTTAAAAAAAAAACTGGATAATAAACCTTTCAGGAAAGCTGGTTGGTTGAAATTGTGCAACGGAATTCGTTTGCTTCTGAAAGAGATGAAATGGCTCCTTTGAGGTTTCTAAACATGTCAGAACGGGGGGTGCTTGCGTGTTGTATGAAACACTTGGCAGGATGTAGTTTTATAACAAACAAAAAAAACCCTGCAAATTATTACACAACGGTTTATTATTCGGATAATCAGCTTGACCTAGCATTAATGCTCCGAGACCCATCCTGTTCGATTCAGCATCGAAAAGTATCATAATGAAACCCAAAAAAAGGTCGAAAAGAACTGAATCGTAATATTAAAATAAACAAAAAAAACGAAAGTATCTAGAAAAAACTGAATTTTAATATGAAAACATGCACGCTAAATACTAATATCAAAATTTAACCAAAAATCTATAGAAAAAAACAAAATGAGAATGAAACGAAAGAATCTAAAAAAATTGAATCGTATTAAAACCAAAACGTCGGGGAAATTGGAACGGGGGCGCTTGAAGCGAAAGGGGAGTTGAGTGGCGGCGTCGTTGGGAGGAGCGCTCGCTCGCCTCGAGCGTGGTTCTTTTTTAATGAGACGGGTGGGAGGGAGGGAGTTCAAACGACGAAACGCAGTACAATGCGGGAGCTACAGCGTTTCGTCGTTTGAACTCGAAACGCTGTAGCTCCCGCGTTGTACTGCGTTTCGTTAATTTTTTAAACCGTTTTTTGCCCATTACAACCACGGGCTTCGTCCAATTGGATTGCCGAGATGGCGGGCACAACTAGATACCAAATCGGATTTTTGGGCGAAAGAACGAATTTTTTAGACCACGTTAAAGGCACAAAATGGCCCGGACGGCAGACGGCGGACGGGGGACGGCGGACAGTGGACGGACATTGCAAATTTGGAATCTCCAAGTCTTGAAATGTAAAGTATCAAATTTTGAGGAGGGGTTGTAAAACATTTTTCGTGACCGAAAACATAGGGTTATTATTCAGAATGAATAATAAACCAAAAACAGTGACATCTTCACAATTTTCTCTAATTCACGTGGCCACTTTGCACTTTCAACGCAGATCATCTCAGTATTTTAATCTCACTCTCAAAGCCACACAACTATACTTTCTTTTACTACAACATTTATTGTGATCATGGTGTTTGGTTTGTAGGCGTTCCCACGTGTCAGTTTAATGTGCACATCACTCTTATGCTCCACTGCTTGTTCAGTACTGTGCTGGTTAATTTCTCGTGACTTTGGGGATTGTGTTTTTAAACTGTCTGTATCCACACAGTTGCGTTATGGATATGAGAAAAGTCGGCCAGCTTTTCCGATACATTTTAAAGAAACTATTCTGCCCATTTTATTTTATTTAGTTAGTCTTATTCTAGGCCAAGTAAATAAAAAATCGTATATAGGGATTTCCCTGATTTTTCGTTGTTTTTAGTAGTTTTTCGAAGGAAACAGTGATGCAAAATGCTGTGGTTGATGGTCCGAGCTTCTCAACAGTGAGTGGTGTGCGTGTTAGCCGCTTCACAATTGGAATTACTACACTTGGAGGACGATATTGCTTCAAGATGTGACGTGTAGCGATTTCTTTCTTCTGTTATGGTCCTCACATCGACAAACCTGTCCCAAATGATCCACGCAAAATCCCTAACCTGTCGTCAAATGAATACAAGGAAGATTTGCTTCATTTTCGTTTTGGTTAATAAGAAATCGTGCAAATAGATTCGAAGATCCTGGTAATTTTGCAGATTTTCCACTCGACGGTTACATTTCGACGAATTTACCTGTTCCTATGATGAGCGTCGCTTACTTTTCGGGAGAACCGAAGACGCCTGAAATTGAACCTCAGGCGGTTCAAGTGCGCACCAAATTTCCAGATACTTGGATTTGGGACCAAGAAGATTCTGGGTTGGTGCTCTGAAGTTACTGGTCTAGATATGGCATGCATAGAGGCTTTGATCACAGTACAAAACTTGGTGTCTTGTTGTAATTGGTGGTGGATAACTACAATAAGCTCCTCGTTTATGTTGGTAATTTTGGCTTTCTCACTTGCCATGGGGACGTATAAAGTAATCATTTGCTACTATTTCACTCAAATTTTCTCACACTACGTGGCTCATTGTCGTTCTTCGTTGAATGAGGAACTGGTTAAAATTTTTCTTGAATTGGTCAGGATAGGCCCTTGGAGAATTCAGCGGTGTTTATCAATTGGTACGTAGATTGCGTAGAACTCCAATCTGTCAGTTTATAGAGGTGACGAAAACATGTATTTTGATAACGCCACTTACCTTTTGTGATTAGCCGGTAGAGTTTAATCCAAACTTAGACCCCCAGTACAAGGGACGACACGAACTCTGAATAATCCGTATTTGAAGGTATCGTATTCACAATTCTAAGTGTCCCTTAAGTAGTGATCATTTCGTGATCAGGAAAATAGAGCTGGTGTTCAGTTTTTTTGTTTTTTTTAAATTTTTTTAAGGTACGAAAATAAGGTTATGGGCGATTTCCATTGATTAGAAATGGAGTTGGGGAATCAGAATGTACCAAAAAGGCTTTTCACATTTTTCTGAAAAAGGGCTGCAACAATTTCGATTAAATTTTCAAATTATATTGTACTAACCAGCATCCAACTTTAGTTATGTATAATTATCGTTGTAAAAATTCAGTGAACGGGAAATAGCCTTATGAAGCAAAGAGAGTTTTAAAAAAAAGTTTTTGGAAGAAGGGAACGCTAATCAAACTGGAAGGGTGTCTTTAAGTAGTGAATACGTATATGTTTCCCGATAAATATTCCTCTAGCACTCTTTTGGACTAAGTTACCAGCTGAAATGTACTAACAATCGTGTGTTTTTTACGTAATTTCCACGTTTTCGTGTCGGAGTTTACATCGGAAAACGATAGTTGATGATAGTGTTTCTAATTTTTTCCAAAACGGCTCTTACGATTGCGATCACAGTTTCGCAGCACTTTCAGCTAACTAGTTTCGACATTTTATTCTCTATACATGTTTCTGTAGAACATTGTCGAACAATGACTGATGATCCTCGCGATTAGAAAGCTTACTCAGCGAGATGTCGTTGGATCTTTGTTACATAGAAGACTTCACTTTTGCGCCAGTTCAAATGTTCCATTTGCATGTTCCAAAATGCCACGATGATCTGCGTATTGCGTGTTTTGTGCTTGATTCTGCTATTATCCATAAAAATTCTCATATCAAGAGAGCGGTGCCCCTGAGATTTCTAATTTTTTAATTTTCGAATCTACCTTAAAAGTAGTGTCAATACTAGACACCATTGTGACGAGGGGAGTGGGGTGGAGGTAAAAGTGTTATTAATCCCCTTGTTAAATGCTTTGTGTCAACTGCTCCAGTGAGTTGATGAGTGAAGCTTGAAAAGTCGTGATAACCAAATTGTCACTAAGTTCTCAATAGACCATAAGAAAAGTACTCAGTAAAAGTAGTTAAGTAAGAGGCATCTACATCATCCTTTCGAATTCTCGTTATCATGTACCGTTTTGCAGGATATCAGATGATGAGCTCGTTTAGTGCCCCACGCCCGGAGTATACGGTTTCTACGTACAGATCAGATTTTCATTCAGCCCCCCCACTATACATGGGCCGTAGGATAAACCCCATAGGACCGATTCGAATTCGTAAGAACTTTCCTGAACTTTGGATTTGGGACCAACAGGACTCAGGGTTTGTTAAATCTCACATTTCAACCAAAAGGGAAACCAAATTTGATCGCCAATGTCTTGTGATTGAGTCTGTGAGTTATAATATTTGTTGCGTCTGTACTAAATCTTAGAACGCTGACAATAACTAAGTGGAGCCAGCAAGAGATGTTGAAACTCAGATACAAGGACTGTAGAATGGTGACTAGGCCACTTGAGGTTCCTCTTCTACTGCGTTTGAATAGACCAAGGTTCAATTCAATCGGTCAAGGAAAAGTCGTCTTAAATAATGGACTGCCAAGGGATGCAGCGTTCAGCTCATTGGGCTCTAACAGAGCTCCTATTTAAACCTAATGAAAGGCTCACACAAGATTACTTAGGCAGCGCCTCATTAAGGGCAACAAAGACCCAGCACTTCGCACTTTTGGGCCTTTCTCCCTTCTCAGTGGCTCGCCAAAAGGAAAACCCTGAAACTATTCCGTGTTAATGGTCAGTGTTTTAAGGTTTGTTGTAAGTTTCAGTCCACCATGCACGTTTTTTAATCTTCATTCTCATTGCCTCGTAATTATGAAACCAACTATCATAAAATCCCCCTCTTACAGTCTCCTGTAAGTTCCCGTGTCCTGTGCTCGGGCAATTCTCTTTCATTTGTCCGTCTGTTCATAGATTTGCATGCAGTACTATATCTGTAATATTTTAAATGGTTAGACATTGTGCAAAGTTCTGTTATGGATACAAGGAAGGTATATGCACACCTACCTTGCAGAGAACCTGTGCGTCATTTCTCGTGCAGTTGACTTGTTTATTTCTTGTTATTTAACATAATTTAACAAAAAGCGGAAACACATGTGACTAGAGTTGAGCACGAATCGGTTTTGTGTTTGAACCTTATATAATGAAACTAAACTGAGCTTCCAACAATATGAATTATTATATTGTTAGTTTCAGGGTTTATACCGGTTTTCTATTATATTGTGTTGTACATACTGAATGTAAATACTGATGCAGGATTTTGATTTGCATAAAAGCGGAATTTAACACAAGATGAACTATTAGAATTATCGTTAACTGTGCTACGTTTAAACAATACAAATCAGGAACAGTTTATTTAGAGAATTCTTTGAAGTATGGGATGTGTTTCGGTTCTAAGTCACGAGGAGTTATGAAAAAAATGGAATATGACCGTAATTTTTCAGACTACCCAGAAGAGGAAGTAGCATTTGATTCGTTGTCTGCTGGCGGAGCAAGCCCGGTTGCATTGGCTGGATCTGTACCCCAGCAGCGTTTTAAGGCATCAATTGAAGTTCGTAGCAAGTTCCCTGAAACTTGGCTTTGGGAGAATGAAGACTCGGGGTTTGTTTTATCAGATCGTCCAAATGAATTTCTGATCTTTATTTGAGTTGAGGTGGTCGTCTGGCCTAGTCGCAGCGGGTGGTCGCACATTGCATGAAGGATTACTGCAATACTGCTATTTTGCTTCCTTGGGACGTACAGTAATGGTGGCTGGGTTCTCCCGTAGTGTGCCGTGCGCTGCAGTGGCGTATATTGTCTATTACTGGGAGCTCTTCTTAATCCTTCAACGATCCTCATTTTTTAGACGATAAAACGGTTCTATCACAGCACACTGAACTTACTGTGTTCTTTAATCCACAAGTACAGCTAGGTACTCTGAAAATTCAATAATGAAAGAAAGTAATGATGTTTTCTTGAATTATGATGGAAACTGACAAACATGCACATAACAAGTAGTGGTTTACATAAGGAGTAACACGTTATCCAGATCATCTGACTAAGATACTGAGGAAGTATTTTTCTGCTTTTTCTGGGTTACTGTGCTGACTGACAAACATGTTGGACAACAACAGATTGTCTTCAAGACTATAAACACTTTTAACAAAACATCGGGACGACGACTGCTTTTTGACCTCCTGGATCATTTTGATGATGAGGAACGTGCTCGAGTGATGGGTGGTCGAACAAACTCATTTGAAATTTGCGGTTCCTGGAGTTTTGTTGTTGTTTTCTTTTCTTATTACGGTTAACCGTGACTCCCATTTACCGCCTGCTGAATTTGCCCTTTTTTCCACGGATCTAGGACGTTCAAGATCCCGAAGTCACGAGGCGACACCTGCCCAACCGACCCCAGAAATTATGAATCATCCTCTCGCACAGTTCACAGCCACTTTTCTTTCATTATTGTTTAAAACTTTCGTTGTCTCACGATACGCCATCTCAACAGTTATTGTTCGTCGTTTACTGTCGCGTTTCGAGTCAGTTACTCGAGTTAATCGAGTATCGGGTTGCGTTTGGTTGAATTTGCTACCAGTTTTAGGAACTTACGAACATTCATCGTATTTCGAACTGTACGTACCATGGTATCCATATCCAGGTACGTCAGTGCCACAACTTTTGGTTGGAAAGAGTAAGGAAGAGTAAGAGGAATTTTGTTTTACCTATACCTCAATATTAAATAATGGGAGATTGACTGATGTAGCAACAGGAAATATTTATAATAAATGCGTGATTTGGATCAGTGTGCCGATTGACTGAAGCAAAAATATGAAACGTAGATGGTGAATCAATGATCTAATTGTGCTTAACGAAGACACATAATCACGAAGTAAACGCGGTGGTTAGTGTTTCTGTATTGTCTTTGGGGGTATTAGTGGTGAAACACCCACGTGACAGAGATTTATAAATGCATTTGAGCCCAATTGGTATTTTTTTACCAGCGCTTTCTATGAAGCTGAAAACGGCGAAGTTCTTGTACAAGTTGTAAGGAAGAGACAATCTCGCCTTCTGCATAAACCGAAAGATTGATAAACGTTCATGTCGTTTATGGTAAAGTGAGTGTGGAAGCCTCAAATTTGAAGCAACACTGTTCGGGGTTGAAAAGTAAAAATGACGCTTTAGTCCTTCGTCTCCTTGTGCACACAACTTTAGGGCGAAGGAGGGAGGGGGTGGAAGTGAGTACACCTCTCTCTACATCTTTGCATTTGAGGGGTCCACCACTGCAGGAGTGCTCAATGCCGGAAGGGAGGGATGCCGAAGATCTCCTGCCGTCTCAAGCCACCCCTTTGAGTGGCCACCTTAACCTGTGGCAGAAAACTCTTTGAGTATGCAGCTAACCCCCATTTTACCTCGAAAATGCCCATTTTATCGATAATCTTGTCAGTGGGGCACCGAAGAGTAATATTTTAGAGCCAAATTTTTTTGGTCTTGTGTTTTATACAACTTCGATTCTTCTACAAATATCGCAATGAATTTTGGAGAGAGAATTAATTCTTATTATCTTCTCTGTTTATTTTTTATATCACACCTCACGCTTAATTATTTCGCTAACTTTTCATCACTCTATGAAGCACTATTGCACAGTTTACTACTTGTGAATCAATCGCCCTTCATTCTCTTACACCGTGTTGGCCACTTTCAGTTCGTATATTCACCACTTGGTACCCATTTGTACCAAGCAAATGACACTCATGAGTCGTTCGACACAAATCGGCGAAATGAATGTATTGTTAAAAATGAACAGAGCGTCAGTCAAATCACTCGTTTAACAGCTCTTCATTTTAATAGACTGAAGATACGAAGAGGTGCGAAGAAAGAGCACCTCAGACCGAATGAAAAGCAGGAATGACGACCAGTATGAAATTTTAGAATGATTCCTAAAAGCGTGAGCGCAGAGGAGAACATCGAGGAAGGTATTGATGAGTAGAAAAGGAACATTTTGGAGGAGATGTTGGGAATCAGTTGTAGGGATGATGGAGCAGATGCTAGTTTCCATCTAGTGAACGGAATTTGATTGAATTGATGTCAATGCTTTACGCGTTTAACACTTTTGCTGAAAATGGTTGAATAGACAGTCAAAGGCAAAGAATGATTAGACCCAAACTGCAGCTTTAAATAGCTATTATTATCTGTTGGAGTATAACACTGGATAATATCATTTTATAGTTGGTCTCATGAAGCATCAAGTAGCCATCAATATTGAACATTCAGTCAATGACATGGTTGAGACCCATGGAATGTCCGCTACATACTTCTTCATGGTAATGACGATACAATTACTAACATCGGAAAACTTGGCTTTCTATGCACTGTTGCATCAGGAAACCTAATCCATCAATTATACTCCTCAAGGATAAATGATAGCAAGCGTATTAGGTATGGCAGAAGTTACAAATCTCAAGTCCAGTTCGTTAAATTCCTACTCTCAAGAAATTGCATTATTTTAATGAAAACCTCATGAACCAATGTTTGCCTGCTGTTTTGGTCCCAGCATTCTTTCAGTTGAAGCTAGACGAAACTGGTACTGATACAAGTGGGCAGGTAGTTGCTAACTTGGGTGGCACTAATGGCTTGAGATGTTGGAATGAAGTCTGATGGTCAACAATTGATTTTTCAGATCTGTCGAGTGACGATCTGCCAGCCCACTTTCAGTGAATTAGAGGTTCAGGCCAAGATGATTTCCATGAGATGTGATTAGTGTTGTATGTTCAAGTTTAGTTATTTTCAATACATATAGGACCCTACTGCAAGTAGGAGTCAGAAGATTTCAAACATACATTTTCTATATCTCTAATCCCCATCTGAATAGACCAAAATTACCGAGGGTTTGTTTCACTGTCAACTGTCATTGATACTTGCCCTCTCCTCCCTTAATGCGTTGTTGTCAATAACATCAATATTGGATGAAACCTAACTTCAATCAGCTCAGTGTGAGCACGCTAAATGATTGATCACTTCACAGAACATCTGTTCTAGTTTTCTGGTACCACAGCGTAAATTTAATTGTATATTTAACCTGAACCTAGTCGCATCTTTTGTGCTGGAAGTACATTCCTGTCGAGGCAGTGCAGGGACAGTTGAGAGTGCTCTTCACGTTCTGGCTCAAATCTGGACGTATGGTCAGTGTGTACGGTACGTTGTCGAGGGTTCAGGAACAGTCGTTTGATAAGGAAGCAGACCTGCTACAAGAAGATCAATTTCTAGGCATGACTTGAAGGATTGGAGGTATGAGGAACGCGTTAGTGACCAGGTCTTGTGGCCCCTCATCTTGAGTCAACTCATTAGCAAGCCATTAACGCATACCTGCAAGCATTATATGTATTTCATAATGAACGTAGAGCAGTAATCGAATGACAAGTATGAAGATACACGGCACTGGGACTTCAGACTTTATAATGCTACTTCAAGAAACCCTGAATGTAGGTTTTGAGTGGGATCCTGCGAGTCCGAAATTTGGTATGATGAATGATTTTTGAAGAAAATATTAAAGATAATTCTTTCATCAATTAGTTTTGAAGGACTGCTATACTTTCATAATTTTACAGCCTTTGCACCACAGCCTGCTGGCGCATTCGGACAAGCATTCGCTGCTAATGGTATTAGTCCAGCTGACAGGCCTGTACCTACATCGTCGTTTCACAAACCACCGGCAGTGCCTGTTCAAGTTCGCAAGGTGTTCCCTGAATCTTGGATTTGGGAGGAAAGAGATTCTGGGTTCGTTGATTGTTTCATCTGAAAGAAGCAGTGGGCATAGAGCTTTCATGTTGGATTATTGAGACCCTTATTCACTCTTTCAGCTTGCTTTCAATTTGAGATTGTTTCTTCACACAACTGGTGGTGTAATGGTGCTGGTTTTAAACATCTAAACCGACTTATTTAAAGCATTTGCGCATTGAGACACACAGACTGTAAGAAGGCAGCAGAAGAGATATTTGCACATCTATCCTTAACCAACTCACTCATATGGATATATGTTGTCCACACTGCAATTTAAGAAGGAAAGGACTGATAAGGGTTGAAATTAGGACAAGGACTTTTGTGTGGGGGAGTAAATGATAAATTAACTGCAAATGCAAAAAAAAAAGTAACCACAATTAAGAATGGTCGACAACAAATGTACTCAGACCAACCAGTTTCTATGGTAACTTTGCTAAAACGCCAATTTCACGTAATCTGAACTTGAACCCTACTTTGATTTACAAAAAACCCTACTTGGCCTTAATACGATTAAATCAAGAAATGGCTGACAGCTGCATAGAATACTTTTCACGATGTTGACATCGTAACACAAACCCCATTCACATGTGTGGAAATTTGATCTGAATTTTTTTATTACTCTGTGATTTGTAGTTGTGATGTTAACAGACTGCAATACTTTCATCAATTCCACAGACTTCTCTAAGCTCTATATGGTGAAAAAAGCAGCACATCCTGCTAAATATCCACCTGAATTTTACAAACAATCGCACACACTTCCACCGTACCGACTTCCTAAGTACATGCCTCCACGGATGCCAATGAAACCACCTCAAGTACCCTCGGTTGAACCTTTGAAAGTTCGTAAGGTGTTCCCTGAGTGTTGGATTCGGGAAGTAGCAGATTCTGGGTTCGTTGATTGTTTCATACCAAAAAGATGTGTTCGCCAGTGTAATGGAGCCTGCATTTGGAAATGGACTCTGGTTGCATTTGGCTTGCGTTCTGTTAGATATTGGTAATGCCTGTTCCGAACTTATTTATCCTGATTTTCTTTTCTCAGTGTGCATCATTCAGTGCAACTGCCCAAGCATGAGAATGGTTGAGCAGTTATTTAAATTAGCAGAACACTAGTTCAGCTTGGTGAATAAAGAAGGCTTTGTGTTGCACAGTCAACATTATGTCACCGAGAAATCCCTGAATTAGTTCCTTGGAGAGGTGCAGACACAGCAGCTGTCTACCTCTATCTAAAGATATGGTTCCTTCAGTGCAAGTAGTAAATGAAGAGGGATTCGAAAGCAAGTGTAGCGAAGAACAGACAGATCTTCATAGAGCTACAAACTGTGGAATCTCTGGAATACTTTCCATCTTCTTTGTTTGAGGCCACAGTCAGTTGCTCTCCACAGTTCTCATTACACCTCCAACTTGCTTTTCTTGGGGAACCACCTCCTGTTTCACTCGTGTCTCCACCTGTTCTCACACTATTTTTTTAACACAACCATTCCCTCCTCTACACTTGGTCTCTTGCGTTACCTTGGGAGCTCTATGAACAGAGGCCCCATTTTCCTTCCGCTACACCACATGACCCAGGATCGCTAGTGGTGCGGCCAATTATACTTTAGTCAATGCTCAACTCGCAGATACAGTATGTAACGAGTGGATTTTGGCTTTGAATGTTATTATGCATGGCTTTGCTCAGTACACCTGCTATGCCAAAAATCCAAAAAAAAAGTGTAATATTTAGAACTTGACACGTTCAGAAGAATTGAACCAAGTGGGAAGCATGGGATTGGCAACGAATGCCGCTAAGAATTGCAAATCTTTCAGAATTCTGTGCGTTTTGTCATACAATGTCTCTTCCCTCTTTCTCAAGGGGACAGGTTGGCTAAAGAAATTGTTAGCATGAATTCTGCATATGTTATGTTTTACTTGACCATTTCCGGATAGCTGGAATGCACTTCTCACTTGAAACAGACTTTCTCCAGGAGAGCAAGAACAGTATAACAGCATTTGCTCCACCAGAGGTAAAGAGAGTATTGCACATTTTTGTAGGATTCGTATTTCAATCTGCTCAAATCCGTCAAAAATGACAGCAAAGAACTTACGACCTGCTCCATTTCGCATCATAAATTCGATTCAAAAAGGGTTCACTCTGGGCAACCTAACCTCATTTCCTGGCAAGTCACGAGTAAGAACTTTAGTGATGGGGATACTACTCACTTGTTCAATAATAACACGAACGAAGGAGCTGACGTACAGCATTTAAAATGAGGCGTTTGTATATCTGTCTCCACACTACTGGATGGAGCAGGTAACCAACACAGCTTGAACTTATGATGTGAGGCTATTCTCATAACCTGATGACCTCACTGTATTGTTGTTACCTAATTCGTCACCCTCATTGCCAACGTTCTTTAGGCAATGACAACTAGGCAACGCTAGTTCGGTTCTTGTCTTAGTTTAGCAGGATTTATGCTCCTGAGTACAATTACAAGAAACATTGATCCCAATAGTTTACGTTTATTTTGGAATTTATGGCAATGAATGAATTTTACATCATTCCTAAAAATTCCCATAGTATAATTATAAACTCAACTTGTTTTGGGGTAATGGATTGCTGTGTGTGTGCAGTTTATTGAAAATATTGGTGGGATTTCCCTGCTCTCATTTTCTCCACTCTAGTTTTCCTCAACCTGTCAGATTAGGGCTCGTGTTGTGCGGAAGATAACTTGCCACAGTTTTAATCTTCTTTTCAAAACTGCTACGAAACTCTGCACATTGGAGCGCTGAAGCCAGTATCACTCTTCCCCTTCTATTACCTTTGTATATCCTCAATGGACAGTCTCTCAGGTTAACAATATGTTATGCCATACTTCACTGGAACTCACGCTTTAGAGGTTCCTTTGAGGTGGTTACTGTGCTTTCTATGAAATGAGAATGATGCTGGTTAAGAGATTCGAAAGCGAATAAACTTTTTTATTAGCCACGTATATCGTTCAGCTATAACTAAAGAAACAGAATGTCGAACTGGATGTATTGCCTGGTGGTCAAGGAATTGGACCAACTGCAGGTTTACGAGGGGTAGACAATGAAAGGAGTGAATGGGGTGCGTAAATGCATGCTCCGGTTTAGCCTGTTGCCTGTTGGAGTTTAAAGTAAAATATGGTGCACTTTGGAAAACACACCCCAAGGACTATCATAGGCTAGGATTGGCGTCGTTGTGTACCGCCTGACTCCTATTAAATGCACCGGGCAATCGTGGTCTAGTGGTTAAGACAACTGTTCATACTTCTCGACGTAAAGTCGAGGATTGTGGATCGGAGCTCGGAGCGCGATTGCCGTAATTTTTTCCTGAGTCAGCGGATCCCCAAACGTCTCGACCCCCCCCCCTCCAGGCAGCTCAGGATTCGCAAAAAAGGCGTTGGAAATGTTTACACATTGTTGGAGTAATCACTGTGACGCTACCAGCTGTATGAATTGAAAAATGTTCAAGAGCCAGTGAACCTTTTTATTGCTTCGTACGTTTTACTGCTGTAACTGAAGGAATTGGTTGTACAGCAAACTTACTTATGGAAAAATTATACACTAGAAATTGACGACTTTACCGTCTGTGTTACCTTTCCTTTAAGGATGGTGGTCACAAATATTGGAGTTGTAGAGAAAACCTAGTGGGTTTGAAATGTGAAATGAACCAATGTGTTGGAGCATGTGATTTTTTTTCCTGGATGTACTTCAACACTTTCGACATTTTACAGACTTCCTTCCATTTGTCCGGCCGGGTGCATTACCAGCTGGTGCTGTTATGCGTCCAGTTGCATTTGGTTCTCCTATATCAACACCAATATCACAGAATAAAGGTCCAGCTCCAGTAGCACCTGTGCAAGTTCGCAAGGTGTTCCCCGAATCATGGATTTGGGAGGAAGAAGATTCTGGGTTCGTTAATTGTTTCATCCCAAGCACGTAGGGGCATCATTTTGGAAATAGCTGGACTTCTATAAAAATTGTTCGGTTTATTTAATGTGTTAACACAACCAGTAGTGCTGGGGTGTTGGTTCTGAACATCTAAACCTTCCTACTTTTCTTCTATCCTAATTTTCAATGCCCATTGCTTTGCACAACCAGAGAAACTCGACACGATTGGTTTGAGGGTTATACGAATTAGGTCAACTAGAGTTGAGAGTGATAACTGTGCTTCGGATGCACAACGGAGGTGTGTACAAGAATGATGTACATTATATCAGTTTGTTTGTATCAGCTGCCCAAAGTACTAGCCAAGTAATGTGGTCCTACGCGTAGGAGTTGGTGGAGAATAGGATAATGTGGGGAGAGTAAGCAGAGATCCAGTTTGATGCCAGGGGTTTTGCTTAAAGCAGCATTGTAGATTGCAGAGGCTCGCAGGGGATTTAATTGCATTGGTCAAATAAAACACTATCCCTTTCTCTCTCTCTCTCTCTCTCTCTCTCTCTCTCTCTCTCTCTCTCTCTCTCTCTCTCTCTCTCGCTCTTTCTCTCTTTCTCTGCCATACTTCCACGTCTAGATCATTGAACTAGACCTTAAATCTGGAAACCGTTACTTTTTTTGAATTTTGACAGCTACACAGAAGAAGAAGAAGAAGATATCAGGGCACCAGCCAAGGCCGAGGGAACAATGACCGAAGTTGTGGCCATTCAGGCCCATTTCCCATCTCCCCAGAGTTATTGGGAGTCGGCTTGGCTTCTTTAAAAGGGGCTTTCGGAATCTAACAGTCCCCTCCACAAATTTGAGGATCTTTTCCCACTCAGTTTCTCTCAAACTAGTGTTATTTAGTATTCTCTCTCCTAGTATAATGAGTCATAACAGCCATAACAGGCATTCCCTAAGAAAATGATCTACCGTTTCTATTTCTCCACACAGGCACCTAGCGTTGATGTTGGGATTGATCCTGTTGAGAGTCTTACACTGCGTAGTGCCCATATAACAACCCAGTGATTCTTCGTAGTCTTACTTTCCTTAGATTCAGTACCCGATTGGTTCATTGCAGGTTATAACTAGTTATGCCCATAATTTTGGAATGTTGGTACCCTTCATGATTGTTTATTTCGTCCCTTATGCTACTCCACATTTTCTCATTTATTTTCGCTCTCAGTTGTTGCATTGTGATAGGTGAGAATGGTTCTGGTCCACAAATGTGTCCCCTAGCTCCCGCCTTGGTTAGTTCATTCGCTCTCTCATTCCCCATATATCCCCTATGTCTGGGTATCCACTTTAGCGTAAATGTGTTCCCTAGTTGATGGAGTTTCCCAACGTTGTTCTTCTATGAGGAAGCTCCTAACTATTGGGTTGCCCAGTGTTTTTACCACAGATTGGTTGTCAGTATAGATAGCTATGTTCTTATTCCTAATGTTCCTTGTTACAAGTGTGCTAATACATTAGTTTATCGCGATGAGTTCACTTTGATACACTGAGGTGTTTGTACCTAATGAAAGTGATTCCTCCCATTCTAGTGCAGGAATATATATTCCCATTCTCAGACCATTTGAATGTTGGGAGCCGTCTGTGTAACAGATGACTTCAGATTCATCCACTACCGATTGCCTCGTATCCCACACTTGCCTTCAGTCTATTCTAGTATTGATGTTTCCCTGGAACTGATATGTCATTGTCCTGTCATCCATTGGCATGCTTGCCTCTGGTATGCTACTTATAACGCTTGTGCAGATGGACCTGTGGCCGTGATTGTGTGTGGTTCCAGTCACTATTTTTTCTGAGTCTTAGTGTCCCTCTCATAGCCTCTTGCGTGATTTCCCATTTCATTGGTAACACTCCCTGCCATTATGGCATTGGGTGTACTGTGAAATGCCCCTGTAATTGACATAGTTATAACTCTATCTAACTTGTACAGGGCACTGTTTTTTAGTTACTCCTGTCCACCATACCAGTGCTCCATACACAACTCTAGGTCTCATTATCGTTTGATTTACCCATTTCACATATGTTGGTTTTAACCCCATGTTTTCCATTCCAGGCCTTTGATCTGTACGGGAGGTTTCCTCCCTTTCTCTAATTGACTAGCTATCTGATGTTTTCACCTTAGCTTTGTCTGTCTAATATGACTCCTTGATATTTCACTGATGATGAAAGGGGGATACCGGATCCCCCCCCCCCCAATCATCACATGGTAAACAGTGGTCTCGGTTCTTTTCATACTGAAAATTGTCACTGTCGTTTTTGTCGGATTTACCGCTAAACGTGCAGGGCACCATTCCATTACCAGTTTCATCCCCTCACTCGCTAGATTGCAAGCCCTATCTAGAGTTTTGTGACTAGCTAGGATGACTCCATCGTCCGCCTAGAATTGGCAGTAAAGGCCAGTGTTGTTTATTCGGTTAACTAGATCATCTATAACAAGGCACCAGAAGAGGGGAGATAGACTCCCACCCTGCAGTGTTCCTCTGGTTATAGTAACTTTGTTGTGGTGTTTCCTATTGCACATTCGACCTTCCTACTATTCTATCCAATTGTTCTCCACTGTTCTAGCTCAAGCTACACAGAATATCTATCATATACTCAAACATACCCTGTTCATATGTTTTCTTTTGTAACCTTTCAACGTGTAGCAATGAAGGAATGGTAGATTAAACGCAGGTTTTAATTAGTCATCTTCACTGTGCCTTCTCAGGAAGTTTTTAGCTGTGGAGAAAAGTGAGTTTGAAAAGATAAATGTTTCAGAGGAACCATTGAAGATCATTATTTCTTCGGCAATTAGTTTTGATGGGCTGCAACACTTTCGTCGTTTTACAGACATTTTCCCATCTTTTGGCGGGGGGCAAGTATTCGCAAGTGCTGCTGCTTTTGGACCAGCTGCTGTTAATGGAAGTTTTGTCACACCTTCGATAGAACCTCCTAAAGTTCCGCCTGCTGCAGCACCAGTGCGAGTGCGCAAGGTGTTCCCTGAATCTTGGATTTGGGAGCAAGAAGATTCTGGGTTCGTTGGTCGTTTCACCTAAAAGAAGCAATGGGCGTAGAGCTTTCATGTTGGATTATTGAGACCCTTACTCACTCTTTCAGCTTGCTTTCAATTTGAGATAGTTTCCTCACACAACTGGTGGTGTAATGGTGCTGGTTTTGAACATCTAAACCGACTTATTTATAGCGTTTTGGGTGAGCGGTTTGGAGAACTGTGTGTCCCAAAGGATCCCATTGAGAATCCATCAGAAAGTAAGGTTAATAGCTATGTATATGTGTATATGTTGACCTCAGAATTTTACCTGCAAAGACGTTGCCCTAGGAAATCGGGGGAGGGGGATAGTTTCAGTTTTGAACTATCTAGCTCTCCCCTTTTCGAAAATCTTCAATCATATTTATGTAAATCCATGTATACATGGAAATAAATTAGCAAGGGACCATGGAAATGCGTCACAAACCTGAGACGCCAGCCAGTGTATGTAACCAAGAAGGGCTCGTCATAGTGCCACTTGGTATTTTCATCAAATCCCATCGTTGAATGTGGAGCCCTGGTGGATAGTACGCACGCAATACGTTCCTGTGGACTTTCCAAATTGGTGCGGTTTTATTTATGAATCATTCAGCTTCTTCCACGTGAAAATGTTTAGAACGAAAACATAATCGATAAGGGCATTATGGGGGGTACTGCGTCCCTGTGGTTGTTGGTGCGCAAGTTCAGCCCCGTTCCTGTCTACCCATTATAAAACGCAGGATTATTCCTGAAACTAGATTTTCTCACAAACGCATGTTAGAGTCTGGCACTCTGCTGAGACATGGCATTTATACGACTTATTATTGTAGAGGACTTTTAACTGTCATCCTCTATCATCAATTTACACCTTGGCCACTAGCATGGGTGCAAACCTCTTGCAGCTGGCTCTCTTCTGGAAGGCGTCTGTGGGACGAAATATCACCAATAGACAATGCCTGAATGAAGAAGGGAAAGGACAATTTGGTGAATTTAATGGCGAGTTTGAATCATGTTTCAAGTTGATGGGAAATTAAAATATTTCAGGAATAAATTGAAAAAATAAGTAAGTGTCTGTAGCTGTGGTGCTGCTTCTTCGATCATGCACAGTCATAGTTGCTCACTGTTCACTTCCAGTTGATTCCTGAAACATTTTAAATGACCACGTACGAAAAATCGAGAAGAGTTCAGATTCGAAGGGCTTGGTGGCCAAAGAAACCACTTCCAACTATCCAAATTGAGTAGGTATTGTTTAGAGAAAATTCGTTAAAAACTATTACAAAATGTTAATGTGTCAATCTTGGTAGTTGACTTTCCAAAAAGGAGTGAAATTCTGAGAGCTACAGAGCCATCTGTCTCAATGGTCATATGTCTGAACATACCACGTTCACATTGTACATGCTCGAAAGGTACTCCCATTGGACATGTCTCGTTATTATCTTGGAAAATGGAGCAGTGGAAGAACTAAAAATTAAATTGAGATTTTAGTTGATATCAGAAGTTCTCTGAATCTAGATATTGAGAAGAAAACTGAGTTTAAACGTGTGAATCCGTTGGGAGCATTGAAGATGGTCATTTCCCCAGCAATTAGTTTTTATGGGCTCTGACACTTTCGACATTTTACAGACTTTCGTCCATTTGGAGCCGGGGGACATGTATTCACAACTACCGCCGCTATGCGTCCGGGTGGGTTCGGTAGCCCAGCTGTGGGATCTATAGGACCACCTCGAGGTCCACCTCCTGTGGCACCAGTGCGAGTGCGCAAGGTGTTTCCTGAATCTTGGATTTGGGAGGAACAAGATTCTGGGTTCGTTGATTGTTTCATCCCTATAAAAGCACTCTAGGGGTTTTTATGTTGGAAATATGTGTGTGTTATCGCCCTTTTGGGCTTTTTTGTTAGAGATTATGTGTTCACGTGACTTGTAGTGTAGTGGTGCTGGCTTTGAATGTATAAAACTTCCTACTTTTCCAGCGCATCGCTTCTCAACGAGCACCGATTTGCATAATTATAAAAACTGGGGAGTGGTTTGAGGGTTGTTGTAATTTGTTGAACTAACGTTGAACCGAGTGAACCTTGAGTTGTGATTGTGTGAACCCATTAGCTTGCTGGGCTGCTCAATTGTAGTTTGTTTGTAAGGATGCTTTTCGAGCAGTCAAATGTAAGATGCGAGAGATCCTTGATGCTGTAGGGAGTCTGTGCTTTATGACAGTTTTAGAGCGAGAAATCAATTGAGCCCAATGATTTCAGAATCCCCTTTTGTGTCTCAAGTCACCTTACTGTTTGGTACATATATGGTACGAGTATGTCAATCCCTCTCCAATTCTTCATTCTAGTTTTACGTGTTATATACATGTGTAGAGAGTGACAGGCGATAAATCATTCTACACTACCAGCGAGCCATAAAAGTCAGTGAATGTCGAGCTGTGATGTGGATGCCACCAATGCACGCTGGATCCATCAATTAGGCGATCTAGTGCCTTATACACTGCTTCAGTTCTCAATTTTATGGAAGTATTGCTGTACTAAGGGTTTTACTGACAGAGAAAATTCGGAAAGTGCCCCCTAATATTTTATCTCTGCTCGTACACTTCCTCTCAACTTCTCAATGTGTGACTCATGATAAATGTGAGTAGCACAAAAGTGATGGCCTCCAATACAGCTAGCTATTGCATAGCCTCCTTGTTCCTGATGTCTAGGCTGACATTAGTAGACAATGCACAGCAGAGAAAACTCTCTCCACTCTGCAGTTCGATTTTGGCAACTCCACAGGACATCAATATTCTAAAGTCATTTACCACTAGGAAACATCAACCGAACATGTGTTTGTGGAAATAAAAATGTTCAACTGCTAAAAAATTGCTTTAATGGATTGTGGTACTTCCGTCCTTTTACAGAATTTCCTCTCATTGCTGGCCTCCTCAAGACGTCACATACAAAATTGCGCCCCACTTTATTGACCTCTTACGAGTCACAGCCATTACTCCCACCACAACTTGGTTACATTGAAACGCCTGTTCATGTGCGCAAGGAATTCGCTGAACTTTGGGTCTGGGAATCAGACGATTCAGGGTTCGTTAGTTCTTCACACTAAATCAATTGGCGGTGTCAGCAGCAAAAATGAACTTGCAAATTTCCCTTGGTATTCATATTTCTCTTGCCTTTGTTCTGCTCGTGGTGTTTTGCTTGCTATTCCTCTGAGGTTGTTGTATTGCGATATTATTTGGTTCTGACTTTCTTGATCTGCACATTGGCATAAGTAGCGAAAGCAATGTGTGCTTTTACCAACAGAAAAAAAGCATACGCTGGTTTTATTGTCAGCAGGGCACTTGAATAAATCAAGATATGGCGCATTCGGCTGTAAAGGGCTGCACTCAGGCCTGTCACATTGAGTGAGGGTGTACTGGAGTTGGTGTTGATCAGATGGGAGGCTGTAGGAGGGCCTTGCTTGACAATTCCATATAGGGTAAATGTAAGGCGCCCTGAAGGCCGTTATGTAGTTGAGGTTCAATCGTTGCCCATTCAAAATCCAAGTATAAAGGTGGGAAGGCTGGGGCTCTAGTTCAGTGTACTGATGGATCAATGAAGGGAGCTGTGAGGAGAGGATGGTGTCTTTGGGTGTAGGACCTGTCCCTCTTATCTGGTAGGCACACCTTTCTTTGTTTTCACGTTCAAAACTGGTGGGGCTGTGCCTGAAAATGTTGATATTTATATCCCCACTCAATGACCTGACTATGCATCACTCCTCTTGAACTATAAAGTGGTTCCGCACGCCACTGAGGCCAACAACTTAGGCACTGCTCTGGATTTAGGTCTACGCTGGAAAGCACATAACAAAAAAAGTTGAACTTATCCACAAACTTAAAAAAATACTGCGTAACACGCCTACATTTAAACAGCTGGCCAAGAATAAATTAACAATGTTCAGTCCTCAAACCAGTTGTGGGGCTGCACCGCTCAAAATAACACAATGATCTACTGAGATGGTTGATTGATGCGTATAGGCATACTAGAAACGCCACGTATTGGCACACTAGAAACCTTGTCATTGACAATCTGCTCAGATGGATACGAGTTGTGTTAAAACAACTCTTGTGTTTGCAAGTTTTATATTTTCAAGACTCACGAGTATTTTATATGCATTTTTTGTGGGGTTATGTCGGTATTCATGCCCCTCACTTATGGCTCGCAGAATTAGCTATTTGGAATGTTAAGTTCATTTTTGACAGCTATATTGGTTGAACACGTTTTCGCGTGTCTTCCATTTTTGCCGGACTCCAAAACATGGATCGCTGAATCAAATTTTTCGTTAAAAGCAAAATTAAGTGCGCGGTCGCATTCCAAATTCGGCATGTGATGAAGCTACTTCAGAGCACGGTGACGTTTATCGGTGGTACAAAACGTTCTCAACAAAAACAACTGACGGAAACGCAGGTGAAGTGGTGAATAATATCGACCAATCGCCAACTCACCATCAGAGAAGTTGCTAAGGACCTAAACATATTCATTGGCTCGTGCCATTCGATTTTCACTTCCAGCAGGAAAAAACGGGCACATCATGAGCGAATTCTTGGACAGAAACAACGCTATTGATGCAACAGTAACCGTACTCCCCTGACCTCGTCCCCTGTGACTTTTCTGTGCCCAACACTAAAGAGGTCCATGAAAGGATGACGCTACTCTACGATTGAGGCGATGAAGATGGCATTCGAAGGAGATGCAGAACAGGTTCACAAAAAATTATTTTATCATGTGCTTCGAGGGTTAGGTTAAAATTTGGCGTTTGTTTTTATATCATTTTGAAAGGGACAAAATCGATATTAATCGATAGAATAATGCCAAAGTAACGTACCTGTTAGGTGAGTCTGTCTTCTCTGACTGTGCGCGAGCACTTTCGATGTAAAGACATCATCGTCTGGCCTTAGGTAAGTACTAAATTCAGTAAATCAGTTAGTTGGTCGTGGCCTTTACATAGGAAGGGAAAGGTTAATGGGGTGGTCTTGCGTCAGTGAAGGGGTGGGGGGGGGTAGCTTGGTAATTTTTTATACAAGATATAAATAACATCTTCCGAAAGAAAAGCATACAAATTGCATTACGTACGGACAAACAGACCCACTCGACCAACATGGGGTATATAAAATAACTTGTACGCGTATAAAACGCGTACATAAGACAAAAAGGACGAAAAATACAGACCAGATATTCAAAACACATTACAGATCATAAATGAACCAATCAACACAAAACCATTCTTACACCACTCAAGACACTACACAAACGAAATCAACGACTTGACGGATTTACAGCCCACCCGATGCGACCTCCTTCCTCTCCCCCTCTGCTTCCACGATGCACCACCATCTCGTTAACCTTTTTCTACCTATATAAAGACCACAACCAACTAACTGACTTCAGTACTGATCTAACGGCCAGACGATGATGTCTTTACATCGAAAGTCACGTTATTATTTTATACCCAACAGCCCTTTCCGTCCTACAGAACTGTAACACAGCCGTCTCCGTACCACACAATTCTTAGTACTTTATATGATTGTAAGTTTTGTTGTGTTACCATCGTCGAAAAAAGGTCTCAATGATTCCGATTTCACAGGCCTAGAGGACGAAGGCATCATTACGTTGGCAGATCGAATATCCTACGATTCGTCAACGCACGAACTTGTTTCATATAATGATCATACACTAGGTGAAATCAAAATGAAGGAGTTGGTGAGCGTGCGGAACGACTTCCGAGAAACTTGGATTTGGGAAACATTGGATTCAGGGTTGGTTGAACGCTTTTGAACTTTCATTTTGCAGGAACTTCCCACACCATACTTAACATCGTGCTGGTCTTGTTCGTGACAGTGACAGTTTTATCAATACACGTAACTGTTTCGTCTGTTTTATTCTAACAACTGCGTTTGCTTTAGCTAACACTTTTAGGTGACGGCTTCGGGGCTACCAATATTTTCCAAAAGTTGTTGCATGAGTGGGCGCACGATTTTATTTGGTTTTTTGTTCGCTTGCTGCATCAATGTGATGTCTCACAATTCAGTTCATGCTGTATAAATGGGGTTTTCGCAATAAATCACGAAAATAATATTCATTTATTTAATATTCATTTGTAGCCCTCAGGGAAAGACGAAACTGAACAAAATCGTGCCAGATACCATCACATCTTGGGTCATTACCGGATTTTCACTTAGCCCCGAATTTGGACTTGGTCTTACTGAGAACTCTACCAATGTAAGTCACTCGAATTTATTTATTGACGTGTATATATTTAGGGGTTTTTGATGATACGTATAAGCTCACTGCTTCTCCCGCTTAAGTTTTCTGCTATTTTAAGTTTTTCTCTATATTCTTAATTATTGTTGACTAGTACATTTAGGCTGCAGCAAATTGGACGGTATTAGTATCAAACAAGGGTTAGCATAATGAGAAGCACATTAATAGTAAAAGCGAGGATATATTTTTGGCATCGTATGTGGTGCATTTTTTTTTTTTTGACCCAAGGGCGAGTGGGACAAGTCCCTTTGTCACTGCGGCCACATATGGGCCTATTGTGACGCTGGCCCTTTCTTAGTAGAAGGCGTCGTACATACCAGCCCCCCTTAGGAAGCCGAGTATGTCCTTCACCGCAGAGTCCGCTACGCAATGCAATTCCTTGACCACCTCCTAACGAGAAAGGTGTTGAGAATTTTGAGTGGATTGGAGAAAACACAAAAAAATCAACTTGGTTGGTGGACACTGGCACTAGTCTAGTAATTATTCGGTTTTAATACTGATATATTTTTGCTTCATCACCCTGTGTACGTCGTACCATTCCTTGACAAGAGAACCATACTTGAAACTCCTGGCCAAAGTTCTATGAGTGAAATGAATCTAACGTCACAGCGCTGTGGAGCAGTATTCTTAGACATTGAATATTTTGAAGGTGGAAGTGTTACCAATGAAAGTGATTGATACTGAATCGGGGTAAAAACTTATACAGCCCCCCCCCTCCCTTCCAATAAATTTAACAAAAACGATTTCCCAACACTATTTGAATCGGTTATAACTGTGATTTTATGAGACACAAGTATAAGGTCGGGACAATTACTGTTCACTTCATAATGAGTAACGAATATCCCTCATTAAGTTATTCACGGACATTGCTTAGTCAGGAGGACCCCGAAGATATAAAGGTTTTTCCTTGGAGTAGCAGCAAATGCTTGATGACAATGTTAGTGTTGAATCTGTACTCATAAGTTTCCATTGCAATTAATTGTTATTTTGTTATTGAAGTGCTGATCTGTCTGGGAGTTCAGAGAGTAGAAAAGCTGGTGATTCTTGAGCGTTTAAAGCCTCTTGTTAGTGCGGACTGTATAATTTGGACTTACCCAGTCGAATTCTGGATGCAACGAAAGCTCGTCTGTTGTGCTGTCAAAGGGGGAAGGAGAAGTAGGAAAGGAGGAAAGAGAATAGAAGAGAAGGAAGAAAAACAGCGTATACGAAATGTACGAAACGCGTGAAAACTAAAGAACAAAAACCAATTAATAACCGGACAGGGCCGAAACTATATAGAGATGCCCGAATGCAAGACTGAGAGCGAGAGTCGTACAGGTTTCCGCCTCGCCAGGTCACACAGCACGCGAAATCAACGGCTTCCAATAGACATGCAGACTCTCCCTATTGATCTGGCCAGAAACAACATTGGAGGGTATGTCCTCACGCATTGCAGCCCAGTGCCCACCTAGTCTAATATTGCCAGAACGGCGCCAACACCGCTTCAAGTGAAACAATCCTCTGCATACATCAGTTTCAATCATTTGTTTGTTTGTCTCTACAGGTAAAAGTGTTTCGTCCATTCTTCATTTCTATCAACCTTCCCTACTCCGTCACTCGTGAAGAGGTTGTTGCAATCCCTGTCAACGTATTCAATTACATGGACAAAGAACTGAAAGCCCAAGTGACATTTGATAACCCTGGATGGTTTACATTTGCTGACAATGCTACATCTACGGACAACCGAAAAAGTGGGTGAAAGTATTATTTAAAAACATTATTTTCATCTGTGAATTTGGTCACTTTTGAACGGCGTCTAATTCGTCTACCGTTTTTGTCTTAACTGCTTGCAGAGCGTGATACTGACTCTTCAAGGACCAAAGTGATCACCCTTGGCGCTAACAGTGCATCTACTGCTACTTTTATCATCACTCCAAAATCACTTGGTTACAAGGAGATAAAAGTGACAGCTGTCAGTCCATTGGCTGGTGATGCAGTCAGTCACAAGCTGCTGGTCAAGGTGAATACAAACTCTATTAAACCAGTCTTGCAGTTTCAACAAATAATGAACTAGACAAAAAAAAAGAACTGTTGTTGACCACAAACACATGGGTGGGGGGATTCCACTTTCGGGATAGATGGGTTGGGTGTGGCAAGAATAAGAGGAATTAGCTCGTAGAGATCCCCCTAATTTAGGTATTATTTAAGTATCACTAGAGCGTGATGCTGTAGAGAATGCTGACTGATACCCAACGCATCTCCCCAGCGTTTTCTCCCACCAGTTTCCGCATGCCTGGGAAGTGTCGATGCTCCTGACACTCTCCTACTCAGAGTAGTCCTGTTATATTTGAGTTCGTTGAGTTGTCAAGTGAAAATCTGAGCAATCAGAGACTACATAAACATGCAGATCCTTGCAAGACAACGTCAGGTCTCAGTCTTTCTTTAGCTGCTACCCAAAAGTGCCATCCTCTTCATACCCCAGCACTCAGACGACAAAGCACCAGCCTTGAACCTGCTCACTGACCACTGAGGCTTCACTCAGCCCCCCTGAGTTTGAGAACGTAGCTGCCCCACATATTTCAGTGAATGGGGTGTCAAAAGGACCAGCGATATCTACTATGGGAGCCTTATGACGCCAACTATATTGATACCAAACAGGAATCGACTAATTTCCTGAGTTTCCTGTCATCCATCATAAAGTGATTTAGAGGTCAATGTTCATTGCCAAAGTTCTTATCAATTTTCTTTGTAGCCTGAAGGTGACACTCAGTTCAGATCCAAAGGCCTCTTCATTGATCTCCGTGACACTAATGAGTTTAAAGTGGACGTTAAACTGGACATACCAGAAGATGTAGTACCCGAATCAGAACTTATTGAGGTGTCAGCAGTTGGTATGTTCACAGTTTCGGCTTCCTTATCACGTACTTTTGCTTCACATTATTGTTTAATTCTCTTATTTCATTCAAAAATTTCAGGGGATCTTCTTGGGTCGGCTCTCAACAACTTGGACAAACTTATCAGACAGCCGTATGGTTGTGGAGAGCAAAACATGTTAAATTTCGTTCCAAACATTGTTATCTTGGATTACTTAAAGGTATTCATTTCGTTGAAGTCTACAAATGATGAAGTTCAGAACCGAATTATCATTGATGTTTTGACTTATGTCTCAATATTTTACAGAGTACGAAACAACTGACCCCTGCTATTGAAAGTAAAGCCATCAAATTCCTTGAAATGGGTTACCAGAGGGAACTTACCTACAAGCATAAAGACCATTCTTACAGTGCCTTTGGAGAAAGTGATAAATCAGGGAGCACATGGTAAGTCGAGTTGTTACAGCAGAGAGCAATTGAAATATGTTTCTGAAGCATTCAGAGCCACTAATTCTGCCGCCAACTTGTCAATGACAGTTCGTGACGCAACTATATACCCCGGTAAAGTTGCCTAATGGCCTATCCCACTGCACTACAGACCCAGTAGCTTCAGTTTCCTTGTCCAAATCAAGAAGTAACATTGAGAGCTTTGCCAGGCAGTCCTCAAATGAGATGGGGCCAAACTGCATGGTCAAGCAAGGAAAGACATTTCTGGGGCTGGTGTTCCTGTGGACTTGATGACAGATTATCTAGGCTGTGCTATCTCAAGCAGTGAGAACCCGACTTAGGTTGGGTCGCTGAAAAACTCTTTCAAGCGTCAATCAACAACAACCTAAATGAATATTTGGTATAACTCATGATTAACTTTTCTCAGCCCCATACACGATCAATGGTTTTTATCACTCTGCTAAGTAATCTGTTTTAGCTCAGATTATAGCTCATGTGAGACAGTCAACTTGGTTGATTGATAGATCTGAAAATCACAAACGAGGTTTTGTCAAGTAAAGTGAGAGAGGTGGGGAAGTATGGTTTAATTGGTCTTTTCCAAGTATTGATAAAACCGAATCACTCTAATAGGGTGGAAGTGAACCAGTTGAAGTTGCAAAACAAATATTATTTGTGCGAAGACGTGATAGGTTTCCCCCACAAGTGGAAAGATCAGTTCCTGAGGTATTACGGGACTGACTAGCCATTTTTGACTGTAGTTTAAAGCAGCCAATGTTTACAGTCATCGAAGAACCAATACAGTTATGGATGAGTTAAAGAAAGAAGAGAACTTCTTTAGGAGAGGAAACTCCTAAAGGGTATCGGAAACAAACTATTTGAGGAGGAATGTGGTAGTTTCGTTTGTCCTTGTTGTCATTGTGCCACTTAGCATCTACGTAAAGCTGATCCAGAATGAGATTGAATGAATCAAACCGCATGAAGCTAAGTAAAGGTGAGAGAGATAAGAAAGGGTCTGTCTTGTGCCAGTGGGTGCGATTTAAAGAAATCATACAGCAGGCGCAATGTGGGGAGAAATAGAAAGGATCCTTAAGGAGCTGCATCAATAGACACGAGGTTAAGGATGGAAAGAAGCTTTTGGCAAAACTCTGATACGAGCGGGGGAGAGGAAGCCTCTGGCGAATGTCTTTCTCTGCACTGTGCTGGAGTAGATATATACACACAATTCAATGGCGTTTGAGAGGGCTCTACAATTTCCCAGCCACGTCTTTCCCTAACCAACTCCACCAGGCAGAGAGGTGTTTGCCCTCGATCCTTCCCACTTGATATTGTTTCATCTTTTAATTTATTCTACACAGTTGTACAATTCGTACAGCTACATTCGAATTCGAAGTTTCTGGTTGTAATATTGAGGCCGCTTTTCCAGGTTAACTGCTTTCGTTGCCAAGTCATTCATACAGGCTAGAGAATTCATCACTATAAGTCCAGAAACTATTATTGATTCCCTCACATGGCTCGCATCAAAACAGCATGAAAATGGTAAGTGATAGCTTTACTAGGCGTTTGTTCGATTTATCTTGTGCAGCAGGGTGGTACATAATTTATCTCATTACAATTATTTTGTTTATCAGTTTAGTCTTTATGATGGGGGGGGGGGGGCAAGGACAAGAAGCAACATTAACCCACCTCATGCTATTCTTTTTTGTGCTGAATCATTAAGCCTCGATCGTGAAAATACGCATGAAACTTCCACTCTTCGCCTGCTTTCCAACATTACATAACGGACATTAGTGTGAACAGAGCGGACGAGCAGTATGTGAATAAGTTACATTAAGAGAAAGATTATGGTTATTTAAGAGCAGCGTAAATTGATCAGTTCTCATATTGGCGAGCTTTCACAGGAAATGAAGCTGTCGCAATTGCCAACAAAGAGAGTGCAAATCATGGAGAACTTTTTTTCCCCTCTGATGCATCTGAGGTCTTAACCTTGTTGATAATGTATTGGACTCCATGCTGTCCATTAATTGAAACCACAATGTCAAGTTGAATTGCTATTTTATGTTGCAGGGAGTTTTTCGGAAGTTGGCCACATCTCTCACAAACAAATGCAAGGTGGCGCTTCTGACGGGCTCGCTCTCACCTCTTACGTACTGACAGCTTTTCTCGAGGCCAAAACCCTCACCACGCAATTCGGTAAAACGATCGATAAGGCCACGGAATATATCAATGAGCATCTCAAGAATAATACTATCGACGTTTATTCTCTCGCTGTCTCATCGTATGCCCTAAATTTGGCTGGCCACCCGTCAAAAGACAAAGCGTTTGAGGATTTAGAAGCCAAAGCCAAATCCAGCGGTAAGGATTTTTTCAGAATATGCTATCAAAGTAGCAAATAGTAAAGCAGTAAGGGTAACTTTTGCCCTGTAATGTGAGTATATCAATGATGCTACGCTCAACTTAATTCTCTTTCAACGCAACTCATGTTGTTTAAAAAATAATTAATATTGTATTTATTTTTATTTATTGAGCAGCTGATACGAAATGGTGGGAGAAAGAAAAGGAGACGAAAGTTAAAGAAGAAAATCCGTGGGAAACTTGGGTTCCAAACGCGATTAACGTCGAGATCACCGCTTACGCGTTGTTAAGTTACTTCCACAGGAATAAAACTGCGGACACTATTCCGACTCTGAAGTGGTTACTTTCTCAGCAAAATAGCGAAGGAGGCTTTGCCTCAACACAGGTTGGTATTTCTCGATTTTGATTTATTGTTATTCGTTAAGTTCCCTCAGAGTAAATCGTGTTGTGCCAAGAACTGAATGTTATGGCTATATGACCATCAGTGAAGCTTTGATACTATCTCTTCCTTATTACTTTTGAGTATGGCTGCGGATAGTCCAGTTCGTGCCAACTGAAAACTGCTTTGTTTGAATCACTGAAAGAAGAAATGAAATTGAAAAAAAGTGGAGTGGGGTGAAGAGAGAATGCTCTACTCACTGTTCTCTTGTGCTAACGCCTTGTTAGAATCAGAGAAAAAAGTCAAGTAGTGCAATGAGCGACGTTCTATTCGTTGATTTCAGGTTTTGTTAAAGAAGTTCCATTTGAATAATTGGAAGAGTGCCAGGAAGTGAAAGGTGGTGGAGTAAAATGACAATTGAGCATTGTGTTCGCTATTCTCTCATGCTAACTCAACGAGAAGCTCTCTTTTAACTAGGGGGGAGAGAAGTGAAGGAGTTTAGTAAGGGCCTGGTGCCCTTAATACTGCTATGTAGAGCTAACACAGCGTCAGTTGATCGGAAGCATAAGGAGAGCAGAAAGAATTTGTGGACTGAGTACACACATTTTTAATTGTGCAGGGAGGAGCATCATTGTGTTCACCTCTGAGCTTATTTTCTTCCACCACTCCTTTAATTCGAGCAACCCTGGGTTAAATCCATCTTAGCCCCACAGATAATAGCTGTGCTTGTCGAGACAGTGGCTGCACGGCAAAGTTACTGTATGAGAATATTTTTTGAGTCTATAACTAAATTGTTATAAAGAAACCGGGGCAAAAGAAGTAAATTATGGAGTAGGCACTGACCAGGAGGAAGTAGAACAAAACAGACAGAAAGCTTTAAATCAATTGATGGATTGAATTTTCAAAATTTCATGTTGAGTGTTTTTTCCATATTGTCTCTCATTTTTTAGGACACAGTTGTTGCACTTGGAGCGATAGCCAAAATATCGAAGACTTTCGGAGAAAAAGGAAAAGATTTAAACATTTCCTTCGACTATCCCAATGGATCCATGAAGTTCAGAGTTCAGGAAAACAACGCTCTAGTTCTCCAGAAGGGAGAAGTTCGTAAATGTTTTTCGCTTGTTGAATGCGTGTTCCATTATTAACCGTTTTGCAATCAACCACAATTTAAATTATCATTAATTTGTTACAGTTGCCCAGCACGTCTATAAGAAGTGTCACTGTCACCGCTAAAGGCTCTGGGTTTGCTGTAGCTCAAGTATCCTACAGGTGAACCACATACATTCTTAACTATGACCATTGTTGTCAATCAGAAAGCGTTATGATGTACATTGTGAACGCGTATGTTTAAGTGTTGTCATTTGATTTGTTTTTTTTTTCTTTTTAGGTACAACGTGAACAAGAAGAGCGCTTTCCCGTTGTTCAAGTTGGCTCCTCAAGTTGACAAGGATTCCAATAAGAACAATTTGATTCTCACTGTGTGCACTTCGTGAGTTAACATCCTTCGTGTTTATAGTGTTTAGAATATAGAAGTAGCTTATTGAACTTAGGGTAGTTTCAAGTGTGTGGAACAGAAAAATAATAACGGGTATTTGATAAAGTGAGGGTAAGTGTATAAGAAAACTAAGGTGAAGATAAAAGAAACGAAGTGGTCAATGAGCGATAACGAGTATTCAACCCTGGAAAAGGGAGAGTTCTATAGACGAATAACACCAATTTTAACCTGTACACAATGGAAAATATTTGTTTTAAATATCTTACTGAAGATAGTATGGGCTAGTCACTGTGGAGCATGTTTTATTTGCTTGTCCAAGCTCTTCGTGAGCTGCAGGTAAGCACTAAATACACCTGCAGAGTGTATTGGTATGGACAGCCACATGGTTCTCTTGAACGTGACAATTTTGAATGACAGAGATTAAACATTTACTCAAGTGTCATAAATTCAGTTACGATCCCATTTAGTTATTTTACGTTATTGACGGACTGCGAATTTGGTTTATAAAGAAATTGCATGACTGGATTAGAAACTAACACAAAGATTTTTCAATTTTGGGTTGTTGGTCAAATATTTGGTTGTTGATTTGTAGAAGACACTAGCAGTATGAGCAAAGTCGTGGTAGCAGCCAGTAAAAGCGTTAGATTGAAAAAGAAGTGGAGACTGATGAATTCCTCATTGCCGTTTCTCCAGACATTTCATCCCCAATTTTCTGTCACCACACCTCCACAATACTAGTAACTCTTAGTTGACAATTTGATCAAGAGCTCCCACACTGCGACCAAAGTACTGAAGTAGTCTGCACATCTTATAATTTATGATTGTTAACCAGTCATCCGTATTTGTTGTAGTTTTACTGGAGGAGAAGAAAGCAACATGGCTGTCATGGAGGTGACTCTTCCATCTGGTTTCACGATCGACGATGATGCTGTCAAACTATTGAGGGTGACTGATAAAGTGAAGAAAGTAGAAGTGAAAAATGAAGATACCCTCGTAGTCTTATATTTCGACAAGGTAAGTTTTACTAGTTGGTTGTGAAGCGAATGATACTAACGCGCTCCACTTTCTAACAAAATTAACCTTTCGTGACGTTAATGGATATTGAAACTCATTTTTCCCCCTTCTAAATTACGCAGGTCACTCAGAAAGAACTATGCCCGACGATTCTCGCCACCAGAACCTTCCAAGTTGCCAAACAGAAGCCAGTGCCTGTGACAATCTATGACTACTACGACAACTGTAAGTTACCAAAATCACGATTGATCTGTATGCTTAATGGCTGAAAATATCTCTTCTAGATAATTTAATTTCTGCGTGCTCGTGATACATTTTTTGGCCCGAATTATGGCCCTGGTTGTAAAATAAAAACAAACCGTAAGGCTTGAACAAAGGAAAACGTATAAAATGGGTACCCAAACCTGGCCAATACACAACTTGACGGGCGTGCACACTACAGAGAATAAGTTCGGCTCTGGGAAAACACTACGGAATTCTTCGTAGTCAAAGGAGTAGCGACAGACGAGACGATATGTCGAGTTACTTTTCTCAAAACCGTTGATGGGGAATAGATGGTGGCACGCTGCCTAGCATTGACTAAACAACTGATCTCCACGACTCGTTGTAGGTGTACAAAACAAGCCGTGATTGCGAGATCAAGGAAGAAAGAGTGATGTTCTGCTCCTGGGGCAACCAATCCTGTATGTCCCCGCTGCTCTAGCGACCAAGTCAATATGTTTTTAAACTCAGTTTATGTGAGAATGTTAGAACTCCGCCTCTTTTTAGCAATTTGAAACCCTAATTCAGAGTTTCGACTATTGTTACTTATTTCTTCACCCTCGTACCCTGAACCATTGTTCCCGGGCTTCCCATTTTGTAAAGGTGGTTTCTGAGCAATGTATGTTTTGGGAATAGCTGGGAAAGATGGTAGGGTTATGATGTGAATTGAAGGCAAATTATAATTATTTCTATTTCTCATTCCACAACTGGTATAAGGTTGGTAACTCATTTATCCCTCGTGCATCTGTAGCAGCCTAGCCAAAGTACAAAGACAGGGCATGTACTGTGGTACTAGTAGTGGAGCCAGAACCAGTACTATTGTGAAAATTTATCACACCCCTTCCCCTTGATGAAGGTGGTGTACAGACTTACCAATCTTGGACACCTAAGGTGCCACCGGCGATTGACGAACACCTGGCCATATTCAGGAACTTTTGCATGGTTACTGACGTAATTGGGCCTAGGTACGAGTTCAATAGGAAATACAAAACAGTGAATGTCGTCAATTTTGGCCTCCTTGGGATATCAACATCTACAGTAACGAATCTAAAACCCTGGAGGGCATTGGCTCTGGGAGTGGTTGGCCGTACATTGCCCTGGGCCCATAATGCTATCATTGCCGGGGCCACCATAATGCCTGATAAAGGCTATAGCAATAAGACTATCAACATAATTACTTATAGTCAAGCATCTTGCAAGTGTTGAAGAATTACTGCACAACTTAAACTGGTGAAGGAATGCAGTAAACGCCTCAACTCTTTAGCTAACTCTATTAGAGTTGATGTTTATTGGATCACTGAAAATGAGAGGGGGGACCAACTAGCCATACTCGGTTCATCTACCGTTCCACTTTCCCACTGTGGGATAAATCCGTCACTAGTCAAGAGGACTGTGAGAGAATGAGCCAGGAGAATGCACCAGGCAGTCTGGAATGCTGCGGGAGTGAGGCACTCCAAACGCTTTATCTCATGGCGAACCCCTGAGATAAGATGTAGCTTTCTGATGATGGAGAGGAAGGAATTAAGGCAGATATTGGGAATCATCATGGGACACTGCAAAATTAACATGTATGTCACGGGCATAGTCGACACCCCTTGGTGTAGGAGGTGGGGTGCAGATGAGGAAACTCCCTACCACATCCTGGCCCAGTGCCAGAGACTGGAAAGCGAGTGGTTTTTGGTCTTTGCGACAACTTCTCCAAGGGTGAACATCTAAGAAGACTCTTGCAGGAAATACCTGGGATTTCTTAGGAAGACTTTAGGCCGCAATACTCATCCCAAATATAGAACAGTCATAGTTATATATGTATATACATATTTATCCCTCATACTTTTGTATAAGGTGTGTGTCAACTGAAATGTTCCATTCTGCAGAGAAGTTGCCGCTACAAAGTGATCAACTCTTTCGTTTGCTTTCAGCTCGACGAGCGACAGAATTCTACAGCGCACCTGCAAGCGACGTATGCGATCTCTGCGTTGACGACGACTGCGAGCCTTGCGAAAACAAAGCTTAAGTATTCCATGAGGCGAGCTATGTTTTTCCCTTCCGAGCAAAAAACGCTTGTGATTTGATGCTGTGAACCTTCGCCTTGTTTTTCTATTGCTATTTTTAAACTTGTTCATAAACTTTGTTAATTAATAAACGTCTTGAAGTACATTACGTTATTCACTACTCGCAAGTAACGTTCCTAATGAGATCTAAGTTCGTGACGTCTTTTGCAGCGATTAGATTTTTTTGTGACTGAAAATACATTGGTTACTTTGCTCTCGGGAAGAAGGGAATGGAATAAGGGACACTTCCAACAATGTTTAATCAATTTTCAGGCGGTTTTACTGGATTTTCCAATTGTTACAAATTAATTGCCCAAATACTTTTATCAAAATTCTCAATAATTTTTAAACGAGTCCCCAAGACTTTAGCTGAGTACTTTCTTTTTAATTTCCCAACGGTTCTAATTTTTTTTCCACCTACTTTTTACGAAATTGTTCAACAATTTCTGGATTCTTCACGATTTTTATTTAACTGTTGGCTTAAAATTAATTTACCACCAAACTATTTCCGATTTGCCAACGAAGTTTAGATGATTTATAATGCATTTTTCTACGATTCGAATATCTTTGTATTTCAAAACGGTGTTTACTGAATTCCTCAACGATTTTTATTCAGTTTTTCAATTATTTAACCTTATTTCCCAAGTTTTGAAAAATTACTTTCGCCCAATTTCTCGCCTATGTATCGATGATGTAGCGACTTCTGCTCAATTTTCCAACGGATTTTAAATGAATTTTCCATTTACTTTTTTTCTCAGTTTTCCAACCGTTATTAGGTGGCTTCCCCATAAACGCTGCATTTTTCTGAACGTGTTTCAATTCATTGTCGGCCTACTTCCACCCTCTTTTACTTAATTGCTCAACTGTCTTAAATTAACTTTCCTCCAGCTTGTACCTAGTTAACCAAATTTTTGCTGAATTTTTCTACAATTTTACTAAATCTGCCCATGAGCTTATCACATTTTATTACTATTTTCAGCGGATTTTACGATTTTGACCCAACTTCTAAACCGTTTTTGATCGGTATTCTGATTTTTACTAAATTTCCTAACAACTTCAAAGTTACTTCAGTTCAGTTAGTTCAGTTCAAACGCGTGGCCCTGAGTGTTGTGTTTTTCACCGACAAACTCATAACTCGGGATCAGGGACGTCGTAGTAAGAGGCCGCTATCCCTCAGCTGTTGGCAATGAGCTCTTCTACGTTTAAAATACGATCAAATAATTACTATGCGAAAATCCGATGAAAACTGTTGAGTAGTCGAAAAAGTGGTTGGTAATAAGAATAAAATTTGTTGGGAAATGAGTTATGAATAGGTAACAATCTCGAAAGCTGCAGAAAAATTGCATGAAGACGAAAAGAAATTGAAAGAGTTCCTATAAACGTACTTGTTTGAGAAGGCATAACAAAATATTTTGAGTTAACAAATAATCGTCTTTTGGAAATGCTTAAAAGTAAGGGTTAGTTTTTGGAGAAATGGGGTAAAATTGTTGATACCAATTTGTGACTGGTACAACTCATAACGCAACATTTCTCAGCTCTACGTGCAACTACAACCTGTTTTTCACTCAGTTTACGAGAGCCTGATGCAGAAACCGCAAGTGCTTGGTGTTCAGGAATTCATTGGATTGCCCCTATATATTTCATGACATTTATTGTGTGACCAGGGTCCAGGATTGAGTAAGCAAAGAGAAATTGAGTGTTGTTGAGGAATTGAACTCTGTGAAAGTTAATTACAAAAAATGACGAAGTTCGCCCTAAACGAATTCATTGAAAAATCGAATGAAAAATGGATGTGTGTCTGAAGAGTGGAGAAATTAGGTAAAAATTGATTGAAGTTCAGCAAATGCAGATTTTTTAAAGGGATAATGTAAAAATGGAAAAAGTTTCCTAGTTTTAGGAGCTTCCTTTGAACTATCCCCAGTAATTTGGTGTAATTTCGCCCCGTTTCGGACTTTAAAAACTTGAGCCACTCTGCTCCATAATTCTTAAAATTAAAGCCAAATATAAAATAACAATTCGGTGCTTCAGTTTTGTTGTTCCCCTAACGACTCGAATCATTAGCAACTCGACCATAACATGTGTTGAGGCTCCCAAACGTTACCAACATTTTGAGTGAAAACGACAATTCGGCGCTACTTTTAACACGACAAAAAGTTCTCTATATTTTCGCCCCTTCACGAACTAAATTAAACGCACGGGTGCAGTCAGATCACACCAAAATGCACAATACAGTATGTATGTCGTTTGCTGCCAGCAGTTTATTGAAGCCTAAGCAAGCCAGCGTAAGTGCCGATTGATTTTTCAAAATAAGACTCGACCCGTTTTGTTTGTTCGTGTCGGGAGACTCAAAACGAAACGTGAGCTCAATTCCAAATCACGATGAACTTTTTTGCTTAATGTGGGCTCTTTTGTGCACCCGTTGACTTTATTTTATTGATTACATACTATAGGTATATTTATATACTAATGATACGTTGTATGCTAATTTCGTCAGCCAGGATAGCGGAGGACGTGATATTAATTTATTTATTGTTTGATTGGGGTGTATTACGATGTGAGAGATTCTTCGAGAGCACATAATATATAGTGTGGTGTGCTCTAACGCTCTGAAAGAAAAAGGCTTCTGAGTATATGGACAGTTTTCGCTTTTCTGAAGAGCTAAACTGACGTTGTTTATGTAGTCATGTAGTTAATAATGATCTGTTTGGTTACTTATCTGACTTCGCGAACCTTTCTAGTTAGTTTTTTTATGCAGCGACTATTGCCCTCTATGACGTGAATACTTATGATTCCTTTGATGACTTCTTTTGTTGAAATTGACTCGTCTTATTTTACTAACCTTCCCAGTTGTTTTATGGAGCAACCATTCCCCTTTGTGACGTTAATACTTAGTCTCATTGGTTACTGATTTGATGTTGTCACCAAACGAAAGACTTAGAAATGACTAAGTCGATCTCCAAACCCAACTTCAGACTTCACAACAACACTTCTACTTTTTAGTTCATAATTTATCCAGTGATACCAATCAGTTCAGTTCTTTCACTTCATTTAACTTATTTGTAGTTTGTTTCTTTTTATTACATTATTCGATAAATTGGTCGTTGGTCAAGTGGGAACGGCGCTCTTTATGTTGCATCTTATCTAGTTTTACCAACCTCTTCAGTTGACATATGGTCTGTTTAAGGGGCAATGCCCATTAAGATACCACCAGTCCAAGATTGGTAAGTAAAAGGTACAGAGTTGCAATTCTGCATGGTGGAGGTGGAATCTTCAGAGCATGTAAGGTGTACTTGCTGTGGGGCGCCTTAGAGTGCTTGGGTGTATTGAGAACGACGCATAGGAAGTGGAATTGAGAGGCCATGAAGCTACTCATGGACACCGCACGATAGGCTCATTTGAAGCTGCAGAGTTGTCTTTGATTACCATCAGCTTAAACTCCCCTCCTCTCCTACTCCTCTTGGAACTAGTTAATCTCGTTATTGTCACTCCTTCCCCACACAAAAGAAATGTAAAGTATGCTCAACTAAATCAATTTGGCCACTGACCACAAACGATCTGAGTGAACTACAACAGATTATGAAACTAGAAAGGATAATATATTGCCGTAGACAAAAAACATTGACTACAACTGAAATCGATTATCAATTGAAGTGTACTAACAAAATACAATAAAAGTATCCATTCACATTGTTATTATTATTTTTTATTTGGTTTTCCTAATGCTAGGACTAAGACTAACCTTCAATACTTACTTACCTAGCGCTAAGGAAAGTGAAAACTTAACTGAACTCTAGAAAACTAAATTTCCAAACAGCGCTTCATTTTTCGGAAATTCGTCGAGTTGCTGAACCCTTAAACATATTGATGATCGTCTTATTTATCCTAGGGGAGCATCTGAAAGTTCAAAAGGGTTTTTTTATAAGTCATTCGTGCTTGTGTGTTTGGTATGCTTTGAACCAGAGATTTTTAAACGAATTTCGTGTACTAGTAGAAGTACACGAATTAAATTAATTTAAATGCGTTGTTGAACAGAATTTTAGTCGCTATATAAAGCAGCCTATCCTTCAATTGAGTCGAGAGTTCCACGATCCTTGTGAGCCGCGCCACATCTCCTGGCAGTGGCGTGCCAAAGGAAGCCCGGAAGTTCAAAAGTGCTCAAGTCTCTGCATAAAGAAGAAACCGAAGAAGAAATTATTCTCGAGGTAGAGCTCTATTGACTGTTGTACTAATAATCTGCAATATTTTCGTATTCAAGAGACTAATTTTCTTTTTTTTTTAGTTGTTCGTGAAATAGATACATTATACCCAACATTTCTTTCTAAGACTTACTAAATTGATTCACCTATAATTGAGCAAAACAGGAATCGTGTGTTACAGAAATTACATGATATGTTACAACTATTGCTGCAGTGTTTGCTCTTGAGATTCTGGAACTGACAACACAATCCTTCTAAAAACACAATCATTTACCAATAAACAATAAATTACCAATAATTTTTAAATGAACAGTTTATTAATTCGGAAACTTCAAGCCGTGTAGAACGTTTATAAGGTATTTTTTACCAAGTTCATATGGACTGAGTGATTAGAGACCCGGCCAGTAACTGGAGTCTATGTTGAGCCGAAGGGAATAAAAAATACATAGTGGTTGATGTTTTTGAGCTGATCAGCACTTCTTTTTCATTCTCAAAGTGACAACTGCTGCCAAACATCGGGTTGCTCATTATGCAAGAAGTATTGGGCACTTGGGGCCACTTTTGGCTCCTTGTTGGCCGTTTCGGGTGTGTGTTACTGTGACACAACCCTCATGAATAAGGTCATTTATTTATGCGTGATGGGCTACTGCTCGGTTGCATGGGGTGCCAAACAGTGGATGAAAAGTTGGCTGAACCCCAAGAGTTCACAGTGGATCACAAAGGACTGCAAGAAAGCATCCACTGAAGAACCCCAAGTTACCATTGGCCAGTTACCCATTGACTTACTGAACAATAACTGCGCTAGATAAATGGCAAGCGAGATGGGAGTTCTCGACGAAAGGGTGTATGAGTTTTTTCCCAACATCCGTGTAAGCTTTTGGAGAAAGTAAGTTGAGCCAGACCACTAGTGACTTCAATTCGTGATTCCACTTCTTCTCTCTCACTCCTCCATTCTGCATGTTTTGTGACTCCAGTGTGGAAGAAACAAGAAGCCGCATACTGCCTACAATGGTGAGCGAGAGATGTTGGAAGAGCAATAAAACCTTCCAACCTGACTGCTAATAAGAAAGCTAACAACCATTTGGCCCAGTTTCCGAAGAAGGCTATGACAAATAAACGTGGCGACAGTTGATTCCTCCCTTTTAAACTTGCCATACAAGTAAATAATTTGGTCAATTGAAAAACCAGGTTAATAATTCCTCCCAGATGATATGGATTCCTTAGGATCATGCTTCTGTGTGGTAACACGTGAGCAATAGCTCTCTACCTGGTGACTGGCTTAATGACAACTTGCTGTACCGTTCAGTGAAACTACGACGTCTCTGACTTTCAACTAGTATGATTCTGTCATGGGTGTTAAGGAACACTCATTTTCATAAGAAAACACACCTGCCAGACTGAGCAATAGCTCTCTACCTGGTGACTGGCTTAATGACAACTTGCTGTACCGTTCAGTGAAACTACGACGTCTCTGACTTTCAACTAGTATGATTCTGTCATGGGTGTTAAGGAACACTCATTTTCATAAGAAAACACACCTGCCAGACTGTTTCTTTTTGACTGTTAATTTATTCTATGAACCATGAGAGTTTTGCCATAAATCTGTATCAATTTTCAGATTCAGAAAGGAAATAACGAGCAAAGATCCGCAGCAATGTGAACAATTACCTCCTGACCAGGTACCCAAGCCACTTTCGTGGTCAGAGTACTTCAGTTTTTTGCTTCCTGAAGAATTCACGAAGAAACCGCCCATGGTGATGTGCCGCAAGATGTTGGAGCATCGGCGAAGGAAGTGCATCGGCCCTGACGACTATCTCCGATGTATTCGAGGCGAATGTTGGCCTCCTCCAACAGAATGGTACCTTTTTGTTGTTTCTTGATGTAAACGAACATCATGGAGTAACCTGACAACATACTTGATACTGTTCAAGAGACAGGATCGCCAGCCTTGCTAAGAAAGTAGTTTGAGAGAAAGAGAAACAGTGCTTAGAATAAGATTATGTGACTTCCTGACTCATTACCACAGAAGTGGTGAAGGTTCAGTATAGGGGAGAAAAGTGGAATGCTAGGTGCAGGGAAAACTCGTAAGCACAATTCAGAATAAACTGCATTAGTACCTACTAATAAATAATTAATTCAATTAAAGCAAAAAAGTAAACTTAGTGTGAACATAAGAAAAGGAGGCAAATGTTCCCACCAGCCTGGATTCAAGCAATATATCCAAACAGGATAGGGTTGTGTTTCAAGATGGGGACACGACAATTACTGGTGCATTGCTCTACCATTCTCAGAAAAAATGATTAATGGGACACGCACTACACGCATGTGACATAATGTCCCAGCTATGGCGCTGACTACATCAGCCAACTCTACCCATCGACTTCGTGGTAAGTTATGACAGTGAGCTGATCAAATCGAGAAAGTTCTTAACCATCATTGTCCCTTTACCCACTACAAGGGTAAGCATTTATATAACTTCTACGCAGTTATCCTGACACTTGACTACTACAACTTACCACTACAGTTTGGCAAAAACTGTCCGTCTTCATACTGTCCACTTTTCTACAATTCTAGGTACGGCCAAGGAGTGATGCACATTTCAGAACTAGGACTAGTTAAACCTTTCGCTGAAGAGGCTGGAAAACCTTGCCCTCCTGCAGCCCGTATGGTGAGAGATGAGTTTGAACTATTTATAAATTTACCAAATTTACTCTTTTCGTTTGCCACTAACTGATTTTTTACGGCCCGATTTTGTTTAACTTTTCAATCGGCACATCATTTTTTCAAATTGCGATTTTCATGGCACTGGACTGGTAAAGATCTGTAGAATACTGTAATTTGTTTCAGCCGATTACGTAACTTTCCTACTTATTACGTAGGGCTAAGGGAAGTAAAAAAAAGGGGGGTGAAAGTTGTGAAAGGGCCTATTGGATGTTTACAGATCAGTAGATGCATTCCCCAACGACGACCATCTTGTGACAAACCGTGCACTGCGGATGATGAACTGCCTGTGATGCCGTATACGCAATTTAAAGGAGCTCAATCTGACGGAACCCTTCCTCCGTAAGTAACAAATGATTTGGACGTTTAAAACTCTTCGAATACATTTTTCCTTCCGTCTAAATTGGTAGATGTGCGCACTTTCAGTGGACACAAAGATGTGAAGAATTACACCTGCCGAACAACAAATGAGAATTAATTATTAACCCAATCGGTCATTTTTCTGATCCAAAGGGGATTGAGATTCAATGCACCAATTTTTACCTCAACTAGTTTTTGCCGACGCAAGTCGTGTAAAAATATGCAGAAATCAGACAAAAACCCTCGTTTTCAGAAGTCGACAACTAGGCTTGAGGTTCAGTCAAAGCATTCATTGTTCAGCACTGCTACCTTTTCGGTTTATTTATAAAACACTTTCAGAGCTTCAACACCCTGATAACAGAGAACGCTTCTGCTGTGAGACACTATTTAGTGTAAACGAATTCGAAATTAATTTGACCATTACCTCTAGTAAACCGAAATGCCTCACCTAGCCCGTGATCAGTCCCGTGAAAAGCAGACTCATTGGATGGAGCACTCTAAAAGCACTCTAGTTCTGGGAAGGAAAAAAAAGTAGGAGAACGTGAATAGGAAATTCGGTGTCATTGGAGCCCAAGTAGGGCCTATAATGCAACTTTACTCGCATTAGTTTTGAAAACAAATTGCTCAATTAAACACGTGGTACTAAACTCTTATCCTCTTTTCTACTTCTGCTGTACTCACGTGACATTAATTCTGCTTCGATTTTAATGAAAACGGCCCCTTATTAATTTCTAATCGTATCATTTCAGGTTCACGCTCAAATGTCCGATTAAACACAAAATGGAGCTGTTGCCGCAACCACATTTAGACAAAAGTTACAAGTTGTCTTGCAAAAGTTACGGCGAAGTTAAAGAAGTGGAATGCCCACCCCAAATGTTCAACAGGTAAATCTTGACATCGAGGATTTAATCAGAAAAATCGTTCTACGTTTTTTGAAATGTCTGCTCTAAAATTGACTCGTGATTGGTTAACACAACAATTTTCGTCAACTCGTGTCATTGATACTCGCTTGAGATGTTCCCACATATTGGGACACCGTTCACTGGCGCGGTCTTGGAACATCCATCCATCGTCCACTACGACGCAGAATAATACGCAATTTTCTCGCTTTACGCAGATACATGAACGTGGATTTCACTTCGAAGAATTTGTTGCCGATTCCCACGACGTCGCCAGCTCAAAAGCCGTTGAGAGAAATTAAAAAAGGGGTTTGCGGCCGTCAAACCTTTTTACGTCCACCGAGCGCCAGGAACTTCAGCACGGGTCGAGCGTTGCTGATGAACGACCTGCCGGAATTCGTACAGATCGTAAGGAGCTAATTTATAAATTACGATCGTTAGTGTTCGAAGACGATACGGGTAGTGGTAGTAGATACAGACGTAGCGTCACAAATTGTCTTGTTACAGCTTGTCTGCCGAGAACAACTTTGTTATTATAGTCCGCCAGAGTACTAACAACGGCCAGATGAGGATGTCTTTACATCCAAAGCACTCGTCCACAGTATCTCACCAGCCAGAGGAGACTTTAACTTTAGTAACAAATTTGTTGTCACGCACATCGAACTTGTTCTTCTAACATGTCTGTTTTGGTATCAAAATGAACGTAATACTCAAAAAAGTTATATCAATCGAAAATAGTGGAGGTTGTGATTTCTCAACCGCACAAGAGCCCAGGCATTCATTCAGCATGCACCTGTGGAGGAACGTCAGGTTGTCATTTAGTAGCCAGTAGAGGGAGAGAGGGAGTGAGTGAGGGAGAGAGAGAGAGAGAGAGAGAGAGAGAGAGAGAGAGAGGGAGAGAGAGAGAGAGGGAGAGAGAGAGAGAGAGAGAGAGAGAGAGAGGGAGACTGAAGACTGACTGACTGAAGAATTTATTTAACAACCTGGGAAACAATAGGACGTTAAGGCCCTCTCTTCCGTGTTCCCAGGAATTAATAATATAACAATCCCGGTTTCTGGTTCTCATAACGACGTGAATAAAATAAAAAATTATCTTCTAACATTATGATAAGTCTCCTGTAGCACTTCCAAGTCCACTACACTGTTCGCACTTACACTTGACAATTACATAAATACCTCTCATTGTTTGGTTTCCTCGTATTTTTTTATTAACTTTCTTTTCATTCTATTCCTTAAAACTATTTACACTTAAATTAAAATCAAATATCTCTCGGTGTTCGTTATGCACATGGATTGTTCGAATCCCTAAAAGACCTACTATACAGTGTGGTCCTGTGCCTTGGAACCTGCATGAGTTCGCCCCGAGTACCATGCATGTGACCTTCACCCAGCATCATGAACTGGTCACGGAGGTATTTAGGGTTTCCGTACTTCAGGATCCTAGCAGAGGCGAGCGCGACTCTTTCCCTCACCTTCAACCAGCTCAACCCCAGAAAGTATGGCGTTATGCGCTGATCCGTAAACGAAACGTACGGCCGAATTCAGTGCTTTCTGCATAGTATCGCACTGCTCGCCGTTCATGTCGCAGAAAGCTAGTATGGCGTAATCAAAGTTATGCAGTACCAAGCTTTCGGCAAGCCTCAGTCTAACAGTTAACGGTATATCTATTGCTAACCTGAGGAGCTGGTATATCGAGCCATACGCACGTTTGCATAAGAGCGTGACAGTGGAAAGTTTCAAAGTGAGAGATCTTCTGTCGCCACGTTTTTTGCTGTTGTAAAAACCTTCTTTGCAAACTGAACAAGATGATTATAAGCTTGCTTAGTAGCAGTCAAAGCTGGAAGGTTTGGCTGCTTTTCAACGACTGTCGCTCACTGTTGTGGCAACTACAGTACGGCATATGGTTTCTTGTTTCATCCTTACTGGGTTCCCTTATCGCTTGCCATCCATCTCATGCTTAATAATCTAGGTGGCAAGTTTTCATTCAGTGGAAAGGCCTATACAGTTCACTCACCACTTGTTCACCATACACTCCGTGGCGAAGTCAACGGGCAACTGGCCAGCAGTCACTTGGAGTGCTTCATAGAATTCGGAATGACTAACCAAACACATAACAGCCTCTGAAAATAAATAGAATACTCACGAGAGTTACAAGTTTTAATTTTCCTAGCCCTGCAGAGTAGGGAGGAAAGTTAATGGATTTCTGGTCTTAATATTAAAAACTCTTCAGAGCCCACGACATTTGATTCCAGAAAATGGTCTGTGGCTTTGAAGTTTGTCTCGCAGATAATTTTAGGGTTGTCGTACAAAAAACTAATAGTCGGGAAACGAAAGTTTTGGCGCCCGACAAATCTTTCAAAAAATGCCTAGGAGTTTGGAAAACGTTACGACAAAATCTTTGTCAAAAAGTACCAGATGTGCCCGTCATAGCGCTCAAGAATCTTGAATTACAGGTTGACGCCAGTCGACTTCAGCCTGGTCGAAGCGCCATCTGTTTCGACAAGCTCGTTGACAGGGCGGGATTAAACTCAGATTTACTACAGAAGCCAGTACCTACCCGCTCTGTAAGTTACACCGATGAACGTTGTTTCAATCTGTCGTATTAAATTACTAGCGATTGAATAGTAGTTGTAGCTCTCAGCCCTCGCGAGTAGTACAATTCCATTTGAGAGTGAGGTTTTCTCGGATTCAAATCCATTCGACATACTCGTTGTAAGGGCTCTGCACTTACAATTGTCATTTCAACATAACCGCGCTATTTTAGTGCCAAGTTTCCATAGGATTGAAACCACCTTTCTTAATATTTCACGTTGTGGGTCGCATAGTTAACAACGTTTTTATTAAAACATGGGAAAAAGAGGAATCCTACCCTATTGTATTGCTAGTCACAATGGGTGTGGATGTTATGTTTAAAGTTACCAGGAGGTGATAGTTGTACAATTCTCACGTAAGTTAATTGTAAGTAAAATTCAATATATGCTCCTCTCTGCATAAATGAGTTGTCACCTCATTCCATACAAAATTTGAATTGGTTCAGGGATAGACTATTTCAGTCTGGGCAAAACGTGGGTAATGTATCAGATGGTAATTCTGAGAAGACATTTGAATGAGGAACGTAATTAAGAAAAATGAATAGGTGTTTCAGAAGAATATATGTTCTGGTCATTACTGTTGGAATGGAGTGAGGTAAAATTACAGACACTACTTCTTTCGCGTATCATATGCCACAATCATATTGAATAGAAAATTCGCCTCACGACGCTTTTAACAGAGAAAAGATTCCTCACTGGTGATCCGCCCAGAACTTCACTTTCTGATGGATTTGGAGCACCTGAAAAAAGTGATAGGAAGCCGACAGGACCTGTAACTGGCCCGGTGCACTTCCACTGTAGCAGATCTAATTCTATGGGTAGCCTCAGGGTTATTCTTGACACAGGGCACTAATTTATGGAACATCGTGCACTGGTGTCATACAGACCTTTGGTTTGCTCGAGAGGAATGTGGACGAGCCAGGATCTCACTTTACTGTGCCCAGATTTTGCTTTCTCTTAAGATTCTGTAAAAACAGTCCACTCGTAAGTTATCAAGGTGACAGATTTGACCTGGTCTATGTGTCATCGTGTCTCCTAAGGCTCCTTCAAGTTGTGTATTCTGCAAGATGACGTAAATTGAAATCAGTCTGTTACCCCTGGCCAACTGACTTTCACAGCTGCTTTAACCTTCCTCAGACGTGCTCATTCTAGGTGGTTTGAGGTACTTTCTGATGGTTGATCCAGTATGAACCGAGTGTTCCACGTCTTAGTTCTCTCTCAAGACATTTTTTGCATGACTCTCGTCCACATACCTGTCGACCTAATTGGCGTCAAACGCGAAAATCGGTCTGAAGTCCCATGGAAAAACTATCTCTCTTCGGGGCTAGACCTATTTTGCTGGGCCATCCTGCAGTAGGCTTTTGCATTTATATGAAGCAGTTGAGAAAGAGCTGTTCAGCCGCCTAATAAACATTACTTTTAAGCGCTCTATTATAAATTACACATAAGCTAATGAGGCTTCAGCATGTTTTTGTTGTCTGGTGAAATTTGAAATATTTCTTACAGTATGGAATTGGCAGAGGAATAACGCACTTCACAGAAAAGGAGCTTGAGCAACACGAGCTTGAAGCGAGGAAGTCTGAGGAATCAGAAGAAGAACGTCTAAGAAAGATCAACGAAAAGAAAACCAAACTTCAACTTCTTATTGAAAAGAAAAAAGCGGAAAACAAGTCGGACAAAGAGCCAGTGCTGAGGCGCGTGTCTTCGTCTGGAGGAGGAGATCCCACGTTGTCTCAGCCTTTCTTGAATCGAACGATGGTTGACTTAGAAGACGTTCCTTATCAGAGGAGTGGATTTCACACCTCGGCGAGCTTGTTTGCTAGGAAAAATGATAAAGAAATGAAATCTCACTCCAAGAGTTCTCTTCAGTCAAACGAAGAGGATGTAAGACCATCGTTTAATCAAAGCTCTGGAATTACTAAGTATCTTGTTTACAATGTCATACTTGCTAACTTATTCAGCAATCAGAAGATAGAATAGCGCTAAGTGAAAAATTTCACGTGTTCTTCTACTAACTGTTTATTATGAAGAGATTTGCCAGATAATGCCTGAAAGTTTGTTCGTGATATTGAACGTAGGACAAAAGAGGGTGATCGATTGGAAGACGTCAATGGGTCAACAAATAAGTATCCATAACATTAACCGCAATAGTGACGGTCCTCATCCTAATACCACTTACATTGACAGTCCCGACACGGTCATACACACGAAGGTTCTTGTGTGAGGTCCTTTGGCATCAATACAATACATACTTTTTTTTAAACACTTGAATTAACTTTACTTCCCTCCAAAGTAACATATTGAGCAAAACATTACATAGTTCCTCAGACTAACGCGCTTCAGCGAGTATTATCATTCCATCAAGCTAATACAGTCTGTTTTCAACTCAGTTGATATCAATTCGATAGAACGCAACGTTCTGTGTACTAACAGTTGGTGCCTAACGTTCCAGAAATCATTAAGTAACGTTGTTACATTTCTGAGGATGCTCCTGATTATCTTACGTCCACTAGGTAACATACTTGAGAAGGTAACATACTTCGCAATTTACATGATATTGTTTATAAGCGGGCCTGTAAAGGAAAAACTGAAATTAAGTCCGTTTTCGTCGACATTTTGATAATTCGATGTGTTGCTGTCATTTTACCACAAACAACTCTTTTGTAAACGTCACTTCCTCTACAACCGATCACACACAAAAATTATTCAAAATTTTTAGTGCCGCATTTGAGGAAAAACTTAGCTCTACAACAATTCACTTTGTACATGGCTAATTCTATTTAATCAATTCATTTATCACTCAGTTAATTTGAACTTGGTCAAACAACGCTTTACGGCAGCAGGAAGCGGTAGCGCTTGACGTTCCAGATTTTATTGTGCTGCTCGTACTCATTTCAGGACCATTATTGAGCAATTGGCACACAGATAATCAATGAGGCTGTAAACACAAATTTTTTGAAGAAGGATAGTAATTACTTTTGCAGAGTTATTGGGTAAACACTGTTAGAACTGGTCGTAAGCGAAACGGCGGTAGTTGACATTCAGGAATTTCTGGAGTGACTCCCATGTATCTCATGAGCGTTTTTAAACACTCACCCTTTAGGTATTGAACTGGACTACAATACACATTTTTTTTAACATTCTACAAGAATTCAAGCGGGGTTTATAAGGAAAAAACTGCGCTAAAAACGCTTTTCGTCGAAAATTTTGATAATTTATTGTGCTGCTCTCGTCATTTTCCCACGAATGAGAATTTTATGGTATCATTGCCTTATTGAGAGCTATCAATATAAGAAATTTAATCAAAATCGTTAGAGCCGTTTTTGAGAAACAAAATTTGGTGTTTTGATCACTATGATAACTATAGTTAACTTTCGGTGGATTTTTCCCATACCCTTATCTTTGCGTCTCATGGTAACCTGTAGGCAAGACATCAAGTTCCAGCTGATTTGGTACGGTTGTTTTCTCTAAAAACCGCGCTCAAATCGATTTCGTCGAAAGTTTTGGTAATTTATTGTGCTGCTCGTCATTTTCCCACAAATCGGAATTTTATGGTATAGTTGCCTTATTGAGAGCTAACAATATATAATATAACTATAGTTAACTTTCGGTGGATTTTGTTCATACCCTTATTTTGGCGTCTCATGGTAACCTGCGGGCGAGATATCAAGTTTGAGCTGATTTGGTACGGTGGTTTTCTCTAAAAATCGTTCACAGACACACATGCACACAGACCCACAGACCATTTTCCCAAATAGTGTTTTTCGGACTCAGGAGGGTCTGAAACGTAAAGATCTGAAGAAAACTCAATTTTTTTTTCAGCCGATTACATAACTTTCCTTTCTACTTAGTAGATCCAAGGGAAGTAAAAACTTGTTTTCTTACTGTTTTGTCCTGACTTTGGCGGCCTTCTTCGTTCTGCTGACTAAATTGGAGATTGCTGATTTATCCTGTCATTTTTTTTCGTTTGCATTCACAGACCCACATTCTTGTACTAAGACAGGCAATTTTTCATGAATATTGTTTTTCGGACTCGAAAGCCTTTAAAACTCAAGTATGTGAGAAAACTAAAAAAAACATTTTTAGCCGGTTACATAATCTGGCAGACATTCCTAGTCAGATTGGCAATCCTTACGCAGTTTTACACGCTTGAATCGTAAAATATTCTTCAGCTATGATATTACAAATAAATTTAAATTAAAAAAATTAATTTGGACCAAATACATCTCAGTTATGATAGACGATTCTTAAATACTAATATATTATGCCTTTTTACTTGTACCTATTGCGTCATTTAACTAAGTTCTAAGCTGTATAGACTAAACTCGTGAGGAGCGTTGTGTCATGGTTTGTACCGCACTTTTAAGGGTTTTAAAAGTTATGAATCCTAGTTTCAAGTAATGGAAAGAGTTGAGGGCACTTAATTTTAGGCTGCATAAATGTATTGTTGAGATTATACCAGTTTAATGTTTTTTTCTCAGGAGAAGATATGTTCTGGATGTCCTGGCATTCGTGGACTCGAGAATAATAAATCCAAATTCAAGAGCAAGTGCAGTACCACCAAAGGCGGAATAAAAGGTAATTGACGTAAAAATTATGCGTACCATGTGGGATTAAAATAGATCTATAGAATAGAAGCAGCATTTTCTAACCTAATTTTCGTTGTAAGACTACTTGAAATGAATGCAAAGCTCAATTCAGTTTAAAACTGGGAAAACGAACGAGTCGTCCACTGTCTCAACCTCTGGCGTGCAACGTGGAATATCGGAATTACGACAGGATGGATCTTCAGTTGCTCAAAGGTGAAAGCTTTGTTTTCCTATCCTGCTTTACATATCCTCGGACGGGCTGTGGTGCACGAAATGAACCATAGAGATGCTCAGCCTGGGTGTCACAAGTAGCACAGCAATGAGTGTGAATCTCAATGAGTTGTCACTTCTTGTCTTTCACATCCCACTTATAAAGTAAGCAATATGGCCTGTGAGTTGCTAGCGGTTGGCGGAACTGCTGGCGATTTAAGCCATTTGTGTTGACTGGAGGGCTACAAGTAGTCAAATTTCGTCACTGTCACTATCACGCCACACATTCCTTCACACTTGGACTCATCACTCTCCAACCACGTTGTCGACATTGATTAAATGTGTATGTGACCCCTCTAGCGCTGTATAATACTTGGAAAAACGCTTCATTGGTGTGTAAAAGTTCTTTGTTTTGTGAACCGTTAGGAGGTGGTTATTACCCCATTACACAAAATTCCTTGCAACCAATAGGCTATACAGTGTGGAACGACCCCTTCTCACTCCCACTAATTAACGCAGTTGAGCCTGAGTTAAACTCCAATACCGACTCAAGAACAATTATAATTCGTAACTAGGTATATTTAATACGCACGTTTGTCCGTAGGGAGGTGCAAGACTGATCGTCCATTGCGACCTGGAGAACGAATGAATCCACTAACGTTAAAATGCAAGGGCGTAACCGACTCACCCTGCATGCGACCCAGGTAAGGTTTTATTTAAAAATACGTACAGTTACAATAAAAGTAAGGCCGAAAAAGCTTGATCCCCTTACTTATTTAACACCAACTGGAGATATAGTAGTTTTAGAACCCCGTTTTTCTACAATTTGGATTCTTCCCAACAGGTTTCCTCCAGTTCCTTTCGTTTTTCCAATGATACAACTATTCTTTTGCAATATCCTCAATTTTGCCTCATTCAGTTTTCGTCACATCGTTTTCCGCTGTCTCGTTTTAATTATCTTCACAATGTTCATTCAATTTTCCGGCAACCGTTCTCCTTTGGTTCCCAAGAGTTCGTTATATTTCACAACAGCTTTTATTGGATCTCCTTCTGGTTTTATTTCGATTTTCTGGTATTTAGCACAATCAAACTTTCTACTTTCAAAATGCCGTATTGTTTAGTCAAATTTTCAACTATTTGTAACAATTTTTAATTCGGGTTTCAACGGTTATTACTCAGCTTCCTAACATCTTGTATTTTCTTTCCCTTCAACTTTCCCCACGTTTTCCAACTATTTTGTTTCAACTCGCTCAACCGTTTAGACTGATTATGTGGACTACACGGTCTCGCAAGTTCAGAATATTATGTTTTACACTACAAGAAGGGGTGTGTAATTCCCTACTAGCAGCTGGATTTTGATAACCTGGGAGCCCTCGCCACTTCCATTATTTTGATTGGTTGAAAGTGTGTCGCCATTGATGATTGGGGTAGAGAGAGGAGGGAGAGAGTGTGTTAAAGAGGTAAGACAATGGCAAGGGGATGGCAATTTTTTCGGGCCCTGAGCAAAAATAACCCAACAATTCAATATACGAGGTAAATATTTTCTCGATTGTAAAGATATCAGAATTTTTCCGATATGATCAATTTGAAGTTAATTTTGTGCAATTTAAAAGCAAATCCTACTAATACGAATGAAATCGATTGATTAAATCATGAACATCGGTTTGGAGCACTTGAAGTTTCCACATTCGTTGTGGTAGGAGGTTTGCAGGTTCGTTCAAGGGTTTTAAAACTCAAAATGTGAGCGCAAATCTCACAGTAGGGTAACATTTTAACTTCTTCCTTCACTGCTGTTGGTGTTGAGGTAGAAATGTCAAGGCCACGATCGTCAATATCGGCCTAGTTGCTCAAGCTGAATCAGTATGTAAGATCACCATCCTCTACCAGATCGGAGGTTTCGTGGTCGAGCTTTGTGACCTGAGGCTGATCGATCTGGAGCCAAGGGAAACCGCCAACCCCCTGACAATCAACGACTTCCTTTCAATATTCAAAGTAAACACAAGGTATTTCCAGAGCTAAAACGTACTTTTCATTTGAGAATTCAGTGGGGCCTTACCCTTCTATCATCTCGCTTCGTCATTTGCCACCTCCTTCCGGTTCTAGGAATTCATATACTTTGACAGTTTCTCTCTGCTCTCTTCTGTGAGTATCGACTGACTCCCATTAAAAGGTACCGGGCGATGAACTCCACCTCCATGGTGTATCTCAAGTGAACGTTCAACTAACCAGTGTATAATACAGTCATTCTCTCTCATCGCATTCATCAACTAATTCTTCGCCTTATTCAAGTCAATCTGTCCCTCTTTTGCACTTCAGAGGCTGCATTTTGGTGCAGTATGAACCGTTTTAAGCAAATCTCGAATGACGACCCACCACGGGTCGTTAGATTTTTTCTGGGAGTTCTGGTTAATAGAGAATATTTTAAAATAATTTTAATTGTCATAAATGGAAGCCCAGTTCACGATTTCTTCGCATGTTGCTATGAACCATTTGTGCTTGATTGGATTGGAAGCAGATGGTAGTGTTATCAGTGTCTTGCAACTCAGGGAAGTAAGAGGAGTGTAAATTGAATTTCATGCCATTTATTTCTTTTTGCTCAACACGAACGAAACTTCTTAAAACTTTTCTCGTACTTAAGAGTAATGTTTTTCTATTCGAGAGCGTAGAGGTGTTAAGGTTGGAGACTTCATCACTCCACTTTAACTTATTTTGTTCTTATAAATTTTCCAGTTTTCTATCAAAAAGAGTGTGTGGTTGTTCTTCATCCTTAACACCTCAAACATCCATAAAAAGTGAAAAATACCCATCCAACGTAGCGAACATTTTGAAAAAGTGAAGTGATCAGTGAGATTTTCGAAGTGAAAACCAGAAACACCTCTACGAGCTCGGCTTTGTAGCGAAACTCGATAAATCGAAACTAAGCCCCGACCTACGTACCTTTTTGTTTGCTGTTAAAAACAGATCCGACCAAGTATTGTTGAACGTTGCTCATCGTTTCTTCCATCGGTACAACCAACTCTCGAGGCCTCTCAAACAACGGATAGTTAAAAAGAATACCCTCGTTAACCGACTCAACAAAGCCACTTTCGGGCAACAGAGCAAAGATCGTCTCGATCTGTGCTGCGAGCAATTGGATCAATTGAAGAAAGAAATCGATGCTCTGAAGAAAGATAAAGAAGCAGCGCAAAATCAATCCAATCAATCTAATCAAAAGAAAGACGACCCTTGCGAAAAGCGCTCGAAAGTTGAAGAAGATCCTTGTAAAAAATCCGAATCCCAACAAGCGGCTGAAAAGAAGCCCCAGGAAACCAAACCGACAACTGAAGAAACAAAGCCGCTTGACAGCAAGCCACCAGAAAATAAACATCAAGATTGCAAACAAGTAGTCGAGAAAAAGAAAAAAGCCGAAGAGTGCATAAAATACATGCAAAAGCAAAACGACAAATTGAGAAAAGAATTAGAAAAACTGAAAAAAGAGCATAAACGTCAAGAGTCGGATCAATGCGGGCAGTTGGAGGCCGAAAGGAAAAAAGCAGAAGAAAAAGTAAAATCTCTCGTCGAAGAAAATCAAAAACTCAAGAAAGCTTTGAGCGAATTGGCCAAAAAAATCGACAAGCCCCGAGCGCCTTCCAAAAAGGAGGGGAAAAGCAAATCCGCCGATAAACCTAAACCTCGACACGAAGACAAGGCTGAAGGTGACAACTGCGCGAAACGATGCGCACAAAAAGCTAAGAAGAAACAAATCAAAACGGAGTTGAAGAAAGAAAAAGTGAAATGCAGCGAAGCTTTAAAAGAGAAACGAAGGAAAATGGAGGAGGAGCATGGGATCGACGATGATCCCGCTGGACTGAGCGGACTCGTGGATTCTTTCTGTCAGAAACTTCAACATTTAACTCGCAAATCGAAAAAATCGAAGAAAAAGTGCTGATTCCCAAAACGACTCTTGAAAGAGGCTACTTCTGAACTGGAGGCTCCAAATATACATAACTTCTAGCTATCTGTTTCATGGTGTTTTGGGAAGTTCAACGGTTGAGTTTTCAAGTACAGTATTCTCCCCTCACCATATTTACTGTCCAACGATGAAAGTATTTTAGTCACAAATAGGAAGAGTTTTTTCCTGTTTTCAAATCTTCAAGTACTGAAGTCATCGGAAAAACTTTGTATTTCAGCGAGTGCTCTGTATGTGTGTGCCTGCAGTAAAATTTGCGGGTGAATCGATTGATTAATTTTTGCAAGTCCGATATAGAGATTATGGACAATTGCAGATGGGAGATCAAAATGTACCAGCAGTGACAGTTTTTCGCGTTTTTCTCTGATTTTTATCGAACATTCGAAGCTTAAAAGCAAAAAGAACGGTTGTACTAGAAAGCTTGGAAGGACCTTGGGCTCACTTGGCAAGCCAAGAAACGCAAATATGGCAGGATGGATCTTCGTATGGGGGTGTTGTAAGCTCGAGGAGTGGAAGCTGATAACATTATTGGGACCGCGTTTGTCGAGTCCGGGCGCGATGTGCGGCGCAAAAAACGGTCTGAGGCGTCAGATGAAAGTGTATGTCAGCAGGCGTTTTCTGAGGTATTACTACCAGCGTGTTGCTGGTACTGGCGAATTCCGTTCGTCCTTCTTTCTTTCACGCTCCTAATCCTTCTATTTCTAAAGTTGACTTGGGGTGGTCTGAACGTTCTCTTCACTTCATTAATCTTTATTTATTTGAAAGAAAAAAAGAAAGCTGGTGCAACGCATCTTCCAACTTTACTCAGGCCAAAAACTCAAGCGATTTATATGACTTTAGCTCCTAATTCAATCTATAGGTTTATTATTCATTCTACACTTGTGTTTCTGGCCTGGACAACCTCCCCGGTCAAAATTTGATACTTCACGTTTCAAAGCATGAAGATCCCAAATGTGCTATACTCATCCTCCATCCGGGTCTTTTTACTTTCCTTGGCTCTACGAAGTAGAAAGGAAAGTTATGTAATCGGCTGAAAAAAAAATTTTGAGTTTTCCTCAGATCTTTACGTTTCAGACCCTCCTGAGTCCGAAAAACACTATTTGGGAAAAGTATGTGTGTGTGTGTGTCTGTGAACGATTTTTAAAGAAAACCATCGTACCAAATCAGCTCAAACTTGATATCTCGCTCGCAGGCCCCCATAGGACGCCAAAATAAGGGTTTGAACAAAATCCACAGAAATTTAACTATAGTTATCATCGAGATCAAAACACCAAATATTTTTTTTCTCAAAAACGGCTCTAACGATTTTGATTAAATTGTTTATATTGATAGCTCTCAATAAGGCAATTATACCATAAAATTCCCATTTGTGGAAAAATGACGAGAGCAGCACAATAAATTACCAAAACTTTCGACGAAATCGATTTTAGCGCGGTTTATAGAGAAAACAACCGTACCAAATCAGCGGAAACTTGATGTCTAGCCTACAAGTTACCATGGGACGCAAAAATAAGGGTATGGGCAAAATCCACCGAAAGTTAACTATAGTTATCATAGTGATCAAAACACTACATTTTTTCTCAAAAACTGCTCTAACGATTTTGATTAAATTTTTTATATAGATGGCTCTTAATAAGATAATTATACCATAAAATTCTCATTTGTGGGAAAATGACGAGAGCAACACAATAAATTATCAAATCCTTCGACGAAAAGCGTTTTTGCCGCGGTTTCTTCTTCAGTTCTTTTAAACTCCGCTGGAATGTTACTAGAATGTTAAAAAAAAGTCGTGTTGTAGTCCAATCCAATACCTATAGGGTGAGTGTTTCAAAACGCTCATGAGATACATGGGGGTCACTCCAGAAATTCAAGAATTTCAACTACTGCCGTTTCGCTTACTACCAGTTCTAACAGTTTTTACCCAATAACTCTGCAAAAGTAATTACTATCCTTCTTCAAAAAATTCTTGTTTACAGCCCCATTAATTCTCTGTGTACCAATTGCTCAATAATGGTCCTGCAATGAGTACGAGCAGCACAATAAAATCTGGAACGTCAAGCGCTACCGCTTGCTGCTGCCGTAAAGCGTTGTTTGACCAAGATTCAAATCAACTGAGTGATAAATGAATTGATTAAATAGAATTAGCCATGTACAAAGTGAATTGTTGTAGAGCTAAGGAAAGTTGTGTGTTGCAACGCACCAGATATTTTACCTTTAACGTGGTCTAAATAATCCTTTCTTTCATACAAAAATTCCATTTGGTATATAGTGTGCCCGCCAGCTCGGCAATCCGATCGGATGAAACCCATCGTAGTTATGGTTAAATATCTGGTGCGTAGCAACACACTACTTTCCGCCACCCATTTAAGTTCGAACACCACCTACACATGCGGGCGCTATATCTTCGTTCAACGCATTTTTACAGGAACATTTATACGGAACAAAATGTAAGGACTAGTTAGCTGAGAGTATTCCGAAAGTTTTATCGAAATCGTTGGAGCCGTTTTTGAGAAAATACGAATGCCGATAAATTAATATTCGACAAATCTCCTTTTCTGAGTTAACGTGGCTTATATCTCCGTGCAACATATATATACAGAAATAGTTATGGAGAACAAAATGTTGGTATGGGTGACTAAAAGACACTTCATTAGGATTTATCACATCTGGTGAAAAAATTACCCTGGAACTTTCGGAAATGTTCGAAAAAACGTTATTTTCAACACATTTTCATTTTTATCTCTGCTCAATGGACTTTCAGAGGAACATTTATTGAGAACAATATGTAGGTATTAACTATTCGAAAATATCCTGAGAGTTTGATGATAATCGTTGAAGTCATTTTGCCAAAAGCTTAAAAACCTATTTTTGCTTCATAGGTCATTATCTCCGTTCACCGTATTTTCATGGAGATATGTATAGAGAAGAAAAGTTAGGTATTGATTAGGAAGATAATTTGAAAGTTTAATCAAAATCGTTAGAGCCGTTTTCGAGAAAAATGCGAAAAACCCTAGTTTTGGTACATTTTCGTCCCCCACCCCCTTCCCATCGGCCGAAATCGTCCATAACCTTATTTTGGTGTCTACAAAAATAACGAACAAAACAAAAAAGAACCAGCTCAATCGGATCAGCCGTTCTCCCGCAAATCGAACTACAGACACACACACATACACACACATACAAATACACACACCTATACACACACATACACACACACATACACACGGACCACGCGACGAAATTAGGTTTTTTAGACTCAGTAGGGTCTGAAACGTAAAGATCTGAAGAAAACTCAAATTTTTTTTTTGGGCCGATTACTATACTTTCCTTCCCTTCGGGTAGCGGAAAGTAAAAAACAGGTATACATGAGTCCAAAACAAAATGTTGGCAGTTAAATTGCATTTACTTTGCGTTTGGCATTGTTTCCTGGGTATGTTTTGATGCTTATTCGAATAGGGTGAGTCTCAAAGATGCAGGACCGCGTCTAGATGGACACTGGGGAAAACACAGTAGTGTAGTGAGGTGAGTTCTAGTAGTTAAAGGAACTTTCGGGGCAATGTAGCGAAAGTTATTGCTTCTATCCAGCCTGTTCTCATTTCCTCTTACTGTCTACCGCCTCACTACAAGCGCCGCCAAGAAAACGTCAGTTTTAGTTGTTTCAGTGTAATGGTTTACTGGTATTTTTCAATGCTCAATCGAATGGAATAGGTCTTGAAGGAGTGAGGCGGCTTTGTGCAACCATGCTGTGCTAGAGAGTGATACACTGTTGTGAAATAATTTGCACCTTTTTTTCAGGAATTTCATTTGAATTTGGTAAAACATAAGCTTCCGTATTACTAAGAAAGTAGTAGCCCCTTAGTTCCGGATCTTATTGATTGGCTCGTATTTATGCTACGGCTGTATTTGAGCATTAGTGTTCTCGCGATTCACAAGACTCTCTTTGAAACGGATAATTGTTTATAATTTGGAATTTCCAGGGAAAAGCTGTAAGAAACGTTAGGTGAAATGGCGATGGTTTGAATTCCCGAATTTCTTGGGTTGCTAATAATTATGATCGTAAAGCTCTCATCTTCCATTGAACGACTACTCTAACGTTTCTGAAGTATACGGTAAAACGCTGTAGATTATTACTCAACGGTTTATTGTTCTCTTGCACAGCATGATTGCTCAGTTCGACGCAATCCCACACCACTGAGGCCCATCCCACTCTATTCAGCATTGACAAATACTAGTAATCGATACGAAACACGGTCTGACACAACAGAACAGCAAGTACTGACTTTTCCTAGGTGCCCTAGGGAATCGGCTCAATGTGACGAGTCAAACTGGGAGGTCGTTGGAGTGATACGGGAGGCAGAGCTGCTAATGAGTGCAGGTGGGGGAGTAACCACAACTTTCAGTGTTTTGCTAACTTTTTAAACCATTTTACTGATCGAAAACGTAGGTGTATTATTTGGAATTGAAAAGAAACCAAAAGTGCGCTGAAAACAATTTTCTTCGACGAATGATGATTAATTTTTCCACGAATGAGACTTTCATGGTACTGTTGTGTTTTTGAACTGCCTGTACAAAAAATTTAATCAAATCGTTAATGCTGTTTTTGAGAAAAAAATAGGGTTTTTCGACCACTGATGTTGATCTATAGGCTTAATGTTAATAATTGACTACAAATTATTTGTAGCTGATTTGGTTCTGCTGTTTATTCACTATCGCCTTCGTAGATACATTTATGCGTACCACACCATTTTCTCAAAGGGGGTTTTGCGAAGTGCTTCAAAAATTATGTTCATGGCTAGTCAAATTCCAATGAAATTTGGTCGCAACATGAACCTTAGCCAATAGTCAAATAACTATTATTGGTGCATTTTGTATATCATGAGTTTGAAACAAAACTAATTAGCAAAGGGAAATCAACTCAATCAACTATATGCACTTCTTGCCTGGTCAAAAACGTTGAAACAAACTTTGTATAATCAGGCCAAGAGTGTGCGAAGAGCGTTACGAGTCGGACCTTCCCTGCCAGCGCGGATCTCGTCCAAACAAAAGGAAATTTCACACTTCAGCTTCGAATCTGACTACGAGCGAAACTAAGAAGAAACCTTCGATTACGGAAAATGCCGTCGAAGACGATTGCCCGCCTTTACCGCCCAAATCTAAGGCGCAAAAGCTCGATTTTTCACGATGGAACGAGCCCAAACTCCCGACCTGCCCTCATCCTCCGGGATATCAGCCGAAATCCAAAAAACAACTTGCCAAAGAAGGCTGTGTCGATGAGGGAGACAAGCCCAAGTGTAACATTTTTCAGAAGTTAATTTGTCACATAAGGAAATCTATGGATAAAACCGACTGAAGGTAGAAACTCAAGGACGTGATCATTGTTTTGGTAACTAATGGCAATAAACACATTTCCCAACACATATTTTGGATTCCATGTATTTACATTACTGATAGCAGAGTTTCCTCCCAAACAGCGACAAATTAGCCAAACACAAAAAATAGATTGCACATAACAGACTGTCTTGTCAACGAAAAGAAAACGCAATACATAAATAATTATATAAATCTCCACCTTGCAGTCACCTGATGATCCACTTGCGCAATCGTAACGTGCACTAGAGCCAAACCATACGAAAATATGGCAAACACGAAATACGTTCTTAAATGATCTCAACACGATAAACATAAACTAATTAATATCGCAACTCATGTTTCGCAGGGTAATTATGAAATGAAATTTCTGGTGCCACGTATCACTCAACTTTGCTCAGTCAGACGTACATTCGGCAATTAATATTGTTGTGGCTTCAACTCCAATAAACTCAAATTCAGCTGATAAACACAACTTACTAACATTTTAAGTAGAAACTGGTAGTGCTTGGGGTTCAGGAATTTATTGAGCTGCTGTCACTTATTCCACTCTCTTCATTTCACGAATAATCTAGACGGGTATTGATGGGGCTTTAAAATAAATTTTTTGTGATTGTTCGAGGTTACAGTTTCGTCTAATTTTGTCAGTCGGTTACGTTACTTTCTTTCCTCTTCCGTAGCGCTAAGGGAAGTATGGAACTACTAGTTCAATCAGTTCAGCCGTTCTCACGCTAAGTCGACCACTAAAAGTCGCTATAGGGTTTGAGATTCTCAAAACGTTAGATTTCTTGAAACTTCAACTTTTAGAAAACCAATTTCATTACTTTGCTTCGAGGAAAGAAAAGAGTAAACTCGGAGTGCGTTGAAAATTTTCGGTAGTATTTTTAAGGCCTTCTCATTTCATTGGTATGATTTCTAATCTGAATTACTGTAAGGCCGATGAATGGAAGCGCTATTATTGTCGCATCAAAACTAGTAACGTTATTTGAAAGAATGGTTGACGGTGGGTGGCAATTTTTGCCTTAATCTCCGCTCTCTTGCCGAAGAGAGGCATTTGACCATCTATAAGAAAGAAAGTGTAGAGCGAGTTGCAATAATGTCTTGTTGAAATTGACTGCACGAATTTGGAAAAGGGTCGTCACGGGGTCTTGAGCGTCTGCCTCCAATGAGTTTATTGTTTTGCTGGTACGTTTTTTGTTTAAATTATAGTACATTCACTTCAATGAAGTCGGGAAATCGTGTACTGAGTGCGTTGTTGTTTAAATGTAAAGCATGGCGTACTGATGTCGTCAGGTTAACTGGCTCCATCGCAACCTTCGTCAGCGTGTGTAACCAAAAGAAGCCAGAACCCAAAAAAGAAGTCAAAAAAGAACCACCCATCGTCGTCGAAGTCGTTCAGGAAGAGAAGAAGGAGGAACAAGTTCAAGTCGACTGCTGCTTGAAAAGATGCGACCCACACGATTTAAAAAGGGAGTCCTGCCCGTGTTTCGCCAGACCTCCTCCACCTCCCCCACCGTTGCCCGAAGGCTTTTTCAGCAAAATTTTCTTCAAAATGCAAACCTTCATGAAGTGCAAGCCGAAAAAACCTTGCGAAAAGAAGTGTCGCTGGTGATAGAGAAATTGTTGAGAAAATAGTAGTCGTGGCGCGCTACACTTCTCACCCGACAAACACTTTCAATACAATTTCACTTTAATCCCTTCGGTTCGCTCATTTACATTATGAATATGTTTAGCAACTCAGTATGATCTAACTGTGAGGCAAAGCTGGCTGTTCTTAGGTGCAGTAAATGAGATGCACGAAAATTAACACTACGTTAATTGATAGTCTTGTCAGCACAACAACAGCCAGAATATGACAGAGCAAATTGAACTATTGAACCTCTGAGCGGGAGTAAACAGCTGGACGGTAAATGACTTCTTCTGCCCGGGGAACATTTTTCGAAGTAGACAGGAAAGTTATGTAACCGGCCGAAGAAAATCGTCTTTTAAGATCTTCAGGTTTCTGAGTCTGAAAAACACCATTTGAGAAGTCAAAAAAGAACCACCCGTAGTAGTCGTGAGTTTGTTTCTGTGAAAGCGGTTGAGAGGATATGGCAGAACAAAATCGGCTTAAAAAATGCTCAAACGGTTTTGACGACACAGTTAGTGTTTACTTTTCCAAGTGACACGACATTACCTTAGCATTATCATTCGTGGGAAAATTACGGGAGCAGCAAGATAATTTATCAAACGTTTTGAACAGAGTCGATTTTAGACCAGGGCTTTTCTTATAAATACCCCCATGTGATATTAGCATTCTCAGAACAATGAGCCACGTGTACCACTGTTATACAGGAAGTCCATAATTCAAATTCCTTTTTACTAAATTTGTTTAACATCGTATCACTCCCGAATAGTAAACACAAATCTTCGCAGAAAAATCAAGTTGGCAGTCTCATGAACCACCTATGCACCCATTACTCCATAATAGTCGTGGCATGAGTAGGAGGAACTTAATCAATTCCGAAACCTTGAGCGCTACCAGTTTGAACGTAAAACTTTGTGCTACGTTCTACCAAGTTCGTATAAAATTAGTGAAGAGCAGATTTTATTAATTGCTTGAATGGCTTGGGGCTGAGGGGAGTTGTGTCAGGGCGCCCAAAATTTTATTTCCAGCTTCTGGCGTAACGCTTTGATTTCACGCCATGTCTGACGTTGCCACTGGCAACTTACAATTTCGCAAAAACGTGTGGCAAGATAAATATTATTCGTGAGAGTTTGATTACTTGTTAAAAATGTCAAATATGTTAGTTAAACCTGAGAGTGGTTATACCAAATATGAGCACCAGTTTTATAGTGACATACGGCTCATAGGGCGGTCACCGAAAGAATTTCATCATCATAATTTAAAAATTTGAGCACTGGAATATGTCTGATTCCCCTGTGCCTTGCGGCACCACCCTTTTAATTCGTTAATAGTATCAAATTTGTGATTTAGAGCTTGTTCTATCGTGCTTCCTTTGAGAAACCAAACTGCATTGTGATTTAATTGTGGATTGGGCTTCTATAGTCAGACAGATGTGTTTACATCAAGCTTTGTGACGATTTTGAAGGAAACGTTATTCGGGAGCGAGGGAGCTGCAAATGATGTTTCATACGGACGCTTCCCTCAAAAGTCAAAACAAGAGTCGAAGTTCCGACAGGAATGATTGCAAAGATGAAGAGCCCAAGAAAAATGAAGCCGAAGAGTGCGAAGAGGAGAAAGTGGTTGAAAAAAAGGTGGAAGAGGTCAAACAAGACGTGGTTAAAGATGCAGAGTGTTTGCCACCGCCGAGGCGAAGGAAGGGACCACACGACATCAAACGAGATTCTTGCTATCCCTGTTTCCCAAAGAAGACTTCCTTCGTTTGTAGAATTTTCAAAAAACTCGGAATCGGATGTGGTAAAAGGAAATGACACATTAAACCACTAAAACGAAAAAAGACCCACAACGCTTTTATGAACCTCACAGAACGCAATTTGAGAAATTTATCAAATAATCGTACACTGTGATGTCGGGTGAAAACTATACAAATTGGAAGTAAATCGTTCAAAATGAGGTAACGATTGTATGAAAATTTAAACGAAATTGCGATAAAGAGGTGGAATGTCATTGAGAAATGGAGTAAATATTGTTACAAAATAAAGAAAACAACTATCATTAAAATATAGTCAAATGAAATTAATGAAGAAATCAAGTCGTGTAAAAAAATTGATGATAAACCAATAATAATTGAGAACTTGGGAAAATGGAGAGCATTTGAGAAGTAGATTTTAGACAATGAAGTAACAGTTGTTAGAAAGTCAAATCATAGGAGAAATGTTGAACTTGTTGGGAAATGGAGTAAAAGTTAATTTTGAAAAAACTAGTATGGAGGAACAATAATAAAACATACATCCGTTAACTGGAGTACAACTTGTCGAACAATTGTTTATAGGGTTTGGAAAGTCGAGTGAGAACATTATCGGTGGGATAAGTAAAACTTGGCGAATTACTCGAGAGTCGTTGAGAAAATAGTCAAGTTGGCCAGTTGGTTAAAATTGAACAAAATAAAATAAATGAATATGACATAACTTATGAAATGAAATAACTTATTAAGTGCCAATCGAACGCTGATCGAAATATCGCGCGCGATGGAATGTCGACACGTCTCAGTTCGAGGAATGATAGGGAAGGGGTGCCACACGGGGCCTTTGAAATGCCTTCTTCAAAAGTTTTCTCAGCAGCCTCATAGAGACTAACTGCGAACCACACGCCTATGTGGACAATTTGCTTGTACTGAAACCGTCGCCCAAACGTTGGAAGTACTTCAAGGTGCAGGTCGCTGAGGCAAGAACTCAGCTCATCCTCTTAATGAGAATATTAAATAGTCAATACTGTTTGGCGGTTATAGGCTCCTTATTCAGAAGCAAGTCAAGCCTTCGTGAGTCGATATAGGTGAGAGATGGCGTTAACAGCCAACACCTCCAAGTCCCTCAAAGGCACTACCCTACAATACCCTCGCAAGGTTTGACTCATTACGAGCAATTAGCAAGGCCAGTTGGGGTGTGTGTTATCGTGGCACAATCTTCATGTACAAGGCGATTTACTTTGACGTGATTGGCTACCGGCCCATCGTCTGCCGTGTCACTGTAAACCAAACGAGAATGCTGGCTCAATCCCAGAAACCTGCACTCCTGTGGATCACCAAGTACAACAGGACAGCATCCACTGAAGCACTCCCAAAGATCACTGGCTAGTTAACTGTTGACTTGGCGGTTGAGCGCATGGTGGAGAAGTGGAGAGTTAAATCGCTAAGCTAGATGAATGAAATGAAATGACTAAAAGCAGTCACTTTTGGGGAACTTTGCAAAATATCGGGTGGTTAGTTGTTTTCCCTAGAGGTATGTTCTTTACAAAAAATTACTTATGATAGTAAACATAAAATGTGTATATTGTCGTTTTGGACTTGTGGGAACCAATATTAATTATATTAGCCATCATAAACTAACTTTTTACTTTCCTTCATTCTACGAAGTACAACTGGAACAACTCAGCTGAAACTTGATATATAGTCGCAGCTTATTCTAGGACGCAAAATCCGCCCAAAACTAACTATACCACGAGAGCTGCCCAATAAATCACCAAACATGTCGACAAAAACCGATTTTAGCGCAGTTTTATTCCTTATAACCTACGCTCAAATGTTACTGGAATCTTCAGAAAAATGGGTATGGTAGTCCAATCAACTACCAACTTATACGATGAGCGTTTGATAACACTAAAGAGATATATATAGGAGGTACTCCTGAAATTCCCGAATTCCAACCCCCATCGCTTCACCTACTACAACTTCTCACAGTTTTTATCCTAGTATTCCAAAACGGTGAACGCGATCCTTCTTTGAAAAATCGTGTAGCCAGCCTCTGTGAACTAGATGCTCAATAATGGCCGCGGCAAAAGTAGCAGCAGTACAATAAATTCTAGAACCATAAGATCCTCCGGCTATCATGTAGATCGTGTTAATAAACAGAATGAAAAAGAGATTTGATTAGTTTCTAGAGGCAAGACAATCGCTGGATGCGAGGCACCAGTTATTTTTTTGGATACGGTTTCTTCTCTTCCACACCTGTGATTTGTTCCATATCTCAATGCACAGCTGTTGCGAATTTAGATTTTCTACTATTTTCACAACAGTTTTCATCAAGTTAATTGCTTATAATATTACTTAGTTCTCCAGCCTGTTTTAACTCAATTTCCGTACTTTATTTATTCTAGTTTCTGACAACCTGCATTCGAATATCGACTCCACTATACTCTATTCTCCAACCGATTTTATCAAACAACCAACTCCATCACTCACAAAATATACTCAAACAACCCAGTACACAATTTTCTAACAGTCTAACACAACTTAACCATTTTCTATTGAGTTTTCCACATTTTACACTGCTCCCCCAACTGTTTATTATCCTTGACTCTACCAAGTAGAAAGGAAAGTTATGTTATATAATCAGCCGAAAAAAAGTGTTGAGTTACCTTCAGCTTGTTACGTTTCAAGGGCTTCTGAGTCCGATTGGGAGAAAATGGTAGAACCAAATCGGCTCAAATTTCATATTTAGGCTGGGGGTCATTATGAGAGATCAAAATAAGGGTTTTTAGCAAAACCCGCCCAAAATTAGCCATAGTTATCATAGCTATCAAAACGGCACAGACGATTTTGATGATTTCGCTTCGTTTTACCTACAATTCGCAACGTTTCTTACTCCCCAACTTTTCAACAACCCCTTTCTCAACAATTTGAATCACTCCCGCCATGTTTTAATCGACTTTAGTACACTTTTTTGGCAACACCTTTTAAGTTAGATACCAGCCAACTCTAACTGACTTCAAAAGCTTTAGATTTCCTCATTAATTTTGTCTCGACTTCTCCATTACTTTCAATCCACTTCTAAACAGTTTATAAACTGTTTTTTCTGAGAATTCCGACGTTTACTCATTTCCTCATTTTTTCTTCTGCACTGAAACAGTTTTTAAACAATTTCTCAATATTTTTCCATTGATCCCAAGCATTTCTTGTGCTATTCCTATTTAGCGTTCGATACTTTCTAATTAGCTTTAAAAGAGTTTCCTATTATTTCCACTTCGTTCATTAACTACTTTTCTCGATTCTTCGGACAATTTGTATCCTAAGAGTCAATAATTTTCACGGAGCTGCCATACGATTTGTATGCAACGCTTAAATAATTGTTGGTTCATTTCACCTTTTTTCTCATTCAAGTTACGAATTTTCCAATTCTTTGTAGATTTTCTATTTTGTTTCTTACTGAATTGCCAACTATTAAACCATTTCCTAATTTTTACTTAATTTACAGCTACTATTAGTCGGGTTGTCAGTTATTTATACTCATCTTTTCAAGACTAATGACTTTAAATCCGGTTTTCTAATGACTTTTACTTTCTAAACAATTTTTACTGGATTACCGCAAGACTTTTATTCGATCTCAAGACCGTTTCACTCAAATTTTCAACTATTTGTACTGAATTTCCTAATTCCTACTAAATGGACATTGCAACAGAAAGATGTTATTTAAAAAAATGGTGTTTATTTGATTAACTTTTCATGTTGGTAGTGCCACAGCAAAGTCAGTGGTAGTTATCAGCTAACAGTGATGATATTAGTGATAAAACCAGCCAGTTTCAGCAGACTTTGTGATGCTAAATGAACTGTATAATATTTCTCCTGAACATTTCTAAACAGCGCTCGACAAATTTTATATTAAAAAATCGTGTGATTGAATACAAGCTCGCACTGAGGAAAGCTCATGAGATAAATCTCAACAAACTTATTGGTTCTGTGTTACCTTATAACTCCTCCTACCTAAATGAGGTGTACTGGGTTTGCAAGTGAACATCCCTAAGAAGACTAATATGTACTTTCATCAAATACTGAGGCTGCATTTTCATGAATTCGACAGGCCGCATTTTTGGGGGAGCCTGGGAGTTTCTGCATCTTCCAAGAGTCTGATGAACTCCGCCAGTCAACAACAGACGTTCGGCTCGAACCTGTCAACGAAGAATTGGTCGAAGGACGACGGAGCAAACGCATCTCTGGTAGCCAATGCGCACAGTTTCGCGTCGCTCTCGTTCCGCAGCCCTTTCGACGCGGTTTTTCGGCGACAAGTTCCGGTCACGAAACCAGCTAAAAAAATACTTCGAGGCCGCTCGCGGCAAGAAAACAAAAAAACGTCAAGAATCTTCGACATTTTCGCTGGCCGATACCAAAACGAAGACGCCATAAAATGTAAAGAGTCCGATCAAAACGTAGGCCTCCGATCCACCGAAAAAATCTTCGAATTCAAAATCAACCAAAAAAGTCTCCCTCGAAAGTTCGCGCAGTATTTACAGCCTGCTCCTTCTCAAAATAAAAGCGTAGTTGGCTCGAATGAGCGGATGTTCAAACAAAAAGTTAAATCGGCGGTTTTGAGACTGAGGGCGCGTTCTGAGAGCGCGTTGCTACGAAAACTCCGTCCGAACGACAATCCATCCAAACCAAATAAAATAGTACCGAAAAGTACGCACGGCAGAGCCAAATATCCTAAGGAACATGAAATCAACGTTGAAGTCAAATGCGCCAAGCAAACCTTGAAGAAATTAGTGAAAGAAGAAAATTGGGCTCGAGCGCGTAAGATCGCCACAGAAAAAGCCCTTTTGGGTTACGAACAAGTGAGGCAGGACACTATAACCAGGCGGCAGAGTGAGCTGGGCGATAATAAATTATTTTTCGAACTAACGGATATGGATAAGCTGCCGAAATGCAGAAAAGCGAACGTTTCTCTGGTTCATTCAAAGCACACCAAAGAACCGAGTACTTTTATGAAACAACTGAGCACAAATAAGAATGTAAGTATTTGAAACCACACTTAAGCTATTCTTGTTCAGCACAAACTGCTACAATAAGTTCATTTGTGATGAAGTATTCAGCACCGATCAAAAATGTATTTAAAATTCAGTCAGCGTTTTCTTTGCAAATCTCAGAAAAAAATAAAAAATTTTGCAATCACGTTGAAAAATTTAGAAGCGACTTTTTCAAGAACCTTTTTTTTCTTCTAAGTTTCATAAAACCCCTCTCAAATGAAAAAGTTTCTTGAATTTTTACGAAGCCGGCATCTGCGAACGCACAAATCGGCACTTTCGTAGACAGGTCAGTAGTTAGGCTTAGGGACAGCTGGGAGGATTGAGGTCCCCCCCCACTGCACAGGTGACATGATTTAAGCTTGCTTAATAGTAGTCAAAGCTGGAAGGCTCTACTGCTCTTCCAACTACTGTCATTATTATAGAAACTACAGTGAAGCACTAAAGGAACTAGGTGTGCTGGCTGGTGATTCTTTGTGAGTTGACATGTCTTGTAGGGAACTGGTTCATCCAGTGGTCTGGAGTTTTCTTCTAAGACATTCACGGTTGTGAAAAAACTCATACAAGTCAAGGTTAGAAAAGTCTCATTCAGTGGAGAGGTATGTAGGGAGTTCAGTCCAGCGCAGGGAATGTTCCCTTACCACTTGTCCACCAGTCACTCAACGGTTAAGTCAACGACTTTCCAGTGATCACTAGCAGTGCTTCAGTGGATGCTGTCTTGTAGACTTTGGTGATCTGCAGCTGAGCCAGTACTTTCCTTTGATTGACTGTGAGTTTGCTACCTCAGACAATGGGACACTTTCGTAGATACAGGCATGTGGCCACAGGAGGTTACTGGTATAGATCTTGAGGATTTTGAGCGTCTTGTGGTGGGAGTTGTGAGGACATCACACGGGGAACTTCCAGCTACATGGGACCTGTGGATGACGCTGAGAGCACATGAGCCTCCTCACAGGCACTCATGCAATAGCCCCATTTTGATAATGCAGTGAGGGTTTCTCGACTATATTAAATCGAAATATAAACGTCAAAAAAGCTTACTATAAGAAACTGTAACTATTTTGATGTGAAATCCCTAACATGCCGAGTTCACATGTTCAAACATCTTTCAAAATATTTTTTAAAAAACAGCCACTTTCAAATGTTAGCAGCAGTCGCACGTATCCCAAATCACAGTTCAACATCTATACACGTACGTACATTCAAGTAGCTGATTCATGTTGTGAAGAAAGCACAAGTAGTGTGTACTCTCTCAATTGACCGACATCTTCGATTGATGCCTCAAGTTTGTCATCAGCTGCCTCTCTGCCCCTGAATCCCTCAACGAACTCTTAATGCGCGAAAAGACTGTGGCAGTCCCTTATCAATAATATTTCTTAGTCCTTTTCAAACGGTTGTTTTGCCAGCAAAAACAGTAACTCGGTTTTCTTTACGTCAATGGTCCACACCATCAAACTCCCCAATTCTAACAATATTAGCCCACTCCTCTCGTTTTACTCATTACAAGCCCCAAGTGATTCCGAGTCTAGTTGCCTCCGCACAGTGGTTCCCAATGGTCACAAAGTTGAGGTGATACCCGTTCTCAGTATCACAATTTAATAATTTAACGCAAACTTTTCATAATTCCGTTATAAATTTTTGAGGCAATATCTCACTCCACTCACAACAAAGATTCGCTAAAGAGAAATGCAAAGGCTTTGTTTGTTTAGAGGTTAAAACTGAGATCGAAGTTGTAAATATACTAAATTCATACTGAGTTTCATAAAAATGTCAAGTATGGGCGAGTGTTTTCTCCACAAAATGTACTGTGTTTAGTTACATATGTTGTCACGAGCTAAAATTAACGACTCAGGTTTTCTCGACGGGAGCTGTACGAAAAGATAGCGCCCTCAGTCAACACGTCGTTGCGTTGAGCACACCAGGTTCTACCTCAGCGCCTGACCCTAGCACTTGCCGAGTGGAAAAGAAAGCAGAAGAAGTTCCAAAGCAAAACGGAAAGACCGAAGAAAAAAGGAAAAATAAAATGGACGAGCAATTGAAGAACGAAGCGGTCGAAAAGCAGCTGGAGCGTCAAAATGAAACGTCATCTGCTCTGGAGGAAGAAAATGTCGAATCGAATCACGAAGAACAAAAAAAGGAGCTTCAACAAGATCAAGTCGAGTCTAAAACCGAACCTTCGGAAGAATCTGGAGAAGTGGAAGGGCAGACGAACAACAAAGAGAAGAAGGGGGAAACTGTGGACAGTCGCCAAGAAACGACTGAAGTAATGCCGCAGGAGGTGATGTCACAGTTGGCTCGAACATTTTGACATTTACTCTCAATAAACACTGATTAACGAAATCGTTGTTTGAACTGATTTGATGGAAATACTGCTTCATTATTTCCTCAACCACGTTCCAAATATCGTAACCGGCCCCCGGTGTGCCAACTCCAAGAACACTGATAAGAGCAAACGTGCGTGTCTCTCGTTACTTCCAGGTGAAAGAGTTTAGGTCCACTTCAACGTGATTGTTCTATTAGTGCGCTATGGCTTGTGGTGTACTGAGGACGCCATCAAATGCCCATACTAGGCTTACTTGGAAAGGATGTATACGCATTCCATCGCAAAAAGGACGACACGCTATAAGTCACCAGGTGGAGCTGAAGGTATCTGAATTTATTGAGTACCTCCTACTTATTCCAGGTCCATTTTTGAGTAATCAGCATATAGGAGATTCATGAAACTGTCTTTCTGAGAAGGTTCAGGGTACCATCTTTGAATTATCGTGTGTAAACTGTGAGAAGTCACAGTGAGTGAAACGGCGTTGGTTTGAATTTCGGGATTTATTGAGTTGCTCTTAATTATCTCATGAACGTTTTTAAACCCTCATCGTATACGTAATTGATTGGACTCCCCTGTGTGAGGGTACTAGTATCGCAGAGCGGTATTTAGAAGGAAAATATCTGGTGCTTAGCAACACACAACTTTCCGCCACCCCCATAAGTTCGAACACCAGCTACATATGCGGGTGCTATATCTTAGTTCAACGCATTTTTACAGGAACATTCATCGAGAACAAAATGTAGGGGCTAGTTAGCTGAGAGTGCTCCGAATGTTTGATCGAAATCGTTAGAGTCGTTTTTGAGAAAATTGGAATACCGATAAATTAATATTCGACAAATCACCTTTTCTGAGTTAACTTGGCTTATATCTCTGTTCACGCCCTTACAATAGGCCCGTTTGTGGCTGCAGTGAGGGTATTGCCTGCATCCACCGTTTTTTATATCTCTGTTCAACATATATATATATACACAGAAATAATTATAGAGAACGAAATGTTGGTATGGGTGACTAAAAGACAATCCATTAGGATTTATCACATCTGGTGAAAAAGTTACCCTGGAATTTACGGAAATGTTAGAAAATACGTTATTTTTGACACATTTTGATTTTTATCTCTGTTCAATAGACCGTCACAGGAACATTTATTGAGAAGAATATGTAGGTATTAATTATTTGAAAATATCCTGTGAGTTTGGTGAAAATCGCTGAAGCCATTTTGCCAAAAAGCGTAAAAAACCTATTTTTGCTTCATGGGCCTATATCTCCGTTCGCCGTATTTTCATGGAGATATGTATGGAGAAGAAAAGTTAGGTATTGATTAGTGGAAGATAATTTGAAAGTTTAATCAAAATCGTTAAGCGTCGTCGTTAGAGCCGTTTTCGAGAAAAATGCGAAAAACCCTAGTTTTTGGTACATTTTCGTCCTCCCCCCCCTTCCCATCGGCCGAAATCGTCCATAATCTTATTTTGGTGTCTACAAAAAAAAACGAACAACAACAAAAAAGAACCAGCTCAATCGGATCAGCCGTTTTCCCGCAAATCGAACTACAGACACACACACACACACGGACCACGCGCCGAACTAGGTTTTTTAGACTCAGTAGGCCTCAAAATGTAAAGATCTGAAGAAAACCCAAATTTTTTTTTGAGCCGATTACTATACTTTCCTTCCCTTCGGGTAACGGAAAGTAAAAACGGCTCTCGTCTTTCTCCCACGAACTTAAATTGTGTCAGTCAAATCACAGATGGGAAATCAATTGTTGTTCCGAAATTGAAGTAAAATGCGAAGCCCATAAACTCATTTTTGTGCCCCGAAAAAATAACGATAAAAAAGAGAGATAAAGTTGGGGATTGTTAGCCCCCCCCCCCCCAGTCTCTCAGGAGTGAAACAATCAGGTCATAATATCAGGGGTAACGAATCACGCAACATTCCCCACTCTCACGCCCTGCAACGCCTCGTCGGATCGTTAGTTCAAAGTACTTCGTAAATGTTATTAGAGTCGTTAAAGCGGGTTTTGAAAAAATTAAACACACGACTTTCCGAACGCGAAGCGAATTCGACGACCCTGCTATATCTTCATTTAATGCATTTCCACAGGAACGTTTGTGGAGAACAAAATGTAGGTACTAGTTAGTAAGTTAGATTGAAATCGTTAGAGGCGTTTTTGGACAAATTGAAAAACCGGTAAATTACTATTCGACAAATAATGTTTTCCGTTCTATCTGTTTAACGGAGATGTAAACCCAGTTAACTCAGAAAAGGAGATTTGTCGAATATTAACGTATCGGCGTTCCAATTTTCTCAAAAACGGCTCTAACGATTTCGATTAAACTTATGGTGTGCTCTTGTCTAACCACAGCGGGGGGGGGGGGGGTCCGAGGTCAAAGGACCTACATTTTGTTCTCCATAAATGTTACCGCGAAAATGCTTTGAAGGAAGATAATACAGGCGCTATGCCTGTTGGGCACACATGGATAAAGCTAATCGACGTAAGAGGACTGTATTTCGAGTGGTCATTGCAGAAATATTTACAAAGTACTTATAATCGAAATTCGTGTAACACTGAGAATATATTAAAGTTAGAAGGCACTTCACGTTGTAGAACACTGCCGAACTTAGTCTGCTTACGACGTTAGGAATGAGACCATAATTATACGAGATTTGGGCGTTGGGAGATTTTTACAGGGGGTTGGATATGAGAGGAACGGAGAAGCGCACTGGCGCGTGAGCTGTCTCTGGCGGAGAGGTACCTGAAATTGAGGAGAGGAGAACAAAGAAGGAAAAAAACCTCAGCTCAGGGAAACCCGCGTTAGTGGAATTTCCGTAGGTCGAGGGTTTGAGAGGGAGCTTGTCTTGTCATTAAGTGAAATGAAATGAAATGAAATAAACTTTATTTTCTTATAAGACAAGACAGTAGAAACAACATTCACAATAGTAGAACGAAAAATTAGTTCCTCTAATGGGCAATGCCCGTGGTAGGGAGAATGAGTCAGCAAATGTAAACTGAAAACAGATAATAAATTATTGACAAATTACATACCTATTCATAATCCATATATTATTAGCTACTATAATCGCCGTCATAAAGAGACCAATATTGCAATTACAAACGGAAGAGCAACTTTACACATCGATTAGCGAGGAGATACCAACGTATAAGTAACTACGAGTATAAAATGAAAACCAAACAAACATCATTCTATTTTCCCTAGGTACTTTGCTTCTGTAGAAACCACTCTTTTAATATTTTATTTCTTTGCTTTGGGTGTTCGGCCAACTCCTCTTTTATACTGGAAGGAACATTATTATACGTTTGTATACCCGAGGAGATATAAAAATTCAGCGCAGCAGTTGTTCGCACAAATGGAAGAGCGATTTGACCTTGATACTGGAACCTGGTCAATACATCGTGAGAAGGAAGTGAAAACCTTCCTTCATTAAGGACTTGCTTCAGGCTGCTCACTTCCACCAAAGAACTCATTTTGAGAATCTGAATATTACTGAAGGTAGGGCTAGTGTGCTCCAAAAATGTGCTCCTTGTAGCAACGCGTAGCAATATCTTTTGACAGGTAAAGACCGGCTTGATGGTTGAGGCGTAGGCGCTACCCCACACAGGCAGCCCATAGAGCAGTACTGATTGAGCTAGTGAAAAATAAATTGTTCGCATGAGCGTCTGCGTAAGAATATTCCTTAATAGTGAAAAAACGTAGATAAGCTTCCTCAATCTCTTACGCTCCAACTGAATTTGACTCAGCCATTTCATATTGGAGTCCAAGAGAATACCTAAGTACTTCACACTGGAGCGTCTAGATATCTCAGGACAGTTGGTGCATGTATTCAAGTTGCACTTAACGTGATGGAGGTGCAACTTGAAGTTGCTGGCCAGCATGCTCAATGTTGACAGATAAAAAGGCAAGAAACTCGTCTTAGGCAAACTTAATGTCAGTCCACTTCTTATAAACCAGTTATTTACAGTTTGAAGACCTTGTTCTGCTCGGGCAAACACGCTCTCCCAGCCAGCAGTCAGCTGCAAAATATAAAGCTGAATCATCCGCGAACAAGACTATCTCACCACCCATACCAATCCTGCCTAACTCGTTAATATAAACAATAAATAGAAGGGGCCCCAAAACGGATCCCTGAGGAACTCCATAAGCACTACATTCAGTATACGTTCCAAGAGAGCCATTAACTTTAACGCATTGCCCCCAGATAACCCAGATAACTTTCAACCCAGTCGTAAGCGTTTTCATGAAAGCCAAGAGTCCTCATCTTTCGAAGCAGTCTCCCATGAGGCAGAGTATCAAAGGCCTTTGCTAAATCTATAAATAGCGACATTACTTTTTTACCCTATCCAAGTCGTCCATTATTTTTGATGTCAGACAGCAAACCGCATCATGTGTATTTTTTCCTGGCCTAAACCCAAATTGACGACCAAACAATAGATTATGGTTTTCTAAGTATGCTGCTATATGGACTTTAGCGCATTTTTCAATGATCTTCGCAACGTTATCTCTTAACTCCGCAAAGTGTCCGCGGAGTCCCGTTGGGACAGGGGGCGCGGTGGCCGAGTGCGTTGGGGCGCGAGGCTAACTGAGCCAGGCGGGGATAGAACCAGCGGACTCTGGTTCGATCCCCGACCAGGCACCCCCCCTCCTCCAAACCCAGGGGGGTGAGGCAATGGGTACCGGCAATAGGCCGGGGAAATGTGCGGGCCGCCCAACAGGCTCGTGAAAGGGGAGTTGGGACATGGGCCCTCAGTGGCCACGGCATACTGCCATTGGTCCCGCAGCTGCAGTTGATGGTGCTGCGGTCGGTACGCCGGCAGCTGCCTCCCTGTTATCATCATCCCGTTGGGACAGACAAGGGGAAGTCCGAGGACTAATACGGAATTGACTTGCGTCAAACAGCGCCCGTATATGTAACAAGTCGTTGCTTTTTTTTAAAAAAAAGGATAGTAATAACTTTTCCAGTGTTATCCGGTAAAACTTTTAGAAATACGTGAAATACGACGGTTGTAGAAATTTAGGAATTTCTGGAGTTCCGAGAGACTAAACTAGAGATTTTCTAAGATTCTAATGACGTTTGAGATGGGTTTTCGAGGAAACTGGCAGAGGTGATTACCGTACTTCTAACGGAGCTCACACTATCCTGCCGTGCTAGAATTCCTTGGTCTCAAATGAAGACGGAGGTAGAAGTTGATTTGCGGTAATGTACAACACAACTGACGTGGATTAACTGAGATCGTTAGCAAACGGGGGAAAAGAGCCTGCGATTGCCTCCAATTTATGAACAACGTTATCAATCAACAAGTTGCCCCGTCGAATCACAAAAAGTTGACAGTATCAGCTCAAAAACGGATTTTACGTGCTCGACTTCTGAAAAGTTTTATTGGGAAACGCACGCTTTGGCCTCGGCCGCGCGACCTATACGACGGTGGCTGAACTAAAGTAGTTCTCACGTGTGCCGCTAGTGTCGCAATGGAAATTTGAGTCGCTCTTGGATTTGAACAACCTGATATGGAAATTTCCGATTCGGACATTCCCTCGCGATTAATAGGATGTTGAATGAACTAAAGCAGTTTGGAGCTCTTTGCTGTTTATGATCTCCTATTCAAATACCTCCCCACGAACTAAAACTCCGGGCCAGTTGACTATTTCGATTCGGACCAAACCTCGGACTAAAGTGTCCGTTTGGGAAGATATTTGAACAGGAGATCATGAATATCAAAGGGCTCGCAACTATTTTAGTTCATTGAACCTCCGATAGATCGCGAGGGAATGTCCGAATCGGAAATTTACTAGTTCAAATTGTTCAAATCCGAGCGCGACACAACTTTCCGTTGCGACACTAGCGACAAAAAAGAAAACTACTTTAGTTTGCTTGACGTCGTATAGATCGCGCGGGCGAGGTCAAATCGGACGTTTCCCGGTAAAACTTTCGTGCATAAAATCAGTTTCTGATCTGTTACTGTCAACTGGTGAATCGACGGGGCAACTAGTTTTTTCTATTTCTTAAAAATTGTATTGATAAAGTTGTACGCGAATAGGAAGCAATCACACGCCCTCTTCCTTCGTTCGCTAACGATCTCAGTTAATCCACGTCAGTTGATAACATCTTCAACCTCCGACTTTATTTGTGACATGGGATTTTGGCATAGCAGGACATTGTGTGGTCTGTTAGGAGTACGGTAATCACCTTTGCCAATCTTCTCAAAAACTCATCTCAAATGTCATTAAAATCTTAGAAAATCTCCAGTAGTAGTCCTATTAAGTGCCTATACGATCAATACAACGCTCATAAGATATACAGGAGCTAGTCCAGAAATTACTAATTTTCACTAACCATATATTTCTAATAGTTTTTACCCGATGACACTGAAAGTTATTAGTGTCCTTTAAAAACTGATCGAGTCCACAGGATCATGAATTCGTTGCGTATCAATTGCTCAATATTAGCAAGGGACTGACTACGAGCAGCGCAATAAATTCCGGGTCTGCATCGTTTTCTGCCGCCGTGAAGTGATGTTTCAAATGAACGAGTGAAAATAAATTAAGTTAGTAGCAAAAGCCATGAACACAAGTGAATTGACATAGAGCTAAGGAAAGTTGTGTGATGTGGCGCGCCTGATATATTTTTTGACGCGATTACTATACTTTCCTTACCCTTTGGGTCGTGGAAAGTAAAACATCTGATGTGTAGCAACACCCAACGTTCCGCCACCCCCGTAAGCACCAACTACATATGCGGGCGCTACATCTTCGTTCAACGCATTTCTACAGGAACATTCATCGAGAACAAAATGTAGGGACTAGTCAATTCAGAGTCCTTCGTAAGTTTAATCGAAATCGTTTGAGCCGTTTTTTTTAATGTTTAACACCGATTAATTAATGTTCGACAAATCTCTTTTCTGAGTTGGCTTATATCTCCGTCAAACATATGAATACAGAGATAAATGTGGAGTACGGAATAAGGGTTTGGAATGCTACAGGACACTCCATAAGATTGATCAAATCTGATAAAGAAGTTACCCAGAATTTACGGTAATGTTCGAAAAAACGTTATTTTCGACACATTTTGATTTTTATCTCTGTTCAGTGGACGGTGAGAATTATATATAGGTGTTAACTATTTGAAAACATCCTGTAAGTTTGGTGAAAATCTTTAAAGCCGTTTTGCCAAAAAGCGTAAAACCCCTTTTTTTGCTTCATAACCCTATATCTCCGTTCACCGTATTTTCATGGAGATATGTATGGAAAAGAAACGTTTTGTACTGACTAGTAGAAGATAAATCTAAAGTTTAATCAAAATCGTTGTAGCCATTTTTGAGAAAAATGCGAAAAACCCTTGTTGGGTGCAAGAATGGGGGAGCTGAGGATCACAATAAAACTGAAACTCGGTGAGCGTGAGGAGGACTGTATTATATGTGCTTGTGGAATTGAGTAGAATTAAAACTTAGGTGAGATGGAGTACAACTGGGAGACAAGGGCAGCACTCAGAACGCGTGAACTGGCAACCGTGTGAGAGTGTGAGAAGTTACTGGGGTGGTTGTTGGAAGCAGAATGATTTTGGAAGAGCTCTGCCATCGATAGGAAAATGAAATTGGGAGAAAGAAATGAAGAAAGGGGAAAACCTAAGAAACGGGGCTGGAGGACCCGCAGCTGAGGGATTCCCGCAGGTTAGGGTCCGTTATTGAAACGGTTGGAGACAATTAGGCGGACGGAGACAATGACGCGGGGAAGCCCTAGGTCGAAGACCCTGACAACTTCGACGCTTTGCGTCGAACAATCCTAGTTTTTGATACATTTTCGTCCCCTGTCCCCCTTTCCTATACACGGAAACCACCCATAACCTTATTTTGGCGTCCACAAAAAATATTGAACAAAAAGAAAAAGAACTAGCTCAATCAGTCGTTCTCCCGCAAATCGAATCCACGCGCCGAAATTAGGTTTTTTTTAGACTCAGTAGGCCTCAAAAAGTAAAAATCTGAAGAAAACCATATTTTCTTTTACTTTCCGCTACCCGAAGGGAAGGAAAGTATAGTAATCGGGTCAAAAAAAAATTTGGGTTTTCTTCAGATCTTTACGTTTTGAGGCCTACTGAGTCTAAAAAACCTAATTTCGGCGCGTGGTCCGTGTGTGTGTGTGTGTGTGTCTGTAGTTCGATTTGCGGGAGAACGGCTGATCCGATTGAGCTGGTTCTTTTTTGTTGTTGTTCGTTATTTTTTGTAGACACCAAAATAAGATTATGGACGATTTCGGCCGATGGGAAGGGGGGGGGAGGACGAAAATGTACCAAAAACTAAGGGTTTTCGCATTTTTCTCGAAAACGGCTCTAACGATTTTGATTAAACTTTCAAATTATCTTCCACTAATCAATACCTAACTTTTCTTCTCCATACATATCTCCATGAAAATACGGCGAACGGAGATATAGGCCCATGAAGCAAAAATAGGTTTTTTACGCTTTTTGGCAAAATGGCTTCAGCGATTTTCACCAAACTCACAGGATATTTTCAAATAATTAATACCTACATATTCTTCTCAATAAATGTTCCTGTGACGGTCTATTGAACAGAGATAAAAATCAAAATGTGTCAAAAATAACGTATTTTCTAACATTTCCGTAAATTCCAGGGTAACTTTTTCACCAGATGTGATAAATCCTAATGGATTGTCTTTTAGTCACCCATACCAACATTTCGTTCTCTATAATTATTTCTGTGTATATATATGTTGAACGGAGATATAAGCCAAGTTAACTCAGAAAAGGAGATTTGTCGAATATTAATTTATCAGTATTCCAATTTTCTCAAAAACGACTCTAACGATTTCGATCAAACATTCGGAGCACTCTCAGCTAACTAGTCCCTACATTTTGTTCTCGATGAATGTTCCTGTAAAAATGCGTTGAACTAAGATATAGCACCCGCATATGTAGCTGGTGTTCGAACTTATGGGGGTGGCGGAAAGTTGTGTGTTGCTAAGCACCAGATATTTTTTTGACACGATTACAATACTTTCCTTTCCCTTTGGGTAGAAGAAAATAAAAAGCAGCGTTTTACGTTCGGGAGATTCAATTTTCTGATGTACTTCAGCTTACTCAATTGACGATTACAGAAATAATTGAGAGGAATGTTAGGGGGGGGGGGGTATGAGTTGTTAAAAAACTATACATCGACTTTCCTTCGTAACTACCGTCGCTTTATCAACTAATTACAATCTCCGTTTTTATGAACTTGGTAGAACCTGGTTATAAACCAGTTGGTAAAGCTCCGGAATTTATTTCGTTGCTTTAACATGTGTCACAACTTTTATCTATGAGAAAGTTAAGATGAATTTTTGAAGCGTTTGCGTTTCACAGTTTTGGAATCATAGGGAAACCCCGGTGAAATTCATTTGTTTAAATTCCGTCATTTCCTGTGATACCTGTATGCCCAATAATCCAGTCGACTTTAATTCTATTAGAGTTTGCTAAAGATTTGAACTGCGTTGTGTTCTCCTTCGCCAGTTTTGACGTTGTGCAGAAGTTCTTCAGTGTCTTGTTAAATGCTTGACTATCAGTCATTACGTTGATAATTTAATTGCCATCATGCGTCAATTATTGGGTAAAAACGATGAGAAACGGTAGTAAGTGCAACGATGGCGGTTTGAGTTCCGTAATTTCGGGGGTTCCTCGCAGTTATCAAGCTCTCATCGTATATCGTTTATCAAACGAATGAGATGTCCGAGTATTAAAAAAAAAAAAAAAAAAACACTGCGCTAAAATCGATTTGCTTGGAAATGTTTGATAATTTATTGTGCAGCTCTGGTCATCTCGTCAAGTGTTATTTGGAGCTGTCCATACAAAAATCTAATCAAAGTGGTTTGAGCCGATTTGCTAAAAAAAAAATGTTTGGTATTTTGATCGCTACGAAAACTGTACTTAGTTTCGACTTTTTGGTGCTTGCTAATGAGTGCGATTTATTAGGAAAACACGACGATTTATTGAGCTATTTCTGTCACTTTCTCGCATTAAGATTGTATATCAATTATTTGGTTGCTCACATTAAACATTTAAATTTAAGTTAAAACCGTTAGCATATTTTCTCCAAACGAGCAGAAATATTGGTGTCTTTGCAAAATTCGTTTTTTTCGACTGTTAATCAACTTTCAGGAAAGTAAAAGTGTTTTGATGATATTTTATCCCTGTTCCCTTCGTCTGTGCTGTTGACTTATAAACTGTTGAAAAATCTTGATTTGGCAATCCGCATTAGGAATAGCGACGAAAGCGGCGGAATAGTTTAACTTCGCGCCAAATCTTTGGCTGCCACTTCCCCATCGCAATAAAAGTCCTGAATCAAATTTGTATTCAGAACTCAAGTGGTTCAAGAGCTCCCGAGGGATCCGCTTGGCAAAGACAATGACTGACACGACGTAATAACCAGACTTTTACGAAACGCGTTGACAAGAAACTAAAACGGTCAGTTCGTGCGCCTCGGCTCATACGAATCGATTTGAAAACGATCTCACGTAAGTATTGCATGTCAGGGAGTCGGCTGCTTCTTTGACTGATGACCCCTCCTTCCGCAGTGGGGGACATTAAACGTTGTCAACGCCGTCGTATAAAAGTCATTGGATCCTTTCGAACGTTAGTACAGTTAGAAGCGTTTGATCTGAACAAGAGGCGAAGAAACTTCTACAATGTCTCCGTGTTTTATCGTACGTATTCACTGCTGCTCAGTCAAATTCGAGTATGTCGCTCAAATTCAAAGGCTCGTGAACAAAAAATTAATGTACACACTCCGGTTGAACAAACAAACATTACTATGCTACTAATTTTTCAACATTTAACCAAACACCACTTTCCTCACCTCTAACTGACCTAATCGTTATGTACCACGTGAAATTTAGAACCTGGCGGCTTTAGCTCTGTTATAGAACACGTCAGTATTGAAAACCATCTCTCTGAAAAGTAAAAAAAATGTCTTGTTTGCTTTGCAAGCTTACATGTATGTGGAGAACTAGAGTTTGAGTACTGATTGGGGAAAGATAATGTGAAAGTTTAATGAATATCGTTCGAGTTGTTTTTGAGAAAAATGCGTGATACCCTCGTTTTTGGCCATTTTGGGTATCCTATCTTCCTTCCCGTCGATGGGAATTGCTCTCAATGCTATTTTTTAAAACCACTAACCGAACAAAGTAGAAACAGCTCAATCTCTTCAACTGTTCTCCCTCAAATCGAACACACACGCCAAGCGGAGAAATGGGAATTTTCGATTCAGTAGGCCTACGCCGTAAAACTTAACGACCTGAACAGAAAGTGATAGAGATTAATGTTTTGGAATAAATCGAGATGCTCCTGCTTCTTATTGTCGTGTTCTTCGGTTGCAGGATGAAAATATCTGATGCATAGCAACTCAGAACTTTCCTTAGCTCTATGTCAATATACTCGTGTTCATGGCTTCTACTAATTTATTTTTCACTCAGTTCATTAGAAACATCACTTCACGGCGGCAGAAAGCGGTAACGCTTTCAGATCCGGAATTTATTGTGCTGCTCGTACTCATTCGCTGCCCATTATTGAGCGATTGATGCACAGAGTATGCAGGATGAGGATGTAACCCCGATTTTTTTCTTTACACGGCCGTGGTTGAAATTCCAGAATTTCGGGAGTAGCTCCTACCTATTTTACGAGCGTTATTAAAACCTTATCGTATAGGTACTAGGTTGGAGTAGCACAATTTTTCTGAAGAACCTAGTAACATTTGAGCAGAGTTTGTACGGGAAATTACACTTAAGTCGATTTTTCGTCGAAATTGTTGGTAATTCATTGTGTTGCTCTTGTCATTTTCTTGTTTGAGCGTCACTGTGCTGTCTTCAACTGCTCCTCCAATAAGCCGCCACCTGACTTCGTGGTGTTCATGCGAGAAGCGTCTTTGCTTTTTCGTTTCGTTCTCCGCTGCTCTGTAACATGTCGTTTACGTTTTCTCTCTCAATACAATTACGTTTCCATTCCATTTTTATCTATTTAGCCGACTGCGTTTAAGCTTCTGCTTAAGACTGGTTATGGCTGGTTAGAGCTGGGAATTTTATGGTATAGTTGCCATGTTGGGGGCTGTTCATATAACAATTTAATAAAAACCGTTGTAGCCGTTTTCGAGAAAAAATTGGGTTTTAATCACTATGATAACTATAGGTTAGGGTAGATGTTGCTCATACCCTTATTTTGGCGTCACATGGTGACATACGGGCTACATGTTAAGGTTGAGCTGATTTGGTTCTGACGTTTTCTCTAAAAAGCGTTCACAAACACACACACCATTTTCCCAAATAGTGTTCTTTGACCTCAGAGTAGGGTCTGAAACGTAAAGATCTGAAGAGCACTCAAAATTTGTTTTTCAGTAGATTGTGTAACATTCCTTTCGGTTTCGTAGAGCCAAGGAATCACACGACAATGGTATGAATTCCAGAAAAGCTGGGATGCTCCTAGTTATTTTACTACGGTTTCATTACAACTTTCATCATAAATGTAGAGCATTGGGCAATGATTTCAGGAGAACGTTAGCTTTCAATGATCGGGGTTTATGAGAAAAAAAAACTGCTTTTTATCACTTTCCCACGAATGACATTATTTTCCTGATTACTTCGTCGAAGGAGAGCAAAACGTTGTGAAGATTCATAACAGTCTATAACAGTCTGCTAACTATTTCTATTGTCAATGGGTTGTAAAAAATCGCGGTAATATGTCAAGATGTAAACAGTATGTTGGTATGTGGATTTTTGTTACATTAGGAGGCGTGGAAATTTCCGTATTAATTTATCATAAATTCGTGGGTGTTCCTGTGGCTCAACACTTCAGATGGGAAGTAGCATTTCATTATTATATTTGTGTTAACCTGTGCGATTAAAATAAATGCAAAAAATGTTAATCTCAGTTGTGTTATAGCTTTTTTTGTGTCAAATGAATGAAAACCACTGGTTTTATTTATATTTTGGGAGCTCCATAACTTCTTATGTCCTGTAAAATTATTATGCACATTTTTGCGACAAACAAAACAAAAAAGCGAGTTCAATCGATTCTGCCGTTCTCCCTTAACATTAACAGATACACTCACTCGTAAACACAAGTCATGTGCCAAAACGTAAAATATTTATGAAAACTCTTTCGATTGCAATCTATGCCTTACTTACCTTTGAGCTTAGTCCAATCAGCTGTAAAATTGTTAATATCCTTTTTGCTTCACTGCGGGATCTAAAAGTTGTTTTCAATCCAAAATAGTCTTTTTGTATTCTGATTTCTGTTATTTAATAATAACGCGCGCACGTAAGTACGTTTTGGAGTTCTAACGAAATTAGAACTTGGAAATAAAAAATTATTTCGACGCTAAACTGTACGTTTTTGTAGGTTTTGTTCGGTTTGGTCCTGGCTGCGAGTGCGACCCCAGAACCTGAGCCTACCTTCGGCAAGCCTTCGTAAGTATGACAGTAACTCTCAGTCATAAATGTTACCAAGTAACAATCATGTCTTATGAGATCAATTCAAAAGTCAATTTATACTTTTGTCTTCGTATTTGTATGCATTTGAAAAAAGTACGCATTTGTTAAGCTAAGTAGGCTGTAGAGCAAGATGTGCAGTCAATAGAAATAAAATAAACAGTAAAAAGTATACGGAAGTAAGCGATTAAAGGATAAGTTTGTAGTTTGTAGTGAACAATCGATTTGCACTGCGGCTTACAATAAATGTAGGGAAACATTATCTGTCAAAGGTTGCAGAGTTGCTTTACACTACCAATCACTATAGAAATATCTTGAGTCTCAATCCTAACCAGTCGGTTCAATAAGAATAGCCAGCCTTCAAAAGAATCCTGAGAGAGCACTAATTAGTGAGAGCTCAGCGAGACATTCTAATTTCCAATGATAGTGTCTGTTGGCTGAACACAGGGAAGTCCCCGGCTTGTAGCTTGTCCTCGGTTTTCTGCTGTCACCACCTCAGTCTGCTAAAACCGAAAAACTAGGAGAGGAGACATGTTATTCTGCAAAACACACTAAATGGCACTCCTCACTCATTAGTAGCATTAGTCAAAACTAAAGAAAGGAAAATTCCATTTATGAATGGTATGAAGAGATTGATGGATGTGCCGAAAGGGATGAAGACGTTTCTTTTACTTGGGGGAAAAAGGTTTGGGCCTTGACTAAGTATAACTCTCATCAGGTTGGCCCCTGTGTGACAGAGTTCTTAATTGATGCCCCTCCAGCAATTGTTCTTTACCTGTTAGTTGAGTTTTCCTTTGGACTTCCCTTCGTTTTGTCTACTGCAAGTAAGAAAATGTTGTTGAGAAGGATCTTTCAGGCTGGGGTCCCAAGAAAAGGTCGTCTTTCAAGAAGCGCATGGACAAAAGGGCGCACATCTTGAAGGGCAATAGCAGATGATATTGCTTAAAGCCTACTATAAGTCTTGACTAGGTGTTGTAGTAGACAGAGGCTACAACACGTAGCTTATCATTAGTAACTTTTACCAAAAATTTACATATTCACCAGATACATGCATTAAGTCTTACCTTGATCTATTTCATCAACAGGATAAAAATCATTCATCATCACCCCGTCCACGTTCCTCATTATCTCTACTCCCGTCATATCCACGTGGAACCACTCATTGTTGAACCTCATATCCACCATCATCCGGAAGAAATTGTTTTGGATCACTACCACGACTACCACTCCCACCACCTGCATCATCATGACCACCCTTGGCGACGATGATGAGCCTATTAGCTGTAGCAAGTATTTCTTTTTATACGTCATATAGCTCTGAAGCAGACCCTCTTCAAGATGTGCATGAGGCTGTAAATGTGACCCCTGAATGAGTCGACTTATCCAAGTGCCAGAAATTGTAATAATTTGTTATCTTTAAGCTTAAATCCTGTTAATAAAGAAATAAGACCGTGCGATTGAGTTCAAACGCTTTAGCCCTTTGATCTAAGCCCATATGTGCGCCTGAAATTGAGTTTTCACTTGATGGTAAGATTGCTGAGCCTGTAATCGCTTGTGGCAGTTCAAATGCTCTTTCTTTCAAAATTGCTGAGAAGCACAGTCTCGGGCAGTCCTGCAATGAGCACTTCATAGCAGCATTGTTCAATCACATGATCTATGTTCAAACGTCACATCACCATCAAAAGCTGCTCACTCAGCGTATCTCTTTGGGGGCTCTTACTAGTTGTGAGACTAACCCTCGAAAGTCTCCAACAGTAAAGGTTGCTCCATCCGCTGGAATTAGTAATTCCCCCCCCCAATCAGCATTTGTGCCGACATTTTCAGTCGCCGGAAATGTTATAAACAATGCTTCGTAAAATAAAACAGTAAACAATACGTTTACACCACTCTCACTCAATATCATTTGTAATATTGGTGGATAACTCACATTGTGCAATCATAGTGTTCACTGTTCCCAGACTTGCAAACTCTAGTTTTGAGGTTTCTAAGTCGAAATGAACCATTGAACTTGCACTATGGAATCAATCAGTCCAAATATGGAATCATATGGCTACCACCGAGGAGTTTTTTGGGCTACATTACAGTACACCTTGAGCTCTACACGTGTTTTCAATGAGCCATGAATACACACACTTCGACTTGTTTGATCATCAATTGAGAATGCAAGGGGAACGTTAAGTTCTTCATTGGTGTATGGATTTTGGTTTGATCCCTGACATGTATATACGTACTGAATGCAGCGAATGTATGAAGTTGCATGGGACATGTTCGAGGGGTTTGAATGGAAGTGTAGTAAGGAAGGCCACAACGCAAACGTTCTGTGCATCAGGAGTCTCGAATTACCCTTAGTCACCTGAGTATATGTGACTCTACTTGTCACCCTTTTTTGGGTTGAGTTTGCCGGCAGATGAGATTGTGGTTGTACCCCAGAACAATGGCCGTGGGTACATGTTCTTCAGCCTCTTACAGCAATTTCCACCCAGTTGACGTGATGTCTTCTTAGTCATAGTGCCGTGTGTGATACACACACTTCTATTCTCGTTTCAACTTTTCATGTATACAGTTCTCTGATTTCATTCAGCGCGTTCTAAAAAAAGAAGGGGAGGAGGAGAAGGTCAGCTACAGCCTTGAACACAACTTTGAATACCATGACGAGGACGTGTTCATTAATGTTGGTACTTGAGCTCTACCTATTGAACTCTTGCGCAAGCGAGAATGCATTTTTGTACCTGCAAAGATTACAACCTAGGTGGTGAGGCAATCACAAGTTGGACCTACGAATTATCAAAAAAAAGCTCCACACGGAGTGCTCATTTCCTGGCCAGCTGTGAATTTTGCTCCAAAGCTTATTTATATCTATGAGAATGTATTCACATTACTCAAAGTTATTTTTGCTATAATTATATTTATTTTTCGTAATTGTGCACAGTTGAAACATAAGCAGAGTTGAGAAAGAAACTAAAAGCTTTTCCTACTAAAAATTAAAAATCATCAAAGTTCATCTTTAGTCGTGAGTGTCTCATCCGCAACAGGTTCTTCTAACCCTTCAGCAGCCTCAGCAATTTTAGGCGATACCTCCGGTGCTGGCTCATTACTTGGCTCATCATCGTCATCATCAGAGTCTTGAACTTCAAAATCAGGACCAGTAATTGGTAATCGGGATAAGTCGTCGAGCATCCTTTCTTCGTTAGACATGTCTTTGCGATCCTTCTTCTTCGTCTTCTTCTTTTTAGACTTCTTCTTCTTCTTCCTTGCACGTTTCTTTTCAGCCGCGACTATATCTTCTTCATATTCTTCAGCGTAAGTTTCTCGACAGAGTTTAGAGTACTCCCAGCAAATTTTATCATTCAGGTCAGAGCTCATCTCTCCAAAATGTTTGACGAAGCCTTCGTCAAATTCCTGGAAATATACAAATTGATTATGCACTCAACCCTACATACTCTTATTTCAATGCTTGAGATGTGTGTTTGGTGTCGTGGAAGGGGAGGGGGGCAATTATGTATCTGAAGTGTATGATATGCTTGGAATTTGCTAGGAACTTGTGAAATTGGAGCAAGTTAGCAGAGAAATACGAGCCAACTAACTACGTAAAGCCTTTTGATCAAGTGCCATCGCACACTTCTGTACTCAGTACGGACAAAAGTGATTTGGATGTTCTGAGCAGCTGCAATTTTCACTCAATAAGCCACTGAAGAAGAACAAACTGGCCTTGCAAAGGTTCTAAAACCTCAATCCTGGGTCCTCAAGTTACGGTGTAAGGTAAGTTTCACAATTTGATTGTGCATAAGGCAGGTGCTGAGGGAGATTTGCACGAGGGCAATTACTGGTATGAACAGTAATGTGGGGAGCTTGTTATGCTTCTGTGAAGTAAGAAAAGATTATAGTTGGGACATGAATTATTGAACGTGAGACTATAAGAACTAAACTGAACGACGAAATGACTCAGTTTCAGAAAATAGAAACCTAATTCGCCAACCTAGTAAAACGCAGATGATTCTTGTAATCATAATGGGAGCTTGTGGGAGGTAGAAGGCTCCTTAAGCTGCCGTCTAATAAAGCAAGAAAAAGCAAATAGCGATCGACTGACTGTCAAACGACGGATAAAGTGGACCGTGATTAACGACTCAGGGTCAGTACTAGGCAGTTGAGAGTAACAAATTTCGAGTACACTATTATTCCACAGCCAATCCATCTTCAGAATTAACAGGTCGTCAAAAGAAGTATAAAACACATCACTCGAGAAATTTTAGGAAAGGGATCCAGTTTCAACATGCGCCAGGTTTTCCCATGCACCCATGTAGTAAAATGCCTGAGATGAGCAATCCAAACCCCCCGCCCCTCCCTTACCATCCTAGAATACCCAACACTAGAAACTAGTAGCCAACCCCCCTAAGCCTAATCTTACACGCATAATAGAAAATGTGTATATACATATCATATAATGAATATTTTACCCCTGGTGTGTTATTTTGTCTCAGAATACCATCTTATATTTCCATCCCACACCTTAGCCTGCCACTCTGGCATCAGCTAGCTTGGAAAACCTCCAGAGTTCTTCAGTTTTTTTCTTCACTATAGTGAACAAAGATAAGGATGGGTTTTTAAATTTTCATTGAAATTTTAAAAACTCTTGTGGCTGAGTCGGTTTTGTTGAAATCTCACCCTTCCTCGAGAGGCTTTCGGTTCAGTTAGTTTCGGGTTCCACCATGATACCAACGTTTCGAAGATTATTTGTGGATAAATCCAAAAAAAGTCAGTTTTGTCAACATCCCTACAATATTTTTAAACCATTACAATGCATTTGCTTAAAACAGTAACGATTGTCGTTCAAAAACTGATATGATTAGTATTGTTTTTTCTTTGATTATCTGATAGCTAATTTATTTCTTTTTCAGTCATAAGCTTCGAGTTAGGAAAGGAATATGCTCCCAAATACACTTCTAAATTGGGTAAGGGGTCAGATCCAAAGTTGTGAGCTTATAGGACTGGAATTCACGGTTCTTCTTTCATGAAAAATTCTAATTAGTACCAACACACAGTCTGGTCTATTAGTGAACGACTGCTCCAATGAAAGTATTGTGGGGTGCTGGTTGTAGTTCCAATCATACTACTATAAACAGTTGTCTTACCTCGACTATGTTTTCACAATAAAACTTCAAACTTCGGTTTAAATCGCTGTCCTGTATTATTTGAGCTTCTCCTATTATCGAGTTCATCGCGTTGTTTACTAGGAGAGGGATTACAACCAATTTCCCTGTATCCCTCATAATAGCTCGTACGTAGTTGTCCATCTTTTCGCAAACCCGTTCCATCAACTCAGTCAAATAAACTTCTGAACGCCGAAGTTCAACTGTTTTAGAAGGTCGATCTCCTGTAAAAATAGTAAATAAAATAAAAAGCGGCCATTAGACTGTCAAATTTGAATGCGTTTCTGAGAAACCTGAACTTATCACAACCAACGGGGCGTTATTGTGTAACCCCCCCGCCACAAATTGAGGTTCAAAGGAGAGAGTGGTAGGTGACAGAGGATCGATTGAGCTGGTCCTTACGTTGTTCTTTCCTTGGCTCTACGAATTAGAAAGAAAAGATGTGCAATTGGCGAACAAAAAATTTGATTTCTCTTCAGATCTTTTACGTTTCAGACCCTACTGAGTCTGAAGAACACTGATAGGGAAAACGGTGTGTGTATGTGTCTGAACGATTTTTAGAGAAAACGGCAGGATAAAATCAGCGCAAACTTAATACCTGTACTGAAGTAAGAAGTGGACGCTGACTCAGGCAAATATTACGGCAACCGTGAGGAGCTCCTACTCAATAAACCGGCATTTATCAGGTTAATGAACCATTGTCTCAACCACTAGACCACGAAATCGTGGGGGCCTTTAATCGGAGTGAGTCAGTACATATCTAGCCCACAGATTACCGTGAGACGCCCAAATATGGCTATGAGCAAAATTCATCCAAAACTAACTATAGTTGGTTAATACACCATATTTTTTCCACGAAAACGGCTATAACGATTCTGACTGATGTTTTTATATGAACAGCTTCTGATGAGATGAAAATACCATTTAAAACCCATCTGTGGGAAAACAACGAGAGCAGCACAATAAATCACCAAACATTTTGACGAAAATCGAGTTTAGCGTAATTTTTTCCTCACGAACTTTGCTCAAATGTAACTAGGTTCTTCAGAAAAATTCAGATGTTACTCCAAACCTGTACCGATACGACGAGTCTTTAATAACGCTCATAAAATATACCTCGGCCACTCCAGAAATTCTGGAATTTCAACCACTGTCGTTTCACTTACTACCATTTCTAAGCTTTTTTCCCGATAACTCTGGAAAAGTGATTATTTTTTTCAATGAAAATATCTCAATAATCGCTGTGATTGAGTACGAGAAGCACAATCAATTCCGGATATGTAAGCACTACCGCTTTCTGCCGCTGTGAAGAGATGTTTCAACTGAACTGAGTCAAGAATAAGCCATGAATACAAGTGAATTGACAGAGCTAAGCAATGTTGTATGATGCGGCGCACCTGATATTTTTATCATGATTTTATGAAAGTGCAAAGACAAGGTGATGAGCACTTTTCACAGATGAAGAGAGGATGGGCGACCAAAAGGTACCAAAAACTAATTTTTTGCAATTTTCTCGATAATGGCCCAATGATTTTGATCAAACTTAGAATGTGGAACCTAACTGAGAAGATGAAGTTCGTGGAAGTCTTGAGTTCACATGGGCCACTTGCGAGGAAAACTATAAAAAGCAACGTTCATGATGTGGGCAGTCTAAAATATGGTTGAGTGACATGGGGGCTGAGGCTGACAATGGTCCTGTAGCTGAGCATGGCAGGCCTGCGGTCATCTATTTGGTGGTGGTGTCTGGTAGACCAGGTACGATGGAAGGACCACTGTTGAGGCAAATGCATCGTGACAAGCGATGAGAACTCAAAGGGGAGACTCGACATATAAGAGGAAAAAGGATTATCCGGAGGTGCGGAAGTGTTGTTATTGGTCAAATATAGCCTCGACACAACCACTGATTTTTTAATTTTCTGGAGAACTGGTTCAATGATTTTCATCAAACTCACAGGGTGACTTCAACTAGTTAATGCCTCTATGTAGTTTTTCATAAATGTTCCTCTGAGAGCTCGTTGAAAGAAGATGAGAACCGAAACTGTGCCAAAAACTGTGATTTTGACACATATTCGAAGTTTCCATAGAAATGTAAAATCAATTGAGCAACCCGATGTGTTTCCTTCTTAGACACTTCTATTCAACTCCTCCTTCCTTTCATCCAACAAATTGTTTACATTATTTACAAATCATCACTGAAGGTGCTGAAATGACAGGTTTCATTACATGCTAGCAATAAATTCGTTATCAGGCTAGTTTTACAATACCATCTTCTTGCTCTGGCCTACCAATAATACCTCATTAAAAGATGTGAATTGATTACCAAAACTGTTTTACTAATTCACAATATGATGGTTTCGTTTATTACTTTCCTTGGCTCTACGAAGTAGAAAGGAAAGTTATGTAATCAGCTGAAAAAAAAATTTTGAGTTTTCTTCAGATCTTCACGTTCCAGACCCCCCTGAGTCCGAAAAACGCTATTTGGGAAAATGGTCTGTGTGTATGTGTGTCTGTGAACGATTTTTAGAGAAAACCACCGTACCAAATCAGCTCAAACTTGATATCTCACCCGCAGGTTACCATGGGACGCCAAAATAGGGGTATTTCTCAAAAACGGCTCTAACGATTTTGATTAAATTTTTTATATTGATAGCTCTCAATAAGGCAATTACACCATAAAATTCCCATTCGTGAGAAAATGACGAGAGCAGCACAATAAATAATCAAAATTTTTGACGAAAAGCGTTTTTAGCGCGGTTTTGGTTTATTATTCATTCTGAATGATAACCCTATGTTTTCGATCACGAAAAATTTTTTACAACCGATACTTTACGTTTCAAGACATGGAGATTCCAAATTTGCAATGTCCGTCCGCCGTTCGGGCCGTTTTGTGCCTTTAATGTGGTCCAAAAAATTCGTTCTTTCGCACAAAAATCCCATTTGGTATCTTGTTGTGCCCGCCATCTCGGCAATCCGATCGGACGAAGCCCATTATTGTTATGGGCAAAAAACTGTTAAAAAAATTAACGAAACGCAGTACAACGCGGGAACACAATGGAAGTCAACGTTTCGTCGTTTGAACTCCCTCCCCTCCCGCCCATCTCAACGAAATCACTCGCCTGCTCATCTGGCAACGCCGCCCCCTCGCCTCGCAACGGGTTTGCCCAATTTTTTTTTTTTTTTTGCTTCCTCTAGGAAGCGCTCGTGTTTCGTATTCAACCTTTGGCATTACGATTTGTCTCTTTATCGTCCGATTGCCTTGTTCTTGTCTTCACCTCCACGAATGACTGTTTCGCTCCTTTTCAACTATTTCCGTTAGCACAATATCTGTTATCTTCGATTGAACTTTTCATTATTCGTTTATTTTTGGTTTATTTATTCAATAGTTCGTTCGTTTCATTTTTTTGGTTTTAATACGATTCAATTTTTTTTAGATTCCTCCGTTTCATTCTCATTTTGGTTTTTTTCGTAGATTTTTGGTTACATTTTGATATTAATATTTAGCGTGCGTGTTTTCATATTAAAATTCAGTATTTTCTAGATACTATCGTTTTTTTTGTTTATTTTAATATTACGATTCAGTTCTTTTCGACCATATTTTGGGTTTCATTTTGATATTTTTCGATGCTGAATCGAACGGGATGGGTCTCAGAGCATTAATGATAGGTCAAGCTGTTTATCCGAATAATAAACCGTTGTGTAATAATTTGCAGGGTTTTTCCTTACAAACTCCTCTGGAATGTTAGTAGAAAGTTAAAGAAAATTGGTATTGTAGTCCAATCCAATATCTATAGGGGGAGTGTTAAAAATGCTCATGAGGTACAAAGGGCTCACTCCCGAAATTCCTGAATTTCAACTACCACCGTTTTGCTTACTACCAGTTCCAACAGTTTCACCCAATAACTCTGCAAAAGTGATTACTACCCTTCTTTTAAAAAATCGTGTTTACAGCCTCATTAATTTTCTGTGTACCAATTGCTCAATAACGGTCCAGAAATGAGTACGATGTAAGCGCTACCGCTTTCTGCCGACGTGAAGTGTTGTTTGACCAACTTCAAATTAACTGAGTGATAAATGAATTGATTAAGTAGAAAAAGACGCGTACAAAGTGAATTGACGTAGAGCTAAGGAAAGTTGCGTGTTGCAACGCACCAGATATTTTTCAAAATGATTACCTTTATGATCCAGCATGAATTCGCCCACGTGGACTTTCTTGTCAGGGTCTACTGTTTGTATATCTTTCGCCATTTCATCTACTGTTTTCTGGCAAACTTCACATCTAAGTTCGTGATAATTGATTTTAGCGTGTCCAACCGATGCCCAGCCGATCCACAAAACAAACAGCACGTGCCTCAGCGACACTGCTGTCCATCCTCGTGCGATCAGGTACATGCTGAAATGCTTGATAAAAGAGAAAGCAAGCGATTTAGAATAGTAAGTGTACCTAGATTTCTCATGTTACAAACAAAGTTGAGGTACAAGTTACTCAACCGCTATTTTTACTTTCCGCTACCCGAAGGTAAGGAAAGTATAGTAATCGGCCCAAAAAAAAATTTGGGTTTTCTTCAGATCTTTACGTTTCAGACCCTAGTGAGTCTGAAAACCTGATTTCGGCGTGTGGTCCGTGTGTGTGTGTGTGTGTGTGTGTGTGTCTGTAGTTCGATTTGCGGGAGAACGGCTGATCCGATTGAGCTGGTTCTTTTTTTGTTTTGTTCGTTATTTATTGTAGACACCAAAATGAGGTTATGGACGATTTCGGCCGATTGGAAGGGGGGGTGGGGGACGAAAATGTACCAAAAACTAGGGTTTTCGCATTTTTCTCGAAAACAGCTCTAACGATTTTGATTAAACTTTCAAATCATCTTCTATTAATCAATACCTAACTTTTAATCTTCATACATATCTCTTTGAAAATACGGTGAACGGAGATACAGGCCTATGACGCAAAATAGGTTTTTTGCGCTTATTGGCAAAAAGGGCTTCAACGATTTCCGCCAAACTCGCTGGACGTTTTCAAATATTTAATACCCATATATTGATCTCAATAAGTATGCCTCTTACAGTCCATTGAGCAGTGATAAAAAGGAAAATGTGTCGAAAATAAACGTTTTTTCGAGCGTTTCCGTGAATTACAGGGTAACTTTTTCACCAGATGTGATAAATCCTAATGGAGTGTCTTTTAGTCACCCATACCAACATTTCTTTCTCTATAATTATTTCTGTATATATATGTTGAACGGAGATATAAGCCAAGTTAACTCAGAAAAGGAGATTTGTCGAATATTAATTTATCGGTATTCCAATTTTCTCAAAAACGGCTCTAACGATTTCGATCAGACTTTCGGAGTACTCTCAGCTAACTAGTCCCTACATTTTGTTCTCCATAAATGTTCCTGTAAAAATGTGTTGAATGAAGAAATAGCGCCCGCCTATGTAGGTGGTGTTCGAACTTGAAGGGGTGGCTGAAAGTTGTGTGTTGCTACGCACCAGATATTTAAAGGTCTGTTTCCTTATTTGATGACAGTTCCTAAACCCTCAAGGGTTATATCAGTCCAGCTATTTTCGAAGGTGGGACAATATCACGCTAGATTAAGCTAATTGCTTGTCATTTAAAGGTGGAATTGCTACGCTCCAGGGTTGCTATTTTTGTGTGAAAACAGTCTCGTTTTAGTCGATAGATTATTCGTTCTTTTCGGAGTATAAACGTACAGTAAACGGTTTGTCAGAAATTAATAATGGAATCAGTGCCTTACCTTCTTCAGCCTTTCACTTGATATGCCACTTTTAACGTCTCGTATTACTGAAACCAGCTCCACAAAAACTGAAACTCGACCTCACCAATTAAACGAGTGGTACACGTCAGCGTCATGTATAATAAATTAACTGGTGGGGAATTTTCTATTAAAGCAGCTGATATAAATTAAATCATTGGTGTAGTAAGCTGCTGGGTAGTAGTCATAAGTGAAGTACGTTTAATTATTGAGCGCAGTAGGATATAAGTAAAACTATTCTCACTCCACATTTGTTGCCGACGAAGGCCGCCGCCTGGCGCACCTCGCTCTTCCTCGTCAGCTGATAACCCGAAGATTAAGTCGTCCATTACTCCCAATTTTTCGGTTCCTCTGCGTGAAAAATTTTCTCGGCGACACCGTATCTCCAGGATGGCAGCCAAAAGGCCAATTGTTAAAGGGATCGAATGGATCAAACTCGCCGAACGAGTTCCAGAAACTCAAAAACCGAAACTAGCCGCCTTCCGATCCAAATCCGACGTTTATCTGCGAAGGTAAGCCACTAGTTCTGTACAGTTTTGCAGATAAAAATAGTGTTGCGCTCGAAAAGTGGAAATTGCGTGTGTTAATGTCGCAGAATGATAATCCACGAACTGTTATTAGTTTAATATTGTGCTTAGCGATGCTCCTTGATCGCCCTAATTTTATGTATTGTTCCAAGGATGTTGGCTAACCCCGAACAACCGCCCAAGATTGACTGGGCTTTTTACAAGAAGGCAGTGCCGATTCCTGGAATGGTGGACACTTTCCAGAAACAGTATGAAGCTATGCAAATCCCGATTCCAGCTGATACGCTAACGTCTACTATCGACAGCCAGGAGCAGCAAATTGTAAGCATCAAGTATTTTCAATTTCGCTTTCACTGTTTTACTTATGCTAGGCTGGAAACAAGAACCTTTTCGGTATAAATGCCAATATCTGGGCCGTGTCTTCATTCGCTATAAGAGACTACGTTTTACTGGTAACATATCTGGTATATTTCCTTACAATTACCGTTCCTGAACCCTTGCGATCCGTTAAGGAGGTCATATACTATATAGCGTAGAGTTTGGGGCCGATCGTTTTTTCCCCCAATTTGAACAAATGAGAACTCCTTCTTCTCGGGGAAGGGGGCGGACAACCAACCAGGGACAATTTAAAAAAAAAAGGGAGCCTGATCCGGGGATGAGGGCGTCTCACGACACAAATGGGCTCAATGGAACAAAATCACAATTTTATTGAAAAAAATTATAAAATAAAAGTTTCTGCGGCTCACCTTGCTCTCGCTGAGAACGGAGCGAGATGATGATGTTAATTATGCTCAATATTTCCTCTTTGTGGCTAAATTTCCTTTTCCAAGTCCTTTTTCCGACAACTGTTCTGAAGCGATGACGGCAACCTGTGGAGGCTTTGCTGAATTCTTCGACCGCAGGGCCCGGCTTCTCCCTCCCTTGGGAGATATATATATATATATATTGTGCCTCCACAATATATGACTCTCGTACTACATGTTGGGTTTCTTAATCTGGTTTCTCACCTGGTCTAACTGTTTACTAGGATGACAAGTCCCTTCGTTTTTTACTTTCCGCTACCCAAAGGGAAAGAAAGTATAGTAATCGGTAAAAAAAAAAAAAAAGTTGGGTTTTCTTCAGATCTTTACGTTTTGAGGCCTACTGAGTCTAAAAAACCTAATTTTGGCGCGTGGTCCGTGTGTAAGTGTCTGTATTTCGATTTGCGGGAGAACAGCTGATCCGATTGAGCTGGTTCTTTTTTACTTTCCTTGGCTCTACGAAATAGAAAGGAAAGTTATGTAATCGCCTGAAAATTTTTTTTTGAGTTTCAGATGTTTACGTTTCAGACCCCCCTGAGTCCGAAAAACACTATTTCAGAAAATGGTCTGTGTGTGTGTGTGTGTGTGTGTGTGCGCGTGCGTGCGTGTGTGTGTGTGTCTGTGAACGATTTTTAGAGAAAACCACCGTACCAAATCAGCTCAAACTTGATATCTCGCCCACAGGCCTCCATGGGACGCCAAAATAAGGGTTTGAACAAAATCGACTGAAAGTTAACTGTAGTTACCATAGTGATCAAAACACCAAATATTTTTTTCTCAAAAATGGCTCTAACGATTTTGATTAAATTTTTTATATTGATAGCTCTCAATAAGGCAATTATAGCATAAAATTCCCATTTGTGGGAAAATGACGAGAGCAGCACAATAAATTATCAAATTTTTCGACGAAATCGATTTTAGCGCGGTTTTTAGAGAAAACAACCGTACCAAATCAACTGAAACTTGATGTCCAGCCTACAGGTTACCATGGGACGCAAAAATAAGGGTTTGGGCAAAATCCACCGAAAGTTGACTATAGTTATCATGGTGATCAAAACACCAAATTTTTTTTCTCAAAAACCGCTCTAACGATTTTGATTACATTTTTTATATAGATAGCTCTTAATAAGATAAATATACCATAAAATTCCCATTTGTAGGAAAATGACGAGAGCAGCACAATAAATTATCAAAATTTTCGACGAAAAGCGTTTTTGCCGTGGTTTTTTCCTTTTAAACTCCGCTGAAATGTTAGTAGAATGTTGAAGAAAATTGGTACTGTAGTCCAATCCAATACCTTTAGGGTGTATTTAAAAACGCTCATGAGATACATGGGGCTCACTCCAGAAATTCCTGAATTTCAACTACCGCCGTTTCGCCAGTTCTAATCGTTTAATACCAGTTCTAACAGTTAATACCCAATAACTCTGCAATAGTGATTACTATCTTCCTTCAAAAAATCCGTGTTTACAGTCTCATTAATTTTCTGGGTACCAATTGCTCAATAATGGTCCTGCAATGAGTACGAGAAGCACAATAAAATCTGGAACTGTAATTGCTGCCGCTTCATGCTGTCGTAAAGCGTTGTTTGACCAAGTTCAAATTAACTGAGTGATAAATGAATTGATTAAATAGAATTAGCCATGTACAAAGTGAATTGACGTAGAGCTAAGGAAAGTTGTGTGTTGCAACGCACCAGATATTTTGTTTTGTTCGTTACTTTTTGTGGACACCAAAATAAGGTTATGGACGATTTCGGCCGATGGGAAGGGGGTGGGGGACGAAAATGTACCAAAAACTAGGGTTTTTCGCATTTTTCTCGAAAACGGCACTAATGATTTTGATTAAACTTTCGAATTATCTTCTACTAATCAATACCTATCTTTTCTTTTCCATACATATCTTCATAAACATACGCTGAACGGAGATATAGGCCTATGAAGCAAAAATAGGTTTTTCATGCTTTTTGGCAAAACGGCTTCAACGATCACCACCAAACTTTCAAGATGTATCCAAATAATTAATACCTACATATTGTCCTGAATAAATGATCCTCTGACAGTCCATTGAACAGAGATAAAAATCAAAATGTGTCAAAAATAACGTTTTTTCGAACATTTCCGTGAATTACAGGGTAAGTTCTTCACGAGATGTGATAAATTCTATGGAGTGTTTTTTAATCACCTATACCAACATTTCGTTCTCCATAATTATTTCTGTATGTATATGTTGACCGGAGAAATAAGCCAAGTTAACACAGAAAAGGAGATTTGTCGAATATTAATTTATCGGTATTCCAATTTTCTCAAAAACGGCTCTTACGATTTCAATCAAACTTTCGAAATACTCTCAGCTAACTAGTCCCTACATTTTGTTCTCCATAAATGTTCCTGTAGAAATGCGTTGATGTAGGTGATGTTCGAAATTACGGGGGTGGCGGAAAGTTGTGTGTTGCTACGCACCAGATATTTAAAGGTCTATTTCCTTATTTGATGACAGTTCCTAAACCCTCAAGGGTTATATCAGTCCAGCTATTTTCGAAGGTGGGACATAGCCTTCTTCACAAACGAAGCGAAATGCTTATAAGCTTGCTTAGTAGCAGTCTGAGCTGGAAGGTTTGACTGCTCATCCAACGACCATCGCTCACTGCTGTAGTAACTGCAGTGGAGCAGCAGTTTTCTTGTTTCTTCTGCACTGGAGGCGCAAGATGTGCTGGATGGAGAGTCTTTGAGAGAAATGTAGTGGAGCTGTGCACAGAATTCGCCATGTCCTACAGGGAACTGGCTCGTCAAATAATCTTTAGCAGTTGAGGCGAAGTTGGCCATTGAAGGGAATGCAAACAGTGAGTGAGTGTAACAGAAGGAAGGAAAAAATATGAACGGTCCCGTAAGGGACGTTGCTCCTAATTAGGTAACTAGCGGAATTGATTGTAAACAAAGAATGTTCGTGAATTGCAATAGAAAATTAATTTAAACGTGAAATCTGCCAAATTCACGAGGTGGAATTAAAAACAATGAAAGTAAATAATTATAAAATATTACTCACTACTCTTTGCTAGTTCTCAAAACAATGGTGCCATGTCTTTACTTTCGCTTCAGCTGGACCTGATGGTATTTCAAACTGGTTGAAGAGATGAAGCTCCTAGGTTTATTATGCTGTTGATTTTCAACTTCTTTCTTACATCGCCCTTTCCTATTGTCATGGACCCAAAATGTCTTCAACCCAAGAAAAGGGTTGGGTTGGGACTGGTAGCTGCCATTATAGTTGAGATATTTGTAATTTCCAGTAATTACATTATTACATCCTACCCACTTCAGGGTGGTGTCATAAGCGGCATCCAGAGAGTATTCCATCTAGCCCAGAATTTTACGGCATTTAATACAGCTGACGATTAGGCCTTGGCTGCCTTTCATGATGTGGGGGCTACTGATTGATTTGTACGTTATGAGACCTCGGGACAGGGTTGCAGTGGGCCAGCACCATTGTGCTGTGTGACAAGGGGACTCTCACCTCTAGTTGTGGATACAGTTTTCGTCATTTATGAGTCCTTGGAGCTGGTTAGAGGGGGTCTTGAGTCGTGCGGTTCTTGACTGAGCATCTTTCTTGCAGAGCATTTACTGAAATTGTCTTGGCCTGGTGTACGTGATTATGGAATAAATATGCAAAATTTGTATGTTTATATAAATGTTTTTATTAAAACCTTTTCAAGGAGTCAAAAAAATAAAAAGTGTGTGTTCTTCTCCTATTAGAAAGACGCTGTGGCAAAGTTCAAGGCTGACTCTGTTGCCAGAATTAAGGGCTACAAAGAAGAGATAGCTCATATTTCGTCGCTTCTTCCGTACGATCAGATGACGATGGAAGATTATGCAGACGCTCACCCAGATTTGGCTTTAGATCCCATCAACAAACCAACGATCTGGCCTCATGGTCCTGAAGATCAACTCGACTTCAATAAAGATGCTGAGACGGAAAGCAAAGGCCATTAATTTGGAATGTGCTTTGGCTCACTGTCAGCCCTCAATTAATTCAAAAACATCAACTTGTTAAAATCTGAGGAATATTTCGAGAGTAGTTGAAATGCACTTTTTGTTTTAATTGTTGGCCGAATCAACCAGCGGGCATAACAGAAGTAATGGAAGAAAAAAATCCCAATTTTCGTGTAGAAATGTTTTTGTTTAATACATGTAATGTTAGACCGTAGTTGGTTTGATTTCAACGCCTTAGCATCTTTTTACCATCCTAAGTAACTAGTTGTATAGCACTCTGACTGTCCCTCAAGTGGGATATGCACCCCGACCTAACAACTACCTAACTACTCTGTCTATGTACCTGTTGATTGTGATATGCATATTGGGTTTGTGAAAGTTGTTTTTGTGTTTATTAATTATCATATAAAAGCGCAGAAAACGTCTTCAGTATTAGTGGGGAGAGGGGTCGGGTCAAGGGTACACAGACTACAGCCCTGATAGTCAGAGTGCTATATAAAAACGTTCAGAGGGTGAGGATGTTGTGGGGCCTGCTCCACCAACATTGATGAGTTTGTTGAGTGAGTACTCCAAATTTTAAAAAATGGAGTTGACTGCAGAAAAGGGTGATCAGCATTAGGCACAAGTGAGAACACCTGAGAGAAGAGGAAGCACAATACGCGTGCTTCCATTATTTCCAGATACTGGGAAGTTGATCCAAAAACGTGGTGAGTTTACTTTTGCTGTAGTTCCCGCGAGTTCTTTCAATTAGTAGACTTTGGCTCACTATAATTCCTGTAATTTCACTATACGCAGCTGTGCACGTCTGATACTCATTCCATTCGACCCAGGATGTAAAAATACCTTGAAAACGATAACAAACGGCGTATTTGCGATTAAACTGCGTTTTGTTAATTTTTTTAACCATTTTTTGCCCATAACAACCATGGGCTTCGTCCGATCGGATTGCCGAGATGGCGGACACAACTAGATACCAAACGGGTTTTTTGTGCGAAAGAACGGATTTTTTAGACCACATTAAAGGCATAAAACGGCCCGGGCGGTGGACGGACATTGTAGATATGGAATCCTCATGTCTTGAAACTATCCAATTTTGAGGGGGGGTTGTACAAAATTTTTCCTGACCGAAAACAACAGGAATCTTCCTTCCTGCATCAAGGGACAAGGACCTCAGCTAACAAGGGGAAACTCCTCAACTGAACCTCTTGTATGGAAAAGGGTTTAGAGATCAACTGAAAATGACTTCTCAATGTTAATGAGTATAACAGCCCCAGTTGAGTGCATTGCTGGGATCATGTGTTGTAGTTACACTGTTGGCTCATATGACTAACATCCTTGAATTATTCGTTATAAAATATTTTATGAAACAGTTCATTGCCCTACCATTAACACATTCAAAATTGTCTAAATTAAATATATTTAGAAAATGTTGTATGTACCAATATTGATACATGTATCGGTATGTAGATGGCATTCCCCCTGCCACAATATACTGTACTGTGTGACGGAGCAACAAACGAATCTTGAAATTAAATTAGTACTCCCCCATTCCATGGCAACCTCTACTCAATCCCTTTGTTTCACTTGGCAGCAAGTATATTTACTGTTGGCATGCCCCTCACCACGTCGCCTACTGCTACTTGAGTAACCACTTCAGTCGGTACATCCCATGTACGAAGTTTGCTGTAAGTCGAAGGAAGACAATTAATTGAAAAGCTTTCAAAACACCAACTCCTCGACACCAGGGAAACTGCCATAGAAAGCAATGTAGCACAAATAACAAAATTAAGTCAAGTACCTAATTATTGTCTTAGCACTTCATCGGAATATTGCTGTTAATAAGTTGTAAACTTGAAGCAATAAACGGCCAGAGGGAAAATAAAGAAGGACAAAATGTACACGAAAATGATCTAGGCTGGTTAGTCATTCGAGCGTTTAATGTAGGAGAAGAAAATGGGGAAGAAAAATTCCCCCAAGAGGTGATATAAAGTCGTTTAATCATCCTCTGTATTTATCACTCGCTGTCATTGCTGACAATGTCATCGCTGTTGGACCAGAGCTATTTATAATCAGAAGCTAGTCTCTGAATGAGCTTTGTTGTACACTTGTAGAACTTCGGGTTAATGTAGGTGATTGGGCAAATGAGCAAAACCCTACTGATATTCAACAACTGCGCTTAACAAATGAGTACATAAATAATAAAGAATACATGAATCCTCTTTTTGTTTCGTTTTGTGCATCTGTGGTTACCATTTTATCACAGATGTGGTATGGGGGAAACAATTGAAGCACAGTTATATCTTCACCAAAACAGCCCTAATCGTGATGTATCTGATGCAGGCTAGATAAGTAAATCATACTATTTCATCCCCACCATATTAAATGAGATAACTGGAATACAGTTTGACAAGCCATGATTTGGAGCCACGTCGGCAGTAGACCGACGAGGTTACAGTAATTGGTAATTGGGCTTCTGTTCAACATATCACATCCTGTTAACAAGTGTTGTGTAATTATAAACAACCCCTGAACCGTATATCCCAACCCTCAACAGTTCAGATTTGGACAAATTATAATTTCTAATAATTATTAGAAGCATGAAATGCAAATGCAAGCACTAAAACTGCAAGAGCTGCAGGAAAAAGCCAAATTAGTCCAGCAGAACACTAACGTGCGTGTGTTATTTAATATTTCCTACCTATCTGCTTTTAAACTCAGCCAGTTGAGCCACGTGCATTTGGTTTTTTACTTTCCTTGGCTCTACGAAGTAGAAAGGAAAGTTATGTAATCGGCTGAAAAAAAAATTTTGAGTTCTCTTCAGATCTTTACGTTTCAGACCCCCCTGAGTCCGAAAAACACTATTTGGGAAAATGGTCTGTGTGTGTGTCTGTGAACGGTTTTTAGAGAAAACCACCGTACCAAATCCCCTCAAACTTGATATCTCACTCGCAAGCCCCCATAGGACGCCAAAATAAGGGTTTGAACAAAATCCACCGAAATTTAACTATAGTTATCATAGAGATCAAAACACCAAATATTTTATTTCTCAAAAACGGCTCTAACGATTATGATTAAATTTTTTATGTTGATAGCTCTCAATAAGGCAATCACACCATAAAATTCCCATTCGTGGGAAAATGACGAGAGCAGCACAATAAATAATCAAAACTTTTGACGAAAAGCGTTTTTAGCGCGGTTTTTTCCATACAAACTCCGCTGGAATGTTAGTAGAAAGTTAAAGAAAATTGGTATTGTAGTCCAATCCAATACCTAAAGTGTGAGTGTTTAAAAACGCTCATGAGGTACATGGGGCTCACTCCAGAAATTCCTGAATTTCAACTACCGCCTTTCAACTGCCTGCTTACTACCAGTTGTAAACGTTTTTACTCAATAACTCTGCAAAAGTGATTACTATCCTTCTTAAACAAAATACGTGTTTACAGCCTCATTAATTCTCTGTTCTCTGTGGTCCTGTAATGAGTATGAGCAGCACAATAAATTCCAGAACTGTAGGCGCTACCGCTTCCTGCTGCCGTAAAGTGTCGTTTGACCATGTTCAAATGAACTGAGTGATAAATGAATTGATTAAGTAGAATTAGCCATGTAAAAAGTGAATTGACGTAGAGCTAAGGAAAGCTGTGTGTTGCAACGCATCAGATATTTATTACAGCGATATGACGTCTCGAGTTTTTTTCTAAAGCTGCTCAACCGATGAATGAATGTAATACTTCTATTTGCAGTAGAATTACATCTCACCTATCTTGAAGTCGTTGGAACAGTCTAGTATCCATGTGGGGTGCCGAGTCTGATGCCGGTAACCTTATACATAAGATTATCATCGTAGTCGAAAAGCAACTGCAATAACTGTGCACAGGTAGACAGCATCTTTGTTTATTATTATTATTATTATCATTATTATTATTATTATTATCCAAAAGCACATGTGAATTATTCAAAATAATAATGGAGACAATACGATAATAACAGAAGAGAATACTCGATGGGGAGAGAGAGAGAGTCTCCAGGGAGGCAGCCAAAGCTGCAGAAACAATGGCAGTTGCTGTGGCCTCATGACAGACCCATTTTGCAACTCTTCTACAGGGACTCATTGGGAAGCCTGCTCAGTGCCCCCAGCTATATCACTGGCACCCATTACCTCAACCCGATGGGTTTGGTGGTAGGGGGATGCCTGGGGAGCGAGCAAACAGGAGTCTGCTGGCCCTATCCCTGCCTGACGCTGACAACCTCACGCCCAATGCACTCAACCATGTGCCCTTCTCATCAATAATCTACAGAGCCCGAATATGGAGGACATATATTTAATCGAAGCGAACCGCCCAACTTTTAGTGGTCAACGCTCTATGAGCTGGCGAAACCCCGAAACCCGTTTTTGGAGAGTGGAACAGTTAGGGAGCATTAAACGAGTCTAAACAGGATTTACACAATTGGTATAAGTGGTGTGAACGAAATAGGTTCGCCTTGATCAGATATATCACGATCAGTACTGTTTTGGAGAAAATGCCCCAGAATATCAAATGTGAGCTGATTTGAGTTTGCCGTTTTCTCTAAATCGCGTTCACTCACACAGCATTTTACCAAATGGTACTTTTCTGATTCCGTAGTTCTTGAAAAGTAAACATCTAGAGAAAACTAAAAAAAATAATTTAGCCGATTACATAACTTTCCTTCCTATTGAGTTAGGCTAAGGAAAAAAAAGTGATGCAAGAATTTTTATAACGAGCTGGTACACGCTGAACAGATACAAAATCTCTCTTCAGAGAGCTAACAACTGATACGAGCACGCGCTACTTTCGAGTAGTTGACTGTATCTATCAGTTAAGCGGATTCCGTCTCGTCTACAGTTTTTTTTACAGGGAAGCGAAAGGCAAACTTTTTAGCATTGAGTGCACCCACACCGAACTCGCAACACCTGTTTAACTAGACGAGGTCACGCGTGACTACTTAATTGAGCTACCTTAATTTCTAGATAAGATTACAACACTCCTCCAATATGGTATCAACCTTTTTTTTAGTGTGAACGACCGTGAGATAGTTGAGTTTGGGCCGCAGAAGCGTGCACACGTTGAAAATGTCGAAATTCCGAGTCGTCGTATCTCACCCAGTGCCTACGTCTTCTATTGACATCCTACGAGATTCGTAAGTGCCTCGAATATATCGTTCTGAGCGTTGTCACGGTATTAACGGCTTTTCTTATCGTCAGACGGGAAACAAAATCTGCTACGCTAGCCGAAACGAGCTCTCACAAAGCGAAAACTCTTATGCAGCTCTCACGTGGGCGTGGTTAATGCTCTCCTATTAATCAACTAAACTTTTCAAGAGTCGCCTAGTTGCGAAGTTTGTATTAAATTTGAAGCGTCCCGTTTGAGGCTAACGGTATAAACATTGTTTTTCAGTTACCAGTATTAACTGCACAGTAATGCACGGTCTATACTACAAAAAAAGTCTGCTCCGACACATCACACAACTTTCCTAACACAAGATTTTCTCTGCTCCAGCAACTAATGATTTTTTAGATTTTTCATTCTGTATATGACAACGCTCTACGTGTCAACGGGAAGCGCTCAGGGTTGCAGACTTTATTGTGCTCCTCCTACTTGTGCCACGACCATTGTTGAACCATTGGTACACAGAGAAATAATGAGGCTGTAAACATGATTTTTTGAAAAGGATAGTAATATTTTTTCTTGAGCCATCGGATAAACACTATTAGAAATGGTAATGGTTGAAGTTCCAGTCCAGCTAAATTGCCTTTCATTTTTTAATTTACATTTCGAAAAGAACCATGATTTATTTTATTAAGTTTCATTCTATGTTCATACATCCTTTTTACTTTCCTTGCTCTACGAAGTAGAAAGGAAAGTTATGTAATCGGCTGAAAATTTTTTTTTTCAGATCTTTACGTTTCAGACCCCCCTGAGTCCGAAAAACACTATTTGGGAAAATGGTCTGTGTGTCTGTGTGTGTGTGTGTGTGTGTGTGTGAACGATTTTTAGAAAAAACCACCGTACCAAATCAGCTCAAACTTGATATCTAGTCCGGAAGTCACTATGGGACGCCAAAATAAGGGTATGAATGAAATCCACCGAAATTTAACTATAGTTATCATAGCGATCAAAACACCAAATTTTTTTTTTCTCAAAAACGGCTCAAACGATTTTGATTAAATTTTTTATATTGGTAGCTCCTAATATGTCAACTATACCATAAAATTCCCATTCATGGGAAAATGACGAGAGCAGCACAATAAATTACCAAAACTATCGACGAAATCGATTTTACCGCGGTTTTTAGAGAAAACACCCAAACCAAATCAGCTGAAACTTGATGCCTAGCCTACAAGTTACCCTGGGACGCAAAAATAAGGGTATGGGCAAAATCCACCGAAAGTTAACTATAGTCATCATAGTGATCAAAACACCAAATTTTTTTCTCAAAAACAGCTCTAACGATTTTGATTAAATTTTTTATATTGATAGCTCCAAATGAGGCAACTATACCATAAAATTCCCATTCGTGGGAAAATGATGAGAGCAGCACAATAAGTTATCAAAATCATCGACGAAAAGCGTTTTTAGCGCAGTTTTTTCCTTATAAACTCCGCTGGGGTGTTAGTAGAAAGTTAAAGAAAATTGGTATTGTAGTCCAATCCAATACCTAAAGTGTGAGTGTTTAAAAACGCTCATGAGGTACATGGGGCTCACTTCAGAAATTCCTGAATTTCAACTACCGCCGTTTCACTTACTGCCAGTTCTAAACGTTTTTACCCATTAATTCTGCAAAAGTAATTACTATCCCTCTTCAAAAAATTCGTGTACAGCCTCATTAATTTTCTGTGTACCAATTGCTCAATAATGGTCCTATAATGAATATGAGCAGCACAATAAATTCCGGAACTGTAAGCGCTACCGCTTCCTGCTGCTGTGACGTGTTGTTTGACCAAGTTCAAAGGAACTGAGTGATGAATGAATTGAGTAAGTAGAATTAGCTATGTACAAAGTGAATTGTTGTAGAGCTAAGGAAAGTTGTGTGTTGCAACGCACCAGATATTTTTCATCCGATTATATAATTTTTCTTTCTACTTCTTAGAGCGAAAGAAAGTAAACAAGTGTTCGATGTTTCGAACGCGACGAGAACTAGATATATTTGGATCAATTTTGCTGTAACCTGTATTTTGGCGCCTTATGAGGATTACCAGGTAGAGACTGTTCGGGGATGGCCGACTTAGTTGGAATTTTGAGCTCAGGACCTCCACAGTTGCCCCTAATGGGAAGTCGTTGTTTTGAGCCTTCCTCGAAGAGTCCTTTGACCTCAAGCCCTTTGTTTCAAATAGTTCCTAAGCTGATGGCCAGTTTTCCCCTTTTCTGGACTTACCAAAATATCCTCTTCCCAACCCTCAATTTACTTCCTCTCATCTACATCTACACTCATCTATCAACTCTTGTGCTACTCACTGCTGTACTAAGTCTCACAACCAGTTCACGCCATTCAGAGAACTATCGTCTAACCCAATGACTCAGAAGTCCTTGAAACATATATATCTGAAGGAAACTTTTTTTTTCAGCCGACTATATAACTTTCCTTCCTTCTCCGTAAAGCTTTAAGGGTAAATACGGCTACTGAGCCTGAATAACGCCATTTCAGAAAGTGGTCCGTGTGTGTAATTTAATGAGAACGACTGAATAATCATCCCGAACATGATAATTTTCTGCAAGTAATTACGTGATGCCAAAAAAAAGGGTATCAGAGTGGTAGTCAGTCAAATAAACTGCTTATACGATGAATGTTGAATAGTCGTATAGTCGATGGCAACGTCCGAAATTCTGGAATACAAACATACGTCGTTTATTTCGGCTAACTAATCGCTGTAACTCCAGAACTGTGTGCACAAATGGCTCTAAAAAATAACATCAACACGACAATGTTATCACCTATAGGTTAGTCCTTAAATGCTCCTATTTTGCTGGGTAACTACTTCAAATCACGCGAACATTTGTAACCAATTTCTTCTGAAAGTTAAAAGTTTATAAGTAATGGTGCATAAAGGGTGAACCACTCCACGTGTGCACTGGCACTTTCAATGTAGGCACCCAGTGATCATAGTCGTCTATAATCGTAGACCCTGGAGATTCCAGCCTGAGTGAAACGCTTTTCAACATGTTCAATCCTCTCGTAACATCAGAGCATTTTGCATCACAACCCAACAAAAAATTCGGATCAACCATATCCACGACCAATGTCTACTCCCTGCCTCCCATTTGATGAAATAGTTAAGAGATTGGTGCTTTACATTGTTTCAGGTGCGATATTATTTTCCCCTCTAATGATAATGAACTGTTCAGTGAATTGAAGAGAGCACATGCTTCCCTTGTGTTTGGACGTAGTGTAAAGTACGATGAAATGCTCTTGCAGAAAATCGAGGGTAAGAACGAACCGTCCGATTTTCTAATAAGGAATAACGTTACATAATTTTATTTCCATTAATTCCGCTCCTTGAACTGAAGTCTTTCACATCGTCCTTGGGAGTTTTCAACTTGCAAAACTTTGGAGCGAAGGACGTGCTGGAGCAACTGAAATGTGGCACCTTCTTACTTCGGGTAAAAAAGAAACTAAGGTGAACCGGGTGATTAGAAAATGTGACAACCAGCTCATTAGAAACAAGAAAAGAAATTGAATTATTATTTTATTCCAAAATGAAAACCTAGTGCTCGGACTCTGTAACAAACCACCAGCTGACTGCTTTTAGTGAGTAGTTTGACTGTTCTACGAGGCTATTTACTTATACATCGTACAACGTGGTGTAAACATGAAGACACCTAGGTTACTGCTAGCTCCTGTAGCAAGATCAAGAACTGTATCATGTCACAGAACAGTTTTTTTTTTTTTTAAACAACGGTGGATGCAGGCGATACCCTCACTGCAGCCACAAACGGGATCAGATCATGGCGCCCCTGCACCACCTCCAGGCCCCACAGCACTGGTCTCACTTGGTGTGACGTCACCTATGCGCCCCCACCACCTCCACTCAAAGCGGAGGATATTCGCAAGTTCTGCATTTGCCACCTCTTTGGGCTGAAGAAGGGTCTCCCAAACACAGAACGGCGCGATGCCGCGAGTCCATCGCATACGCACAGCACATGCTCTGCCGTCTCTAGCCCTACCTCGCAGAACCTGCATACCTGTACCTCACACTTGCCAATATTTGCAAGGTGGTACCTCTGCGGACAGTGACCTGTGAACAGGCCACATATGATCCTCATATCCTTCCTCCCCAGTGCAAGCACCTCCTTGGACCTCTCTCTGGAGAGCCGGATGAAGAGTTTTGACTGTCTAAGGCCGGGCAGCCCTGCACCGGTCCTCCCATTTGCCAACCTCTCTACGTAGGTGGCTCCTGGTAGTCCCAACAAAGGGCTCAGGCCTAATAGGGATCTGCGCTGATCCCTTCTTAGCCAACCTATCTGCCCGTTCGTTTCCCTCTATACCCTGATGCCCTGGCACCCAACACAGTGTTACACTGTTGTCCTCTGCCAGGGCCTTCAGTCCAGTCAGACACTCCCACACCTGCCGTGATGTAAGACAGTATGAGGCTAAGGCCTTGAGAGTGGCCTGACTGTCCACCATTATGTAGATTCTCTGCCGCTTCAGTCCCCTCTGCAGCAGCCGCTGCACACAGACTGTCACTGCAGCTACCACAGAACAGTTTGCTTCCCATTGTGGTAAACGTGGCAAGCTGCCGGCATTAGACTTTTTTCACAAGTCTGATTTTGCACTGGGTTATACTCACTGTCCGTTTATTGATTTTATCTTTTATTGAGACCAGTATGGATTTCCACCTTCAACAGTTCTCCTAAAATCATAGGTTAAACCAACAATGTAATTTATTTTTTATCACACAAAATAATTTCAGTGATACATTAATTTTGTATCATGTTTCCAGGGACCCCTCTTAAAATTGTCGCTAATATGGGGACTGGCATGGACCATATGGACGTAGCTGCCTTGAAAAGGAGAGGAATTATTGCAACCAACACTGCTGGTATTTCAGATAACTCAGTCGCTGAGCTTGCAGTGACCCTGGCGCTCGGGATTGGCCTTCGTATCAAAGAGAGATATGAAGCTATCAAAAAGTATTCAACGTTCTATCTATTACTTAAGATATTAACAGTTTTTATTTTCGAAGATGGTTTAGTTTTATGGCAACTTCTGCCAAATAGGAGTGACATTTTCCCATATCTGAAACAACAAACGCATTGTCTAAATGTTTGCTTTACCTTGAATAAAGACTTTCAAACGCACACAGTGTTTTCAACTTACTGTTGAACAGATATAACTATCAAAATGTGCCAAAAAAGTTTTTTTTAAACTTGGAGAATGCAAGAGGTTAGGAAAACTCGACAAGATGCAAGAGGTTGGCATTCATTGGTATTCAGCTGGGCAAATAATCTACAAGGAACAGAGATGACCGGCAATGTGTGTGTAAAATGCATGAAGTGAGGAAGTTTTGAAACATTGAGGGGGGGGGGGGTGCTCTGTTGTGTGATAAACACAGAGATGCTGTCGTACGCAGAGTTGTACAATTTGTTGTTGTTTACTTGTATAGTGTGTGGGCTTGGATGCTGAGGTTGGAAGATAATATCTGAATTTGTTGAATTATGTTTTTAGATTCTATAGCCTTGTTGGACAAGTGTCAGGTATAGATTATTTGCACAGCGGAGCGGTCCGATGGTAAGAGAAGGTTCGAAACAGCACTGAAGGAGTTTGCTATGAAACCCCCATGCACATCATGCCTACCTGGTTGTCAGTGAAGATCAAAAGAACACACCAGAAGAACTGTGGCACACAATGCCTTGCCTCTTCAAATTCAAATGTTGCACCTGAGAGACAACTACTCAACCATTGGAGGAGTGGGTCCAAGGCATAGGGGGTTTCCTAGGTAGCAAGCAGTTGCATAGGGTAGCTTATCGAAAGATTCAGCGAAGCACACATCCTAGAAAAGAGTTAAGGTTGGTAACTATCAAATGACATGTTTTGTGGGGAGACTGAAAACATGGGGTGTTGCTATTGGAATTATTGAGGCCAACATGAGCCTCAAGTACTTCAGATTCTCTCACAAATATTGTGTACGCAGCACGAAGTGCTTCCCAGCCAACACTGGCACACCCTCCTTATTGTACAGTGCAATTGTGAATGCAAGCGCTCAGTAATGAACTTATAAAATTATTTCCAACCCATTGTGTACGCATTTTAGTTTTATGCAATTCACTAGACTTTGATGAGGCTATGAGCCGTCATTACACAATGAGCATGGAATCAGAGAATGCCTTCAAACCTATGATGCACTAGAAGGTCTGGGATCATCTCGTGCTGTGTTGGAGGAAATTATTACTACCAATCCTGTCAACAGCTCTGACAAAATCTTGTTAATCTCCAACTCTCATCAGATTTCCAAAATATTGTGTTGTAGTGGCGAGTGGGATAAGTACCCAGAGTGGCTGTGTGGGCAGGACATTTGCGGTTCAACTTTTGGTATTATCGGCTTAGGTGGAATTGGCCGTGCGATAGCAAAAAGGATTCATGGTTTTGACCCATCAAGAATCCTGTACAGCGGTAATGCTCCTAAAGAGTATGGTATGTATTTATGAATGGTTTTTAACTTCACAAATTGTTTAGTATATGTAGTTAATGTTAATTTCATTAGGATTCCTCTGTTTCTGTAGGGTGCTCTGTCTCAGATAGCCATACCTAAACAGCCCTCTACACATTTGGTCAAGGGGACACTTTAAGATGTTCGCAAAACACAAAGAACCTAATGTCTTTGAGATCTCGTATTAATATTACTAACAAACAGAAGGAAGTGAGAGCCTTGTGGAACAGCTGTACAATACAAAACACATAGTCCCCAGAGAACAGTTGTGAATTTTCCTCTAAGATTGCTTTCAACCCACTGAAGAAGCTGGTTGAAAAAACGCTAACAAAAAAGCTCCCCGTAACAGCAGCAAAACCATTTTATGATAACGTGTGACTTAACGAAAGGTCGACTGACACCTTACCAAAACGACGGGTTGAAGTAGGCAGCTGGTTTAAATGCGTGCTCCACCACAGGGGTCTACAAAATGATTGGCTGAAACCCACAGGTCACAGTACACTTTTTAGACACCAATTAGACAACATGGAAATTTAGATGATCGGCAGAGGGATGGTCAAAGACAGGATGCTTCATCATGCCTTCTGATCAAGAACACCCACTGCAGGACAATCTCCCCAAGTTTTCCTTTGACTACTCCAGCTCCAAGTTTAGATCCCAGTTGTCTTACCATTTCCTCGGCTCAGGCTCGTACTAATACTGAGTTAGGTTGATGCTGGTATGCAAACTACAACGTCATCAGCCCAAACATCTGTTGTAACAGCGTAAACGCCAATATACAGCTCTCTTGTCAAGTCATCAACGAGTATGGAAATGGGAGAGGGACTAGAGAGCATTCCTCTTTAACCTCAACTTCAACAATGAGCAAGTACCATCATAAATGTTATAGTCGTATATTATAGTCCTCTTAGAAAAAATAATCCTTTTTCAAAAAATCCTATTAATTTTCAGCAAAGGAATTCAATGCTGAATTTGTGTCGTTACACACACTTTTGGAGCTAAGCGATTTTGTCGTTATCGCGTGCCCTCTTAATAATGAAACTACACAGATGATCAATGCTGAAAAACTGAAGCTCATGAAGAAAAGCGCTGTGATCGTCAACATTGCAAGAGGAGGTAAGTCGAGATTGATGAAAATTGAGCATTTGTTTGTCAACACCTTGCATCCACTGACATTACTCTTACAATTTACAGAAATCATTGATCAGGAAGCGCTTGTAAGCGCCTTGCAGGATGGTACCATAGCAGGAGCAGCCCTTGACGTGATGATGCCTGAGCCTCTTCCTCCCAACCATATTTTAGTCTCCTTGAAGAATTGCTGTGAGCAAGATTTTGTTACTTTATGCGAGTTAACAAAATTTGATCAGATATTCATACAGTTGAAGAGCTCACTGTTATAGCAGTAAAGTGTTAAAACACAAAGTAGGCTTTGATCTAATCCAAAGACCACTAACGCGTTGGTACATCGGGATTATGACTGCTGGCTGGTTTTGCTGGAACCACTGAAAGTGCAAAGAAGGGGGGGGGGCACGCGAACGGTAATAGTTGTTACGAGTGACTTCTGTTACCTCAAACCTTCTCACTTTCCTCGTATGTATAAACTCAATGTTGTCCAAGCCTCAAGCGTTTATTGCATTCGTCTACGTTTCATTTACATTTATAAGCTCAGCTCGTTGATTCACTCGAACATCAAAATGATTATGATAATTTTTTTGAACGATTGTTTCTGTTTACATTAGTGCTGAGTCCTCACCAAGGCAGCGCGACCTACGCTACTCGATTTAGAATGGTGAACAGGGCAGCTGTCAACGTCTTCAACGCCCTGCACGGAAAACCAGTTCTAGACCTCGTCGACGCATGACCCACTTTACAAGGAGTGATTCGGAATTTATGGCTTTGTTTTTCTCTCACGCGCAGCGTGGCTGAACAAGTATTTAAAACTTTGTTTATCTTGTTAACATGAGCAATAAAGAAATCTAAGGCGACAGTTAGCATACCTGAATGAGAACCTCCAAGAAAAAAATGTAGCCTTACAACGTCGTTGGATCCCGAGAAATATTTCAAAGTCGAGCAGAATCTAGGAGTTACAATTTAGAAGCAATCTTCTCCCTAACGAAAACATTTCAGTTTTGAAGTATTTTTGTCAGCATCTAGTTGGTTTCAAAAATAGTTGCGAGCGCAATCGTTTTTTGGACTCGCAATGTCCTGCCAATTGCTGTGCGAGAGTTCACTGGAAGCCCTCGTCCCTCCCCTCCATCGGATCAGACGTTTAGGGGCGCCTGGCGGAATATTTTTAATTTTCGTAGTTCCATTGTAGTCAGGTCATGTTTCGTATGGTTTACTAGTATTCGATGCTGAATCGAATGGGATGTGGGAGCAGTAATACTAGGTCAAGCTGTTCATGAGAATAATAAACCATTGTGTAATAATTTGCAGGGTTTTTATGTTCTTTAACGCTTCAACAAACGCATACGTGTGATTAAAATTCCACTATTCTTCATTGAATTAGAAGAAACGGTGGGTACAGCTTTCGTACAAGTACGCAACCACTAGGGACATTTTACGTCTTTTATTTTTATTTTTTAATGCAATGATAACTACGTTTGATTGTGCTCGTTGATGGTTTCGATATAATGCAATTGACATCATCACTTAGTCACTGAGGTTATTAAAACGTGTGATGTTACCAAGCATTAGATTTTGTATCAGACGTTACCATGCGCTTAACCCAACACAAATTTAGTGACGCTTCTCCCTTACATATCCCGCGTCACATTTTCGAGTTTATGTAGCAAAGTAAAGACATAAAATGTCAAAAAAATAATCGTAACCCTGGTGGGACTCGAACCCACAACCTCAGGGTTTAGAAGACCGGTGCCTTATGCATTACACCAAAGGGGATGTGGTTGCAACTTATGTTAAAACGTTGCCTTGTCCACTCGGTCTCAAGGTTAAATTTCGTGACGCTTGGGCGTTACACTTTTCAAGTTTATGTAGCGAAGTAAAGACATAAAATGTTAAAATCGTTACATTTCTCATACTTTACTAAATACATACTGCTCCTGCTATGAGCTCATAGCTTTTTTTGGCCCCACATATGCGCTGGCGCTTTCTATTGCTGTGGAAACTCCAATCTTCTTCTGACATTTTATGTCTTTACTTTGCTACATAAACTCGAAAACGTAACGCGAGAGATGTGACGCTGGAGATGTAACGTGAGAGATGTTACGCGGGATATGTAACGGAGATGGGTCACGAAATATATTGTGTTGGATAAGCTTGGTAACGTATGTTACAAATGTAATGCTTGGTAACATCACACGTTTTAATAGCCTCAGTGACCAAGTGATAATGTCAATTGCAATTGACGCGGCCATTATATCGAAACCATCAACGAGCACAATCAAACGTAGTTATCATTGCATAAAAACAAAAATAAAAGACATAAAATGTCCCTCGTGGTTGCGTACTTGTACGAAAGCTGTACCCACTGTTTGTGTACAGGTTTCTTTCGTGCCCGCCAGCCTCAACGTGAAACGCTAAAAAAAATTCGTATTTTTATTGTAAACGACAATAACTATTTGCAAAGTGTGTGTTTGACTCTAATCTTCACGCATCGGGGGACCTCCTCTGGGCAGGACCAGCTCAAGTTGGGTAACGTGCTACCAACGTATGTACCAATACCCAGTTAGTGTGCTCATTTCCAATAGAATTTAGACTAAAGTTAACGTACCTATTAGGTGAGTCCGTATCCTCTGGCTGGTGAGTTACTGTGGGCAAGCGCTTTCGATGTAAAGACATCATCATCTGGCCGTTAAGTCAGTCAGTTGGTCGTGGACTTTATATACGAAGAAAAACGTAAACGAGATGATGATGGACCGTCGTAGAAGGGGGGAGAGGAGGGCATGTACCTCTGGGGGAAAACCTCCTAGAGGTGAATGGAACGTCTTGAATGATCTGTCAATTGTGGAATCTACGTCTTTTTTGTATAGGGTAAATCCGTCAGTTGGTTGTTTTCGTTTGTGTAGTGTTTTGAGTGGTATGAATAAGGTGTCGCATTTTGTGTTGATTTGTTTATTTATGATCTGTCCATTGAAGTTTTTGACATTTTATTTCTCAGCGGGAGTCAAGGATGCAAAATCGGCCCAAAACGAATTATAGTTATCTGAGCAATCAAAACAACAATTTCTTTTACTCAAAAATGGCTCTAACGGTTTTGATAGCATTTTTCCTAGAGGCAAATTCAAATGACAAGGTAATAGCAATAGCCACTCGATGAAGGTCGTGGAAAGAATAGAGGCAGCCCAATAAATTCTGGGAACTTACGGACCAACAGTTTCTATTTACAACGTAGTGCTAAGTTCTATCAAGTTCATATCAACTAAATGAAACCAGCTTCAGTAGTTAGAGTAATAAAAATCGGTAAATGTACGGGGGGGTTGAGGAAAGTTGGTGATGAGCCGCATCTGTTGTTTTCTAATGCTCGCTGATGTTCGTATTTACTTGCCTGCAGAAAAATTGATTTCTGTTAGCCTCCAAAGGTGGGGAATATGTGAATGAAACTTCAACTGAAAGTTTCCAACTCGTTCTTCTGAACGTTGACAGAATAATATAACCATTCTCAACGAAGTGATGAACACAATCACACTCATGCTTATAACTGGTTAATATAGAAATACACCACAAAAACGCTCCGCAGACGATTCATTGAACGGAGATTAGAATCGAAATGTACCGTAAGCACGAGTACATTTTTTTTTCACTTTATTTCCCGGTCTGTTTCCCGTCTCACTCCAACCACACGTTAGTTCGATTTGTCACGTCGTCCCAATTGTAGAAAACGTCCATTTTCGTTGTTCCGATGTTGTCAGGCTAGTATTTTTCGATGTTGAATCGAATAGGATGTGCCACCGAGGTGTGAGCCTGCGTCTATTTGTTAATTTGCTTTTGAAGACATTTCGGGTGCGTTTGTCAACGTGTTGTTAGCGGATCTGTTACACAAAACAACGTAGACCGCACACAAAAATTGAAACGTGCACGTTACTGCAAAGTGAACTCTTCTTCTTATTCCACATTTACTTTTGGAAGGATCAGAACAGCTACGGCGTTACACAAATCTTCACGAAGTAGAAAATGGGATGAGTTTTGAGTCGATAAATAAATTCGAAGTGGCGCGACCTAAAGACTATTTAAACCGCCCTTTAGTGGATAAATGTTCGACGAAGTTAGCTGAATCGATTTCCTAAAATGCCCCAGAAAGTGATTCTAATTAAAGAAGGGTTTGAGACTTGTAGATAACTGAATGAGGCCAATCGGCTGCTTTAATGGGCAGTGAAGCCAAATTTACGGGGGGCATAGGGCGATTTGGTCGAGCTTCTGCCGAGTGTATGAACTAATACGAAGAAGAACAAAAAACAGGGATTTTTTTAGTCGGTAATTAATGAACCACGCAGTGATAAACAGAATCAAACTCATGCTTTAAACTGGTTACTATAGAAATACACCAGAAAAACGTTCCGCAGACGTTGTGCGTAGATAAAAGTCGAAATGTACGGTAAGCACGAGTATATCTTTTTTTCACTTAAATTTCTTCATATCCATCAGCTTCCCCACCTCACTGCAGTGCTTCCCCCTGCTCAGTATGCTGCATGTACAACCACTGTACTTATTAGTCTTCAGAAACACCCGAGAAAAATTAACTGTAGGCAGTTGTTCGTTGACTGTTCGTTAGAGGAGATTTAGAGAACATTTGAAGAACGAACTTTCAATGAAAGGTAAAAGTGAAAGGTAGGTAACACAACTTTTATGATGTAAGAGCAAAGAAAGTATTACTCCTCTGCCCCACTGCTATCCGCTTCCTGTGGCAGGCAATGCACAGTCTATCAATAGCCCTTCACAAATGCTCCTTTGGCAATCCGTTGAAAGGGGCCGAAATACCGCAACACACGGGTTTTATTTATCTAACCACCCGTTCAGTGGAGGTATACCAAAGTAGAAAATATGATTTGCCCGACGTCAAAAGTTTGTTGTTTGTGTCAAAAACAGCTTTACTAATTTTGATAAAATCTATCGGGTACGTTCAGCTGCCTAGTAACTAAGTTCTGCGCTTTACAATCGTTTCTATAGAATGAATTTGCAATGGAGGGAGGAAACTTGTGAAATGGAATTTACCACATATTCGGTGACTACAAACTATGTTTTCTTCTCCAATAAACTCGATTCTGCATTTTCCTCAGTTTCCCTGCTGGGTCTTATTGTGAACTTAGTGAAGCGACTGTGTCCAGTCTCGTTTGCCTCAGCTTGTGCGTGGGGGACCAAATGCGTCCTGAGGAGCCGTCGCTGGATCTCCACCACAAACTACGTACAGCCTTCTTTCCATCCTTTTACAACACACACAAGGTGCCAGTATCGAGGGTGATTAGTTATGCCGTAAAAAATGAAAAGAAAACGATTATTTAGATGAGTGGGGAGGGGAGAGTGGAAATATTAATTGGCGTGACGAAAAAAAAAAAATTCATTCACTTCATCGTTTTATGGCAGTATCGGTTATCGGAATCTAATCGAAAACAGAGAACGGGGAAATAACGTTGCCCTGGGGCCGATGGTAATGGAAATTCTACTCCACCAAATTCAATCACAAAAGTGCGACGTAATTCTGACACCAGATTGACCGTAAGTTTATCTCTGAAACCTCAAAACTTGGAACTTTAAGTGAATGTTGCTTTTGAGTTTCTGCGAAGGAAGAGTTAGCTATGTTGGTTGGAGATATCAAGCTCAACTGAAACTATTAATACAGCTAATCTACACTAAATAAAATGAGTTTAAGAGCAAGTGTAGGACAGATCCCAGTTCAACAGTGTCTGGTTTAACCATCGTTTCCTTCCCCACTGGCTGTAATGGTCAACATTTGGGTTCGGAAACTAGAAAAAATTGCCTGCCTGCTAGGCAATCCGATCAGACAGCCCATGGTCAAAAAAAATGGTTTTAACAATTAATCAAAACCGAAATTTTGGGAGTTTTGTTGCAATTACGTCGTATTTGGTATTCTTTACTCAATATTTTTTTGATGCTGAGTCGAATAGAATGGACCTCAGAGGATAGGTCTAGATGGAAAACAGCGAATTCACAATAAATAAGGTGAGGCAAATTCTCAAGGAACTGGCGGGACGATATAGTGAAAGTTATAGTTTCGCCCCGACCAGCGCTCATTTCCCGGTCCACCACACGTCAGTCCGATTTGTCATGTCGTCCCAATTGTAGAAAACGTCCATTTTCGTTGTTCCGATGTAGTCAGGCTAGTATTTTTCGATGTTGAATCGAATCGGATGTGCCACAGAGGTGTCGGCGTGCGTCAAGTAGGGTAAACAGAAAAATATCGGAAATATTTGCAGACACATCAAGTTTCACCCGTGTACGATTGAATATGACAGGCCAAAATCCTGCTGTGCAAGAGAATAATGAACTGCTCTATAACAATATGCAGCGTTTTTCTTAACACTCTGCTCTCACTACTGGGTGCACATATCCAGTTTAACCATTTTGCATGTTATCACGAACGTTTTTACTATCTTCCATCCTTAATTTGTGCTCAAAACTGCTTCAGTCCATTATGTTTGCCTTTACCGTCAGTACTTGTTATTTGCCTGCGATACAACTTCATCATACATTTCCTCAAATTCGGAATCAGAAGCCTTCGAAACGTGAAGATTCGGAAAAAACTTCGTTTTTCAGCTGGGTACGTACTTTTTCTTCCTACTTCGTGGGGTTGAATTTCATCCGGAAATAGCGCAGGGGAAACCCTATAACAGCCAGTTGAGCAACTTTTTACAGTGAACCAAATTTTAAAAAGTGTTGTTGCAACCAGCCCCTAGAATACGCGAACGATCGTTTATAATTTCCTTGGCCTTGAGTACTAAGAAGGGAAGTTATGTAAACGGCTGAACACTTTTTTAGAGTATTTTGTTGCGCCCGTTCAAATTTGATAGTTAGCTTGCAGATAAACGTGGGTGATCAAAGTACCATTTGTTTCTCAAAAACAGCTGTAACCGAGTTTAATAAATATTTGTGTATGGGCAGTTATAAATAACATGATAATAACGTAAAATTCTCATTCGGGAGAAAATCAAAAGAAGAGCACAATAAATATCAGTAAACATTTACAAAGAAATCGATTTTATTAAGTTTTTTCCTCATAAGTCCCTTGCTTAGGGTTTTGGAATTCTCCGTACAATCAAGGGGGCTAGTCCAATAAACCATCCATACGATAAAGAATTAGTAACGTTCGTAAGATAATTTAGAGCAACCCGAGAAATTCCTAAATTCAAATCAAGGTCGTTTCACTGAACGCCATTGCTCACAGTTTTTACCCGATAATTCAAAAACGGTGAAAACGATCCTTCTCAGAATGATCGCGTTGACACTCTCATGATTCTTTTATGCACTGATTGCGAAATCATGCTCGCGATAGGTAGCACCCACCACCCAATAAATTCTGGGATCTCAAACGCTACAAGTTCCCATGAACCGAGTTCGGGAACTGGTTGAGAAATAGATTTTACTCGTTGCTTGAGGGGTCAAAATCGCTGAATGCTGAGGAAACTTGTTTGATACGCCGCGCCAGATATTTACTAGCGAAGCCGACAATTGTTCGCGATCGCGCTCGCTTTGTCGTTAATCTTGTCGTCCCTTAAAGAGCACACACAGTAACCAATAAGACGAATTTTTCGCTTACCGTCCTGCGCTTTCGTGGCACCTTCCTCATCAACCTCAGAGAGGGTGGCCCCCGAGGACTCAGTTCATCGCGAGCCGGCCACCCGTTCACTGGAATATACCGATCGCCGCGATACCGCCGCGGAAAATACATCGCGAAATTCGTAAACTTTTCTAACAAATTTGAACAAAAAAATGACAAGTTGATCGAAATTACCTTGTTGAAAAGAGGGCAATTACAATAATACAGAGGGGACATGGACCAGACTTTGGCTTATGTCGGGGAGTGTGGCACATATCAAAACCTCGTATTGTACCTCGTATTACTCCCTTGCGTTCTGCCGTGTGGTTTTCACGCCTACGCTCAACTTTTCATGTCCTCAACCCCCAGACATCACTGTCGCCCCCCTGACGCTCTGTCACATTTACATCCGATAGTCGCGACCAACTTGAGGTAAGGAAATAAAATTGTTATTGAATTGAGTTCCACACACAAAATGAATCAATTATTTAAAAAAAATCGATCGAACATACATCTATAGCACACTAAAATAATACATACTCCAAATGAGGATTTCATGAACCAAAAGTTCGGAAGACTCCTGCAGACCTATCTCTAACACCAACTTGATCCACACGGATGAATTTAATCCCACTTCTTATTGTCCCAACTATTCACGAAACCATATTCTTTTGACGTATCTATTATGTCTCTCAGATTCGCGAGGAACTATTAGACTAAAATATAAACGTTGGGGTGGTAGAGCCAACATTAGCCTTGTTATTAGAACATCCCAAGATCCATTTACTTTCTTTAGCCTTACGGAGTAGGAAGGAAAGTTATGTATTCAGCTGGTAAACAAAGAAATTCCTTCATATATTTGAGTTTCACAGGCTTTGAGTTCGAAAAACTAGCACCGTAGGATGCCAAAGTACGAGTTTCAGCAAAATAGATCCAAATTTAGTCCCCATCGCGATCAAAACCTCGAACACTTTTTTACTTTTCTTGGCTCTACGAAGTAAAAAGGCAAGTCGTGTAATAGGCTGCAGTTTGATTAAATTATTTGTATGGATGGTTCTAAATGACGCGAGAATGCAATAAAAATCCCATTTGGGGAAAAATGGCTTGATCAGCTCAATTCCGACGAAAATGGATTTTAGCGCTGCTTTCTCCTCATAAACTCTGCTCAAATGTTACGAGTATCTGTAGAAAAATTTACGTGGTAGTCAGATCAAGTACATATACGATGATTTTTTAATAGTGCTGATAAGATATATAGAAAATACTCTAGAAACTCTGGAATTTCCACTACCACTGTTTCACTTATTACTATTTCTCAACAGTTTCTACCCGGTTATCCCGAAACGGTGAACGTGATACTTCTAAAAAAAAAAACAAAAAAAACCACGTAGATAGACATCTCAAATCAACTGTGAAATAATTGCTCCATAATGGAGGTGGCAGAAGTTGGATCAGCTCAATAAATTCCCACTACAGAACATTTTCTCGAAGGCTTTTTTTATCTGAAGCAAACTCAAAATTCGTTTTTCAGCCAATCGTATCACTCTGCTGCTTACTCTTCAAGGCTAGATCAAGTACCGTTATTTTAACGGTAACTAAAAAACCTACAACGTTTTAATAATGACCATACTTATTAATAGTTAGATTAATCTATATATATTAATAAGAAATAAGTATTATAGTGGATATTATTAAATGATTTATTTAAAAATTTATTTTTAACTAGTTTAAAACAAACCACTTGGTAAATGGAACTTATGTTGGTTCACATCGTCAGGTACGTAGAAGATGTTTGCGGATTAACGTGGATTGATGAAGAAACGGCGAGAGGGAGAAAAAAGAGAGAGACTGAAATGTTTCATTTATTTACCCGGGAGAATGATCAAAAATGATCGCTTGTACATTGTCCTTCTATGTATTTGCCGATTTTATTAACATTTCTCGAGGCTCTATTGTGCACATCAGACGTTCTAAAAAGGGGGAAAATTTTTTCATTGTTGCTACAGCAAGTTTCTTTATTTCTATTATTTTTAGCCATCCTAACTTGCAATAGCCAGATCCATTTTCAATCTCAGAACAAATCTAATCGCCAGATTTTGTGCTTTCTGCAGTTTTGCCATACCCTCATTTCTCATATCACAGTAGGCTATCGACGCGTAATCCATAGATGGCAATACTAAGGGCTCTACGAGATACTTGCGAACATTGGTCGGGTACTCAAGACAAGTTGTTTCACAATATTATCCCTAAATTTAGGCCCTCGCCTAGTATTTCTAGCCACTAATTTTCCACACCTGAGAGAGGGTGAGAGAAAGGGCGGGACGGAGGGAGAGAGAGAGAGAGAGAGAGAGAGAGAGAGAGAGAGAGAGAGAGAGAGAGAGAGAGAGAGAGAGAGAAGAAAATGAGGGAGTGAAGGAGAGGCAGAAATTGTGGGACTTCATCGCCACCAGGTCTGATATCTTGAATTGGAAATGATTGATGCGGAATTTCTCGCTGCGATGAGTTCAGTTTGGAGCGGCAAATTTATTACAATATGATTGTAACGGAGGATCGCTTGGTTTCGCTCTTCACTCAGTCGAGGGCAGATTAAACTGAATTTTCGCAGCGACTAACCCTGGGGCCAAGGAAACGTAGCCTGATTTCAATATTTCCTCAACTGCCAAACTTCCCAATTTCACTTTGAATGTAGAGTTCCATATTCAAAGTTGAGTAACGTCAATGTGACCAATCCATATTCAACATCAAGGAAGCAATCTGGATAACGTCGTTTATTGGACGAGATGATATATATTACGAGTCTCAAGTATCGTTCCCGCGTGTTCGAATGTATAAAGTGTTGATTTCGGAGTTATTATTGGTCCTACTAGTGCCACGACCATCAGTGCACAGCACGTACGTTTCAGCTACTGACCCAATCCATTTTTAGCTCAGTTCATATTAAATTGTAAATCATAACTCCACAGTTCCGGTATTTATGGAGGTGCTGCTACTTATGCCACGATTTTTAATAAAAAGCCTACAGGTAGGTAAATGATGGGACTGTCAGAACTGTCATTGATCACATACTTTCCTAACGCAACGAGAAGCAATAATACCTGCCATTGGCACTCAGCGCTACTATGAACTGACCAAACACTTCGGCCTTCTCGAAGTTTCCGATTGACGAGACTGTAAGGCGTGCTGGGCAGGTGAATTGGACGTACGAAACTTAGTCAACATGCTACACTTGTAAGGCAGAACACAGCAAGACTTACCGATGGTGACAATTTTGGAGCTCTGCTCCGTACAGAAAGCTCAACCGTTGCAATATCAGTTTTTGAGCGTTATGAAAAGTTTGCGTTGTTATTTGATGGGACTATCAACGCGCATTTTCCAACTTCAATAAAGAAGATCGTACTTTCTCTCGAGAGATTTTTCGTCTAAAATATTGCCAGAGGAACAAGAAAGTCGTCGTAACAATTCACATTTCTACTTGGTATCTTCGGCAGTTTACCGAAATGGAGACACGAAGGTGGTTGAGTTACCACTTGGTGGGTAATAAGTAGAAGTGAACCTACAAATAATTCAACACTCAACAAATATTTCCAACAAGGACAGGTAAACACGGGGATGTGCAAACAACATAAGTTTGATGAACTGGCTACGAACGGACAACAACCAAACCTACCACCTACTTAGAAACAAAAAACGAGACAACTAGTGAGCAAGTTCCTAGCTCCAAGCATCCTACAAGCTCTTCTGCACTCTAAACGTTATTCGAAATACTAAATGTCCAATTACTCTCTCTCACTGGCTCTCCACCCCTCCCCCATAGAGCCCATAGTAGACCAAAAACCTTCAGCACTGGCTTACTGCATGAAGATGATGATTTCAAATTGAAAGCACTCGCCCACAGTATCTTTCCAACCAGGAAACACGGACTCATTCAACAAATACAGTCTTTACCGAAATTCGTTTACCTTTCGCAAAAAACCCAACTCTTCCTCAAGTTCTTCCTTCCATCGTATTTTCATGCGCTATCGTTTTTACGATCATTTGGTTGAAAATAGAACCTTTTCGCGGGAGTAGAAGGCAAAATAGGAATATTCGATTCGGAGCAATTTGAATTGCTGAAGGGAGCAGTCGTTAGCTGGTCGGCTGCTTCTGAAAAAAGCAACTTTCCGGCTACGCGTTTTTGCATCACGCATCATTTCTCTTCGCTTCGTTGACTGGTTCTGTCATCAAACTCCCATCGGCAACATCTACCTGGATTTCATGTAGGGAATATTTATTCGCAAAAGAAGAACATTAAACGGGTCGACTATTCTTCACGTCTCAATTACACTTAGTTCACAGAGATTACACCAACGCAAATTGGGCGATGAATCAGGAGAAAGCCCAGCTCATAAGACTCTTAGGCGTGCTATATGAGCATTATGCAGAGGTAAAAGTTCTTGATAAGTGCATGGTGTCCATGCGAAGAAGTAGACACTGTAGAACATTATGATTGGGATCCGGTACAGACAAACTGAGAGAAAAGATAATACTACGAACAAACATGAGAGGATATGAGTTGATGATCACGAAACACCTTGAGGGGACCTAAAGAGCTAAAGCCAAAGCCGAATCCCTAATACTTTGGAGCATTGGGTAACGGGTCTCTTAAGGCTACGACTTCGGTCAGTGTTCCCTAGGAATTGACTGGTGCCCTGTTGTCGGATCTAATTCGACTGACACAGCGAGTGGATCCAAGAAGAAGTATGAAGTTAGCTCCACTACTGTACCAAAGGGCAGCTACAGTGGAGTCATAGCTCCATCATCTACACTCCAAGAGCGCATTAAACAGTAGATTGGCGCAGCTTAGAATCGGGTAATAGTGCTATCTCTGGTCAAGAAGAAACAAAAGGTGTACCGCCTGACTCCCTGGTGATCAAAGACGAAGATTCATACTCTGGGGACAGTCGGGCATTCAGGATGGCTGTAACTTTTGCAAGTGTCAGCAGCTCTCCGAACATTTCCAAACCCCTCGTATCAGTTGGCCATGGTTTTGGACAATTTTTCTATAAGTGTTTCGATTTGATAATTTTTGAGTCCCCGAAGAAAGTTTAGAGAAGGTTAAAATAATTTGCAATTCGACTTATAACTATTTACTAGTCATGCCTTCAGGGTTTGTTTCTAAACTACTGAAGGATTTCCTTCTCTCTAACAAGTTGAGTAGTGGGACCACAGTTCGGACATAATTGAGGGTCAACGTCGATTAAAGCCAATTGAATTGCGAGGAGCCGAATAAAAACTCAGGTCGCCGTTGCGAAGGGGGTTTTAAGTGAAGGAAACTTGAAATTAGGTGGAACAATCGACGCCACGCTTTTGTTATTAGGAACCTCCGATTGCAGGACAAAGGGAAAGAGTCCTCCGGATGCGCAGCTCCCGTTCTGCCCTCGTTACAGCTACTGTGGGTGAGAGGCAACACCCCAAGCAGCCACGTATAGGGCAAACACTTGTCCCACGACTCGATGAACCGGTGGTGAAGTAGAACCGACCAAACGTAACCCCCCAGCCCCTCGTAACCTCAAATAAAAGGGTTGTAGTTGGTCACATGTTTTAGTAATGTTTTCGTTACATTTTGTCGTTCTTCAGCGCAAAAAACTACTCGAAAAGATTTGATGTATTTTAATGTGTTTGAGAAAGAACAGCTGAAACGAATCAGCGCAAAAACTACTCGAAAAGATTTTAATTATTTTAATGTGTTTGAGAAAGAACAGCTGAAACGAATCAGCGCAAATTTGAACGACCATGAAACAGCAAATTAAGATCAAAAGCTAACTCTACCGAAACTAACAAAAATTAGCATAGTGCCAAAGCACCACATGCTTCTTCACCAACGGTTCTATCGATTTTCATCAAATATTTTTCTTAATAAACAATGCCAAACGCAGAAATGCCCGCGTAAATTTTCTCAGTCGTTAGAAAATGACGATATCAGCCAAATATATTGGAGCACTTTTTACTTTTCTACATACGAATCAAAATACAAAATAAACTAGGTATATTACAATAGCCTGACGGTTGTAAGAGAGGTCATCACATGTAAAAGAAAACAAAAAGTTGCGAGCCTGTTAGAACTCAACGTTCTATATCGAGAAAGCAGTGACGAGCCGAAATTTATTGCGTTGTTCCAACTGTCACCACCTTCATCGGGTGACTCATCGATAGGCGATTTATCTATTTATTAAACTGTTTGCGTGACTTTTTGGGAAGGTTCATATCTAATCTATGGTCTTGGAGTAATAGGGAAACCACGTTGAAACGCTTCATACAACCGGGATTTGTGAGGGAAAAATTGTACTAAAATTGATTTTCCTCGGAATGTTTGATATTTCATTAGGCCATCATCATAATTTTATCACGAACGAACATTTTATGGCGCCCCAAATGATTTGGGACTGCAGTTACACAAAATTTTAGCTAAATTGTTGGACGCGTTTGCGAGAAACAAAAAAGTTGGTATTTGGTCTCTAATCCAACCGTCTAAATAAATCTAAATTTTTAACTCATTATAGTAGAAATAGACAATCATCTCAACTCGGTTTTATTTTTATTATGGAAAGGTTTCGATTACCATGATAACTGTAGTTAGTTTTGAACCGACTTGGTTCACGCCTTTATTTTGACATCACATGTTGATTTGAAAGTTGGATTCTCAATTTCAACAGATTTGATTATACCCTTTTTACTTTCCTTGGCTCTACGAAGTAGAAAGGAAACTTATCTAATCGGCTGAAAAAAAAAATTTTGAGTTTTCTTCAGATCTTTACGTTCCAGACCCTCCTGAGTCCGAAAAACACTATTTGGGAAAATGGTCTGTGTGTGTGTATGTGTGTCTGTGAACGATTTTTAGAGAAAACCACCGTACCAAATCCACTCAAACTTCATATCTCGTCTGCACGTTACGATGGAACACCAAAATGAGGGTATGAACAAAATCCACCGAAAGATAACTATAGTTATCATAGTGATCAAAACCCCAAATATTTTTTTTCTCAAAAACGGCTCTAACGATTTTGATTAAATTTTTCATATTGTTAGCTCCCAATATGGCAACTATACCATGAAATTTCCATTACTGGAAAAATGACGAGAGCAGCACAATAAATTACCAAAACTTTCGATGTAATGGATTTTAGAGTGGTTTTTAGAGAAAACGACTGAACCAAATCAGCTGAAACTTGATGTCTAGGCTACAGGTTACCATGGCACGCAAAAATAAGGGTATGGGCCAAATCCACCGAAAATTTACTATAGGTAGCATGGTGATTTAAACACCAAATTTGTTTTCTCAAAAACGGCTCTAACGATTTTGATTAAATTTGTTATATTGATAGCTCTTGATAAGGCAATTATACCATAAAATTCCCCATTCGTAGGAAAATGACGAGTGCAGCACAATAAGTTATCAAAATTTTCGACGAAAAGCGTTTTTAGCGCGGTTTTTCCTTATAAACTCCGCTGGAATGTTGGTAGAATGTTATAGAAAATTGGTAGTGTAGTCCAATCCAATACCTAAAGTGTTTAAAACCGCTCATGAGATAGATGGGGCTCACTCCAGAAATTCCTGAATTACTACCAGTTCTAACTGTTATTTCCCAATAACTCTGCAAAAGTGATTGCTATCTTTCTTCAAAAAATTCGTGTTTACAGCCTCATTAATTTTCTGTGTACCAATTGCTCAATAATGGTCCTGCAATGAGTACGAGCAGCACAATAAATTCCAGAACTGTAGGCGATACCGCTTCCTGCTGCTGTGAAGTGTTGTTTGACCAAGTTCAAATTAACTGAGTGATAAATGAATTGATTAAATAGAATAAGCCATGTACAAAGTGAATTGTTGTAGAGCTAAGGAAAGTTGTGTGTTGCAACACACCAGATATTCTCTCAAATTGACCACAGAAACACGTTCACAAATCGGTTTCTCGAAGGGTAAATAATGTCAAACGAATTAAATGAAGCGTGTAAGTATATTTTAAATTTATAAATAAAATACTTGCAAAAGTTAACAAAAGTACAGACGAGTATGTTGTTCTTACTTTAGAAGTGCCTTATGTTTCGTACGAAGCAGGACGAAGAGTTGAGTGATTGGCAGAAAAAAAAGTGCTGCATTATCTTTAGTTTAGATTGTGTGTGCACGATTACTAGTGAGTGGTTGAGCCAAATCACGGGGTGAGTATATTATCAAAAACTTCCATTGACACGACGTGTACGTTCACTAATGTGTGCTTTAAAAACATCAAGAGGTGAGTGGCGATGGATGTTTCACGAGGGCCATGAAATGATCAGAAGCAATTTTGAAACTCAACTTTTTTCACAGTTTTCCTTTCAATTCTACAACATGTTGTGTGTCGCACCCGCTAATTTATCCGCCTTTCGTCGAGTGACAGGATTTTTTGTTGGCACCCAAGAAGTACTTTTACGCCTGTAATTTGGGATCTCTTCCGAAGCGTACGACTTCACTGTAATTATTACTGTATGGACAGAGGGCGCGGTTGAGTGGATGAAAAAGGGAATGAGGAAAAGAGAATTCGGCTACACTCCCTGGGAGATTCACGCTCTGATTGAACCGGCTGAAAAGGAAATTAAAGGAAGAAGCCGGATCAAAGTGACTGCTGAAGAAATTATCGGTTTGTTGGAAGTGAACGTGGGAGATTCGACAATCGGAAATTTTGTTTTCAAGTGAAGCTGGTTCGGGATGATTAATTTCGAAATTCTCAGTCAAATTGGTATTTTCAATTACTTTAGGTAAAAAGTATTGTGATATGTCTAAATAAAAACGGGTGAGTTTTCATCAGATCTTTCGACGAGGAGTTCACGTCAAATGGAAAAACCTAATTTTGCGTGATAGCCTAGTTCGAAGATCCCTAGTTCGAACCTAGTTTGCAGGAGAACGGCGATACCGATTAAACTTGTTCTTCTCTTAGTTTCATTCGTGATTCCTCTTAAGCGTGAAAATAATACTAAGAACAGTTTCCAATAATTTTAAGGGGAAGAGAGTAAGCACATTTTCCCCTAACAGTCATAGGAATTTTAATAAAACGCATTTTACAATTTCCCTGGTTCTTTTGCCGTCGCATACTCTACTGCAATGAATTATCCCTTGTTTCGCTACGATGAACATCAATAATGCTCTTTGTTTATTGGTAGAAAACTGATTCGAAATCCGCTTCTGCATTTCAGTTTACCGCTGGACCACAACGCGCGTTGTTTCATGTACGAGAGAAATTACACGGAGATGGCCATCTCCCAGAACTATTCGCCTCCTCACCCGAGCACGAGGCTGATTCCCTGCAGCGGTTGGAATTTCGATTACTCCCAATATGCTGCCACCATCGTCACGGAGGTAAGCTCTAACGCAACTGCAAATATTCACATGTTAGCTCGCCGCTAATTATGTTGTCTATCTTATCTTGTACGCTTTCAAACAATTGAAAATACTCAGGTCCGATCATCCCGCTGCTTCAATTAATCTGCAAGGCACGCGGTTGCTCTGTTACTTTATGACGTCGTCGAGATGCTTGCAGGTCGAAATATTTATTATTAAACTGCTCGAATAGAAATTACGAGCGGCATGTTACATTCTATTTCATTGATGATGATAAATGCAGTAAACAAGCCATCACATGATTTTCCCACGCGCATCTATTGTAATTGACTAGCGAACAGTAATCAATCACCAGCACGTTGAACCAATCATTTCGGGCTCTCGAACGGGGTTATCTTCCATAGGCTGGGAGCACAGCCAGAGGAATTGAAAACTTGGAAACTCGACGCTTCTCCTGCATTTAACTCCTTTGCTGTCGAGCCCTTGTCACTGCGTGCTTTTGTCGAAGTTGTGAGGTAAGGAACTCTTGTTGAAGTTCAGTGCTACAGCTAATTTATCTCGCAAACGTGAGGCGGAACACATCTCACAACTTTGCTCAGCTTCGCACAAATTCAACGGTTTTTTGCCAACTAATTTAACCAGTGTAATTAGTTAGCTTCATGCACGAGAGAACGCGTGTACGCTCTGACTGTGTGAAAGCGTAAAACCACTCTTTATATACAGCGGCTCACGAAAATAATAATTTTACCTGAAAATAGTTGCTCATAAAAGTGGTTATTTTTAACTTTGCGGAATCCGTTCGCTTCTAGTTATCGATGTCATTATTAATTATTCATCTTTGTTTGGTAAATTATTGGACACTCAAGGCGATTCTTTCCTTGACGCTTAGTGTTATCTATTTATTTATTTGACGAGGAATGGGTACATGCACAGTTAAACGATGAGGACGCGTGGAGGTTGATGAACAAAAACAGAATTAGAAGAGAAGTTTAAAAACACTGTATGAGAACACCCATCATAAAAATGGAACTCTTGAAAGAACGTCAAGGAGGAGCTCAATGCAGAAAAGAAGATTGATGGTGAAGCTGGGGATGAGTAAGTTAGCAGTAATAAGGATATGAGGGAACCATCGAGCATTTACGACGTGATAGGTAATTGCCATGTAACCAGTTCCCGAGTCGCAACATGCACAGGCAATTCCAAGTAAATGAATAATAAAAATAGAAAATTCATCGTAATAATATGGAATAGTCGGTGATTGAGATTGAAAACAAATGACTTTCATTTACGTTAAATGGCGCTTGAGGAATTTGAAGTAAGAAATACTTGGAATATTAAACAATTCAAGGACGAGAAAACAACAACGGTTTATTATTCTCATGAACAGCTTTACCTAGTATTACTTCTCCGGGACCCATTCCATTCGATTCAGCATCGAAAAATACTAGTAAACCATACGAAACATGACCTGACTACAATGGAACTACGGAAACTAAATATTCCCCCGGCGCCAGGCGCCCGTAAACGTCTGTAGGCATGTATGATCCGATGTAGGGGTGTGCGGAGGAAGTGGTCCTAACCTTCCTCCGCCCCGTCGGGCAAAAAGAGTCAGGGAAATTGGGACGGGGACTACAGCGAAGAACGAAGAACCCTCAGCAATTGGCATGACGTTGCGAGGCGAGCAGCCGGGTGGTGTCGATGAGATGGGAGGGAGGAGGGAGTACTAACGACGAAACGTTGACTTCCGCTGTAGTTTCCGCGAGTTCTTTCAATTAGTTGACTCTTGTAATTACTGTAATTTCCGTATACGCAGTTGTACACGTCTGATACTCATTCCATTCGACCCAGGATGTAAAAATACCTTGAAAACGATACGAAACACGCCGTATTTGCGATTATACTGCGTTTTGTTAATTTTTTTAACCATTTTTTGTCCATAACCGATCGGATTGCCGAGATGGCGGGCACAATTAGATACCAAATGGGATTTTTGTGCGAAAGAACGGATTTTTTAGACCACGTTATGGCACAAAACGGCTCGGACGGCGGACGGACATTGCAGTTTTGGGATCCCCAGGTCTTGAAACGTAAAGTATCAAAGTATGAGGGGGGTTGTAAAAATTTTTTCGTGACCGAAAGCATAGGGTTATTATTCAGAATGAATAATAAACCAAAACATACATTAAATATTCAGTTAACTCATATTCCAACAAACTTTCCGAAAGACATTTTAAAGGAGAAGAGTGAAACTCAAATAAGCACTCTCAATAGGTAATTATTAGAACTACTGAATTATTGGGATTTGCCCCTTCGAAAGCTATACATCCATTGACCCCGATGACCCAAGTCACAGATTCATTAGGAATGACTAATTGACGCGTATTGATACAAAACTGAAGAGTCTGATTGAGGGGCCCACCTGACAATGTATTGACATCATCAGCAAAAGTGATCAAGTGCACCTCTTTCAGGACTGGGGAAATGCGGGTAATAACAGGGTCGAAAAGAATGGGGTAGAAGTGAGACCCCTGAACTCCAGAAGTAGCATTAAAGGGAGGAAGGAGTACATCATGTACCCTTACCACCGATGAAGAGCTTAAGATGCCAATGCGAAACGACTCGAAAGCCTTGAAGATGGTGAAATGATAACGCTTATACTGTTAGATACGTGCTTCTGCTGTTGCGGTAGACGGCAGCTCACGAGTATACTGTTCTTTAATCCAATGAAGAATCAATAAAACAAGTAAGTCGAGCGCATCACGAAATTTGAAGGCTGGATTGCGACATATGAAGGGGGTTAACAAGGGTCCAAATGCAATAAAGAAAATGAATATAATTGAAAATGCAGTATTATAAATACAGGTACAAGAATAACTGATTGCAACTGTTCTACATTCACCAAGGCAGACGTTACAAAAATACGGCGGACAAACATAACTCGTGAGGAACTGAGTTGTACAATTGTAGTTTTGTTTTTCAAAACCCGATGATATAAGCCCTTTCCCACTTCGTATTTTTCTTTCCCTCGAATTCTCCCGCTCGGGCAATTTTTCTGGGATCACGCGATAAAGCCCAAACAACCATACGGCTTAAATATTCCCGCTTTTTTCCGCACTCTACGGCTCATATCCGATTAGCCATCGCTCGATTTGCATTTGAACTGGGGAAAAAGCACGGCGGAGCTGAAAGAGATCGGAGGCTGAAAAAGTACCGGTCACTTGACTGATATCCAACCATGAGCCGGGTAAAGCTGAGGTATTTTAGATGTGTTTGGTTCTTTAAAAACATCCGTTTTTACTTTCGACGACCCGAAGAGGGAAGTAGGTATTGTACTCGACAGACAAAAAGTGATTCCTCATTAAATCTTCACATGCTGAAAATACTGGAGAGAGTAGCAAGTTTGCTACTGCAATCCGGTTGTCAAGTAAAATAACCTAAGGTGCCTTTTGATGCATAAAACTCGTTAGTCATATATACTTTGAAGTTTTCAAACGTTTCACGATTTTGAGTATCAATGGATTGGCAGAAGTAATGAGACCAGCATCCTATTCGCTTATTTCAGCGGTTTTAGCATCGTCTGTCGGTTTCAACGTCTTTCCATGCTAGGCCATCTCCTGTACCTGCTGTACACCGGCGTTCTACCGAAACTGAAGAAAAAACTACCCCCGCTGTTGCAGATAATACTGCAGTTCCCTTGAGTGGGTGATATAAATCCAGTCCAGGTGAGGAAAGTTAAAAAGATGAGGAAGAAGATGCGCACAATTAAGCAGTAGGGGAAATGTACTGCCAGGCACTTGGTCGAGAGGTGGAGTGGAAAGACGTTGGGAGGGACTTAACTCTGTTGGTGAGGATGATGAGTGATCTCAGCCCCCCCTCCCATGTTAAGAAGGGTGCTAAGAAGGGAGTTTTTTTGTACTAAAAGGGCTGTTCAGGGAAGTCAGGTCATGTGGGGGAACTCCGGCAAATTCTGGTTTTCAAGCGACCTCCCTCCCAAAGAGGTTTCCTAAAAACCTGATAAATTGCATTCCAAGGCAGCAGAGAATGATTTATGCAGCAGCACCCCCCGGGGAAGTGAGAACTTAAGGGCATGCCCAAAGACTGGCCCTATTGACCGCAAAAATAGCAGCTAAGCTCTCTGAGAAACCCCCTTTGGAGGTTGAGAGAAAAGGCTGAGAGAGGTTGAGAGAAGCGCAAATAGACAGCCGCTTGGAGATCTGATCAGAGCGCCTCACTTCCCAGGCTGATAGTTCAGCTGTTATGAAGATGGTAGCGCATTGTGGTCTCATAGTCTTCAAAACTGGGGAGGCAACATTTAGCTGAGCTAGGCAACAGTGAACGACTCCAAGCATACCAATGACGTCGGAAGAGTTAGCAAGTAGCGTTCTGCAGCGGGAGGTACTGGATGATTACTCAGCCTGTGATGGCCAACTTATGTTGGGGCTCACCCCCAACCAATCCCTAAGAAGATGAAAGAAGCCAAAAAGAGTGGAGGGGCAGGAAGCTCGATGCTGTTGCTGTGTGTAAACTAGAGGTGCATTGCTCTAGTTCACCGGGTAGTACTCAGACAGAAGAGGATGGAGCTTGCTGATGAGGGGCCAGTCTCTTGCAGGGATGAAGAATGAAGAAAAACAAAGGAAACGCTGAAATGGAGGAAACGTTGTTCCCGAACTCACACTGCCCAGTAGTTTGGGGGGATCTATGGGAATGGCGATACGCTGCAAGTTTCTCGTGAAGCTGAAGAGGACAAGGAAAGAAGAACTGCCATCACAGAGAGGGGTGAGCGCCAACCTGGTGCATGTCGATGTTACTGATCGGAAAATCGACAACTCACATGTCAATTCACCTCAACGGCAACCTACCCGTACGTCAATCAGGCCACTTTGAACGCAAAATTGCGTTGTAAAGCCCACGTCAAAAAAAAACTGAATTAAATCTCAACACTTCAGCAAAATGTACTAAGTTTACAGTCAATAAAAGCTGACCGTGCAAAAACAATTAACGATTTACAAGCAAGCCCTAAAGCCAGTATTGACTCAAGGTGTGTAGTTCAGAGCGATTGGTAGATCATCAGGGCGAAACTATTTATGAGACCATAAAGAAAGCTGCAATCGCCTATTTGGAGCGCCTAAGAGGGATTTTTATCTCTAGCGTCTAATCTATTCAGCTTGTATAGACTTACTAGTTCCTGAATAGAAACTGATGACGCTAAAGGTTCCAAAACTTATTGAGTTGCTTCTGCTTATGCCACGACCATTATTGTATAATGAATGAGCAGAATTCACGAGGAGTCTCTCTCCAAAATATTTGCTCTTGTTCTCCCGCTCGACATTTTCCCAGTCGTGGATATACCATGGTCAGTATTTGTTTGGAACCGTTCATACAAAAATTTAATCAAAATCGTTAAGAGCTGTATTTGAGATCAAAATATGGTGTTTAAAATGTTGATATCACTATCCATTGAAGATTTGTCCATAAATTTCATTATTGTGAATCTGGTGGTTCTGCGGAACAAAAACTTTCAACTTCCCTGAATGTTAACCTGCCCTTTCCAACAGGATAAGTCATTCAGGTCAGCAACAAGGCTGTCAGGACGCGATGATTAGTGATCAGGGGTTGAAAGAAAAGGGATGCTGAGTAGTGTTAATAAACCATTTAGTTCTTCCGCGGAGCCCTATCATCAAAACCCTTTGAAAAGCGACGAGCTTAACGGGGTTTCTTTTTACTCTTCCATTAATGAAATGGTCCTTCTTTTTATTCCAATATCGTTATTTTCCGTCCCTCGCATAACGTACCCGTAAAAGGAGTATAATTAATTAACTGTACAAACTTGCACTCTTGCTTAATATTTGTCATGTGACGAAAAACGTAAGGTAACGAGAAAATAACAAATTTTGAAAAAAGAATTCGTAATTCATTTTTATGGCAGTCTTTACACATTCGAATTTGTTTCCACTGCGCCACGGGTTCAACGTATTGAAAATTGTGCATAAATAAAAGTTAAACTTTCTTACATCTTGACGTTTTGAGGCGTTCTAAATTGAAGAATTTCGGCGCATGATTTCTGTTTGTTTGTGTTCTTGTTGACGTCTTATCGAGGTTACAGTGTGAAGGTCGAGGGTGCGGGTTTCATCATTGGCGAATCCAGGGTTCTGGCTAGTGGCGTCTTCGTGATGTGGCGGTACCTCGGGATTAGGTTTGTCGGTACAGTCTCCTCGGCCCGAATCCGCGTGGAAGTTGCTGATTATATTCAAAAAGTTGTCAAGTCCGCACTGAAGCCTCAGCGATAGCTGCTCGTATTTTCGATGATCTGGGTTTGTTGTTCCGCCTCTCTTTACCACTGTTCCGTTCTTCACCATCCACTTTGCAGGCATCTGCCTGAAATGTCGCACTTACTATGGCTGTTCTTGAATTCGTTTAGTATCAGCTGCAGTGGTGTAACAAGGTGACCTCCATCTGCCACTAAGCCGAGTAATCCTTTGATGTTTGTGGCTGCTCTGCATGGCTCGGTTGATGGATGGGGACTCTGGCGGTGTCCCGATTCCTCTTATTCAATGTTGTAGGTAGAGCGGGCAGAGGGCATCCATGGAAGGGGCTACTGGCACTTTCACGCCACTTCCTTGTATGCTGCCTGGTATGGCATGTCTGCCAGGATGCTTAAAACCAAATCCCAAGTATCCCAATGGCAATGTTTTGATGAGGTTTCTTAATTTGTAATTTCATTGCGAATTGTGTCTGTGGTCGAGATTGAGGGAAAACGACTTAACCAAACTAGCTCAAATGTGATGTTTTGCCGGTAAGTCAAGATGGGACCTTAAAATAAGGGTACACTACAAGGTTTGAGCACGCCATATTACACCCTCGTTTGCTATGCCATCTAATCAATGCCACAAATGTTCACTACAGAGTAGTCTCACATATTTTGTTCTTACTAGTAACTTATTCTACTCCCCTATTTGTGTTCGTTGACCATTTTAAAGCGACCTGTACAACTACCTATAGATCCGACCTACCTTTGCACGAGTTAGTTGTTCGTGGAATCCCAAATATACTTCAGAACTCACTTTACCATCACAGACCAGAATGTTGACACTCAGTGATGCAACTAATCTCGATGTACGTGATGTGTGAATTTTAATTTTAGTTGATAACGAAACTTTCTTAATTTGTTTCAGTGGGACATAGTCTGCGAAAAAGATTTTTACACCACAATGGCTCTCGTGCTCCTGGGACTCGGTGGATTAGTGGGAAACTACATTTTCGGCTACTTGCAAGACAGGTAATCCATAATTAGAATGTTCATGAGGTAATTCTCTTTTAAAGGGTGTGGCAACGTGCTCAAACGTTTAGAAATACGATTGTCGATATGGGCGTGCCGCAGAACTGATGTCGAACATCATGCCGATGAGTTTTCATTACACCAAAAAGAAATGCGAAGCATCTACACAAAATACAAATTATTGACACATAACTAATAATAACCAAAGTATAATTTTACATATCCATCTGAGCTTAACTCTGTCGAAGAAATACGTACTTTTGATGTTATCCCGATTGACTGAAAATTTTAACCCGTGCAACATCACGAAGGGTGCACAGAAAATTTCTGTCAAAAGTTGAGAAACGTGGGCTATAAATATAATATGACGAAAACAGTAACAAATAATCAACTAACAATTAGGCGTATGGAAATAAAAACGGCAGAGTTTATTGGATTCTCGTGTGTACAGTAGAAATAATAAACCAAACCGGATTTTCGCTGGTTTTATCAGGATGATCAGGATTTAAACGGTTCGGACTGACTTGGAATCCAAATCCGAAATAGATGCCCTTGTGAACCGAGAGCTCAGGTGTTAACGGAGAGCTGCAGATTTTTTATCATTCCACTGGGAAAGTGCAGTCGAAACCAAGAAAGGCTCAAGAGAATGTCTAGCGCTAATTCCGCAAGGCAAAAGAAACGCAAGAAAAGAAAGAAGGAACAACTGGGCATGGAACAAAATTAACTAACACATAGAGGTCGGAGGAGGTAGCTTAGCGATGCGGAAGCGTGATGATTTGAATCTCCAACATAGATCAAGGATACCCTATGGGTTTGTTTTGGAATCACCTCCTTAGTTCACATTTGTTGTCAGGCGGGACTTAACGTAGTAGATATACCTGAGACCTAAGATACACGCACACTGTGCGTGACTTATCGTATACACTTTTTTTTTCTGCGAAGCTCACTGTAAATGGGACATTGGCACCCAAAAAAGAGAAACTAGGGGATAGAAGGATTGGGACATCGAAGGATAGAAGGATAAGAGGATGTACCACAATAGAACAACCACCAGTTTAAATACGACCCGAGCAACATGCGAGAGATGATAGCTAGAAGAATGCCTGTTTAAACACCCAGCCAACACATCTCTTCAGTACTTTTCTTGCCTCACTCAACGCACCAAGACACGGTCAATATGCAACCCTGCCATCACACCACGAGCTTCCAACACTGTTATGCGAAGATCTGTCCTACCATATTTGTGCCTTTTGGCTTGCCAAGTTAGTGCAAGGCCCTGGCTGGCAGATACTACCTAAATATCCAGGACCACTACAGACTGGTTGGGACCAGCGATGGCGATGTCAGGCCTAAGTATTTCCCAGGGACAGCCCAATAGTGCCACACTCTCTCCACTTCCCATCCCTCAGAATACGATGCACCAGCAACCTGCTTGCAGCCTGCGTCATGACGCTTGACACGGCCCTCATGAGTATACACCTTCCCCTCATGATTTTCAGCGGCTCAAACTATTTAGCACAGGCACGACACCAAGCATTAACAACATTAGGATCCTAGCCTCTTGTACACCTCATTGCTGTAAGAAGTGAAGCGACAGGAACGGTGTGAAAGTGCCGTTAATCCCGCCGTTAGAAGAGTAGGGAGAGTTGGGACACACCTGAGTTCGTGTCCACCAACCAAACCCTGCAGAGCCGCCGCAAAATTTATAGGGTTACTGGGCTTAGGGGAAGATGTAGTCGCCATGTCGCACCACCGCAGCTGATCCTGAATGAATCCAAGATAGCCGCAGCGCACGTGACATCCCAGCCAGATACCTGCAAAGCAAGCTGGCACAGAATGAACAGAATACTGGTAGAGAGAGATGGAACATCTGGGAAGTCTAATGCGCCCACTCCCTCATCTGGAGCGGGATCAAACCCTAGTTATTGAGGCAGCTTACCCACAGCAGTACCAATCACAAGATTGAAGAGTATAGGAGACAGAAGGTCCTCCTGCCAAAGCCCTATTGCCACGTCTAAAGACATCTCCCCTCCAACCAGCAATTGGCGAAGGCTTGGTAGCTTACCTTGTGACAACCCTTTGCAAATTACGGGGTAACCATACGTAACACACACACACACACACACACACACACACACACACACACACACACACACACACACACACACACACACACACACACACACAATATTTTGTCAAAATGAAAAAAAAGAAAGCTCAAAATTATTTTTTCTGCAGAAACCATAATCTTGCTAAATTACGTGTTGCTGAAGAAAGTATAAGGACTCATACGAAGGTGGCGCCTTCGTTTTAACGAACAGGAAAACCCGCTACACTTTGCTGTTAGGCAACCAGCTCAACTTATCTCTGAGGCAGGCGCCTTCCCTTTCCAATAACGTTCCGGTGAACACCTTGACAAAAGTTGGCCTATGAAACGACAAATAGAATGACGGAATTGACCGGGTTGCTCCTAATTATCTTAATAACGAAAACTACCCTCACTGTATAGCTAGCCGCTTGTACTACGTGCGTGGTTTTGGTAAAAATGCTACCTTCAAAAGAGCGGAGTTAATGAAAAGAAAACTGTACCAAAATCGATTTTTGTCGAAATTTCTAATAACTAGTTGTGCTGCTCTTGTCATCTTCCCACAAAAGAATATGTTATGTCACCGCAACTATCGTATCCGCCGTCATTGGGACCTGCCTACACAAAAATGTAACAGCCGGTTTTGAGAAAAATAATATTTGGTGTTTTGATGACCACTATAGTAAATTTTGAACTGATTTTGCTCATACCCTTATTTTGATGTCTGTTGCTAATATACAAGGTAAATGTTACATTTGGGTTCTCCGTTGTTTTCGTTATTTCGTTCATACATGCAGACCTCAGCAGCCCTTGAAAACGTTTTTGTAAGCCGATTGTCTAACTTTACTTCCCCCTCCACAGGAATACAGAAAGTAAAGTTAACGTATCTGTTAGGTGAGTCCGTCTCCTCTGGCTTGTGAGTTACTGTGGGCAAGCGCTTTCGATGTAAAGACATCATCGTCTGGCCGTTTAGTCAGTACTGGAGTCAGTCAGTTGGTCGTGGTCTTTATATACAAAGAGAAAGGTGAAGGGAGTGATGGAGCGTTGGGGAAGGGGCGGGGAGAGGTCTTGTTGGTCAGTCTTGTTAGTAGTACCTTAGCCGGACTGGCTGTGTTAGGTATTAAAGAAATTGGGTTGTGTCCGCCAGTAGGCAAATACTAAAGTTAACGTATCTGTTAGGTGAGTCCGTCTCCTCTGGCTTGTGAGTTACTGTGGGCAAGCGCTTTCGATGTAAAGACATCATCGTCTGGCCGTTTAGTCAGTACTGGAGTCAGTCAGTTGGTCGTGGTCTTTATATACAAAGAGAAAGGTGAAGGGAGTGATGGAGCGTCAGGGAATGGGAGAGGTCTTGTTGGTCAGTCTTGTTAGTAGTACCTTAGCCGGACTGGCTGTGTTAGGTATTAAAGAAATTGGGGTGTCCGCCAGTAGGCAAATACTAAAGTTAACGTATCTGTTAGTGAGTCGTCTCCTCTGGCTTGTGAGTTACTGTGGGCAAGCGCTTTCGATGTAAAGACATCATCGTCTGGCCGTTTAGTCAGTACTGGAGTCAGTCAGTTGGTCGTGGTCTTTATATACAAAGAGAAAGGTGAAGAGTGATGGAGCGTTGGGGAACGGGAGAGGTCTTGTTGGTCAGTCTTGTTAGTAGTACCTTAGCCGGACTGGCTGTGTTAGGTATTAAAGAAATTGGGTTGTGTCCGCCAGTAGGCAAATACTAAAGTTAACGTATCTGTTAGGTGAGTCCGTCTCCTCTGGCTTGTGAGTTACTGTGGGCAAGCGCTTTCGATGTAAAGACATCATCGTCTGGCCGTTTAGTCAGTACTGGAGTCAGTCAGTTGGTCGTGGTCTAAACGGCCAGACGATGATGTCTTTACATCGAAAGCGCTTGCCCACAGTAACTCACAAGCCAGAGGAGACGGACTCACCTAACAGATACGTTAACTTTGCCTACTGGCGGCTTTAATACCTAACACAGCCAGTCCGCTAAGGTACTACTAACAAGACTGACCAACAAGACCTCTCCCGCCCCTTCCCCAACGCTCCATCACTCCCTTCACCTTTCTACCACGACCAACTGACTGACTCCAGTACTGACTAAACGGCCAGACGATGATGTCTTTACATCGAAAGCGCTTGCCCACAGTAACTCACAAGCCAGAGGAGACGGACTCACCTAACAGATACGTTAACTTTAGTATTTGCCTACTGGCGGACACAACCCAATTTCTTTAATACAGAAAGTAAAAACAGCTATCAGTCTCCCCGAAAACATCTTAATTTGGAGGGAAAGGCTATGACAACTTTAACTCATCACTGTAGCATCAAATTGACGTCTTGTGATGTGGCTCAAATCGTTGATTATTTTGTTGAGGCCCATTTGAAGCAATCATTTCCGATCTGGCGATAATTTTAAACGACGTTGGATTTATTTGGGAAGCCTCCCGGCTCTTAGGACCATTAAGAGTACAATATCAGTTTCGAAATAGAACTAAACTTAGTTGTTAGGTCGATAGCAGTTGCGGTGTTGAGGAACGTTGGGGGGTGCGACGAGCCATGTTTTTTACTACTAAACCTAACATAACGTTCGAAGTTCAGTCGCTTCTGTTTTGGTGTTTTTATGGTAATTATTTCGTTAGATACCAAAGCGACCCTCCAGCATGTTCTTATAGTCAGCCTGTGGGGTTCCATGCGACAGTTCATTTCTCGTGAACAAAACGCAAAAATTGCTGAGAGCAGGAAAGCTCGCTAATTTTTTTTTAAACGACATGGAAATCGCATTCAACGCTTTTAATGTATTCAGAGTTCAGGAAGTGAAATGTCGCTCTCTGGCCCGCTAATTTTGATCAAAGGGGCAACGGAAAGTTAATAAAAACCCCGAGAAGAGGCATCCAGCCGGCACTGGTTACAGTACAGTGCTCGGAACTGCTGGGGAAAGCGCATAAAAGGGACGAAAAGCCAGATCATTCCCGCTCCCTAGTTTCACTTCATTTTTTTGCGCTAAATATATGGCCCCAAGAGATCCGTTTGTTCAATTGCTATAAGAGATGCGATTATTGAGATCGACGGCGACCCAATGGAGGGACTTCAGTTGACTCCGTTTCATTACTTTCGGAGCCTGAATATACCAAATAGCTGACCTTTTCGTTGATTCGTTTTGTTGACTCAGGACCGGAGACGTCCGGCGATACGTAAAGTAAATCTGTCTTCCAATTGAATCTCCAAGTCGTGTTTCAATTTTGGAGGAAGAGTGTCGCGAATGCGAAGGGATTACAGCGACGGGAGCCGAGCAAATAGTCGTGAATATTAAACACAATCCGTTTTAATCATAAGTTTTCTTCAGGTCTGCCGGTTGACCTGCCAAGCGAATTAAAATCTTTGAACGAAAGTTGAATCACGCCACTTTGCACCGCAGAATCCAGTTATAACTTTTTGAAATGTTAAAAACGGGCAAATAAACCAATTTTTGCTTTGCACAACCTGAAGTGTAAGGAAAGTACAGTAATTGGCTGGATAAAGTTGAGGTTTCGTTGGATATTCAGAGACTCACTCAGCAAGCAGCAGCATGTATTAAACTTTTTTTTAAATTCAGATCTTAACGTTTCAAAAGTTTCTGAATTGGAAAATATAATTTGCGCTGTGTGAGTGTGCATGTGAATGCGATTGACATAAAATATCTTGGCCAAATAGGCTAAAATTTAAATTGAACAGGAAATCATAATGGAATGTAAAAATAAGAGTACATTCAAAAGCTAACTATAGTTATAATAGTTATCAAAACGCCAAATTTTTTAAAAATTTTGACTATCTTGATTACATTCCATCTATGAACAGTTCGTAAAATTATCAACTATGGGGAAATGAAGAGAGCAGGACAGTAAATTATCGAAAATTCTCCAACCAAAACATTAAATTGGATGCTAGCTACAATATCGTTAACTATTCTGAGTTCGGGGAAATCTTTAGTATGGAGAGATTCTCGAATTGGTTCGAAAGCTACCATTCATGAGAAGCCACTCGAGACCATGAATTGACTTCAGCGGAAATTACATTGTTGGTCAGAAACCGAAATGAGTCGTATTTGCGTCTGACCGTGTTCGACAGAATTAAGGCCCTTCAAAGGCACTACTCTCACGAGGTTTGCCTCATTAAGTGCGATTAGGACGGCCACTCGGAGGTACCGTGACGCAATGCTCGCGTACAAGGCCATTTACTTAGCAGTGATTGGCTACTGCCCCGTTGTCTGGGATTGCAAAGTCACAATCAATCAATGGGAAGTACTGGTCCCAGAGAGGAGCGTTGTGCAGCAGCATACACTGAACTACTCCAAGTGACCCTTTGACTTGGCCATTGATTGCATTGATTGCATTGGATGAAAACTTGCCGCGTTAGATAAATGGAAAGCGAGCTAAGAATCCCCGTCAAAGGACGTGACACGTTTCAGTTGTTCTCACTATCCACAAACGTTTTAAAAGAAAATGGGCAACAACTCGCCACCGGGAGACTGGTTATTCGACAACCCTGTTGTATCTCTTGTATGGGTTTGGTGGATGCTGAGTGAGTGCTTGCACGTTGAAACTGCAACCTCCAAAACTTTCCACTGACACAACTCTCTTATGAGTGTCAAGGAACAGTCATTCCTATAAGGAAACAGACCTGTTACGAATAAGTTCAGAACAATACAATAATCGTAGTCAAGGGTCACATGATCACAGACAGCAATTCTGATAATAGCTGAAATAGTATCCAAGCATCACACATGAAGCCGTCCGGCCGTGTTGCGAATCATTAACCAACGGAGCGTTTGTTTTTCAGCCCTGATGGAAGTTTTCTAAAGCTACTTTTGTCCCACTCCGCCGCAAAGAGCAAAGTTTTCCTGGGAAACAAAGCAATCTTTGATATCGCCGCAGGAATCTTCCCTTTCCTCCTCTAAGTAATTGAACTTCTACTTGGTACTCCGTTTATATTAACTTCACTCGTTTATTGTTCTTTTGTGAACATTTCCAATCAACCCAGATCTTCATAATGAATCAGTCGCCGAGTTGCGAAGTCGTTTCCAAAGAACGTATTTACGTGTGTGTGTGTACAACGCTCCGAACTGATTACATTTACTCCGCTCTACAAATTAGGTACCACATTTTCTTTACTTTTCCTATACCATTTTGTTATATATATATTTTAGGTATTAAAGAAATTGGGTTATATCCGCCAGTAGGCAAATTACTAAAGTTAACGTACCTGTTAGGTGAGTCCGTCTCCTCTGGCTTGTGAGTTACTGTGGGCCAGACGATGATGTCTTTACATCGAAAGCGCTTGCCCACAGTAACTCACAAGCCAGAGGAGACGGACTCACCTAACAGGTACGTTAACTTTATATATATTTTAGATTAAGTACTTCCAACTTTATTTTTCACAGAGTTATCTTATTGGCGGAGGCTTGGACTCTGAATTGAGTTGCTCCTATGAACGTTATTAAATTGTCGTCGTAAATATATTTTCTTGGCCTACTACTTCAATTTTTAAGAGACCAATCAATAAGAGCAAAACAGAGGCTACATCGAACTTCTTCGGATTTTTAAATAACGTATAGTGGTAGTTTCGTAATTTTCCTACACATGAGAATTTTACAGTACTGTTGAGTTAGTTAACGTGGGCCGTGTAAAATATTAAATCAGAATCGTTAGTGCTGTTTTTGAGAAAAAAAAAGTTTGTGTTTTGATCGCTATGAAAAGTAGTGTGATCGGTTTTGAACCGATTTTGCTCATTTTGTATTCCAGTTTAAAATTTAAGAGAATTTTTTCTAGCTGTTTTCTTTTAATCGGTCCACCGACAAACATACAAGCAGACTGTGTTGCAGACCCAAATGTTCCTTTTCTGGCTCAAAAAATCTCTGAAACGTTTAGATCCGAAGACAATTCGAAAATTCTTCTTTCGTCCGATTATGTTACTTTTCTTCCTACTTCGTTGGGCTAAAGAAAGTAAATACGTAAAAAAACTAACTTTAATTCTGGACTGACATGTGAGGGCCATATAGAAAAAGTTTCAACTGCTTCGACGAGTTCGCCGACGCGATCATGAAACGTCAGTTGATCTCTAAGTATCAGGGGGATGTTTTATTGAAAATACACTATAGCAAGTGAAGTCGCGTTACCATACGGAACGCAGTCTAGTGCCACATGAGATGTTCGTTCGGTGTGACACACAGCAACACTTGAAATCCTATTGGTGTTATTTGGGTCGGCTCACAAGCCCATTTTAGTTGGGTTTTCCTCAACCAAAGCAAATGATTAGGATAGGGGTTTTTATAAGTTAATTTAGAGTGCTGCCAGGTGCAATTTATTTTTTTCGATACGTCCTTCATGGTGGATTCCCGAACCCAACAAAGAATTTGCTCTGGGCCGATCGCTCTCCCACCGCCATTCCCGTCAGGAAATGTCTTCTTCCCCAAAACCTTTCAACCACCTTCTTCGCTTTTTCTTTTCTTCTTTCGTATTTTCCCCCAAACAACTTCTTAATATTTCTTCATCTCGCATATTTATTTATTGACTTTGTTGGGAGTGGCTCGGAAGTAACGAAGAATGGCCATTATGAATTCAATTCAGCGAAAAGGCGAGAGGCAATCTGCAGTTTGAGAAAAATGCCAGATGATTGTCCGCTTCAAAAAGCCAAATCCGAGAAAAAAAAGCCTCCGTTCTTTGATTTATTTAAGCTCCGTTTTTGTTAATGGCTCTTTCGTGAAGGGGAAGATTATCTGAGCGAAGAAAAGTGCCAGGATAATCACTTTTGTTGCTATTTCTCATTTAAGATCGGACACTCCAAACTCGATTAGAATCATTAGAGCGTTCAAAGGACTGTTATCAACTGATGGACTTCTGAGTGAATTGAATTCACGTTGTTTATTAATTTCCAATTATGAGATTAAAGCGCAGTTCTACGCTCTCAACCAATTCATTAATAAACACTTAGCCTTTGCAAACACTTATAACATCACTCTCCAATCAGTTTTTTTCAAAGCCGTATTTCTAATATATTGTTTGACCAACAACAAATTATCCTGACACAGTTTAATGTTCCGCTCAGACGCCAGAAAATGTCAGACCCAGCCCCCACGTTGAGTAATTCCAGTTTTCATCAGCTTTATGACCGACGTTATCAGTAGGTCAGCTAAAATGAGCTAACGAATTAGTACATTAGTGATGTACAACCTTCTTACAATTAATTACTTCGAGTGGTTTCGTATTTTTGTTTTAATATTAAATAGCACTGTTCAGCTTGCTTATATTTGTCTCGATTCAGAATGTATGACGTTGGAGTGCCAACTGTGAGTAAAAATAAGACTACGGGAGAACACTCATTTTCCCACTCTATCACAAACCAAATAAACGTAATTTATTGTAAAGTTCGATCGCTACTTTTGGAACTTAATAATTTATTGATCGATACGTAAAAAGGAGTTCTCAAACTATGATTGATTGATGACTCATCAAAGGGCGGTTTGCAAAGCCCCAAGCCTGCAAAGAGTAAAGAACATGTCACTCACGAGTACTGAAAAGTTGCAAGATTAAAAAGCACTAATTAACCAACCAGCTACAAACTTCGATCGTCATGATATCTGTGTACCTTTCATCTCGTCGTCCATCCAGTTACAGTCCAGTTCGCATTCTGCTGTAACTTTGTTCTCTCAGGTAAAGTGCCTTGTGTGATACCGCACATATATCCTTCTTTTAATTTTCTACTTGTGCTCACATTACAATCGACAATTAAAAATGTTCAACTCTATATTTACGATTTTTTTCGCGCATCACTCAGCGTCTGCTTCGTGTGCTTAACACATTTACTTCAAGTAAGTGTAAGTAAATTTTTTTCGTGAAGTGCGGCACCACGCTTTTCACATTCGTCGAGCGTGATCGATTTACTAAGTCCACGCTTTTCTCGAATTCCTGGGGGACGATGTGTACTCACACTCATTTATTCTCCCGAATAAATCTGAGCTTCATTCATTTTCCCTGAAGTTACCAAAACGTACATTTAGTGCTTCTAACTTAATTGCTTTCCACAGTATTTGAAGATATTCATCGTTCTGACGTGCATGAGTGGAGCACACAAGTTGCACAATAAATAATGTGTCATCTAGACATGACTGGTGAAGTAGTATCGTCAAAAGAAATAAAAGTGAATTGTACCGATGAACTATAAAAAGTAGTGCGTGTATATAAAAGTGGTGCTTAAGTTAATGTACTGGTATCACTCGTCTGCCGCATACAATGCATTCTTAAGTCCGCCTTATACCTCTACGCGTTTTATCAAATACTTCGTGGAATATTTATGAGCTCATGAAATGTTGCTCTTTGTCTTAGGCTTATAAACTTTCCTTCCCACATTAAATATTATATCGGTGCAAAGAATACAGACTATGCGGCTGAATACGAGAGATTCCAAGCATCTTATTGCTTAAATTCCACCTCCTTGGGGACCTTGTGGAATGTCAGTCCAATCACTAGTTATATTGGTTATTGGGGCGCGTCTTTGTCTTACGACGAAGAGCAACCGCACATTTTCTACCGTCGTGCTTTCTCTAGCAGTTATTCGAAGTAACGGTGGGTTCAAATATCGAAAAATGCGAAAATTATGGACTCTTGTGCCCAGCTAATAACAGCTGGATCCAGGAATGAGAAGATAACAGGAGGACTGTGAAGGAAGTCTTGGCTGGAAAAACGAACTTAAACTTAACTTAATATCAATTGAAGTCAAAGATGACTGTGAATAACGAAAGAAACCCTCGCAGAACTGAGTACTGGAAGAATATATATTACTCATAAAGTTAACTGTTAGGTGAGGCTGTCTCCTTTGGCTGGTGAGATACTATGGGCGAGGGCTTTTGATGTAAAGACATCAGCCGTTGAGTCAGTTAGATGGTTCTGGTCTTTATATAGGACGAGAAAGGTGGACGTAAAGGTGTTGCGTCGGGGAAGGGAGTGGGGATGGGCAGAGGTCATACACCTCCTGGGAAATCTGTTGGAAGTGAAGGAAAATGAATGTAAGGGCAGTTTTTGTATGTCCTGCATTGTCGATTATAAGTATTTTGCATAGGGTGTCTTTAAATCCGTCTGTTGGAGGGTATCTCACCAGCCAGAAAGACAGACTCACCAAACACGTACGTTAACTTCAGGAATTCACCTACTGGTGGAACTAACCCAATTACTTTAATATATATTTCTCATATCTAGAACGAAGCACTACCGTTCGAAGCCTTTAAGTTCGTGCATTCGGCGATTTTAATCACTCTAGCAACTTGACAAAATTTGTTTTCATTCAGTTTACAAACAAAACAAAAAGAAACAAAGTAATTGGTAGCGGTTAAGGTTTTGGCGTTTATTCAGTCGCTCCTCCTTATGCCACGACCATTATTGAACCAACTGTCTTGTTCAGGGATGAGAAAAAGCTGTACGTGCCATCGAAAGATGGGGCGGGCTAGTGACCACTCTGGCCTTAAGGGTTGTTTAACCCCAACATGGTGCCACGGGAATGCACATCCCGCGACCTTGCGCCGGTGCATTATGAGTCAGGGCCACAACAGGTGGCTGTCTCTGCAGGGCACGGTAGGTAGAACGGAGCGATCCAATTCTTACCCAGGGAAAGGCCTGAAAAAGCTGGAAAATGCGCTTGCCCTGCGGACATCGTGGTGGTAGTCGTGGGGTCGCTGTCAGGTGTTCGTCCATCCCCATTTATTTTTAACTTGTCGGGTCCGATGGAGGTGGGGGTCGCCCAGTCGGTACTCCCCCAGACATCCCCTAATGCAGAATCGTAACTGTCGATATGATTTTTTCGATAACGTCCGTGTTTACGGTTTTGGTATTGTCGACTGAAAACGGAGAGTTAAGTCGGACGGCGGTGAATTGATTCCGTAATTTCTTGGGTTGTTCTCTCTAATCTTGTTAATACTACGTAATAAGCATTTATCGTAAAGGTAATTCATCGGACTACCACTCTGATTTGTGTGAGAGTGGTATCATTTGAGAAAAAAAGATTTGGTAATTTGATGACTATGATAGCTATTGTTAGTTTTGAACAGATTGGTGCTGCTATGCGACTGCCGGTCGGGTTGATCCGTTTCAGATAACTTGAAAATTATTTTGACATTTTATGTCTTCACTTTGCTACATAAATTCGAAAATGTAACGCGGGATACGTAACGGAGAAGCGTCACGAAATTTGTTTTGGGTTAGGTGCATGGTAACGTGTTACAAAATGTAACGCTTGGTAACCTCAGTGACTAAGTGATGATGTAAATTGCAATTGACACGGCCATTATATCGAAACCATCAACGAGCACAACCAAACGTAGTTATCATTGCATAAACACAAAAATAAAAGACATACAATGTTCCTAGTGGTTGCGTACTTGTACGAAAGCTGTACCCACCGTTTGTGTTGTGAAAGGTTGCGTACAAATCTTCTAATGGTATGGTCAACCATGTGGTTCGAAAAATTGAAAAAAGTTGACATAATGTGAACGTGTGAGTGTGGGTTTGTATGGTTTTGTTGACATTTTATGTCTTTACTTGGCTACATAAACTCGAAAATGTAACGCGGGAGTTTTTTCTTTTCCTTATTTTCGATCACTTATTTGATTATGTTCGAGAGACCTATTACGAAGTACCGTTACGCTGTTTGTTTCCCTTATTATGTTGACTTGAAAGACCACGGCATCAACTTACTTCGTCGTACGCCACCCTCCATCAAGCTACTCTTATTAGTAATATCCATTTACATATTCTCCTGTCAACCCCTACTCATATCGTGAACTCCCATTGTTCTTTGCTTTGCTCGTAATGAGATCGTGAGTCCAATTACAACCAACGTTCACGCCCAGTTTCTGGTCATCTGGTTATTGATATTTATACATTTTACACTTATTTCTAACTTAAAACATCCTGTGAGGCTCACAACTTTCCTCTGCACTCATTCGGTGTTTTTATCCCTGTAGTAACCGATCCATCCAGTTTTCACGCTGGGAGGTCGAATCTAATTGGAAGTGACTGTATACACGGAAACTGTTAGTAGATAGCGTTCCAAAAATTATTAGGTTGCTCAACAGAGACTGTCTCATGACCATTTTTAATTTCTCCCATCGCGTTGTTAGTATTCCACCTATTTGATTTTGTGTGAGAACGCTAATTTTATGGGAGCGAAATTTATGAGGAATCAATATACTGAAATCGTATTTTGCTGATTTTCATTTTTATTTCATTTTATCCTTATGATAACTATGGTTAGCTTTGGAATGATTTGGCTCCTACTCGTATCTTGTCCACTGTTAATATGCACGCAAAACACCAAACTGGAGCTGAGTTGTCAGAACCATTCTTGTACAATCACGGACTATTTTTTGAAATGTTGTTTTCCAGACTCAACAGCTCTTGAAACGTAAGGCAATATTTTTTTTTGGTGAACTTTCCTTCCTACTTTGTTCTACTTTGTCGTGAAAAGAAGACCACGAGTCTCCATGAGATAAATTTGAGTAGAGAACATGAAAAGTGAAAAAGAGTGGAGGTTAGGGAATGATGAGCAATAGAACAGAAGGTGCACTATAGCGATCTTCTACTTTGGCATTTTAAGTGGACGGTGTCGAGCATAATTATTAGTTTTTTGGACGAACTGAGAGGGTCTCATGATGCGCGTTGAAGCCAGTGGAAATCGCTTCGGGTCGCAGTCTAAACAGCTGGTGAGAAGACCATATGCAGGCTGCATGAGTACAACATGAGAATGCTTGGAGAAACCACAAGGGAGATTGGACGTTTCCCACTGGCGAAGTAAAGAAAATATCAAAAAGCTTCTTCATGAAGACCAGGGAGTTTGAGTATTAAAATGAAAAAGTTGTATCCCCATTTCAAGTTGCCAAGTTGTTTCAGTTACTCAATTTTCGTGACCTTTTATTTTACTCGGATCATCAAGCATTTTTTTGAGGCACTGTTTCAGTTTCGCCCCAAAACGCAAAGCAAAATTGCCATGTGTGCCAATGTGCAAACAAGAACTGTTAAAACAACATGCGGACATCTGCTGCAGCAGCAGTTGAGGGTGGAGATGGCGCAAAGAGACACTAGGTTCAAACCAGAATAAAGATCCGGCACCTAAATAGAAATTAAACGCGTGCTTCGAGCGAATCCACGAATGAATAAAAAAAATCCTGTATTACCTGTCCAGAACACGCTACTTCGTATTTCTTTATTTTACTCTCTGCTTCGTTTTTAAAAGAGCATGAGGCTGAGCCAACGAACATTTTTCACGCGAATAATTATTTTATACGAGCGCTTTCCTAGAAAGGCTACAACGCCTTTCTGGTCAATAAGGAGCGCATTGAGGAATTGATTAAAAAATAATTAAAAACAGTATAACGTAATTGAAAAACAATGCGAAATACAACTGTGGTGTCTTCGAACATAGTGAAATGCTGACTGCTTTCTGAAAGTGTGATTTCAATTAAATGTCAATAGTAAGCATGTTATTGTACTATCAATGAATATAGCTTGAGTTTCGATAGAACAGCCAATAGCTAACAATCAGATTTTGAAATGTCTAGTGTGATATAACTGTACTGTTACGGGGGAGATTAATATTGTAATGGGTATCACACTAAGTGAGTCGGGAAGTAGTACGATAGAAGCCCAATGCAATTCGAACAAGGAGTTTTATTCATGAATTACACTCGGATATGTTTTACCAATACAAACCGGGAACTGGGTGGAACCGGGACGACACGGTGACGAGGGAACCGGCTTGGTTACAACTGACTGCTGCGAAGTCTCGAGTGAATCGGGGCACTTGAGGTGCCCAGTCACCATAAATGCCCCGGACGAGCCTCCGCTGTTTCGAAGGGTTTGGTTTGTCCCGTTACACCACTTGGCCCTTGATGAAGTGCCTGTTCTCAGGTACTCATGAGCACTGCAATTTCTTGCCATGTACTGCAATCAGGGAGTTTCTGTCCACCCAACAAAGGGGAACCTAATCTTGAGCAAAGAAAGAGAATTTCGATTGAAGTTCCAAAAGGGTTTGTGATGGGAGTATTGAATTTAGAACTACAAATAAACAGTCATCTCACAATGTCTCTGACGTACACATCTTGGGATCGTTTGTGTTCGTCCCACGCAGCTGCGACATCCATGGTTCAGAGAATTGGTCCATCTCTTGGAGGAAGACGGTTCTCTGAGTAAGGGGAGTCGGAGTTTCCCTCCTCCTCAAGGACACCTGCCCTCAAGTGTTCCAGAAGGGGTAGTGCAGAGCGAAGATGCTGCATTTACCGTGCAGTGGTTAGTTGCACTTTCGAGAACAAGTGGAGCGTCCTGGCTCATGGGGTGGGGCCGGGTGTGATGCCTGTTTTGACAGCGTTCACAGGTGTACGTTGATTGCCAGCTCTTGAGTGTGTGTGAGGCTGCCAGACAATTCGTACACAGATTATGCACTTCCACATAGGTTCTTCGAGCCTCCTGGCTGGAGTTGAAGAAACGTGGGCACTTTTTTTTACCTCATGATGTTTGCCGCAGATAGGGCAGGGATGTGGCTCTGGCGATGTAGGTTTGTGGTTTCCCCGGACTCATAGTTTGAGAGGTCACTCAGGGACAGACACGCAGGAAGATGTCGATGTTGATGCATGATGGGGGATTGAGTGATTGTGAGGTGTACAGTCTGTAGGTTTCCACTGACTAGTAGGGTTGTGCTGCTGCGATGCTACATAAGCGTAGATCAGAAGCTCCTGTAACTCCACAAAGCTGTGTTCAACTGTTCGTCAAGAACGGACAACGTTCGAACATAATGACGGGCGAGAGTAGGCCACAGCAGTAGGGCAGAAAAGTTTAAGGTGGGGGATCAAAAATTCCTCATTCAATCAATTTCTCGTGGCCGGCATCTCGAACTAATGTGTGGAAAGTTCGAGCACTAGTTGGGCGCCAATGTTACGGGGGAGATTAATATTGAAAGCAGTATCGCACTAGGTGAGTCGGGAAGTAGTACGATAGAAGCCGAATGCAATTGGAACAGAGTTTTATTCTCAATTACATTCGGAGATGTTTTACCACCACAAACCGGGAACTGGGTTGGAGCGAACGCGAGCATGGGCGTCACAGCAACGAAGGAACCGGCTCGGTTACAACTGACAGCAGTGAAGTCTCGAACGAATCGGGGCATTTGAGGTGCCCAGTCAGCATAAATCCCCCGGACGAGCCTCCGCTGAATCGAAGGGTTTGGTTCGTCCCGTTACAGTACTGTAAATTTGGGCACACAGAGCTAACGACATTTGTCACTGTAATTACAGGTTGGACCTTTTCGTCAACCTTATGTGAGTCACGCGCCCAATGCGTAGGGATTCTATGCGTGGGGTAGTCTGTCTTTTCATGACAATTGCCCTTGTTGCCTTTATGATCCAGTATCCAAATAAAGGGAAGTCATCAGCGAGCCATAACAGTGAGCATACCTCTGTTTTGAGCGGCCCTTTCTTCCCCCTTCCCTTGAGTGGATGTAGACTCTGAATGACAGCTTAAAGTTCTTCTACTCTGTCATAGTGTCAGCAGGGACTGTTACCTCATCTATTTTGAACTGTCCCACGTTGCCTTTGTTTTGGTATACATATTTCTGGTCTGAAAAAGCCTTACAGTTCCCAGGTAGCGAACCTTTGAATGTGTACGTGGAGGGATGACGATTCTTTGGACCGAATTGCTCAGGTAAGCCTCCTCGATTTGAAAGTTCTATACCTTGGTGATTGTCTTTGGAATCTTTCCCAAATTTCATTGATGTCTTCCAAAGCCTATCTCCTACCAAACTGGCTTTGGACCACACCGAAGCTGCAGTGGTAGCAACACTTCCTCCCGTCACGCTTGTTCTCTAAGCTAACCTATGGGCTGGTTTCTGCAAAGCTCATAGTGAGGAGACTGATAAGTACTAACACAATAGTCCATTCTGCCCTATGTTCTTGGTAGGCCTTTCACAATGTGGCTCTTGTGCTTAAATTCATGGTTCAGTAGAGAAGGACTGGGTGTTCAAAGGGACATCTGCCATTATTTCGTTCTTGTGCTGTAAATACTCATCGTTGCTTAAGCATTTGTTTGAGATATCGTTAGGTGTGTAGCTTATCACAGTTTAGTACAAGATTAGCTGCAAGGGCAATACCTGCCCCAACGCCCAGTAAGCCTACTCAGCGCTGCTGCTAAGTGCAGTTTGGTATGGGCTTTGGAAGGTATCGACGAAATATATTCACTCCATTAGCGGGGTGTCATAAGGAACGATCGTGAAGTGTTAAAAAGGCCAAGATCCTCACATCGTAGATGCCCACAGTTATGCCAGTGGTAACCTATTTCGGCAATTTCTGGGATCTACAGCAGAAGTTCTAATCCACAAATACATCTTCATCATACTAACCGCTAATTCTTTGCTCCACCACTCCTTAAATAGGTTTGTGGATTTTACGTTTAATAGAATTATCAACGAGTCCGAGATCACGGATGATATACAGTTGCGGAGTCAACCGAGCCTTGCCAGGTTTAGTTTATCAAAGAGAGCCATACAGTGTTTCCGTTCTACTGGCCCGATGTAATCTCCACTTTTAACCACCTAGAAAAAGGGCTAAAACTTTAGGAGGACGTAACCTACCTGGTGCACTTTCTACCAAACTCATTCATTTTACCTGCCCTCCCAAAGCTTCAGGAGCACATTTCATCTTCATGGTGTGGCTGCCCATTGAGTCCGTCATGCTCCTCTCTTAGAAAGTTTTCTCATTACATCTACAACTCCAGCTTCTTGATTCCTGTCCAAAACTCCTCGCCTTCTCAATGCTTCATCTCTGGCCTGCTTCCCCGTCAGCTTGGGAGTACATGACTAAATATCCCCCGTACCTCCGCTTCTTCTATTAGCGAATCTTTATAGACAGATTCTCAATTCTTTCTGTGTCGGCAAATACTTGTGCCGATGATACAAAAAGTCGGTATTATGCCATCTTTATGATTTTGTTTTTTAAATAAAGGTCGCGGAATAATTAGCGGCAGCCCAATAAATTTCGAAACTTCAAGTACCACCAGTTTGTACGTAAAATGTGAAGTTACATTTAGGGATAGTAGCTAAACCCATGAAAATAACAGAATGCTCGTGAAGCTGAGGAAAGTTGTGTTACGCGGCGCACTAGACATACTTCTCGTTGGCTAGTGGCGCGTAAATCTGCTCTAATTACACCTTTAGTAGCTGCTTGATTTCATACTGTCTACTAAAAGGGCCTCGAGAAGGAGATCGATAAATGTAAACTGCTGCAGGGCACCACAACACTAAAGGCAGATTCGTCAGCTGCATGGGATACACGAACTAAACTAGCGTGTTGTGTTCTAGATCCATGGAACATTAATGTTACTAATGCTCGAGTCATCACAATCGCATTAGCCATGAATTCTGGGAAGATATTTTAAAATCAGGACGAAGGAGTCGGATTGACAGAGACAGATTTTAGATGATTATGTAGTTGATGAATATTGACGTACTCTTCACTATTCATTCCATAATTTACACTCGTTGTATGATTTCATAAAAAATCTATTCTTATTCCAAATCTTCGAAAATATTATAGTCTCTTTTTAGTGGTTAATGTTCGTGGAAGTAAACTAGAGTTCCTAATATGGCTACCGCATCTCCCCCTAATTTCAACTTGGGATATATGTTCGAAAAAACCCGTATTTCCTTGTTGAGGTGACCATCCGTCATCCAACCTCCGATGACCTCTCGTTCTCGATTCTTTTTACTAGCTGGTTTTTTTTCTCGTGCAACATGAAGCATTTGTACTGTCTCAACATTACAATAAACTTTCCCGTCTGGCTATTCCAAATGTTTTGTTAATTAACTCTTCAAACTCAAGTGATATTTCCTTTCTCATTTTATAACCCAACGTCCAGTTTTATTACGTTCAGTCAGCGATGGTATTACACCATCTAGATCCTACTGACAAAATACGTTTTCGTTGCAGAGCGTGATTCCAATTTCAATAAATTACAATTCGAGTCGTTGTTTCAGCTAAATCTTCCTCGCGAGATGATCTTATGTAAATGAAACCCTTCGGACGAAGGTGTCCTGCTTTGCGTCGAAAATTGAAAAGATAAATAACTAGCGGGTCTGGGCAGTCAACTTAATATTCCTAGTTTTCGTGGAACGCTCCGAGCTTCGGGTAAATTCCAAGATCAATTCTCTTCGGCTCAGCTCAAGCCAAACTGGAACTAAAGTTCACAGTTTTCAAACCCAATCGGACTTCCGAGATCAAGCTTACTGACGTCCTGAGCGCCCTTCATTCTGGAGCTGCAGGAAACTCCAGCTTCCGGGGCCCTGCTGAACACAAGGAGTGACGTTTCACTGGGCCTCCAGGCAAACAATTCAAATCTGGACCCATCCAACATTCATAATCAAGATCTTAGCAGTTTTAATTGCGATGAAGCGTCGTTGACTGTTAAAATTAACCCTCGTGTGAGTTTTGTAGACTCGGTCACAATAACACAAACAGCTTCCCCAGGCCAGGGGTAGGTAAGTTGATGAACATAAACTAAGCTATAAGAGACTGACTCTTAAGAATATACACCAGACTTGAATGTATAGTTTACTGGTTCGGCAGCCTGGTGGTCAATCTGCTCTGGAGGTTCTGCGTGATTATTGAAAACTAGAGGAAATTGAGAACTATTGTGCAGTGAACTACTGAATGGAAGGATCAGGCTTTCCATTTATCTTATCAACCATCTCGATTCAATTCTGAAAGGTTCGACTATTTCGCCCCGTGTCGGAAGCACAGAAATTGTTTTTGTTCGGTTGATGAAGTCTCCTTCTACATTTCCTCGTGGAGCTCCATACAAACAACAATTAAGCTTATACTCGATCCGAAGGTTTCTGAAGGGCCACTCATTGTGAACTGAGCGAAGTTCTCATTTGCTGGAAGTGGTCTTTATTGAAGTTGGTCGGGCGAATAGACGTTCATTCAACTTCAAAGCTATCATTTGTTCGTTACGGTTTTATGAATTTTGGGAACCCATCAAATGATTTATGTGTTGCCGTCTGAGTGAGCCACTTCAAATGAGTCGTCTTTTCGTAACAGTGAGAAATCATAACAGCCTCGCTTGCTTGATATTTAGATGTTTAACAAATATTTATTGAAGTGTCCAATCCCCACCCATTATGTAGCCTAATATACGGTAAGAAATGATTATGTGTAAAGCTCGTGAAGGCGGCTACCCGTTGTTTACTCAATGAAGGTCTTGAAATAAGTGGTGGGAGGGGGGCTATACATTTCTAAGCACCACCCGTGTCTACATGGAATGTTAGGTTCTACCTGGTTTATGTAAACTGAGCGCAGAACACATTTGGTAGAGAGGTAAAGTACGTGGGGCTGAGGAAAGTTGTGTGACGAATCACAATGCTGTAGCGGCGCTGCTCTTCCCACCAAGCCAATTTCTGAGGAGTATTGTCGATACTGTTTAGTCGACCTTGTTAACTGTGATTCAGTACGTAAAATGCTAGTAATAATCGATTCGGAAGCTTGAAACACGGTGATATATGGCTGAATGTTCGTCTTCAGTTTGTATCGAATTCAATCACTAAATAGCGAACAACAACCCGTTAATGTGTTTTGAATCTCAATACATTATTACTCTGCGACTGAAATACTCGTCGGTGGTAGCAAACACGTTACTCCCCCCGAGTCTTCCCACAGTTTCTTACGCCTCGTACCGAATAAAACATGAAGCTGAGGGCTCGCTTCTCTTTCACTTCGCTCCTCTCGTGAAAGTCTAGAAGGAATAAAAATTCGAAATAACAAACCCGAACGAGCCGAATGTAAAGCTTCCGGAAGAGACCGCTCTAATGGAAGCGAAAGCTTGCAAATGGCCTATCCACAAAAATGCCAACGGAGTTCGCATAATCTTTGTTGTTTTTGCTGAGGAAAGGAAGTTCACGTCCCCTTAGCATTTCAAGAAGTAATGGTCATAATTTAGTTTGCGCTTGTATCACGTCAGGTTTATTGTTAATCTCGAATGCGTAGGTCCACGCCCGAATGTATTTATACATAATTACAGCTCCAAATTATGAATAAACATAAACAATAATGTCAGTATCACACACAGCTCTTTAGCTAAGAGAGTTTCATGTTCAAACAGTGTGAAATAGGGTGGATGACTGAACGAGACTGAGGCGAATTTCATGAACGAGGTTTGTAATGGGTAGAGTTACAATCACATTCGGAATTATTATTTTATTTATCTGGGTCTATCAACAGTGACTGAAAATTACTGTTGATGTTGAGGAAAACCGCTGGTCGTTCAGGTAACCCCGATTTTTTCAGGCAGATGAACTGAACCGTTTGACAGAGATCAACCAATATTATTTGTGGAGAGATTCTTCCTTAGGCTTGAAAGATTGATCAATGGGGAATTACCGAATTGAGCGCAAATAGGGTTACAGCGAATTTTAAAGTGTGGTAGTGGAACTTTTTCAGCCCTGCGTGCGTTGCCTTTTCGCCAGCGCGCAGTTATGTGTTGTTGACTCCACTTTCAAAACTTCAAAAACATTCGACGGACTGTGATTAAATTTACAGAGATGATGGAGATCGGTCCCTAGATAATCCTCTATTCATTTCAATCCCCTGAGTAAATTCCCCCTTCGTCTGCCACGGTTTACCGTTCGATGATGCGCGGGTTTATTTTGGCGAAGTCAAGTGGGAGAAGCGAAATGAGAATCTGTGAGAAATAGGGCGTAATGAAGAGCTCTGTTGATCGATAGTTTGAAAGAAACGTTTAGGACAGATTTCACCGACACAGTTGATCACCGTTCAACATCATCACTGAGGCTAGCGGAGTACATGCCTTACCATAATCTTAACATGGTCACTTAGCGCTGTTAACCAAAATTGAGCGACTTCAATAATTGTTTATCTGCCCTCGTTACGGTTTACGTAGTAAAAACGAAAGTGGGAAGAATGGAGTTTTCAACAGATTACGTTCTATACCCCCCAGATTAGCAAAACAAAAACTTGAGCAAATTTAGTCAAATGAAAAAAAAATGACTGGAAAGTAAAATAGTGGTGCAAATAATAAAAATATAACACATAGAAAGCAACTGATAATGAAAACGAGAATTAAAGAAACAAATGCTTTCTTCCACGTACTTATTTGTCGTGCAAATAAAAGAAACAGAAACCTCACTTGTCGGCTAAAACTAAGGAAATTATATTAAAATCTACAAGCAAGATGTTAACGGTCCGAAATGAAGGAAACACTAGAGCAGAAGAAAGGAAGAAAGAAAGTTAAGGTGACGAATTTCTATCCTGTCATTTGAGCAGAAAGAAGAGGGGGGTCTATTTCTGAAAGGGAAACAAACATTAGTAGGAGAGATATACAGTCTTTTTTTAAAATAATTGATATGCTGGAAAATTATTAAGGGTTTGTCCTCTTTTTGTTCCTAGTTTAAATAATAAAGGCGTTAGTAAGACATCTCCGCAGATAACTAGCTACAGGCGGAGTTCTGCAGTTTAACGTATTCAAAACGTGTTGGTTGTGCACTTAGTCCGGGCGCCTGTACAGTTTCGCTCGAGTAAATAGTTTTCCATTCTGCTACGCTCCATCACCGGGGGATTCCTTGGATTCTTGTAGAGCACTCGAAAACTTTTATAGCGCAGCCTCTCGATCTCCAACTTCGCACGCCCGTCTCATTCCAGTTTTCCACTTCAGGCTTCTTGTACCTGTTAGCGCTCTTTTTTGCAATTTCCAATCACTCCCCTAATTATCTTTCGACTTCGCACTTTCCTTACTTTCACGCTGGAGCTATTCAGTTAACGACCATTAAGGAAAAAGGCGCATCGAGCCATTTCATCTTCCTTCCCCGTGCAATTTTCTCTTCTCAGTTTTTTGTCCGCCATAGTTTTATACTTAACTTACTTTGTATTGCACAAAACCGGTGAGGAAAATATTGCTATTTTCGCAAAATTGTTATTCAAAGTCCTCTGGCTCTTGAATCGAAAAAACCTCGGTCGGCTCATGTACACACGCGCGTTTGTGCATGGGACTCTTGTTGCTGGTGTTAATAGGGACGTCCAGAGAGCACTCCGGCCAGTGAACGGTACTGCCGAGAATCTCACAATTCTGCATTCACTGCTGTCCCCGGCTCAGAAGAAAAAGACGCAATTACATACGGTGGCTCTCGACGCTGCCAAAGTTATTGACAATGTAAGCCACCAGGTATTGCCCAATTGCCTCCGTCGTATGGTAGCTCCTAATCGACTTGTCATTTATGTGAGCGCTCTGACCCTACGCCTCCAATCTTGTGATTGATATTGCGTACGTACTAGTGATTGAATGTACGTACTAGTTGTTTGAGAGTACCCCGTAAGTTTGATCGAAATCGTTTGAGTCGTTTTTGAGAAAATTGGAAAACCGATAAATTAATATTCGATAGATCAGTTTTCAAGCTATCATCCGTTCAACAGATAGATACAGAAATAGTTACGGAGAACCAAATGTGGGTAAAGGTTGCTTAAAAACACTCCATATGATTGTGAAATCCACGCAGTTACTCGGGAAATTACAAAACTGTTCAAAGAAGCACTATTTTCAACATTTATTGAGAACAATATACATCTATCAACTATTTAAAAACATTCTTGGAGTTTAGGGAAAATCGTAAAAACCTATTTTTGCTTTTTACGTACATATTCACCGTATTTTCTTGAGTATATTTATGAAGAAGAAATGTTTTTACTAACTATGAAAAAACGATGCTTAAAAGTTTAATCAAAATCGTAAGTGTTGATTTCGAAAAACTCCAAACTCATAACCTTATTTTCGCGTCTACAAAAAATAACTAACAAAACAAACAAGGGCAGCTCAATCGGTACCATTCTCGCAAATCAAATTACAAATACACGCACACACAAACGTTATATAATTAACCTAGTGGCAGAAGTAATAGCAGCTGAATAAATTGCGGTACCAGTTTAATTCGAGAGCGTAAGCAGGGTGTGGGAGCAGAGTCAACGATTTTAGAAAATGCTATTTGCTACAAGTTGTAAAGCAGTCAACTGAACAAGGCGGCTGGAATACGTGTCTAGGGGTTTTAGAGGTGTTGGGACCACCTGACGTGCTGGAGAGTGCAGAGGAAGGTTGAGTCAACTCTACAGGAACTTCAGGAGCCTCTAAAAAAATACTTCTGAGCACGTCTTTGAGAAAAACAAATGTTTTATACTGGAACCACCTAAGATTTTTATCGGGTTCTCCCACGACTTGTACACCATTTACCAACTACATTCGCTGTTGTTTCCCCATCAATTCTGTCGATTTCCAACAAACATAACTCGACTTCATCCAAGCAGATTTAGCATTCTATTATTCCGCTGTTTCTAATAACTGTATTTACTTTCTGCTACCTAAAAGGTGAAGAAAGTATCGCATTCGAGTAAAACGCCGCCCCAATACGTATGAGCTACTTATCCTTCGAGGCCTATTGAATCGAAAAACCGAATTTCTGCGAGTGTGTGTCCCTAGTAAGATTTGTGAGAAACCGAGCTGCTGAACCAAGTTTTTCTGGTTGTATATTTGTTTAAGCCAATTACAATATACTGTCAGACACCATACAGACAACCCCTAAGCGCTGTATTTTAATCATTTACGAAGGTTTCACAGCATCTTCACGCAAAGGTTGTGGCGAATCGAGGATTTGTTATTGCATTGATTCGGGGTAAAATGTTGCGTGGAATGTGATTGTTAAGTCTGTGGGTTAGTGGAATTACGGGCAAGGGTGAATTGCGTATAACATCATGCTGGAGAACCCGATTTTGATATCATTGGCGCCGTGTTCGAATGGACAATAAGAGCGAATTCCTTCAACTTGCAGAGCATACATCCAAAGGGGCAGATGAGAGTATGGGAAGCGAAAACAAGTACTCTGCTGTCGTGAACTGAATAAGCCTTGTTCTGGATGTCGACGAAGAAAGCTCTTGTGTCCAGGTAACTCTTGAGTAGGTCAAGTAAGTTTCTTGGATGGTAGGTAGTACACCCTCATGCCTCGCCCTGTCAAAAATGCCTGCCCGGCATCAAAAAACGCCGTTCTGCAAATTTCCTTTTGCGATACTCATTTTTGACTAGGCTTTACAACTTTTTAAATAATGAGACACCCTGAATCCAACTAGTTGATTCCTAGATGCTTTCCTACAAATCACTGGAAGCCTTTAACTGTCATCTGCTTCCTCTGTTGAATACGAGAAATTCAGTGCGAGGGAGGGATGTTTCGTTCATCAATCCGTGAACTGTGCGCGAACTTTCGTGAGAATTACGTGTGAGTTCTATCGTTTAAGGTCTGAACCATCAGGCCTACGAATTATAGCGAAGGTCTTCCAATCCATGTCCAGTGCCTTCCCACCACTTCAGTCAAGTACGGTCATTCTTGGTGCAATGACACACTATTTAGGAGATGCTAACCAGGTGCTCAAATTCACTATAGCTTTGTGAGCAAGTAGGAAAATTGATCGCTAATCAGGTGAAATTTCGAGTTCCTTTATTTTTGATAGTATCCCGTGCGTAGGAACTGCCTCTAACACGGTGTGTGCTCATAAGTGAACCAATACCCGAGGTTCTGGATTTTGTACCAAGTTTAGTGTAACTATCACCGTTTTTCTAAGTACTCTCTTCACTCACTTAAATAATTTTATTTTTTCAGCATAGGACGAAGACCTTCCTTCTTCATCTACTTGTTCATCGAATGCCTCTTTGGTATAGCAACGGCCTTTGCTCCCGACTTCCTCACTTGGACTATTTTCAGAATTGGCGTTGGTTTTACAGTGCCAGCAATTCTTGGAACGCCTTATGTACTGGGTACGCTGCAAAATTGTATTTTATTTATTAAAATAATTTCGGTTTTTTAAAAAATAATTTTTTATTATGTTTTACTATTCAAACTTAATAATAATATTTATATTTTAACAAATAATTAATATTTTGTAAAATCTATACTTTAATTTTAATCAACTTCGCGTATACTATTTTATCATCATTCAATAATTATCTTATGTTTTTTATATAAATAATTTTTATTTTTCAATGAAATGTGCATGAGTTATGGGCATGAGTAGATCTGTTTTTGTGCGTACTCTGTTTCAATGCAATCGATGCTATTCCTTTGGTTTTGCGAGTAGAGCTACTGATAGTAACTCACTTGACTTGTCTGTGGCTGGCCGTCAATCCTTGACTAACGCTTACAACATCTCCCTTCTTCTCTCTTCTTCTCCATCCCTACACTATCGATCATATTCAACAGTGTTCACTGGCGAACAATGGGATTTTCCGTCGAAAGGGAGATTCCGCAGAGCTGCCGATGAAACGACGAATTGACGACAATGGGAGGTAGGGGATTAGTATGATAGCTCACGTACTCGTTGGATGTTGGATACTGTGACCGCCTCGGAGGCCCTTTATAAATCCGTTGACAGTCGAGATGAATCGGTGATGTGACAAGAATATCAGTTGTGGTGTGGTTTCGTCCCTCATTATCGTCCCTTCCGATGGTTAAGTTCCACACATCGAAGGCGGATCAAGTCTGGCGTTTTATGTTCGGCTACTGTGAGCACAACAGGGAAGTCGGGAAAATATCGACGAGCGGTAGTAGGGAATCTGTATGTACATAGGGAGATGGAGATTAATTTGTTTCATGCATAAATATCACAAAGTGGAAATACCACTTACTGCGTATAGACTAACTTTAAAGTAATAACTATATTAGGATGTTCAATAATTTCCAACGCTAAGTCAACAAAATACACCCCTAACGTGTATTCTACTACTAGTGTTACTCAACTTTTTCACTCGGAACATATGTGCTTGCGCTCAACATGTTTTTCCCCCCAACTGATGCGACGAACATTATTATTGAGTGGCCAACATACAGGGAACTTATGGGACTGATCGCCTGGTTTTTTAGGTACGTTCTGACAACACAATTTTCTGATATAAGGTTTGTTGGAACACTTCGTGTTCGGAAGTATAGAAAAAACGTTGGGAATATCTGGTGCGACGCATCACCAACCCCACGTACATTCAGCACTTTTCGTCGTTCTAGATACTAATCCAAAGTATTTTTCATTCACTTCTTGTGTACTTGGTGAAATGCAACTTTCCGTGCTACAGAGACTGATAGTGCTATTAGGCTGCTGGACCGTACGTGCAACCTTCAATTATTAAATAACGTTTGATTGGGCAGTTAACATGATTGTTTTTATTAGTTCTAGTTTAGAGTTATGAAATAATAGAGGAAACCCCGCAAAAAAAAGATAGTTAACAGAACGACGTTAGTTTGAATTCCGGATTTTTGTGGTTATTCTTGATTATCCATTATGAACCTACCGCAGTGTGGACAGCTTCTTGGATTACCATTGTGATTTTTGTAGGAAACCCAGGGTTCGAAATTTATTTGAAATTTGCGGTTCGTGGAGTTTGTTGTTGTTTTTTCTTTCTTTTACTGTTGACCGCGACTTCTATTTACCGCCTGCGGAATTCGTCCATTTTTCCGCGGATCGAGGATGTTCGGGATCTCGACATAATGAGTCGACGCCAGCAGTTATTACGAATCACCCGCTGGCGCTGTGTGCGGCCATATTCCGCTTTTTTACTCACTAACTTTTTTTCGTTTTGAAACGTCTCAGCCGTTTAGTTCGTAACTTATCGTCGTGGTTTGAGTCAATCGCGTATCGGAGTTCGCGTTCGGTCGGCGGAATCCGCGACCGGTTCACGAAATTACGAACATTCGTGGTATCTGGAACTATATGTACCGGGGACATCCCAGAATGTCCGTGCCTCAATGTGTATCCCATTGTAAATAAATACAGCCCACTTCATATTCTCAAGTTCCGGAAGTTTCGTTTTATTTATTCCCCAAAATTAAACACCCAGTGTCATGTGTTTTTTCCTATATGCTGAAAAAAATGCACTAAAATCGCTTTGAAAATGTACTGTGCTGCTGCCCCCACAATTTTCCCATTAGAAACTGTACAGGAGTGTTATACTATTGACTACTGTACGTACAAACAATTTAATTAAAATCGTCGAAGCCGTTAGCCGAAAAAAATGTGACGTGAGTCATCAGTCAGCCTGACGTACATTCAAACAAATTTCATGGCCTTTAGCACTAATCCAATCTGTTTTTCACTCAATCGATTTGCTCTAGCATACTGGTAGCCCATCAAGTTCCAGAATTTGTTGAGATGCTACTTCTCACGCCACGACCAATAATGAGCAATCAGTGCACAGATGATTTATGCGGTTGTCAATGTAATTTTTTTATGACGGGCGGCGTTTGATGTTTTGGAATTATCGGGTGAAGTTGTGGTTTGCATTTTGGAATTTCTTAGGTGGCTCCTAATCATCTGTTATTAAACTCTCATCGTATAGTTAGTTTATTAGAATTCCAACCTAATTTTTCTGAAAGTGATAGTGTAATATAAGCAGAGCTTATGGGAAACAATACTTTCTTCACCCTTTGAGTAGCGGAACACTTACTATAAGGTTGATGTTTGAACACTTACTATAGGGTTTCGCTCATTCCATCAATCTGATCTTTAGACTGAATATAAAGTTTGAGCCAATTTGGTTCAGTTGTTCATATTCAGCCGAATATACAAAAACCCTGAGAATTTTCTCAACTGGTGTTTTCCAGACTGACAAGGCCTGGACGTTAACACCTGAAGAAAACTCAGAAAAATTGTCCAGCCGGTTTACACTTTTCTTCTTTATGAAAAAAGGGTTGCCTCAAACTACTTTTTGCTTATTACTTTTTATTTCATCGTCAAATCTTGGAAACCGTTGGTTTGAGAAAAAACGCAGCACCTTTGAATTGAGACCATGTGCAAGTGAACAACGATTGTGTTACATCGAAGATTTTGATAGACATACAGAATTCAAATTAATTCCAGAGACCTAAATAATAATAATACTGATTTAGGTTGTCGTCTGAGTTTCTGTGAAAAACAGCGATCAAACTCGAAATCAAGAGATGTCCGATGATCGCTCGTGGCGCACAAAGGGAATATCAGCTTTAACAATCAAGTTGTTAATTGAGAAATGCTTCGGAAATGCTTTTCATGCCATCTACACCGTTCCGAGGGTGTTCTGATCAGCTATTGTTACGCCAGGTCGTGCCAGACAGACTAGAGCTCGTTTAAATGTTGTCACCTGTACAGCTAACCAATCTGTTCGATGTTTTGTTACTTTCTCATTGACTCGACCTTCGTTTTCTCGTCAGGATACTTGTTTCTCCTGAACCCAATGCCACTGATTGTCTTTTCTTTGTTTTTTATTTTCTCTTTGGCATTCTGTACGGCGAAAAACGCTCATAAAAAATGTGTACTTATTTGTTCATCGCATTACATTTGTGGACTCTGCACCACTAGTTCCGCTGAGGTCAATTAATACACCTCCGGAAAAATCCATGGATGGGAAGGAGACATCACACCCAGAGATGTCAGTAGGCAGTGAGGGAAATGAGCGCAAGCGAATGGGATTTTCGTGCGAAAAATCGAATATTTTAGACCACGTTAATGGCAAAATATAGGTTGGACGGCAGACGACGTAGATGGACATTATATGAATATGAATTTCCATGCCTTGAAACGCTAAGCACACAATTATGTAGGAGGGGGGGGGGGTAAAACAATGTTCAACATAGCTGTGTTATTCTGAATGAATAATGAACCAAAATCCCAATTTCGGCGCATGGCGTCTATCAACTAGAGTATAACTATCGTTTTCTTTCTCTCTCGCAATAACATCAGGGCACTTCCTGTACAACATCAAACAGTTTCTGCTGTTAACAAAGGATGCTGAACGTTAATACTTCTACAGAATAGCGCCAACAGCAGGCGAACACCGCAATCCACAGAGCATATGTTGTTAAGAATCACGAGAATAGAAAGGGAAGTTTCGCTCTCAAAACGACGGGACTAGGTGGTGAATAGTCGAGACCGAGTTTTGGGTTTGAAGCCGCGAGGCTGTTCATTTATGCAAAAACTCGTCCAAACCCTCCCGATCCCCACCGGATGTGTTTTTAGGCAGCTTTTCGCCATGATGTGGAAATTTAATATGGATAATTCAATTCTGCGTAAAGCTCTGCCCGAGAGGACGGAACTTTTATTCGAGCTTAATGATATCACGCGTAATAACCCTAATGCGTCAACGATCAGCCGTATGCATTAATTTTTGAAGCTGGGTCTGCACTTAGCAGAAATTTATTTGACAGTTATGTTATTAAGGGGAATAAAGTCACAGAAGAAATAAATCCCGATTATGGGGGAAATTATCGTTTGAATTGTTCCCGAATATTTCATAGCTTCAAGGCTTTACAAGTAACGAGCTCGATAAATTTCAAAAAAGGGATTTAGTTCCATACGATTTGAGGTGGAATTTATGGTTTCTGTCCGAGTTTCCAACAATTATTTGGAATTTGTGAGCGGCAAGAGAAAACGCTATACGCTTGCCCAGGAGCTCTCGCGGTTTTTAGTTGAACATTTGTCAGTAACTGGCATAACGGAAGGTAACTGTCTCTTTTCTAAAGATTCCAGGGTTTGGCATTTCAACCTAAGCCAATTTGACTGGGAGTAACCGTCCACCTCGGCCACACGTTATTATTTATGGTGGAATAAATGTGAAATTTTATGTTAGAAAACTGGTGATGCGTCAATTGTAGGTCGTTCATGGCGAGACTCGATGAAAGGAATGGCAGCTGAACTATAAAACATGTTAGAAGATTCCTGTTGCGATAGATTTACTGTATAAACTATTAAGCGTTTATTATTGTGCTAAATCAAAAGAGGAAGTATCTTTTTTGTACGAAAGCTGAGTTTCCTACGGTTTATTCATTTTAAAGCCTTTTTAATGAACAATAATTTCGACGCGTGGTTTTTGTGCTCGCAGTACACTTCGAGGAATGTCTGAACTGATGCAACCAGTTTTGGATTATTATTCTTCTAAATAATGCACCCACGTTTTCGATAAGTGATTTTTTTCCACAATCTCACGTCAAAATTTGAGACTTGCAATCCAGAATACTTTGTCTTAAACACGATTTAAAAAATTCCGTTCGAGATCTAGTTCTAGCTAGCTTTAGGTCTAGCGTCACCTAAAAAACGTTTGTTTTCGTTGTTCCATTGTAGCTAGGTCGTATTTCGAATCGTTTTAACCAGCATTTTTCGATGCTGAATCGAATAGGACGGGTCTCGGAGGTGTGAGATTGCGTCAACCTGGGAATTATGGGAAATATTGATAGAAAGATCAGGTCATGTATAACATTCGGCAATGTCCGCCTATCACTGACTCGAATGGGCTGTCTCAGAGATGTAGGACCGCCCCAAGGTTGTTCCGGATAGATATGAAATTCCAAATTGTAGATAAATCGTTAAATCCAATCACGGGTCGATATTCAATGACTTCTACACGCTCTTGAAAATCAACTTGTGAAGAGGTTTTTGCACGAACCCCATGAATACTTATAAGGGTCGATGGAAGTTGTTTATTGTTTGCTAAACATAGTTACACGCATGAATTGTCGTTCCTCGGATAGTTGATACAGCCATATTATATTCTTAATATTTTTCGACGTTGGATTGAATAGGATAAATCCCAATCATTATGTGCAGGAGAATGATGAACCCTATCTGTAGTAACTGATGGAAAAAGCAGATTTCTGAGCGAGGTCCTTCAGTGAATTCTGAACAATACACCTATTTTAAGGCGTAGGGATTCGGAATCTGCCATGTCCCACCGCCATGCATGGCAAATTTAATCTTCAACATGGTCTAAAAAATCAAGAACAACAAACAAACAAGTTTCCGTGAGTTCATTCATGTTTGTAAAAAATGGACTCCTAGGTGTCTTGAAGTTTATTCACGGGAGGCAAAAGTCCAAGACAGGAAAAGAAAAGTGTTGGGTTTTTACATTGTTGGAACATCAACATGGACCTGCTATTATCTCCATCATGCTCCCCCCCCCCCCCATGTAGTACATCTGTGTCACAATACATTCAAAATCACGTGGGAAGCCAGTGACGGGTCCTTGGTGCCAAACTGCCTCGTGCTGGTTAGTAGATGGGATCTCACTTACTTGTCAACTTGTGATGAGCTGGTTGTTTGTGTCTATATTGAGCCATGTACTGATAACCCTCTCCTCACATCTTCGTTCCAATGGAAGCGAAAACAGGCCGCTCTACAGCCACTTCATCCCAACCTATTACAATTTCACTTCGTACCCCTCCAGTAGTCCGCGGAACTTTATTAATTCATTTAACATTGAATGATTTGACAGAGCATCGTGCCATGAACGTCTTTCAGTATTGGAATTTCTATTTGTTTCAGCTATTGAATTAGTGGGACCCTCGTTTAGAACTATGGTTACTATTATGACGAACATCGCATACTCTTTTGGGCTGATAGCTTTGGCGGTCATCGCATACTTCGTGCGAGACTGGAGGCACTTGGCTCTCGCCACTTCGGTGCCTTTTCTGACGTTTTTCCTTTACTGGTGGTAAGTTAATTCCTTTACGAAGTACGTTTTTACATTCCTTAGCCATACTTAGCAAGAAAGGAAAGTTAAGTAGTCGGCTGACTTTTTTTTCTAGCGAGATCATTGCCTATGAACGCCTGTGAACGTGATCAAGATAATCTGCTAACTAACTATAGTTAATCATAGTGACCAAAACACTAAATTTTTTGTTCAAAACTAGCCCAAACCATTTGATCAAATTTTATGTATGTTCCTTATGTTACGATAGTCAATAAAATTCTAAACTGTGAGGAAACCACGAGAGCAGCTCAATAAATTATCAATGGAGTTTTAGTGTTGTTTTTCCTTATAATAAATATAGCTCATACCAAGATTGCATGCTCACAAGCGATACCAGCACTCAAATGTACAATTTATTGGAGCAATCAAATAAATTATGTAGCTCAAACTACGGCCTCATAGCTCGGAGAGGTAAGAACGAATCTTTCCAGAAGAGTCGAAATGACTGTCCCATCAATCACCTATTCGACAATTACTCACACTAGAAGTCCTAACATGAGTTACGCAATAAATTCCGGAATGTTAAGCGGAACCAGTTTCTCACTATAGAACGTCAAGTTCTAACAGTCACTCATGAACCGAGGAATTTCTGTGAAGGATGACCATACTGCTTAGCTACAGACGAACGTCCAGAACACATCATAAATGTCGCTCCTGATGTTTTTGTGTGGTAGCATATAATTAGTTAGATTCGTACAATCTGCCTGATTGACGTTACATTTAGGCCTTTTCGACCAGGCTCAGTGGTTACGTGTCGGCAGTAAATGTGTGCAGTGCGCAAATATAATTGTAACGATAAGAACTGCGTGATATGATCCATCACACGGCTTAGTTCTACAAAATTGACACACTTTTGTGTTTCTTTTAATTTAGAACCGCTTTAATTCAGCGTTCAATTCGTTTCATGTTGCTATTTTTTCTTTTCTTGAGGGTTTTGCCAGAGTCGCCTCGCTGGCTTCTCGCTCGAGGGAGATTTGACGAAGCAGAAAAAATCTTGAACACCATGGCTCGTGTCAACGGGCGTTCGCTTCCACCAGATTTCATTATGGACCTCAAAGTGAGTATACAACCTTTGTCTTTTCAGTGGCTTTGAAGGGGCGATTGGATTATTGTTTCCCTCGAAGTTTTTCGTCGGACGCCTTCGTCAAATCAATTTCGGGCCCGATTTATTTTCGTGAGAAAACGGCAGTTGAGCCGGAAACCTTCGCTTACGTTATGTAGGTTCTTAACGTTTTTGTCTCAACAGGACGCGTTGAGTTAGCGGAACTAGAATATTCGACCCAAACCAATTGGAAGTCGAAGAAAAGCTAAAGAAATGGGATTTAATGTATATTCTTAAAGTTAAATAGAAAAATATCTGGTGCAGCAGACGAGTTTCCTTCTCCCCCCTACTCAATAGTGTATGTACAGATAAGAACGAGTTGGATATTGAGTAATGGAGATATGCGGTAAATGTAACCAAAATAGTTATTGTCGTTTGCAATAAAAATACGAAAAAGCCTCATTTTAAAAGCATTTTGATTCCCCTCTCCCTTCTGCTCCTAATCTTCGCACGAATAGAAAATAACAAACCGACCGTAATAAAGAAGGAGTCCAGTTGTTTTGCGTTCACCGGCAAATCTGACTGCTGACAAGCACAGACCACTCGCAGAACTTCGTTGTTTCTGGTTCAGCAGTTAAAACGTGATGGGAACTCCGCTTTTTTTTATTCGACCCATCACGATGCACAAGTTCGGTGGAAGAAATTGAAAAAGTTTTTTTTAGCTTCTTCCTGAGACGTCTTTAACGATTAAGATGAAACACAAAGAAAAGTGCCTTCAACTAATCGATAACTGGATATCGCTCTGCGTTAAGATGTATCTGACGCGGCAAATAGAATTCACAACCGAAATGTACAAAAAACATTTTTTTTAACGTTTTCAAAGTTTTCGCTCAAGCACCAAACTTAATTAACATTTAGAGCAAGGGTAAGTGTGTCAAGTCAAATTAGAGATTGTTAATTAGGACTAAAAATAGGGGATTGGGTTGCGCATAAAAACAGTGCAGACACGCTATGTACACAAAACATCAGAGCGTTACCCGACACTCGAAGCCGCGGGTCGGCTTTCTAATTAACCGTAGAACCAACAAGCAATACCATTTTAAACTCTTGCATAAATGACACGAATCCGATGGCAGTTCATCAGTGTCGACTAGTGAAATTGAAGAGCGAGGATCTGACTCAACTGACCTGGAATGAAATCCATATGAGATAACGCAGATGGAGAGATACTAGTGGGTGTTGTTACGGGTACACTGTAAATTGTGTACATTTTAAAGCAGAGTTAGTAATTTAACTCTACTACTGACACGTAGAAGCTGCAATGTTGATATCACCACTAAAAAGGAGGCCAGGGAATCTGTCAGAGATGATACTGGAAATGAGTAAAATTTAGATAGAGATGAAGGCGAATCGAGGCGGTTATTCACAGCATTGCGAGCCCAAAGCGAGGAAAAGTCTATTTCTTATCGAAATGACTGTTCCTTAGCACTAACAACAGAGTTATATCAACCGAAGATCATATAGGGAGGTTGGGGTTTCGCACGGGCACTCGCTTAGCATCCACCAAACCCTGACCTGTGTGGAGATCAGCCCTTCATGATCCTATGCTAACCGATTAGAGGTACCGTATTTTATCTGTTTCTTTTATACGTGGGTGCTCTGAAATAGTTAGCGTGTCATGGTCGGTTCATGATACAGGCGACACGGCTCAGCTCGCGAGTGCTCTCGGGTACATTTTTACAGGGATGACATCAAACCTGTGGTTATAGTGGGAACCCCCTCCCGCTCACTACCACCCAGTTCTGGTTTCATCATGCATGAAGGGCAGCTGTGTGCATGGACAGAATGGAAGACTTCCTGCTGTAGGTCTGTAGCTCTCAGTAGAACCTCATCTTTCCTTGAGGAAAAGTCAGTTTGGGCTGCAACAGTTTTCCCATATTTATGTCTATTGGGATCTGAGGCTGATAGATCTGGCGAACCTCCATAAAAACTAACTAATTTCTGCAATCAGAGGGTGTAAAATCCCCCTCCCCTACTTCGTGGAATGGCCCCATGCATGTTGCTTAAACTGAGGCTTCTGCTTCAGGGCTGTAATCTCTGCAGCAGTATAAATGAGGACTCACTCATTTTAATTTGGCGGAGAGCTGCCATATGGTGTATACTCACCCTTGAACGCCTGTCAACGCTTACTTCTTCATTACTCTTGACACGAATGCCATGCCTCCCCAAGACAGCCTTCAGATCTTCTATCTAGTGTCCGGGCACTTTAATTTACAATTTAATGGGGCGGAAAAAGAGAGTGGTAGTCAAATAAGAGACGAAGACCAACGTTCCTGTCTGGAATGACCCTGATCGCTTACACGGAATCCCTAGTGCCAATCGTCAGCGAAGGGACAGAAGAAACAAAATCTTCGAAAAGATCGAAAATCCATAGAGAAACTGTGACTTCCTGCTTGACGCCCCACTGAAAGGAGGAGTTCCATACCTTTCTTGAGTGTTAACATCGGCCATCCGACGGGACTTCATCCTTTTAGATCAAAACAAATATGCACCAGCACACCCACAGACCAGCGAGCTTTCGTACTCTGACCTGATTTTAAGAAGCCCCGCTTTTTTTCGCCATTTACCTACGGATCCTATCCTACTTTGTGCCTAAGATATGAGAAGCATTTATCGAACGGATTAATTGGAGCAGAAGTAGTTTGAAAAAGATCCAGATCCAGTTCAGATTTTATCCACAACAATATTCAACTCCGTCTGTATCTTTTTAATTACGTTTGTTTTTGCACAAACCCATTCAGTTATAGATCAAATAAAACGGGTAGGAGCCACTGAAAGGGCTTCATCGATCTCAGTAAATACTGCTGAAGCGAGAAAATGGGCTACCGTTTAGAGCAGCTGCTCCTTAACCCGTATTTACTTATGCTCTTTCCATTCTTCGCCCATCTTCGCAAAATATTGTTATTACTTTCTCTTTCAAGGCTTTCCACGCGTTCCCCATTCTTCAGAGTGAAGTTGGAATGAACCTTTCCGAACGTTCATCTCATCCTTAACGATGGTTATTCCCCTTTTTTCTCGTTTCACTCATTCCAAGGTATTACATTTTTCCCGTACTTTACTTGATACATTTGAGAAAGTAACACGGTATTTGGGGAGTAACTCAGTAAGAAAATTGTTCATTTTGCCTTCGAATAATATTATTTGAAGGGTGAAGCACTTCCGTACTCCAAGATTAAAACTTACATTTGCATTTTGCGTTTTAGACATTTCTGAGCCCCTTCTGGGCTATTATCGTTGGTTTGGGGGGAGGGGGTCTCCCCATAGTTCTTAGGAGGTTGTGGAAGAGGTTGTGAGAAGGCAGTGGAAGGGGCACTACTAATGAGAAGAAGGAACCGTTTTGTTCCTAGGCTAATGCACATGCGTTCTCGGTGAGTAGCCTGTGAGAAGTGAGAGAGTAATGTGTAAGAGGTGAGTAGGGTGGGTTGGAAAGAAGTGCCTGGTCTTACTTCTTTAGAACTGAAGGTTGCTACTCAAGACATGGCAATTTACTGAAAATAATACCCCCCATAAAACATTTAAAAATGCCTTTACCGTAGCACCTTAACAGTTGCAGTATCTCCGAAAAAAGATGTTAAGAACAGGTTGTATGGAGGTGCGTTTGTGCATCAAGAAACTTTATGGCTGAAGCGTGAACAGGAGCTCCTTCTGTAAACGTGCCCCTTCTCAACCTGTCGTACCTTGGCAGCCAGCCCCTGGCTGTTGGGCTGATTCGAGCTGATTGTTAAGTGAGTCCCGACCCTCTCAAGAACGTCGGTGTGGTTTACATAGGGGCAGGCAGCATACCACCTCTAGAAATTCCAAACCTAGAATGAGGCAGGAAAAATAAAATACATGAGAGAGAGAGAGAGAGAGAGAGAGAGAGAGAGAGAGAGAGAGACAGACAGACAGACAGACAGACAGACAGACAGACAGACAGACAGACAGAGAGCTGCTTACCAATTTCAATTTGCTCGTTTCTAATGAATCTTCCAGTGAGGTTGCCCACGATGGAATACTGTTTTGTCTCACGACGAACTGGGTATGCAAGTGTTGCCATGAGAGCAATGCATAGCGTACCAAAAAGCTTGCTACCTGGACACTGCTAAACGCCCCACAACGCATATTACGGGGGTATGTAATTAGGTCAGGTAGACAACTAAAGATCGTGCGTGGAATGGAGGGTTCAGGATCTCTGAAGCAGACTCACCTCAGTTAGCTTAGGTATGTAGAGCGTGGGGTCTCGGCACGTTCACACATTAACGAAGGATTCCTAAGCATCCCAACAGTTGTCTGTCGTGATGCCAACTGAAGTTTGTTTCAATGAGAGTTCTGTCACTGTGCGAGGGAATGCCTTTCCATAGTAGAAATAATTCTATTCAGAATTACAGGTCTGGCATGAGGAATCGGAGCTCAAAGCGCGCAATGACGAAGTTCCCATGGAAGAGGGATAGAAATAATCGTAAAATAACAGGAGAACAAACGACTTCTTTGCTTCCGTCATCACGTTCATTGCACTCGTTGCACATTCCACTTTACTGTGGTTCTTAGTCTCAAGTTTAGTCTTCCCTGTATTCTGCCTGTTTTGCGTACTCTTGTCGCTACTACTCTTCTGTCAATCTCTCTCTGTATTTACTCTACTCATCACCTACCCACTACTTTAAAACTTCACCTTTGAAAAAATTAGTAGGGGGGTACCTTGGGGCGCGTCTGTTCCCACTACTGTCCGCTCCCGTTACCGCTTGCCCGTGTCTGCCACCGCTTCTCCGTCCGGTACGGATGACTACCACCCCTCCTGATGATCATCTCCAGCTCTACGCACCTAAGCTTTCCATGGACGCCACCCTCCTGCCAAACAAACCACAGCCCAGACCCAGCGCTCCATGGCCTACATTTCTCCATGGACGCCAGCCTTCGCTCGACCTTCCAAGGCCCATCACTCTGGGGCCCCTCCACTTAGCCGGATTACTGCCCCCTAACTAAGGCCTACACCAAACGCCACGCTCAATCCCAGCGCCTTATGCTTCACAACACCCTAGCCACTCACAACCTAATCACTCCATGCCCTGCAACCACCAACCCCACCGGCCTGTGCCACCCCCAGTCGAGCCTCCTCGCCACCCCCTCCATGAAGAGATGACGAGGACGTCTGGTCACCCAAAATGCCACGTGATCATGAGGGCATGATCTTTCCGCAAGGGGAAGTGATGTTACGGGCACGTTTGGATTTCAGCAGTGACCTGGAATACGGAGCCGCTCCTACCAGGCAGAGCCGTTCTTCAATAGCAGTACCGTTTCGACAAAATGGAGAAGTGGGACTGCGTTGCCACAATCGGAGAGGTTAACTGGAAAACGGGGTTCACTGCTTGCAACGTGACTATCGGTCTACTTCCCCTTCCACATCACTTCGCTCTTCTGTCTAACTTTCTACTGAGGGCTATACGAACTATATTTGTGGAACCTCAATATACGGATTTATTGATTAAGAAACGCCTGAATATCATTCCCAAAGCACTTAGCACATTGGATACCTTCGCATGCTGTTTTCTACGTTCACATCTCTGACTGGACAGAAACATTATTTCTGATGTCATTGCGATACTGACCTTGAGAGGATAATTAAAGGCTCGCATCATAGTGCGGGCGGGAGCCCCTGTGCCACCGTCATCTGGTTTGTTTTTTTACGAAATTTACTGATCGATTTGAGTTCAAAATTGAAATTAACAATAAGTGAAGGTTGAACGGAGAGTAGGACGACCCAACAATACACCAGAAAGCGACGAACAGTTGCAGTGACTCGCATAACGACTGAAAACACTCGGGCAGTCAGTTTTGTTTTGTGTAATCTGTCTGCTGGTGTCAGTAGATAGTAGGATATTCATTATACAATTCAATTATTTCTTTATAATAGCAAAAACGAGCCTTCTTTAGAAAACGATGTTGATATCCCCATAACCTAATATTAACTTGTACCAGGTTGATATAAACTGCGTAAGAAGCCTAGTCGACTACACGGTGAGTGATAAAAATTGCTCGTGGTAGGAACGCTGAGGAGGCTGTAAGGTGCGTAACACCAGATAGCAACTCCATTTTTCTTTCCCCTCACTTATCAACGATTATTGTTTTGCTACGTCGGAAAAAACTAATCCAGAGGATATTTTCCTTACAAACCAATAAAAACAAAGAGCGAGTGAGTGAGGAAGCGACGTGGGAGTGGCCTCGGGGTAAGAAAAACTTGGGACGCGATATCCAGAGAAACGATGTTTTGTAACCCTGTCGGCCTCGTTTCCTTCCTTTTTATTCTCCGGAATTTCCGTTTATGTGGAATCGCGTTACCAGCGAACGAATTTTATTTCGTAATGAATTTTCTGCACTTTATAACTAAACATTGGTTTCGTAACTGATATGGTTTATTCCGTCCAATTAAGCACAGTTCAGTAATCAAGCCAAACAATCACGTCACACGGGTGACCCTGGGTTGTAAAATCTGAACCTGTTTTCTGATAATTTATTGTACTATTCTCGTCCTACCCCCCTGGGACTTGCATTTCTTAATACCGTCCAGTTTTAGAACGGTTCACCAAAAAAAAAAAATCTTTTCTATCTCATTTACTGGGTTTTGAGCAAAAATATCCGAAACGAAGCACGTCACAACATTCGTCGGCTCCACGTATATTTATTGATTTTTATCGCTCAAGCAACTAATCGAGCCAGTTTTTCTCTGTATGCTCCAGCCTATTTTAGAATGTCTAATGTGTGGTCATTGTACGGGTAACTCATGGGGCTATCAGCGGGTTTGTATGGAAGTTTCATGTTCGTTGTTTGGAACTATTAAAAAACTTAGTCTAAGGAACAACACTAATATGAGTTCCCGAATTGATCAAATTGGTCCTGATAGTCATATGACCTCCTCAGTATAGGTAACGTATTGGGTTGTCCCCTTGATTCTTTTGTGAACGCTAGCGTTATATGCGCTGAATTAGTGAGGGAAAACCGGCTCTAAAATCGATTATTGTCTACATGTTTAATAATTAACAGAACTACTCTCGTTACGTTTCCCAGAGATCAAAATGCTTTTATACTGTTCAGTTTTTAGTCTCAGTTTTGTTCCCCGTTTCTAAGAAAATGAGAACTCATAACACGTTGGTCTGCCAGCTGAATATCGATTTTAAGCTGATTTGAAACAGCGGTGGTCTGGCACACACACTATTACATATCTATTACACACTCAAACACACGCAGGCCATTTTATGAACTGGTGTTTGGTAACTCGGAAGATTTTTAAACATTAAGGTGTGAGTAAGTTTCCCATTATAGGATCACGGGACTTGATTAGTTATAGCACTGTAGGCTTTAATTAAATATTAACCATTTGATTTTGCAGGAATTTTGTATGAGAATAGGTCTCTTCATTCTTCTTTCCTGACTACAAAAACTGCTCATAACTTTATTTTCACGCGTTTTACCCGTTCTCCTGCAAGCCCGACTACATACCCGCACACTCACACCCTAAAGTTATGTTTATTTTGGCTTATCATGCATTCTGAAGGCGTGAGGCGCTTTGCGTTTTCGACTTAGTCTAACAAATTAACGAAAATTCCTGATCTAGTCTACTTGTATCGTTTCCTCGGTATTTATCGAATAGGAATGGGTCTCAGAGGTGTAGGACTGCGACTAGATGAAAAGCAATGAAACTACAGTAAATATAGTGAAGCAAATTTTTTATCTTCTTGGAATCCCTGCTTACTCGCAGTTCAACCAGGACATTTCATGACTGGTTTGGTGCTGATGTGCGATGTCGTGTGCCACAATATTAAAGAAATGCTTCGAGTTCTGAAGATTTAAAAAGCTCTGCACTGTCTGAAATTAGAACAGATGCACACTCCTGGAGTGCATTTAAGGTGGAAAAAGATACCGGTGCAGTTTTGAAAGGAATTATTTCGACGAATTTATACAACCAGGAAACGCTATCAGGAAATAGCGTTTTTCGTAAAGCACTACTACGCCCACATGTAGTATTCGCCTTGTTCCCTGTCGCCAACTGTTATAATCCATTTTTTTGATCAATTCTACAAACGTCTGAGCTCAGAAAATCAATCCCAGTTGATATGTCTAGAAACGTTTGATGAAAAAAAACTAGCCCGTTTGGAACCAACCATAACCGACCCCCGGGATAACGGAAAGTGAAAAGGCTTCGCCATAAAACACTAAAGATGGGGCTGACAGCTCTGCCTTGCACCGTATAAGTCTGGAACTGAGAATGATGGTCCTTTCCGTTGTTTCAATTTCAACTAACGTCTACCTCAACGGCAAGTCCAGAGACAATCTGGCCGACGCACCTGAGCCTGCTTTTCATTACGTTGAACTGGTGAAGATGCCTAGAGCGTAGCTATGTTAAAAGCCGTTGCGTGTGGAAGTAGAGTGAGGTGGGGGAATGTGGCGATTGTGGTTGGGTTTGGTGCGAAGAAAGAAAAGCAATTAACTTCTTCCATAACCACTGCCACCATTTTTTTCCGTTTCTACCAACGACCCATTTCTCTTCGCCTTTTCTTTCAAAGCGGCGAATTCATCATTCAGACTCGACGTTAAAAAAAACCCCCAGATATGATTGATTATTATCCACCAGCGAAAGCGCCTATTCGCGAGGGTGCTCCGCTTTTGAGTGGACAAAATTACTTTTTTCGGGCTTTCAAGTGATTTTTAACGCGTATTTTTAATGGAGAGGGAAGGGGTTGCGTTGCTTCGTCTCTCGGTAGATTATGAAGATTTCCCGCAATTTCGAATCTGCATCTTTGGCTGGGATTCAATAGTGAGATTATTAAAATCTCCGTGATCATGAAATGGGGATGACACTTGGGACGAACGCTTCTACATAACATCCGTTTGATGACCCCCCAGGTCCAGTGAAATATTTTTATACACCGCGTTCTTGTTATTGCTGTAACTCAAATGAAGAGGAAATATAACATCTTCTGAACTCCGTTCTAGTATTTCATCATTGGCTGAAGTGTTACATCACTTTAGCTTGCCGGTTAAAAATGATTAGGGAAGAGCGCTTGTCAGCCATTAGGTTGAATTGTCAGTTAGTTGCAGATTTGACTTAGTCACACTTTATTCGGATGTTGCTAATGACATCAATGGATTATCGTTCACTGGTCGCCCATTAGATTCCCACAGTAAAAGTTTATGCAACTTTATAACTTACCTCTCATTGCGAGAACGACCCTCTTTTTTCCGAGTGACTGGAATAAAAGGCTTGTTTTGACATGAAATAATTAATATTCGCGGAAAATGTTAAAAAATTAAATCGTGGCTTGGAAGTGAAGTCTAACGGAACCCCTCATACACAATACAAAATAGAGTGTATTGGTTGGGAAAGTTATACGATTCGCTACCTCCGATATTTTATTTTAAATTATTCTGTGGCGTGAAATGTGACGGCTGTAGAGGAAACGGTCAGGTTCCGGATATTTGCAAGCTCTTGTCAAAGATGTGGAAACATTCTTTTTCGAGGACAGCCCCCCCCCCTGGACAATCTAGACGGAAGGAAATGGACATTCCCAAGGCAGAAAGAGGGTTATAACGCTTTCCAAAAAACCTCGAATGAATCCTTCCCGGCCGTCTCTTCGCGAAAAGAAAAATCAATAACCGTAAGCTGTTGTAAGTTCTACCGATTATGATTCCCTACTCGTGCGTCATTCCATGAGAGAATTGCTCGAGCTAGAGAAAAGCAATTTTCTCTTTCACTTGAAAGGAGGATGAAAGCAACATCAACGTTCCGCCATCTTTCCGAACACAGTTTCCTTCAACGTCGAAATGAAATGCCCCTCCGGTAACCGATGAAGTGAAACCAACGAAAAGCGAAGAACGCCACGCCGTACTTTAGAGCAGTTCACTGACTAATTCGCCGTTCGAAAGGTCGCTCTTTTGACTATACAGCGAAGTTTCTGCAACAATGTAGCAATTCGCCTTGAGGCAGTAGAAAGGATAAGGGAACTACTTGCGAATCGTCCTGCTAGTGACAAGCGCTAACAACGTTGGTTGGGGATTTTCGTGTGGCTCGTGAACGAATCTCTCAACTTACAGTTTAATTACAGAAGTCGGTGTTTAATGGTTGTTACCAAGCATTACAGTTCTAGAAAGCGAACTTAATGGATCGCACAACGTACTTCTTCATTATCCCACATTATAGGAGGTTCCCTGTGACTGTGAGTGTTGTCCAATCAGATTGGCAAGTCGGTGGGCATAACTAGATCAGAAATGGAATTTAGGTGTGAAAAAACGGATCTTTTAGACCACACTGTGGCCTGGAGGGCTCCTGACGGACATCGCAGATTTGAAAAAAGTTCCTTACCGAAAACGTTGGTGTGGTTATTCGGAATGAATTAGAAACCAAAACAGTATTAGAGAGATGTTAAGCCTGTGTGTGAATTGAGTTGTGAGAGAACACCTGAACCGATTTAGCTCAAATTTCAAATTGGCCCTGGAGGTCAACATGGGAACTCAAACTATGCGTGTGAGCGAAATCTAATCAAAACTAATCCATAGTTTTCATGGTTATCAAACACCCATTTTTGCTGAAAAAGGGCTTCATGATTTTGAATTAATTTTTTGTATTGACAGTTCCACACGATCACGATGTAACAATATAATAAGCGAGAAAAGTGACAAGAGTGGGGACAATGAAAGACTGGTGCACTGCACGCTGTTAGTTCCGCTGTCAGTATCGTTGGTCTTCTCGGAGGTTTGGAGAGCTGTCAACGCGACATGGAGGATGGTATCACATCGTAACACAAGCCGAATGCCCAGGGATTCAAAGACCCACTCAAGTTTTACATGTTACACAGCTGCTCCATAACTGACAGCAGTATTCATTGTTAAGAAACCTCATGAGGGCCGATCGTTCGGCAGTGGGTCACTTGAACACACGCGTTGGGTTCGATTAAGTAACGAGAAATATTTTTCGTTCCTACTGTCTTCCTTGGCTTTTGCCCCAGGAACAATGATGGGAAGAATTGCTTCCGTATTCCACTTAGTGCTTTCTCAATTTTCTATCTAGTACATATCACGAGATAGTTACTTTTTAATGACGAGATGATTCAAAATTTCGACAATAAACTAGTTTAGTCCAGTTTTTTCGCGAATTCCGCTCATAGAAAAGTAGAGTTCTCTCAGCAATCGCTGTTATTACAACGTGTAAAAAGGTCGTAAGATAATTAAGCACAACCTGATAAACTACAGGTATTCGAATTCTGTTGCTTCATTGACTACGAATAGGAGGATTGCATTATATTCGTGAACGTTAAGCACTCCAGTGAGTTCTTGCTGTAGAGCGTGAAGTTCAAAGATGCTCACATAAAATGAAAAGTTTTGAATGCATGTGGAGCGCTGAGGTAGTGAAATGTGAAATGTCGCTCTGGATCCTTTTTAGTCATTTTACATGAACCTGGTTACAATCGGTAATTTTGATCAGTTTATGCAAATCTGGAAGAATTCAAGTCAATCTTCTTCATTTTTCGCTGCTCCCTTTTGTCGCTGCGGCCACACTTTCTTGCGACGATATCTGGCATCCAATAGAAGACGTCGTACATCCCTTTACGTCGCACCATTTAAGCAGCTGAGTGCGTCTTTCACCACAGACTCCGCTACCGGTCCAACATCCTCCTGGGAACAGTCTTTTCGTCTTCCTCGCCGCACAATTTGCATTCAACTCCCTCTGATTTGCTCATCTTTTTGAGGTAAAATCCAAGTGTGCAGTGTCCTGTGAGGAAGCGCGTAAGGATTCTTAGTTCCCGTCTGGTGAGTGTAAGAGTTGCATTGAACAGGAAGGTACAATGAGCCTTTTTGCCTGCGTCTTTCACCGGTTCACCTGTTGATATAGGGGACTTCGTTGCTACTATGTAAAGCTGTGGCCTGATAGGTAAGGATTCTCTGCCTCAATTCTGCCTACCTACTGTCTGCCTTTTTCATTGCCCTTGTGGCCTATATCAGCTGGTATCCAAATAAGGGAAAGCCTGTCATGAGCGCCGAGTCGTTGGAGCGCCCGAAAGCACTCCCATGTCAGCCTGAATTTGAAAGCGTAGTCTGAGATGGTCTTCATCTACAGGCAGCCTTTCTGTACGAAAATATATAAATCCGCTTACTTTTCCAGGATTTCTAGAGCGCATATTTGCGGATAGAATTTCTACTTGATATATAGCGGTTTACCCTTCCACAAGCTCTATATAGCTCCCAGGCAAACGGTCATTTGATTGCGCATGTAGAGGGTGAGATATTCAATAGTGTTCAAGGCCCCCGCCATTGCAAGGCAAACCTGTATCTGGAGTTTCTTCACTTCCTTGAACTGCAAGACGGCTTGTCGCCTACCACAATGGCGGCGTATGAAACACGCGGCCTTACTATCCCTTTGTAGAGCCAATCCTTCATTTTTTGTCGTGACGCCCCATGTTTTACTGCTTCCTTTTACATGGAAACTGGAGCTGTACGCTGATGTTGAAACGCATTGCTTGAACTCTGTCTACTTTCTGTGGCCTTACGTAGTTGGAACGAAAGTAAGGTAATCAACTAAAATGATTCAGAGATATGAGTTGTGCGGTTATACTTTGTAACAATACTGCCTACAGTTATATAAGTTTAATATACGTATAGATTGTGGTGTATTTGATCAAATATTATCTAGGTGGATTACGACAATTTGACGCATAAACTCGATAACGTTCTCATTGGGTTATAGAGGAACGTGGATTGTATTATTTGACTATTCGTACTGCCCCCTGCAGTACAAGCAGACCTACTTTGAAGGGTCCTCATCAACCACCATACACTCTCTCCCTCCTCTCCCTCACCACCATCCATCCACACCACTAGTTCATGCGCGCAACATGTTAACGCGATCAGGGATTGACTGAAGATCATCAGAGAACGCGGGCTGCCATCGGCCCCAATATGCATAACGCTCGGCTCCTAGACGGATTCTCCCCTTTCTAAACCCGTCAAAGGGATAACAACCCTTAACAGCTACCAATCACCTCACGTAGTACTCTCGTTCCCCCAACAGCCTCCAGGGCTCTAACTGACTACTAATCTCGATGACAATCTTTCCCCAACTTTACTCTGCAGCATTAATGTGAACTAATCTCGATGAGCCGAGAAAAGTTTCAAACCTATTTACAGTTGAACTACGGTCTGTCGTTGCGTTAATGAAAACCGCTGACGAAATTCTCCCTCGAAAATGTAGGACGAGATATCTGATACGACGCATCCTACTGCATTCCTCAGATTCTAAGCGCTCTTACAACCATTCTAACTAATGTTTCGTTGAACCTATACCTACACTTAGAGTGCTATATAGAAAGGGCTAGCGCTTAATGCTTCGGAAATATATTACAACGGCAACATGATTTTATGAAACGTTCGTGCTTACCGTTTTAGATATTCCGTTTCCTTAAGAACAAGCCCTTTAAAGCGGATGTGTAGCGTAACATCAAATTTTCAAGGGGTCGAGTAAAGTCGTGTGATACATCGCTCCAGATTGTTAGCTCTTTCGCCATTTCCACTTAAGGGAAGATCCCAGTAGAATTCTGTTTCCACTTTCTTTACCGGCACATTTCCCATCGAGTAAATTGAAATTGAACTGTTGAAGGGAAGATAGAAGTGCGGAGAATATTCCTAATAAAAAAACTAAAAATATAAAAAAGAACTAGTTCTTCCATGAAAGGGTTAAACGCATTACAAAAGTCGCGCGCGGCGAATGGCCACCGATCTAACAACCCGTATTTGTATCAAAACATGGCCCTGTGCAGTGCAGAGCTACAAATTGCAAGAAAACGGGGAGAGAAGTGAAAAGCAGGTGAAGTACTTTGAGAGCGCGGTACTTAGTATCGAAACCAGTGAGGTAAAAGCTTTCGTTGGAAGAGGGAGATGAAGTTTCAAACTGAACTTCGTAGGAGTGACACGGAAGGAAACATTTGCTGCGCGGAACGGAATGGAATGACCCCCTCAAGTAGCTTTCACTGTACAAAAGAAGTACAATAAGCCGATATTCCCTGAAGCGAAGTAGCATCAGTTGAGGCAGAGAAAATAGACCCGGCGAACAGCTTTATTCTTGAAATATTTTGCCCGGCAACATCACACAACTTTCCTCCCTCTTTCGGACGTAGCGCTATTTCCGTGGGTTGAATTTTTATTTTCGCCAATGATACCACCTCACAGTGCGACGAAATGGCTGAACGCCACGACATGAAGTTTACAGCGATTTTATGAAGACAAAAAAAAACGAATAAATGATGAGTGTTCTATACCTTTTGTAGAATGCGGGAAATTAGTGGGCACGACAAAAAAAAAAACCTGATGTGACGCATCGCACGAGTTTTCTCGGCTTCACAAACATTCAACGATTTTTATAACTCTAGCTATTAATTCGTTCAGTTTACATTACCATGGTAGCTCGACATGCTAGATGGAAACTGGTGGTGCTTAAGGTTCTGGAATTTATTGACCTGCTGCCACTTATGCTACAGTTATTATTGAATAATCAGTACACTCGTTGGCCTGACAATCCGGTGATATACACAGATCGATTTGTGCAACAGCAGAACATGGGCTGCTCATTTTTCGTCCCCTTCCACAATGTAATATTCAAATGTCGGTTACGGGATCAAGCGTCCACGTGTACAATGGAATGGAAACCTTTGCAGTTCAAAAATCATTAGAATATGCACTACAAGTCCATATACGCTACCCTGCTCATTGTAAATGCCTCTCGATGCATTACTACCAAGGTTAAAGGGATAGGGCCATCATCGAAACCACTGAAATAGAAGATATCACCTCGAAGTCAGTTGAATGCTTTGAAGGCACCCAACACAGGAGTAGTTTTCTGTTACATCAAGGGGAAACGAAGCAGCAGATCTAGAAGCAAAGAACGCAGTTTCACTACCAGACCCCTCTCCACCCTTGGGTTTTCCACCTAAAGATCTCATACTAACGACAGCAACTAGTGTCACGATCCAATGGGTACGCGTACCAAGGCGGTGAAATACACAAACACACCTGGTGCAATTCCCATATCTGCAAATTACGCATTTTTCGGTCTTCCGAATGCAGAGCGTGCGGCCCTTCGGAAGACACGAACGAAGACACTAACTACATTAGAATTTCCAGTGTACTATTGTGCGAGATACTCCCTATTAACCAAACTCCAAAAGTGAATTGAAAATCCCTTCAACCATAGGTCAATCATGGCAGCAGACAACATGCAAGTTAATATCTTAAATTTTGAGTAAGCAGCATTATTTACTGTGAAAATAAGGTCATGAATGCAATGAACATAATAATGATAATGTTTTTATGAGTCTAATGGAAATAAGGTTTATAACGGCGGAATATTAAAGTGAAACTAATTTTAAATAATAAAAAAGTGAAACGGTATGAGCGTTACTAAACTTTCATCGTACAGATAGTTAATTGAACTACCACCCCAAATTTTCTGACAAAGTTGTGAAAGGAAGGGGATTTTTGAAGAAAAAACTGCGCTAATTTTTTTCTAGATTTTTCATAACTCTACTGCTCTAATTATTTTTCCACGAATGCTAGTTTCGAGGTACAGTACGATTATTTTGAAAAGAAAGTAACAAAAATTTAATCGAAACTGTTTGAGATGTTTTATGTGGTAAAATATTTGCTGTTTTAACCACCATAATGACAACAGTTAGTTGTAGTTCGATTTCGCACATACCCTCATTTTTGCATCCCATGGGGATCTTAAATCGTAAAGATCTTAAGAAAATTCACACTACGTGCGATTAAAGAAGATAATAACAATCCAAGGACTGAAAACTGTGTTTGGTACTTGATTAATGTGCGTTAATATTAGGACGCCGTTACAACGCTCCACTCACTGGTCCAACGAGCGCTGCAGAGATTATTGTATTTGATTAATTAATTAGTTTCCGTTGCTAAAATATTATTGTGAAATTATAAATGCAGTTTCAGGACACCTAATTCACTCGAGGGAATTAAATTATGTTGGTTCCGTCAAAAAATGAATTGAAATGCGATTAATTTCGCTCAGTAATTAAATGAAACGAACTAACACACAGTGAATTGAAACTGCGTCACTCACAATCAGTTCGTTTCAAGTTGGAGGAACGAATCAAATTGAAACTGAAATGGGAGTTGCATTGGGCCCGCTGGGAGTTGCTTACGTTTGTAACTTCTTTTCTATATACTTTTTATGCAGCTTTTTTTCATCGGCGTAGTGCCGTGGTCATTGGCGTGGAAGTACAACGATTTCCTCAAATTTCCTCAGGATAGTATCAACGTTGCTATTGACGTTTAACGTTATAATAAATCAAATATAAGAAATAAATTATATGTTTGGCAACTTTATTGCCAGCGATAATGTCCGGGGCAGAGTTATCTATATTAATTGAATCTCTTATGTGTATAGACGATTAATTGGCATTGTGGTATTGGCCGTGAGGCGCTCTCTCCAGAAGAAGACTGTGATGGGGGAGAGGTGTATAAAAGCACATACAAATAGAGAGCTCCATGGTGCCGTCAATCTTGCCTTGAGAAAGAAAAAGTTATGCGTTTTAGTTGAGTTGAGGTCTGGAACAAAGTGAATTTTAGTTTTATTAGTTAGTTTTGCTCTCAACAAACTGCACGGTCTCCTCTTTAAGGCAATCCAAAGCCTAAATAGCCAACTTATCTTGAGTTTCTTTAGAAATCTATTATTAGTTTCCGCTACGCTAAGGAATGTGTTTCAATAAACCGCCGAAAATTTATTTGATCTGTTCGTGAGTGCTCCACGAATTTGTGGAGGTTGAATGTTGGGCCGTTATGGGTATCCCCACAGCGTCGAGTTTTTCACATTTTTTTATTTACAAAGGCGCTCTTCTAAGCGAACCATAAAATCTTTCTCTCGTGCGTAAAACCGCTTCTCAACGGCAATTCAGAACGCATTTTCCGTGTATCTCTCGTCAAAACTGGGTAATAACTCGTGTCATAAATACTGGACCGAACATTATTTTTCGATATCTGAGAAGAACAGTATCTTGAAAATGGCCAAAAATAGGGGGTATAGCTGGTACTCGTTCAGTTAAACCATAAATTTGACGTTATCGGCATTTCAAGCAGAGCTCTACATTTTTCTGGAAATCGGACGCACAAATCTGTCTGAGTTTGTTATTAACTTCCTTATACCCACGACAGGTATGTTTCTTATCGCATGTAACAGTTTATTAAAGCCCTCACAGGGACCCTTATTTGCATATTGTAACGTCAAAGTCAGTTGCAGTTTCTGCAATCGATTGGAAGGCTCATGGCACTCGCTGAGTAGATCTATGGGTCTCGAGGCACGCTTGTTGTAGCCAATTCTCTTAAAACGACGGAGAAGCGCGTGCATGTTGCCAGCACGGAAAAGTTGCTATCGTTGCTCCTAATTGGGCGGAGCCTGTACTCAGTTATTAGGCACGGACAGAACTGACAGGTGCATACTTTGCATTCGACAACGGGGGCCGTTCATAGTTGAGAAAAAACCATGCAGGTGAACGAGATATCTCGTATCTCCAGATGTGCACAAAGCGCTTCTGCAATGTCTTGAAAAAAAAAAATGAAGTCGTCGTATTTAATGAGGAACTGTTTGTCCGATAGTCCGGTTCAACCAGTTTTCTCTCAAGAAGTTCTTGGATGTTGGGAGAAGATTCGTTAATCGCCGCATTTAATGACAATTCACATTCTCTCAGAGGCCTTTGTTTTTCTTAATTCCGAAGCAAATCTACTAGACTAACCGCTCCCTCCCCCCCGCCACCCGGCCATGACTGTGAATGTTTCTTTGATTTCCCCTGGCATTAATGGTCATTTTTCTGAAATTCCCTTTCTTCTGTCAATCAATTTGAGACCTTGAAACCCTCCTAATGATGTTCGTCTTGTTCCCATCTCAATCATCGAACAACTAAGTTCACAACCCCACCCGTCTCATTCCCTACAACCCATCAAGACCCATCAGAGATAATACCCTCAGTATAAGCGTTACCAAGCTCTTTCCATTCCCTTTCAGTCTACTTTGTTTGATTTTACGTTACCCTGCTCTGATTTGAATACAATTCATTTTGCTCCGACTGCCCATTCGTCTATTGCTGCTGGTCAACCTCGAATCGGTGGTGTTTTCAAAACTTCTCACTTTTCCATAGTGATTGACACAGCGAAGTCCTCTCTTGGTAGCAGATAGGATGAAAGAGGATTAAATGGGGATTGGCTGATTTACAGAAAGGAAAGTGCTAGGAGAAGCTTCAGAGTGTTTCATTGTAAGATTATCAGGTGGTCGGAGCGCTCCTGATGAAGGCAGAAAGAAAGGCGCGGAGAGTGAAGCCTGACGATTCGGAATTTGGTGGCAGCACTTTGAGGATTAAAACTGTTACGAAACCGTGATTGTTTGAGAGAGTCGGGAAAACGTCTTAAAAGAAAGGGAAAGGGTTGGATTGACGGATGGATGACTAGCCGGGGTCGAAGGGCGAGGTTTGGTGGCTCGTTCTAAGGAGCTCTGTTTCAAACAGAGCAACGCAGCCCTAAAGACGTACAGAAGAACGAACTGGAGATTAAAAACAAAGTTTGCACCAATGGAAAACCTGAAAAACAAAACAAATTTACACAAAGCGCTTTTGCTGTCTCACTCCTCATAGCAGTGCACATTTGGCAAATCAGAGTTTCAACCGCTAGAATGTACGTGCATATTGTGTAAAAAATAAGAAAAGACTCATTAGATTAATATTAGCAAATAAATAAAATACACATTCACGTACATACTATGCCTAAACCGAGGGTGCTTGATAAGAGGTTTTGCGATCTAAGGAGGTCGCTGAGCCCCATACTGTAGCTAAACTGAGTTCATTCAGGTGGTTTTGAAGTTAAATAGAACCAAATTGATTGGGTGGCGAGATACGTACTTCCCTTCCGTCCCTCCTTCCCAAATCATCAAATACTGGTTGTTGTGGGCACGAGAGCTATTGCTACACAAATACCGTTGAAAGTAACGATGATTGTGCTGCTCAGACCGAATTTAATGGCATCGTTCCCCCTCGCATACAACTCTCGAAGAATAGTCATAATCCTATCACGTTCTTTTGTGGTGAGAAAGGGGGGGATTATTTTATCTTCTTACCGAATTATCCTCAAGGGGAATTTAACACTCTCTCGTGGCTGAAGCATAAGGAATGATGAGAACCCAACTCAGGCCTATGGATTAGAGAACCTGGCTTATGAGATTCCCCTAGTGGATTGCCAGCATTCAAGTAGGACGGCTCTGAAGTGATTTAGAGATTAAAGGCAAAGCGACGGATTGAGATGAGTCAGTTGGATGGAGGCAGATTCGTACTTCATTATTCAAGAGTCTATTTACTCATCTGTATTTACTGTTAATACTGGGGAGATACATTTTCATACTTATAAGTTTTCTTCGCGCATGATTCATACCACTGCTCCATTCCGAACAGTCCAGATCAGTGTAAATCAATTTTACACCGATGACCAAGTTATCGGTTAGTTAAGAAATCTCGCAAATATATCCTCAGTACATTTTGTTTCCTGATTGCAGAGAAAGTACCACGTGGAAAGATACGTGAAAGAAAAGGAAGACGCGGCAGGACAAACCAGGACGTACGGTGTCTCAGATCTCTTCAGAACTCCAAACCTCCGCAGGAAGACTTTGATCATTACGTTCATATGGTACTATATAACGTTCAACTGATACATTTGCCCGATGAAATTACAGCTGGTTTGGTTCAGCCGTTCACAGATACCCACACACACACACATACCATTTACCGTTCAGTGTCTGTTTTTTCAACTGAGAGCCTCTGAAACGTAACGAACGGAAGAAAAACTCAAATTTATCAATAAAAGTCCATACTCCCAATAGACAAGAAAAGTCTAAATGGAAAAACGAAATAATTTGAGGCGTGTGAAAGTTGTTGAATAACAGATTAAAATTATTTGTAGAATTTGTTTGTAAAACAAATTTGGACTACCAAACTTTATTTCGCCCGCCCTTCCAGTCGTTTGTCAAAAGTACGTTAGACTCTTGAACCTCGTTTTTTTAACGCGAAGTTCACTTTTCTCACTCCTCTCTTGCGTTAATTAAAGCCACCGAGGATTCCGCCGTTCGTTGGTAAACACCGTCGCTCGCGACGCAGTGTCCATTACCTAATGAAGTTGCCAGCAACTATTCAACGCGGCCAACTTTGGACAAGCTCTTCTCAAAGCTCGGAATGCCTTTTGCGAAGTAATTTTGAGTCCAACGAACGCGAGCAATAAATTGAAGTAAATGCAGAAAACTGAATGAAGCGAGAGCGTAAGTGAGATGTGCCCAGATGTAGCAGTCCACGCCTGCTTATTATATTCGCGGCTTAGGGCACATTCAAGCGGTAGCGAGGAATTGGAGAGTTTCCATTATTACTTTATATTGCATTCCACTGCGTTCATAAGGAACTGACACGAAATATCGCACGGCTGACAGCTTTCCTTATGCCATCTCGTGGGAAAACGTGTTGTATTATAATTATTATTATTTAAATATCTTAATTATTTGGGTGAACACAAGGACTGGTCCAATGAACGATATGCCCTCCAATTACTCATTCAGATATGGAAGGCGTTAATTTATTGCAAATTTGTTCAGTCAAATAGCAGCGAACAGGGACTGTAATCGCTGTGTATTTCTGACACTTGGTTATCGTGTGGTTCTCGTACTACCTCTTCATCGACTGTTATACGGTTTTGTAGAAATCAAGTCAATAAAGGAACTGTTCAGTGGACTTCGCACTACTGCACCATGGGATGGCAAGCAGTTTTACATCTTTGGAGCCTCAAAGAAGAGGACTTATAGTTGGGACGAAGCGGGACGTTGTCCGGAATGAGATTTTTCCAGCTAAATCCTGCAAAGTCTGTAAATTGCGTCATAGTAATAGCATTACAAAATTTGTTTTGGTGTCCACTTCGCTCTCAGCTAACCTGAGCGTAGTTTTCTTCAGATTTTCAAGTTTCAAGGGCTTCTCGGTCCGAAAGCGCTTAAGAAAATGGTATGTATGTTTTTTTCCTTCCTGAATGGGAAAAAACAATTTCTAGTGTGTCTGTAGTAACATCTACAGGAGCACTCACGGACCTGTTTACCAATGTTTTGCCTGTGGTCTGAGCGAGTTTAGTTTTTGGAAGGGGGAAAATGAAGCAATATGATGCGGACAAAGGCAAGGTTATAAAAAAAGGAACAATTACGTACAAACATATATCAGAAGGGAACATAAGGTTATAAGAAATAAATTACAAATAAACCTCTAGTGCGTCGCACCAAACAACCCTCCTCAGCACCACGCTCATTCTCGCTACTAATCCAATTCATTTTTTGCTTGGTTCGTGTGAACTTGGTAGAACATAACTTAACGTAGAAACTGGTAGCACTAATAGTTCCAAAATTCCTCGAGCTCCTGCTACTTACATCTTTACTTCCATTGATATCTTCGAGTTTTCGTCAGATCTTTACGTTTCAAGCGCTATTAAGTCTGAGAAACATTCTAAAGGATGTTTGCTTGTGTGTTTTGTTGCGAAAAAATTCGTTTGTGGATAAGTGTGTGTGTGTGTGTGTGTCTGTGAACGATATTGAGTGAGAACAACTGAACCAAATAGGCCCGCCTTCATTACATTTTTTGAATGGACAAATTCAAATAGCACAACAATAATATAAAATTTCCGTTTCGTAAAAAATCACGGGAGCAACACATAAGCATTACTAACATTTTGACAAAACTCTATTTTAGTAATTTTTTTCTTATTAATCTCCCTTACACGGTACTACTGTTCTCTAAATCACAATGATAAATCCAATGAGCTACATGATAGTTGTGTAATAATGGTCATCAAATAATCGTGAGCCCCCTTAGAAATTCCGGAATCGAAATTGATGTCGTTTATTCCCTGACCGTCCCTTCTAATCTCGAAAAAAGGCGCATTGGTCAACCGTATGTCCCATCAATCACCTACGCGCAGGTTTTACAATGAAATTCGTGAAATAAATAGCGGAAACCCAATAAATTCAGGCACTTCAATGGCCACCAATTTCCACGTTAAGTCTGAATGTTCTCAAACCGGAGTTTTGAGCAGAAAAAACTTTGAATCGTAAAGATCTGAGGAAACTAACAACGGGTTTTTTCTCATTAGTGCACAAAATGAAATACGCCAAAATGGAATGCTATAAAAATGAATTAATATATTATAAAACTTTAAAACTTCACATAAAATGTGGTGAATTAAAATATTTTCAACACAAAATACTACTGTGGATTGGCCTGAAGTTGTTTCATGATCGCCAAAACTCAATAATTTCTGTGATGGCTAAAGGTGAACAGCAACCCATAGAGGTTACTAACGTCATACATCGATAATATCCGTTTAATCATCCTCTTGGGCTTCAAATCGTGTTAAAATAAATAGCATCGTTGCACGGAATACGAAGGAGAAGGGTAAACCAGACTTCGTTACCCACAGAAAGTAGTTAGACTCCTTCCCGGTCATCCGCTTCCTGAGGAGTGATGGTAGTCGCATCAATCAAGTGTAAAATGGCTTCTCGCTAACCTCTTCTCTAGCTCGGCCTCTCATATACTCACTAATGGAGCCCGAGCCATCCCAGCTGTGACCGCTTTTTCTAGAGATTTCACGGTCTCGTCCCTCTGCCTGACGGGCCTATCGCGTGGGCTCGTCTTCATTGGGGGTTCCATTAGCCCAAGTGAAAATGGCTGAACAGTATGTGTGTAGAGGCAATAGGTCCTCCCAGGTCCAATTGGCCCCTATAAATATCGCGCTTGCTTTAGTTGGAACTTCCCTCTCGCCACTGTTTTCCCCACCTTACACATAGCTGTACTCATGTAAGCTGTAAATGGAAAGATAATTCACTGCTCACTCTTAATCCTCAATTGTACCTTACGATTTACGTATACACTGGTAGAGTTTGGAATATCAAATTTACGTATCTAGTAGCAACTTTCCACGAACATTGTTAGTTCCTAATCTAGTTGTACCTTCGTTCAACTCATTTCTGCAAAAATGTTTATGGAAAATGAAATGTAGGTCCTACATTCGTTGATTGAAATGGGTAGCGCCATTTTTCAGAAAAATAATAAACACATTTATTTGATGTTCGACAATCTAATTTTGGCTGTTTTCGATCGGGAACATTTTTTTACAAATCCTCTCAAAATTTGACACCCAAGTTTCAAGGCAAGGGGCGGAAATCCAAATCAGCGATGTCCGTTGTTGCTGTTTAATGTTCTCTAAAAAGGCCAATAACGTCGTGTTTGCTATTTTTCTTAGCTATTTTTCGATGCTGAGTCGAATGGGCTGAGTCTCATAGGTGTAGGAGTGCGTCTAGATGGAAACCAGGGAAATCACAATAAATATAGTGAGCCACAGTCTACTACTTGAAAATATCTGGTGCGCTGCAACACACAACTTTCCTTAGCTCTACGTCAATTCACTTTGTAAATGGCTAATTCTATTTAATCGATTCATTTATCACTCAGTTCCTTTGAAGTTGGTCAAACAACACGTACAGCAGCAGGAATCTGTAGCGCCTACAGTTATGTTATTTATTGTGTGTTCATTTATTGTCGTACTCATAGCAGGACCATTATTGAGCAATTGGTATACAGAAAATTAGTGAGGCTGTAAACACAAATTTTTTGAAGGAGGATAGTAATCACTTTTGCAGAGTTATTGGGTAGTAACTGTTAGAACTGATATTAAGCGAAACGGCGGTAGTTGAAATTCAGGAATTTCTGGAGTGAGCCCCATGTAGCTCATGAGCGTTTTTAAACACTCACCCTATAGGTATTGGATTGGACTACAACCGACTTTTTTTTAACATTCTAGTAACATTCCAGCGGAGTTTAAAAGGAAAAAACCGCGGCAAAAACGGTTTTTGTCGAAAATTTTGATAATTTATTGTGCTGCTCTCGTCATTTTCCCACAAATGGGAATTTTATAGAATAATTATCTTATTAAGAGCTATCTATATAAAAAATTTAATCAAAATCGTTAGAGCCGTTTTTGAGAAAAAAACTTGTTGTTTTGATCACTATGATTACTATAGTTAACTTTCGGTGGATTTTGCCCATACCCTTATTTTTGCGTACCATGGTAACTTGTGGAATAAGCATCAAGTTTCAGATGATTTGGTACGGTTGTTTTCTCTAAAAACCGCGCTAAAATCGATTTCGTCGAAAATTTTGATAATTTATTGTGCTGCTCTCGTCATTTTTCCACAAATGGGAATTTTATGGTATAATTATCTTATTAATAGCTACCAATATGAAAAATTTAATCAAAATCGTTAGAGCCGTTTTTGAGAAAATAAATATTTAGTGTTTTGATCACTATGATAGCTATAGTTAAATTTCGGTGGATTTTCTTCATACCCTCATTTTGGCGTCCCATGGTAACCTGCGGGCGAGATATGAAGTTTGAGCTGATTTGGTACGATGGTTTTCTCTAAAAATCGTTCACAGACACACACACACACACACACACAGACCATTTTCCCAAATAGTGTTTTCGGACTCAGGAGGGTCTGAAACGTAAAGATCTGAAGAAAACTCAAAATTTTTTTTTCAGCCGATTACATAACTTTCCTTTCTACTGCGTAGAGCCACGGAAAGTAAAAACCCAAGGATCAATACAGCGAAAGTTATTGTTTCTTCCCAGCCTGCATTCATTTCTCGTGCTCCCATCCGTCCCACGTCATCCACCTGTTGTTCGTGTTCGTTCAATTGTAGTCAAATCATGTTTCGTATCGTTTACTAGTATTCCTCGATGCTGAGTCGGTAGTGTGAGACTACGTCAAGCTGCTTAAGAAAATAATAAGCCGTTGTGTGATAATTTGGAGCGTTTTCTTCTGTATCTTCGCTTATAGCTTTGTTGGACGGATTGTTACTGTACGGTAGTCATGAGTACAATAAAAATTGTCCTAGTAAGTTCGAGAAACTTGAACATCCTTTGAGTTTATTATTCATTCTAAACCTGTTTTTGATCAGGAACATTTATTTACAATTTACAACCCTCGCTCGAAATTTACGGTTCAATGCACGGCGATCCGCCGTTCAGGCCGTATAATGTCTCTAATGTGGTCTAATGTGACACCACGCTTTCGTTTACGATGTAGGACGCGAAAAAAAGGTTATGAGCTATTTCTATTATTGGGAAAGAGGCCAAATGTCAAAAAAACTGGGTGTTTTCACCTTTTTTTCTAAAACGGCTGTAATGGTGTTAATTATACCTTCAAATTATCTTCTCTTGATCAGTACCTAACTTTTTTTTCATAAACTCTTCGAAAATTCGAAGAATAGGTCTATGAAGAAAAAAAAAGATTTTTTTTCACTTTCTGGCACTCGCGGGGTGTCTTTCAATAATCAATACCCATGTATATTGTTCTCGATAAATGTTTTTCTGAGAATCTATAAAACGGAGATTAACAACCGAAATGTGAAGAAAGTACTGTTTTTAGAACATTTTCGTAACTTCCAGAGTAACTGTTTCACTGTATGATGATTCTTGCTGAGCGTCTTCTAGCAGATTATACCCACATTTTGTTGTCCACAATTATTTCATTATCTACCTGTTGAACGGAGATATAAGCCAAGATAGCTCGGAAAACGAGATTTGTAGAATTTTAATTTATCGTTTTTCCGGTTTTCTCAAAAACGGCTCCATGATTTCGATCAAACTTACAGGGTATCCTCGACTAACTAGTCCCTTAATTTTTTTCCGTAAATGTTTACGTAGAAATGGGAACCAAGATACAGAGCAGGTATATACGGCAGGTCGTCGAATTTACGGGGGATGCGGAAAGTTTGTGTTGTTACGCACCTGATTTTTCAATGCTGAATAGAATGGGATGGGTCTCGGAGGTGCTCTTCAAGCATGGTCGTATGCATATGAGTTTTCCTCTCCCTGATTGTTATAGCCATATTACATTCTTAATATTTTTCTAAGGTTGTTACCAGTGTGTTCACCGAAAGCACATATTGACGACCCAAATCTTGTGTGATATCGTTTGAATTCACTCTTCATTTTATTTTATTCATTTTATTTATTTATTCACTCTTCTGGAATCACATTGTTCAGTTATTTTTCTCTCTACAAGCACGCTCGTTTGCACGTTAGTTGCTTCCCGGACTGTTGATATAGCCATGTTACATTCTTAATATTTTTCGACGTTGGATTGGATAGGATAGGTCACAATCATGCTGTGCGAGAGAATAATAAACCGTTGTGCATTTGCAGCGTATTACTATAGTTTGGTCTCTCACCCTTCATAATTCACTGTTATTGGCCTCGGCTCCCGGTCATTGTTATGGATGACGAGGGCCACTGAAAAGTTGACAGGGGAATGTCAATAACGAGCCCGCTACCCGTTTTTCCTTTCGTTTGCCTCGAAATGGACAGTAAAGACATGGGTTTCTTATTTGCACGACGCGATCCAAATATAAATTACGAAAACCGGAAAATTTCGGTTTCAACGTGTACAAATAAAACAATTCACGTTTCATGAAAGCTTTTCTAGTTGGTAAATTTGTTTTCGAAGGTTTACGAACACGTCGGTCTACGTGGGGCTGTCCTACTACGCGTCGATACTTAGCGGAGACGAGTTTATCAACTTTCTTCTCGCCGGTAAGAAAAATCTGGAAAGCACTATTATTCTTTGTTAGTAGTGAAACGTATTTAGTTGTACGAACTCGGTTTGTAACTTTTACAAAATGAATCCATTTCCATGCAAGCCGTATGCCAGCGAATCGTTTTGAGTTGTTAAGAGCATGTGCTCCAAAATATACGGAGCTCCCTAACTCCCCAACTTTCCCTAGAAGAATGTCGTGATCAAGAAGAGTTTTTGTCTACAACGTTTTATGTGCGAGAATAAATCTCTCTTGGCTCCTTTGCAGCCTACGTAATCTGGAAGGAAGCCGTAGAATAAACGTATCCCTTTGTTTGTATATTTTGTTGATTCAGGGGCCGTCGAGCTGCCCACTTACCTTGTTCTCTGGCCTAGTATGCAGAAGCTCGGAAGGCGGTGGACGGTTTGCGCAAGTATGCTCGTAGGAGGGAGCGCTTGTCTGGCCACCGTTTTATCCCAACAAGGTGAGTAAACTAAACTGTTGTTTTTCCTATTGTTCAAATTGTATCAGCTTATAACATTACGTACAATGCGAGAATTCTTCTCATCCCACCATTGTTGTCAAGCGTGAAATGGTAATAAATTAATTTAGCATCGGTTACCAAAACTTTGAATAATATTTTGTGGTAACTTTTATTCGCTTAAATACAAGTTCAACTTAATGATAAGTGATAACGTTGTTGTACCGTTAAGAGGTACATGTTTTATTTAAAATAATATGTTATAGAGAATGTTTTGGAAGAAATAATGAAGGGGCATGTACATGTTCTGTAATGCATTCTTGTGCGCGTGTTGGTTTTCTCACTCGTTGGAGAAACCGACGATCAAATTCCTTAATTTGACTGGTGTATTGGACAGCTCCAAGTTTGCTGTTGTCCATTTAAGAAAAACGGAGGGGGGTGGTTCAAGTTTGAAGTCGCAGCATATGGTTTCGTTTCGTATTAGTAACCCCCATCAGCTGCTCCAAATCGCGATATCTTATTCATGAATTTAGTCCAGTTTAAACTCTAATGGTCTTGTATACCCTTACTAATCCAATTTATTTACCACTCAGTTCATTTGAACTTGTTACATCTGAAAAATATTTATTTCAGCCGATTATATAATTTTCCTTCCTTACAGAAGTAAAAAGGAAACATAAATTTTACTCATTTTACTTGGAAACTACTAGTATCTAATAAATTAACAAAACATTTGACTTGCAGTTGGCACGGTCGATTCCTTATATTCTTACTCACAAGCTACAAATCATAGTGTGTCAAGAATTGTACGAGTTGTTAAGTGCACACTACACCAGTGGAGAAAGTAGTGGTTCGCGAAGTATAGAGGAGAGATATCCAAACGAACAGGAGAGATTATGGATGAGAGAGGGTTAATTCTAAAAAAAGACAATTCCCTAAGGGTTTATTTGGGTTGTTTTGGGATTAGGGATGGAAACTAAAGCAATTTAGTTTCTAGGTTTAGCTTATGACATAACTTGAAGATTCTGATCCGACTAACGTCGTTACTGAACATGTGTCATTATTGACCAATCTGAGCAAACGTATCCATTTTTATCCAACCGTCAAGACACCATCAGTGGTGAACGTATTCATTCACTACCATGGTAGAAGTAGTGCATCAGCATAGAAGCAAGAGAGAAGCAAGGGCTACGAACGTAGGACGTGTGTAACATTCGAAGAGGAAACGTTCCGTTCCACAGGGAACTGTCATGTACGCCAGCTTAGCGCAAAAGAGTGGGTTCATAATTCTTTGCCTCATCATTATTTCGTGAACTCTCGGTATGTCTGAAGAAAAGAGAAAAGCAAAATTAGCGTATAGGGAGCTTCGTTCGACCCCTACACTACAGCAAATGGGGAAGTTCAAAATGGGAAGCTATGATTCGAAAGAGGTCGGAAACAAGGAGACAGAAAGAAGAAAAAACAAACACGTGCCGATAAGGTGTCTGTGTATCTTATTCATCTCCAGACATTTCGGTATTCCTTCTCCCTAGAGGCAAAGGAACCACGTCTAACTAGAGTTATTTAGGCTGGAGAAACTAAGATTTTGTGTGAGTAGTAAATTTACGTGCGTCAACCACATTCCATGCACGAATGCCATTCAGGATTCGACTAAGGTATTAATTGGACTCAGCGGATTCCCATTATTGTTGCATTCTGCGCTATTGTCAGGGCTTGTCGTCGTCATTAGATTCCACGGATGATACATCGTGCCTGCGGTGGCTTCGCTTCGCGGTCGTAATTTCTTAAGCGAATAACAATGTCTCAATGGAAGCTTAGTGTGTTGCTTGAAGCGCATCGATCGAGCACATAGCACTGCTGCTTCGCCACCTTCGTCATTCCTTCTAAATCTAGGGCTAAACCTTCGAGCCTATGCTCTTAATGAATGCGAGCTGTGAACCACCTGAAAGGTGAAATGCCTTTAGAGGAGAACAAAGCATTGAGATGAGCCTCCAGCGCCACACCACTCCTTCTGCACTCATTTCAACAGTTGACAAATGACTTGGCGCATCAGCGTATTGTGTTTCAACGAATCCAGCCCGCCACGATTTCTGTCTTTTCCATTTCTACAACGAAAACCACTTTTGCTCTACGTTAGATGTGATTTTCTTTCTCTCGCTTTTCCCTTCGTTCTTCCTTTTCCCTCAACTCCTAAGAAATATCTGGTACGACTCATAGCACAACTTTCCTCCACCCCCTAAAATTCGATGGTACTATATTTTCATCCGATAGGTTTCAACAGGAACACATACCGATAACAGAATGTAACAAACGTGAGTTTGATAAAGATCATTACATCCTTATTTAGAAAAATTTGAAAGTTTTAATGTTCGGAAAGCATAGTTTTTGAAAAAGTTGCTGATGTACTTTGGCAGATACCTTCCTTCAGTGGATGGATATAAAAAGTTACGTCGCTCGGCATTAACTATGAAAACATTGGGAACGCGAAAAAACAGCGTAAGGAGCATTCGTCAGCTCTATGTGAACTCGGCTTACTTGTTTTTCACTCATTCAACATGAACTTGGAAGAAGCGGTCACCCTAACGTCCAACGTGTCGAATGAAGTTAATACACGTTATTTGAAACAGTATGAGATTCATTTCCGACCAAAAAACTGTCAGAACAACATACAGATGAATAGTTGACTCCGATCAAATTTGTTGAAATCCTGCGAGCTCGATCTGAGTCTTTGAAGTTGTTTAAGCAAAGCGTTAAGAAAGCTTCCAACTTCTTTTCAGTTTTCATATGCAGGAGGAATCAAAACGTGAATATCTGACGCCAATTTGCAATTTTTAATTTCTTTTATCACGGAATGGGAAGGAATGCCTTAAAAAGAACTGTAGGAGTATTCTTCAAATCTTTACTTTCCAATTTATTAAATCTCTCAACAACTATTTTTGAAGTGTCGACTTAGTGATCCAAGAATTTGTGTGGGACAATCGAAAAAATTAGTTGGGGTGAGAATTGAAGCAGGAAACGTGCTGGCCAAGCTGAGCAAGGGGTAGGGAGTATCAATGCCTGAGAAGAGGCAGTGAAGAGTGGTCGCCTGTGCAAGAATACGGTGGGCAGCGGTCCTCGGGAGGTAAAGCATCCTGGAGAGCGACGAGCATTCAATCTCTGTATGTGGTCTTTCCACCCTGAAGACAACGAAGCCTTAAGGATTAAAGCCCGGTGAACTCGCTCGATATGCTCGACTCGACATCCATGAAACGGGCTCTAGACGACGGACCTGTATTCGAGAACAAGAGAGCGGCAAAGGATTTTTCTCGGTCCCTTCTCTTGGTTTCTATAATTTTCTCATTCGTTCTTAGGTTGCTGCTTGTGGGAATGTCTGGTTGGACGATCAGGTTCGGTAATGCCTTCAGTCTGCAGTATGCCGAACATTAGATCAGTGTACTTGGATCGACATATTGATAAAATTTCTTGCCTTACATTGGAGTTCCGATTGGTATTTGTGAACGACTGAGACCTGGAGGTAGCCTACGCAAAGCACCGTGAAGAAAATAGGAGGTATTGCGTGTGATGGCACGCCCTGCCTGATATCTCGAGTATTCAACTAACTGAACAATTCCACCTCCGACGCATGGGCGGTTTCAGTACACGACCCTCATTTTGTGTCCAGGGACCCCTATTGTACCGATTTATTGGTGGTTCGGACGACAAATGACCCATTGCTGCCCCACTCTGCAAAATTTTATGCTTTGCACGGGAAATTAATATTCGAAAATGCCGACTTGAAGTCCTTTCATCAGTTTCAAGGAATTCCATTACCAACTGAGACTCGAGTTTCATTCAGCGAAAGCAATTCACAAGATGAGGTTCTACCGTTTTCTTCATTTAATTAGCTCTTCTTTCTCACGCTCCCCCACTCACTCACGTTCCTCGCTCTTTCTCTTTCTAAGGTCTCATTCAATGTCGCAATCAAATCCTCGTAACTCAGCGTCAGATTTAAGACCGGAAATCCTCACTATCTCACCCTAATCCAGCTTTCCACTCTTTTGGGCGAATTCCCGAATTTCCGGCAATGCCTTGGATCGGAATTTCGTTTTTCAATGCACGACAAGATTGTGGCACTTGAAACATTGCCATTTCTGTTATTTTCCTTTTTTTTGGTAATTTTTTAATTTTATCGTTGAATTTGTGAATATCGCGGTGCTTCGTTAATGGTGTGCGATGACACTTTCGAATTGGGTTTTATAGATCATCGCTGCTACCTCCAGTGCAATATTTCCAAAAACATGTACTTATAGGAGCTCTCCAAAGTTTTATTTATTTTTACTGATTGTTAAAGGTGGTTAAACATATCGTTCAGGGCTCAGGGGTTCAGGGCTTAAAACGGCCAACTTTCCAAAACCGAGCTGCAGTTCGTCATCGTCTCAGGTCTTTCCTTTCTTTTCGATATAAGTGAGAATCGACGGCCGATGGATCCTGCTCAGTCATTGGTTTTAGAGCAGGCAAATTTAGTTCTTCTTTCGTTTGTCAACTTTATCGCCGAGTTCCCCCAGTAGAAATTTTCCTTCATTTGACTGCATAAAACATCATGCAGTTCCATCGACAACCACTTACTCTTAGGTTTTTAATTAAGGTGGTCGTTCGCCGTTTTCATTCTTAGAATGCAGTAGGGCACTAGGTAGTGTCGCCTCCGCAATGGTGTGGGAGCTAAGATGCTTTCTCTAGTCGTGCACGACAGTTTCTTACCAATTGAGCGAATGTGTTCAAACAAGACAATTCTTTTTTACCGCAATATGTCATCAACTGATCATGAGTCGTGAATTAGGCTTTGAATGGCCTTGGATGTTTCCTTCTTCGGCATTTTATGGCTCTTCCTTAGCCGTCTCTCAAGACAAAATCACCAAAACAATTTTCCCTGTTCGCCAACGCTGCTATAAAGAACGTCGCTGAGCTCTCTGAAACTTATTAATGCTCGCTAAAGTTTTTCTCTCAGCTATAGTTTCCAACTGCCGGGTTTTGTGCGCGGCTTGTTTTAGCGGTGGCCTCTCAGAACAGCTAGGTTTTCCCTCTTTGATGAGGTCTGAGGCGATTATGGAATTTTGTTTGATGGCGAAGAGGCATTTACGAGAAGCTTTCCAGTGAGATAAGTGCCGCGCAATTATGGTGTAGCTCCCTTATTCCCTTTTAGAGCCCCGTTCGTCAACCGCCCGGTTTCAAGCTGAATTTGTGTGGCTGCGCAAACCATCGTTTATCCAGAATCTGCTACCCTTGCTTTGATTAAGCTACTCTTGCTATGTCGAAAACATTACGAACATCTGCTTGCCGATGTCAATCATAATCCCTGTGTTATTGCAACATAAATATGAGTTGTAAGGTACGCATAACTTGAAATCTTCCACTTCTGAATATAGCTACGGATAATAAGTAGAGCTAGAGACTAAAGACTCCACATGGAGAGTTGCCCCACTTGTGAATTTCCACTTGAATCAGATATCACCTGGAATAAACAACACTTTGCGCACAGTATCGGACTTTCCTCAACCCTTATAAAGTTGATGATACGCTAAACACAGTATCAGTATCATAGTTCAACCTAATTATCCACAAACGTTAACAGATTAATTTAATCAAGTTTAGCGAAGCCGTTAGCCAGAAAAATGCTGCTTGGTTTAGATCGTTGGAACCCTTCTTGGAGAGAGTTGAAAAAAAAAGTATTCGCGCTTCTTGGGACATATATCTCCCCAACAGTCACGGATTTATGGACACCGAAATCTAGATACTTTGTAGAAAGTGTGTTGTGAGTTTAATCGAAATCGGTGCCCACCTGCTACTGATGAAAACTACTCATAACCCTATTTCCTGACATAAAAACTATCGATTAAAAAGACGAAGAAACCGGTAGCTCCAAACTTAATTGGGCTGCTGCTACTTATTCCATGTGAGGATATTTTGGGAAGGTTCAAGATTGCAGTTCGAAAGAGTTATGAGGGAGACGAGAAAATACCCTCACCAATAACAGCAGATCCTAGGTTTCAGCTTATGAACCACGTGAGACTGGCGCTCTGCTTACCATTACGAAGCTCAACAATAAAAGTGATCTTCAAATAATAAAAAATAATAATAAATTACAACTAAATTTAAAAAAGTTAAGACTTTTTCAGAACTCTTTTTGGTCGCAAGTATAGTCTAGCCCATGGCTGCCGTGGGGAACCATGCCACGGCTGTTTTATTCGCTCCGTCCACCTTTGAAGTTCAACGCCAACACGCCTTGGAAGTCCAACCAGTCGTGATGGTGGTGACAGGGAATACTTGTGAGTCTGGGTAGTAGTCCCGGTCAGTTAAATTATCTAGACATGACCCAAAACTTTTATCAGAACCTACAAAACTGCCTTGCCTAACTTACTGACAGCAGGCACATGTTTTACACCTCCCCAATTTCGTTTCAAGGCAATCTGAAATGTCCGTCCGCCTTATAGGCCATACTTTGCCTTTAACTTGGTCTAGAATCCGATATTCCGTCGTCGCGTGTGGGGAATTTCTGTCGAACACAGCCAATGTGAGCCCGTCGATACAATAACGTTATGGATACCAGCGAGATGTTTGTCACATCCACTAGGTGGTTGTTGTATTTCTTCTTACACTTCATGAACTTGAACCAAAGCGAATTCCCATTTCTGTCAAAGTAGTTCTAACTAAAACAATCATGCGTTTCCTATGTAGCAAAGTAGGATTGAATTTAGGACACAACGTGGCAGGTTCCATTTGCCAATTTATTGGTTATCGCCGGAGCATCGTGCTGACTCTACTGAATACTAGAGGAATAAATCCGGTAAAATGTGGTGAGGACCATTCGTGATCTATTGGAAATAAATTCGCCTTCCGAGTCGGAGCCCTTAGCGAAAATAAGAAGCGTGTTGAAGACAGGTTGGATGATCCCGTAGGGTTCCTATTGAGGGCACCAGCCTGAAGGTGAGTTCGATGATCAATAACGTTTATTTGAGTAGAAGCTTTGAACGAGACATAACTTCGTCCTCAATTATGGATCTTCTCAAGCCAAAGGATTACATGCTGCAGATACTTGTAAAACGTATTAATATTATATAAGCTAGGTATTATTTGGGGAAAGTCGAATATATGAACGACGGTATTTGTGCAGACTACCGTGTTTTACGAATGTTGACGCTCAAAGAGCATTGTTAGGGAAGGATCTGGCCAGGCAGCCGTAGAATCGAAACTTGTTGCTGCAACTAGGTCTCGCCTATTTCTCGCAATCGGCGTCAATGCGATTGCCATTCATCTCCGAGCTTTCTACAGTCCCGCAGCCACGACGCTTCACGTTCCTATACTGTTTGAGCAACTCCCCTTTCCATTATTTCAGATCAGTAAGTAGCCCTCAGCTCAAATAACTTTTCATCATCTACCTACCGAATACACCGTCAATTCTAGTTAATTATTTCAGATCAATCAATCTATCAAATTCAACTCAGCTTCCAGAGCCCCGATTTCTTTTCTTCACCAACAGAGTCACCTCAAATACAAGTTTACTATCGCTACATACCCGATATACGGTCAGATCCTTCCTTTACTTTTATTAACAATGCACAGCAGCTTTATTTAGTTTATTAATATATATGAGTAAGAGCTCCTTTAATTTATTTATTTGCATCAACGTGTTAATTTCCGAGTCTATATTTTGTTTACTAAGTAATACAGTCCATTTATTTTATTCGTTACTATTTTTCTTTAACAATCCGAACATTTTGGTCGCTTCGAGCCGAATTCTTTCAAATAGATTCGAACAATAATTATCTTTAATTAGTTGAAGCTCTTATTAACGAATCGATTCGCATTAAAGGAGACCGTATTATATTGTACTTCGTATCATCAGTATGTGTTTTCATTGTACAGATCAACATCACGATTAACGCTGTGTTGTGGGTTAACAGTGTTATACGATAACTTTCACGATTCATTGCTTACGCTTAATCGCCCGAAAACTTTTCAATTGTTAGAAGAATTTGCGTAGTGATTATCTCTGTCCAGTCGGTCTACTTGTCGCTTAACGTTTCTAAAATAGCCATTTTGGCAGTTATTGATACTCCAACTTCTATAAAGCGTCCTTGAAATGACTGATCCTGCAACTGTCCCTTCCTCGCACATTCCCAATAAGATTAAAAGTTCTAAGAGAAAGTTAGTTGGCATTGGGAAACACATTCAAGCCATAAACGACAAAGGTAGAGTTGCATTGACGGAGGCGGCGCAAATTAATGTCTTCAAAGGCATGTATATGACACTCTCAAATTACTTCGAAAAGTTCGAAAATTTATGGTTCGGTCTATATTTTGTTTACTAAGTAATACAGTCCATTTATTTTATTCGTTACTATTTTTCTTTAACAATCCGAACAACGTAAAAAACGTTCTTCCGTGTTGCCAAGCTCTTCTTACAAGCTTGGTAATAGTGTGAATTTTGACAGTTCCGTATGGTCGAAGCTTCTTTTTGACTTCCTGGGGGTAAACCAGTAAAAAATTCGATTCTTTGAACAATGAAAGCAGTTCGACTTCTCATTAACGACTAAACACTTGCAAGGAATGGCTTATCATTCCTTAACCGGATTATGTGGTGTGAACCATGGGGTGTTGTTTATGAGTGGTTGGATTACCCTGTTACTCCTTCATAATCGCGCGTTCAGTCAAATTAAGGTAGTGGAACCGTAACCTGGCCAAAGGAGTTCATTGTGTTTCCTTATCCTGCAACTGCTTGAGCCATGTCCTTTCCCTGCATCGTTTGAGGATCGAATACTTCTACCCGAGGCCTGATGCTAATTTTGATGCGTCAGTGAACATCATGTGGTGCGAGTAGTAGCGTTCTATGTCATGTTTATTCTCTCCACCATAAACAACTCCCAATATAGAAGTAGTGACACGTAGTAGTCGTCTAACGAAGATGTTTTGTGAGCCAAGAAAATGGCACAAAAGGCGAAACCTAGGTCCCAGTATGGGTAGCCCGAATAGACTGGAGTAGATTAAGTGGGAGTCGACTACTTTAGCATTGACTGTGATATAGAGTAGGTTACTGTTGTTAGCCATGGGAACATAATCCAACGGGTACAGGCATACACCAGGCAATGATGGAAAAACTCCACGTTATAAGAACAGTTAATAGTGTAACTTCAATCAGGAAAACTTCCTCTCAGCCATAACACAACCTGGCTCCGCCAAGAGGGTCGGCCCGGACGTACCAAGAGACGTTCCGGACTGACGCTAGGAGTGCTGCGGAGCCTGCTATCCCCAGTTACACCAGAGAGCGTACCACTGCTAAGGCAAAAGCATCCTTGCATTCTTGAAGAGGAAAAGCGGGAACACCGGAGGATATTGAACAAGGAACAGGATGAGCGCACACAGACAAGGTCACTGAGATGCTCCAGGGTTGTGCTGAGCCATAAGAGGTCTAAGCCACCATCCACGTGTCTAAAACAGCAGGTGGACATCTAAAAATAAATTATGACGCAGCGATATAAATAGTTGATAAGTATTGCCCGTTAGTAAAAATGGATGTACATTCTTGATAAATATAAGTAAAAGTGAGATTGTTATAGTTTTATTATGACGGTATTTGTTATCTTTAAAATGACGTTACTTATTATCTTTATAGGTATTTTTATTCGTCGAATACCGTTCACCGTACTCAATGTATTGTTTCCAGATGACACGACGACGCTTATCCTATACTGCATCGGTAAAATGGGTATTTCGTCGTCTTACGTCGTCCTTCCATTGATGGCCTCGGAGCTGTACCCGACCGTTGTGCGGGGCCTGGGAATGAGCACTAGTTCCGTTGCCGGAATGTTAGGTCCAGTCATCATCCCCGTTGTAAACTACATGGTAAACTATTTATATATCTTCGTCATAGTTAGTGACTTCAATATTTATTGACATGGACCAAATTAATTTGGAAATTTTAATTGCCTCGTAATTGCATCTCACGACTTTCCTCAACTCCGCGTATATCTAACGATTTTTATCTGATTCTATCTGAGTTTCACTCAGTCTACATGAACTTGGAAGCTGTTATGTCATCGTTCAAAGTATAAGCAGTTAGTTCTTGATGTTTCGGAATTTATTGGGGTGCTTCTATTTATCACACCGTTATTGAGGGATTACAGCGGGATCACATCGTTATTGAGGGATTACAGGGGGATCACATCGTTATTGAGGGATTACTATATTAACATTTGATAACGAGTATATATGGAATTATAAGGGAGAATAGTTACTGCAAGGAAACAGTTGTTTGAATTTCGAATTTAGTGTTGGTACGTCTGTTAATAAACCATAAATGTTTAGGTAAATTATTGGACTACCAAAACGTTAATTTTATACGAGCATGCTATGTAAAGAGAAAGCTATGATAAAATTGATTTATGTTGAAATTGTTCGTAATTTGTTGTGCAAACTTCGTCATTTTTCTACAGAAGAAAATTCTACAACGCTGCCATATATTTTGAAACCATTCGTTCAAAAAACGTTATTCAAAATCGTTATAGCCGTTTTTGAGAAAAAAAGCTTTGGGGGTGTTGCTTATTAAGATAACTGCTCGGATCCTCCGATCCAGAATTGCCTTCATTTTATCGATTAAAAAACCTGCTCCTTAAGAATCTTAGCTGTGAGAAGTTCCCTCTCATCCACAACTCTGGCACGTTAGCTCACATGAGTGTTTCAAAACGGGAACGACACGTTCTCGACATTTGTCACAAATCTCGATGTTATTGTTTCAGTTATCGTATCGGCATGATGTTGTGTTTCTCAGTCATTTTTACTCATCCTCATGGAAGTTGCGCTTATATATTAATTTTTTTGTGCCGGTAATTAGTCTTCAAACTGCTGTGTATGCGTTGGGAGTGCTTTTCACTGTACTAATTCATCAGTCAATGCAACTGGATCTGGTTGCTAACAGTAAAGTCAAACTAGGCCATCAACTGCATTCCTATCGTGTAACAGGAATTTTCAATAGCTATCTACAGCCTGAATGTCAATTTGAGCTGATTTGATTCAACCGTTCTTTCTCAATCGCAACAAGTGTCTCGAACGGCTATATAAAAACAGATTTTCATATTTTTGGCATGTTGTAGAATTACCTGAACGATTTGTAGTGCACGCAAGACAACGTGAGTTTATGGATACATCCAAATCATCGTCGTTCGGTGGTCCACTGTTTTCATTTTCCTCAACTCTACGTAGCGACAAGGAAAAGAATATTGAATTTCCTCTAGATCTTCTGAGTCATAGTCAACATTTGGGAAAACGGTTTGTGTGTCTGAGAACACGATTGAAAAAAAGAACGGTCACCTAGGTTACATTTTTTTTGTGTAGACAATTTCAAATGACACAATTGTGCTATGAAATTGTCATTTATGGCAAAATGACTAAAGCAGATAATCGAAGCAAAAGATAATTAGATTTTAGTGCAGTTTTTTTTCATTGTAAAACCCACTCAAATGATACTAGCGTTCTCAAAAAAATCAGGGAGGTAGTGAAATAACATATGCCTATAAGGGGTGAGTTAAATAACTCTCATGAAATACTTTTAAGCAATCCCAGAAATTTCGAAGTTCGAACCACCACAGTAATTTCAGTAATTACCATTTCTCGCAGTTTTTAAACAATAATTCCAAGAAAGTATGTCAATACAACAATAAATTACGAAACATTATGAGTTATTAGTTTCTAGATGAAACGAACTTTGTTCGACACAAGCCAAATTAGATGGGTTTTTGACCTCAGAACGTCTGCACTTAACGGTACTCACTGGCCATAAGGAAGTCGTTGTTTCCCTGACCACCTTCGTTCTCAAGCCCTTTTGTTTCCTTTGGAAAGTGCACCTCCTCAGTTATTTCAAAGTGACAACGGATTTCCCCTGTCCAGCACTTTCCCTTTTATCTTTTCCCACCTCTTAATTTTAGATTCCTATCCACAACAGACTGCTTCTCTCAAACTGATTCACCCCCGAATTCTCGCGAAAGTTGGTCGTCTCCAGTTCTCTCAACACACAGTCATCTAACAGCTCTCGTGATGCTGTCGGCTCCCAATTCTCCCAACAGACACTAGTTTCACCTCTCATCGACATCTAATTCGGATTTCCCCTCCCTTCCCTCGACAACCAGTTTCACGCCTTCAGAGCCCCCCTTGTTCGCATTTACATACTCTAATCGAATCCTGTTCTAGTAACCTTTTCTTTGTACATCTAAGTCTTCAAATCTTGTGATATACCAACTCATCAATTACAAGTTCGTGCTCAACTAAAACCCGTCTCCGAGATTCATTCAAGTCTGATCAAACAAACTTGCTGTTTTATCTGGTACATATGAGCTGAGTGAAAAATATATTGAATTAGTGGCTAAATCCATGAAAATCACTTAATGATTATGATAAGGAATATTGTGTGATGCGTAGTTTCGGACTCGGAAGGTTTGCAGAAAACTAATAAAATTCACATGTAACTTGTAGAAATTAATTTAACATCGGTGGGTTTCATTGTGTAATCCCCATTGCCCGTTAGTAGAATCAAAATATAAACCTTTTCGATGTTTATCGCCGTTGGTAGAGCCAATAAAACCGAAGATGCGGTAAGTCGCAAATGTTTCTGAACGATGAACCCCATCCTCGAAAAGTTTCGAAGGGGATTATGCGTTATTGCCCCCAACATCCAATCAATTCCTATTCCAACCTTAACGACTGCTGGCGTTAATGCGGTTATAATTTCTAGTTTGGTCGCGTCGTTCGCGGTTTTCAAGCCGTTAAATCCTCCTGGTCCTCCAGCAGGATGTTGGTGAGGGGGGGGGGAGAGTGAAGGAAATTTCACTGGAAATTCGGAAGTGCGTACGAATGGTTTAGTTCGGGGTGGGGTCGAAAATTCGGTTCAACGCCAGATACCGGTAATTTTATTTGGGGTGGTTAATCGGAAATGAGATTATTGGCAATTGGATGGGTGTCTAGAGGGGTGGGGATTAAGGGGTTAAGCATTAGAGGCCTCGTTGTGATAGTCGACGACCATTTTCCATTTACTGTGGCATAAGGTTGAATTAATAGTTTCACTTCCATAACACGAGCTTAAATATTAACTGAACTACTGACAATAAAGAACGCAAGAATCGTACCATAAACCGATCATCCTAGGGGGGAATGTTCTTTCAAAATAGTACGTACCGACCAAACACCACGAAAAAAGCAACACAAATGACAATGTAGAGCTCCTCCGAAACCATTCGATTCGGCATTGAAAAATGGTAGTGAACGATATAAAACACGACTAAAAAGGAACAACAACAACAAGTCGAACTGATGGGAGGTAGGGTCAAGCGTAGAGCACAGGCCAAGGAGAAACGAAAGCCATATTACCCCACGATTTCCTTCCAGTTGTAGAATTTGCCTCACTGCACCTTGAGATTTCACTGTTTTCCATTTAAAAGCTTTTCTACATTTCTGAGACCTGTGGCATTGAAAAATGCCAGGAAACGGTTTCAAACATAAGGTGATTGCAATATAACTACCAAAATTTTGTTTGTAACTAATTTTTCAAACAATGTTTTGCCCGGAACAACAACGGGTCTCGACTGATCGGGTTGCCGAGTGGACTAGCACAGCTGGATGCAAAATATATTTTTGGGCAAAAGAAGGTGGTGGACGGACGTTTGAAATCTCGATGCATTGAAACGTAACGTGTCCAACTTTAAAGGGGGGGAAAAAGTGTAAAAAAATGTTCCTGACCGAAAACACAGGCGTATACAATGAATAACAAACCAGAATCGGCCAGTGCATGGCATTTTACGAATGAGCGGGAAGTAGGTGAGAGCAAATTGAACAAGAATCAGTTAGAAAGTACTACAAACGAGGAAATGGGAGCGATGGAACCGTGGGCAGTGACGTAGTGGACAGAGACACCCAAATTTCGCCAGCTAGTTAAATATACGTGGCAAAAGAAAAGGTCTCCGGGAGAAATACTGAAGCCCTATCAAAAGTATGCGTGCTTTTGTACATTCGACTAGCTAGCTAACGAATAACGCAAGTTGAGTGTTCCAAAAAAATGAGGAACTAATGATCCTACATGAAAAGGCGTGCAGTGCGTCAGCTGATATACGAACCTTCCATCATTATTCCTTCTAACACAAACCAGGTGATCTGGTGGGCGTCGAAATCGCTACCGAAACTTGTGTAACGTGCTCTACATTCTAAGGTAAGATGGAGAGTTTCAATTCGTTCGTATCAAGTTCGAGTTTCTAAGTAAAACGACTTCCATTTTGTAACCATTGAAGTAAAGAAGAATCTAGGAGAATATCGTTTGTCTTTGGGAACGGCTCCGTCGTGCGTGCAATGTCTTTTAAACCCAAAAAAATTCGAGATATATTCCAATAGAAAACCCATCACTTCCTGGTTGGTAGCTAAAAGGAGGCAGCAAAACCCCGGGGGAAATCGGCTTACCCGTTCGTATTTTTACGGAACGAAGCTGCAATTGAATTAAACCATTTATCTTCTGTAGAGCACGCGAGGATTTTCCTGTAGGAAACTCGAGATTTTACACTCAATACATCCTCCAAATTTAACTACAACAAACCTTTCGTCGTAAAATTGATCGGGAATAATTCTAGAAAAGACTTTGTAATTAATCAGGATCCAATCTGAGCGATAGAGCGAAATGAATTGCTTCAAATTGATTAACGTTCGCTTTCACAACTTTGGTCCAAAGGCTCAACCAATTAAGTGATTTCATGTTGACAAGGATGGGTCAAAGAGCTACTGTTGATTAAATTACAATAAAGCGCTGTCTCAATCAATTAGCGGACCTCTGATAAAATCGCTTATACGAAACGTAAAAACTGAGCAGACTTGATGAAAAATTCTTCGACGTGGATTAAAAAAATTAATACTGCAGATGGGTAAAATCAGCATATAGCTATTACTCCCTGGGCCAGTGAGTTCAATTCGAAGCTCACTTCAGCTGGGTAGTACGAAATTCAAACGAAAAATATCAGGTGCACCACACAACTTTCCTTACCTTTACATAAAACCAATGGTTTTCATGGCTTTTGCTACTAATTCAATTTATTTTTCACGCAGTGTATTTGTACTTGGTAAACCACCCCGTGACTACGACAGAAAGCAGTGGCGTTTACAGTTCCGGAATTTATTGTGCTAATCGTCTCGACCAGTATTGTGCAATCGGTACACAGAGAATCGGTGGGGCTATGGACACGATTTTGTTGAGAAGGATAATAATCACTTAAACAGAATTATTCCAGAATTTTTCTGAAGATTTTAACGCACATTTTAGCGGACTTTATAAAGGAAATATCAGGTGCGCTGCATCGCACAACGTTCCTTAGCTCTACATAAAGCCATTTGATTGTCATGGTCTTTGCTACGTTAGAATGTATTGTGACGCTAGGTCCAGGGATTGCAAAAATGAGAACTAAAGCCAAATGGATTTGGAAATCCATCCTCCGTGATTCGTGGGAGCTCGCAATCGTGTCTTGCATTTTTAGTTTCATGTTCTTACGGTATCATCATGGTCACAAGGCTTAGCAGATGTGATTGTTACAAGCGGTATCCTCTCAATAGCTACGTTTAGCAACAAGCTTTCTAGGACAGACACGTAATCTTCTACGAAGCTTGTAATATGACCTTTTTTTGTCATTTTAGACGCATGTAAAAAAACTGCCTGATGCGACACACAACTACCACAACTTTTCTCAGCCACACGCCAATCTCTTTTTCATTCAGTCCTTTTCAACTTGTTAAAACCTTTACTTGATACTTTATGTGGAACGTAATAACCCTTGAAGTTCCGGAATCTGTCGAACTGCTCCTTCTCGTGCAGCAACCATTATTGAGCAATCAGTGCATAGTCGATTCACGAGACTGTCAACACGATTTTTCTGAGAAGGTTCATTATCCAATTCTTTTAGCTACCTTTGGCGTTCCCCAGGCTAATAAATATCATATCTGAGCCAATTTGGTTCATACATTTTCTTTCAATCAATAAATGTAAAAACAATATTTCGACGGGAAATTGTGACCTGGTAAAAAAAACAATTATTTTGATGATCAGCCTGCACTTGCTTGTGGTAAATAGTTGATTTTGGGTCGGTCAATGGATGTCATGATGCCAATTCCAATCTATGGTGGGGTGAGTGTGAAGTCAAAACTTACTGTTATCACGAGCAGTCTAATTCTGCATACCTCTTGAACTGTACAATGTCTACAGCGTTATGAGATTGGTATCATATTCTAATTGAAGCTGTAGAAACATTAGAAGTTGAGGTGGGGAAGTTAGTATTAAGCACTTGGGGAGTGGCAAAAGGGGTTGTGGCAAATCATGACAAGTCGGACACATTTTCTCGTCCCTGAATGCCCCAAACTACTATCGTGTAGCTACTTGACTCAACAAAATATGTTCTTTGCCCTACCGACGTTTCTTCCGCTTTCTCGGTTTCCAATGCTTCCATTGTACTACGAGTTTCACGGGTATGCAATCAGATGAATTTTCCACAATGTTTACTCAATTGTAAAACTAAAGATAACGACTTTATTGGCCGCCAGCCATCTCCGGGGTTTTTTTTCGCAGGCCGCACTATCTCTCATTGTCGAAGAAACGTTTCACGCTTCTACGCCTCGAGCTTGGAAAACCTTCACGTTCTCCGTTCAAAGGCGATAAGAACGTTTCCTTCAGCCGCAAGGCGGTCTCTTGGGGTTCATTCAAACTTTAGATAATAAATGGTCTGGCGGTTAATTGCGAGGATTTCTCTTCAATCTTGAGTCGGAAGAAACCCTCTGCTGGTTCACCGCCGGAGCCGCATGTTTACCTTCTATTGCTTTTCAACCAGCATACCTCCGGCAAAGGGCTCCCGCCCGGTTAAGAAGGGCGTTTAATTCCTGCAGGAGAAACGATTCAGCCCATCCAGGTGCTGTGGATTCCTAGTGGGTTTTACGACTACAACTCGGAATTTAATTACAATGGAGCGTCGTGCATTCTAGGCCGACGTTGAGGTAATGCGCGGATAAATATGCATAAGTCGTTCGGGATTGCGCTTTTACTATTTTCCAGTCCCGTTGAGTTTGCACTTAAAAATATCTAGTAGAATGAATCTCACGTCTTTCCTCAGCCCCTATAAATTCGACGACATACCGTAAACACACCCGCACCGTGCAGGCAAATGCATACACAAACAAAATGAACTGGCACTCTTAACTGGCACCACTATAGTTTCGGCTGCTTTCGAAAAAGTGTAAAAACTGACTTTAGAAGTAGAAAATTTTCTGGCGTGTTTTCCAACATATCTGCGTTCAATGAATGGCTATTAACAAAAACAACAAAATGTGAGTATGCGTTGCAGGAAGACAAGTGTCATTGAGTGAGGTATTTAGGTTGGTTATAACCCCTTCCTACGGACTCTCAACGCACATCAATGTCGAACGATATAGATCAAGATGCCCAGGGAGTATGAGGAAAACCGTATCCAGGAAAGTACGAACGACCCTCATTGTGCTTCATAAAGCTTTAACTTCAGAGATAAGCGAACTTTGACAGAAACTTATAGAGAGAAAACGAGTATCTTCTACTAGTTCTACCGATTAGATAACTTGAAACGTATATTCTACTCGTAAATCATTCATCATCGCTCGTTTTTTATTCAATTTCATCTCCCACCTCCTTTCTTGTCGATCCAAATGTTTTCTCACAACTTCATTTTTGCATCTTCAAAAAATTTCGAACGTGATGTGAGACGATAATGTAAGCTAATGTGTAGGTAACTACTCCTATTCCGCAAAATGTTAAATACGATTTGACAAAGATCAACTCTAATAAATGGAACTTACAAATAGCAGTGAACTCCATCAATGGGAGAAAGGAAGTGGCTTCATTACCAAGTAGATTTATGTGTATCTACATTTTGTGAACTTCTCAGCTCAATTTAATAAGGGAATATATCTCGGAGACTGAATTTACATGTCGTTCCCGTTCTCTCGCCGCCTGAGCCCATTCTCTCCCTCTCTTTCTTCATTCTTTTCCCATCTCACCGATCGCTCAAGTTAATGAGTCTTGATGCTCTGATGGAACCCCCCGAAACGACTGCGGTACTTCCTCAAGTGGGAATAACGGAACAACCGGCATTTCCTCGAGTGGAAAACTAAGTAGATTAAGGATTCAAGCCAAGTCATGATAGACTTTGCCCACTTTCCCATCTCATTATTCGTCTTCGTGAGGGTCGAGCAAGTAAATTGTTGGGAGAGCAACTTTTTCGTTAGTGTCAACTCATAATGAGCTTTGTTCGAAATGCTGCTTGAACTTCGGAAAACTAGCTATTAGAAATGCAGCATCGTAATAATGACTCGGTTAGAACGAATTTGTTAACTAACAACCCCGCCGACAGGAGACGGGGGAAGTCTCAGACATAACAACCATCGAACCCAGGTAAGCGGTGTCTGTATTGTCTACAGCGCTGATAGAAGACTATACGCACTGTTGGAGGCCAAAACATTGTTGCGGATAATTCAAGATGATTCGGTGCCGCCAATTCTCTAGATTTGTCATGACAATAGTTTTGCAAAATTTGTTTTGATTTGTTTAATTCTCCCCGACTAAAATCTGAAGGCTTTTTACTATCCTTAGTCCTACGGACTTGGAAAAAAGAATATCAACAGAAAAAAAGTGAGTTTTCTCCATAATCAAATTCTCATTTATGGGAAAATGACGATGGAGTAAGAATGATTAAAATACGATCCCCGTAAATACGATCATTCTTAGAAAAAGTGTGATGACAACGACAGAGTCATCACAATCTTGTCTCATAATGTCGTATTCATGGCTGCCTAAAAATTGGAGGTGAGTTGAAACGTCCCTTACACAGGAGAAGAACCGAAAAAACCTAAGTTCATTAAGGCAATTGACTGCCACTCGTCACGGTCACGAGATGAGTTGGGGAGGCTGCATTTTCCCTGCAGAGGAAAATCGGAGAATGGAGCACTTAATGATATGAGCCCCAAGGCAGAATAAAGAGGAAAAGAGTGGCGCCGCGTTTTATTATTAAGACGAAGAATAGCTTTGATACCCAGGTTCCCAACTCTCTTTAGATTCGCTTCTTTTTACTCCTCTTTTTTTTTTTGCTTCACCTTCCAACAAGAAAACGTCAAGCGTGAAAGCGGCAAAATAGGCATATCCTCGTCCTCAGCCTTCTCGATCTTCTGTCGAGCTTTTGCATAACGTAGTAGCATCCGTCAATTTGAAAAGGAAGTGAAGTAGATCAGAGGGGTGAGGAACGAGAAGGTATGGTTACGAAAAAGGGTGAAAGCTGAAGCCTTGTTTGGCGCTAAACCTCCCCACCAAAGGTTCGTTGGGCTGAAAACAGGCTTTGAAGGCTCCATTTTGTTCGAATGAAAAGACTTTGCCGGGCTCCTGACCAGTTCGAAAGGAGCGAATCCCAATTGAGAACTACTCAATTGCACGTATCGCAGCCTGCGGTGTAGGTAAAATCTCTTTTCTTATTTGACTGTCAAATTAATTCAAGTATGATGGCAACTGCCAGAAGGCTCGGGTCTATTTGTTACGAGGGTTTCAGAGATGTTGAAGAGCCGCTCAGTCAGGTAACAATTGCGATGACCTCAAGCTCTGATCCTATGCCCGAGTTTCCTCGGAATACGCATCTCTTCCTCGTCTTTGAAAACTGGACTACCATCTCTGGGGTACCTATGATGGGAGTCAAGTGATATAATGTTATTGGCTGAAAACGTTTTTTGAAAACTTCACCGTTCAAAGACTTCGAATGGAGGTGCCAGAAAATCGTGGAGTTGAGCCAGACTACACCTAGTCGGCAGCATTGACCATGTCCTGGCAGTGTATGATGTACGAAAGGATGGTATGCGTCTGGTGGGTGTGTCCGCAGGCGTTTTTCGAGGTACTGCCTGTTGCTCGGACTTATCAGTCTTTATCTCCGCCTTTTTCGATCTTTCTATCCCTAGAGCTGGCCAGTTGTTTGTTTAATTTCCGCTACCCAAAGGGTAAGGAACTCAACGAAAAACGAAGGTTATTCACCATTTTCTCCAAAACAGCCTGAAGGATTGGGATTAAACTTTGAAATTAGCTTCTACTAGTCAGTGCCTAACTTATTTTCTGCACAAGTATCTCTGTGGAAGTTCGGGGAACGGAGATTTAGGTCAATGAAGCAAAAGCAATTTTTGTTTTTTGGCAAAAAGGCTTCTGCAATGTCCACCAAACTCACAGGATGCCTCCAAATAGTTAATACCTATATATTATTCTCCATAATATTCATCTGACCAAAATAACAAACAAAACGTTTCAAAATTTGTTCGAAAAATGCATAACAAGATTTGATCATCCTGATGAAGTGTCTCCATAAACCTGTACTCACATTTTGTACTCTACTACTGTTCCTATGACTGTTCATTAAACGGTGATATAATTTTCACAGTTTTTTCTCATAGTTTGAGAATAGCCGCTTCACACAGTAAATAAGCATGCAATAATAAAAAGTACGTTAAGAGCTGCCGGTTGTTACATAGAAGGTTGTTTAAAGTCCATTTAAGTTGAAGATTTAATAAATAGTTTAAATAATAGATATTTCATTCGTATATTTAAACTTTATTATAGTTAATAATTTAATTAATTTTTTCAGTCGTTGGATTTCTTGTTAAACTGTTATTGTAGTTCTTGATACTCACAGTAAACAGTGGTCAGTCGTTTTAGCTTTTTCGTAGATATATTTTTTGTAGTTGTAATTTTGGTGCTCAGTTATGTAAGTACTGAACAGGATTGTTTCGGCACTGCATGGTGCATGGATTCAGAGCATACAGAAAGGTGAAAGCTGTGATGACGTTGGAGTTTTTCGGCCGGTGACAATTCCCTCTTTAGATCCTGCTTTAGTAGGAAGGGAAATTACTCAATCGGCTGAAAAATTCGACAGAGGTGGCAAAGGTACATTGAGTTCAAAAAGTAGAAGGGGAGAGAGCGACGGTTTCAAAGAGCTTTACGAATCAGAAGAGAAGCCTGATTCAGAACTGCGGAAGATCAATGGATCAGCAGAGGACCAGATCCCATTGGCAGGGCAACTCGATTAGCAGGCTACGATAGCAATCCCATGCGGAAGTACATCGCAAAGAATATGAGGGACCAATTTTTGTTCGCTGAAAAGAGAGTAGTCGTGTGTGCTATAATTAGGACGATAGAGAATGGCCTGTAAAGCTGGGCGACTGGAAAAACTATTCTTCGGCTACAGAGAGATTCCCGGTATGAAATCGCCGTACTGTAGAAATGCATATTGTACTTGCTAAATGATCGTGTGGCAAAATTGAAGGGAAGAATATCAGTATTCGCAAAGATGCCCTGGATAAAATGCTGTACATCAGTTAATGGGTCTTCACGAATGACACAGGGGATCGAATGAGCTTACCTCAGCCCCATGCCAACCTACAAACGCGCGTAATTATTTCCATTCCTCTAACGTGGAGAAATTAACACTGTGACTACAATCAGACCAGTGCAGTAACCAAACCATTAGGCAGGAAATTGACAGTACTGGCCTCCAGAGGTGTCTACCTCTTCAGGGTACGACACAGCAACATTCTCTTCCCATGTCGCAGCTTACACGAATATACGTTTTGTTGCAAAGTTTGCTAGCATCCCACTATGAATCCATGTATGCGCATTCTGCTAAAAAAAAATATTTAGTATGGTTCAATCCCCTACCTGCACTAAGTCGAAGTAGTGGTTCGGAGCGTCACCATAAATTTCATGATAGAGAACCTCTAAGCCTGTTTCTTGTCATCTTATGCGCCCTGAGGCATCGACTTGACCTCATTATAATGATTAGGGGGCAATAAGCGTGACAAGTCAGTGGCGCATCGTCGAAATTAGTTGACTGCGGTTGACAGTGAGCCTTTCAGAAAGTTTTGGTGGCGTAATTTTCCAACAGAGCTCGACAGGCAAAGAAGTGATAGCATGACCAAGCTCTACATTTTTGAACTCATTGGTCGGTTGTTAGTTCAGTAAGAAAATAGTCGACCGGTGGGCAATCCCGTTGGGATGAAATATAATGTATACAAGAGAATTAGCATTCAGAATATTATTATTGGATTCAACGTATTTAGCTTGTGGAAAAATGACGATAGAAGCACTACAAATTATCAAAAATTTCGAGAGAAATCAATTTAGTGTTTTATTTTAGGTTTTTCTTTATCGACGATTCCAGCGTTCTAAAGTTTGGGAACCCTCAAGATTCCAACTGTTGAATTGTCTTGTCTTCGGATAATCTCTTTGTCTGACTCATCTTGTCAGTCGTAATAACTATTTATGCAACAGTCTGGAGGAAACTAGGGGTAAGCCAATAAATTTTGGGAACGTTGAGTCACTTCCTACCAAGTTCACGTAAATTGAATGAAAACCAAATTTGATGAGGTGGCGATAAAAATCATCGAGTGCACTAACGACTGAGGGAAGAGAGAAACTATTCCCCGCCAATCCAGCCGCAGCCTCACATTCTCCGTTCTCCTAATTTCGACAGTAATTATAAAATTTCATTAACAAACCAAACGTTTGCGTTAATGGAAACTGTTCTTTGGCGGTTTTCCGTCCGAATAAACCAACCGGCCCCGTTTTCAGACGCAACCCAAGTCATAAATTATGTTTCAGGGAGAAGATCACCTAACCATTCCGTTGATGATAATGGGCGCCCTGTTAGTAGCCGGAGGCGGGTGCAGCCTCCTTTTACCGGAGACCCTTCACCAAAACCTTCCTCAAACTCTGGAAGACGGGGAGAACTTCGGTAAAAGCGGCTCGTGCTGCTTCCCTTGGAGGTGAGGAACCTTTGAATAATCCGTTAGCTCTAATCCGTCAGATAATTGTTTATACAATGATTTACGCAATGACGTACATTAGCGCATTCATCATGAATTAGCTTAATAACGACTGTACTAGAATCATAACTGCTACATTCAGTTCTCGTTTAACTCATGTATCCACTGCCCATCGACAAATTTCATACATCTAAATGTCAACGTTATTAGGTCTTTTCATTATAATGATAATACAATATCTGATACAATGATGCTATTGTACTCTTCTGAGAAAAATTGATAACAATAAAAAATTATTTATTTCAGGGTTGGTGATGTTAACACGAACATGTCGAACGTGCCTGAATCACCAATTAAAAGGTAAGCCGCTTCTCGTTTCCTTCGTTGCTTTTGCTTACTTTTCTCAACGTTGGCCAGATCCGATCCAACATTCAGTGGAGCTGCAGAATCATTAATAATTTTGTCGTTTTCTTCAGTTACTTATAGTGTCCGCTTATCAATAAATACGTAAGTAGTATCAGCTAGATGAATTCCGAAATTTTAGACACTTCCAGATTCTTTGTCCAGAAATCGCTGAATCTACGTGTGCTGCAGCCGTACTGCAACAACCACAAAAAGGTTTGCGGAACTCGACCAGAAGACAATAATCGCCATATCCAGCGATTTTCTCAAGGTATCAGCTTTGGAAATTTGCGCTCCAAACCCCTGAGACCTTCATATATCGCAACAACGATTGCAGTTCTTCACCAAGAGGGAGCGTCAGGCATTTACAGCCAGATCATGAACAAGAGACCAATCGTCTCTTTGCGTTACCTACAAAGCCTCAATGTTGGCGCTTCCCAGTAGCGGTGGATCACAGTGTAGGCCACAGTATCCACGCAGATCAAACTATCGTTTTTCGCGTCAGTAGTTGACCATCTCGCTAACTTTTTCCATACCTCTCAGTATTTAAAAAAATATTTTCTGGCGCAGTTTCATTGACAAATCAGCTTCGCCTGCGTCCCTCTTGCCGTCGCCACTCACGCATATCTTCTGCCATTACAGTCGAACTAATTAATTACTAATAATTTCAAGTATTTTATTTGGAAGCGTAAGTGAATTTATTATTTTAATTTTGTCTTTCACGTTTTCAGTCGCTAGGAGGTGCTTTTCGTTTGCATATTCATACAACTATATTTAATAGCTACTAAATTATTTATATAGCATATTTATATCTCACACGACTCTAGTATTCTTCGTATTTTCACTCTTGGAGGCTAAAATTACTACCCGCAGTCGTATCGGCAGCGAATTCATTTTGCTAAGGTCTGACGTCAAACCCATGGGTCTGAGGAAAGCTGTAAGGTGCGTGTCATTTCATTTCTTTTCGATGGATAGCCAGTGGTATGTTTTTGAAGACCGAATATACAGTATAGCTTATCCTAAAATAATCCTCGATAGATTTACTTAGAGAAACGCCATCTTTCGGAATGGTTAAAGGAAACTTCATACGGTTAGCAGTACTTGCCTTACAATTGGCACGTAATCACTTGCAGGCGTGCGCATTTTTTTAACGATTTAATTAAACAGTTTCGTTAGGGCGGTTCTATATAAGGTGAGGGTCTGTTGGATGTCGCCAAGAAATATTCAGAATACGAAACTATTGTTGACTCAAAGGACTTGGGTCCGAAATTTGATTCTCTCGACGTGAAAACGGTACTTTCAATACTGTCGACGTGCCGAGAAATGTGAAGGAACAAAATCTGCATGAATGGTTCACTGGAATTGCACCGAGTATACTCTTATTAATTAAACAGGGTTCGCATTGTTGCGTACTTTCCCCCACTGGCTGAGACGAGTTCCTGTCAGCGTTTCGATTGTTCGTCAGACCTTAAGAAATTTTCTCATCATCCCAAAACCATCACATGCTGTTTTCGTGGTTTCAAATTTCTCGGATAAAAGTCTTAGGGAAGAAAGTTAGGAATTCTCATTTTGTTGGGGAACGAAAGTTAATGACTCCCCCCGAGGGATAACTCTTCATTATTCTTTAAAGCTGGTCTCGATACCACTTTTTCTCTTCTTTCACTTTTACTTTCCGATCAGAATATTTAAAAAGTTTTTCGTTATTCTTTTCTGGAAATACGCCTACCTTATTATTGGTATTCCTTCGTTAGTCTTAAGCGCTTTGTTCCCAGATTGTTGCTTTCTCGAACTCCCTGTAAAATCGTGAATTTCACATTATCGTGTTCCATTGGGTTCTACATCGATGGTGCGTTGTAAGCATGAAAGCATCATTAACGATATCAAATAGTTACCTGTCAGCACCCTGCCGAACAACGAAAAGGGGAAAACGAACCACCAACAGCTTTTTGTTGTTCGACGAAACCGTTAATATATACGACATCTCAGTCTAAAGATCCCACAATATTTTCAGGGTTTGCTATGGGAAATGAATTACGTACTGTTTAGATTGCTTGTGCTATTTGACTCGCTTATAATTTTAAAGCTTTCTGACATTTAAAGCCTGCTCAGCAACATCCTTATGAATCTGATGAAAAACACGAGGGCTCATGGGCTACTACTAGGCGGGTGTTTATGAGCGTGGCTCACTCCACCCTGTATGGGGAAAAGGTATGAGCCGACACGCTGAGCATTGCTAAGATGTAGCCTTTGGATTGCGTGGTCGAACTGCGCTTATTCTCAAAAGGCAGTTCGGTTGTTTTAGCAGGTGCAACCTAGGACTTCAGGACATCACATATGTGATGAATGGTAATTACATGCGCCAGTCATTCTGGCTACTGAGATCCATCAGGCTTAATGTCCAACTAATCTCAAACTGTGGTTTTTCGGTTTGTAGAAATTTGGAATGTGAAGCAAGTTTCACATTTATCACGGGATTAACGTTTTTTAGACTGACAATGTCGACGTCGGTTCACTCTAACATATCGCACAGATACCTGATCGAGGACTGTGAGCACACGTCTCATCCAAAATGCCCTTATCGGTAGGCTTAATATATTCCCCTGAGAGGGCTTCACTGCTAATTAATGTCACCCGGAAAACGAACGTCGAATCGTCCACGCCAAACTAAATTACTAAGCGTGACACAGAAAACTCGAAACACTTCATGTTCACAAGGCTCTGAAGCCTAAACAGGGTAGACACTTTTTATTAGGGATGGGTTGGTATCAAATTGATTATCGACACATATTGATGTCAGAAAAACCTCGACCACAAAGTCTATTCAAATTTTGTTGCAAGCTTTATCTTGTCCTACCCAGCCGTGTTTCGTGCATCGCCTCCAAATGACCCTTCAAATTACCAGAGTTCCCACACAATTGGCATTCTATTGTTTCATCACCCACTTTACTCAACCACTTTCACTACACAGGTTTAGGAGGCATAATTTATTAGCCACTGATAGTCACTGTTTTGTATTATCATTCGCTGCATCCCGCACATAAAAAACTAAAATAAAAAATGAGACAAAACTGGAACAACTTCAAATTAATTGGTTGCTAAGTCTTACCGAATCACATGCATTTGTAGGCAAAAACTTATCGATCACTGCGTGAAAAAGGTGTAGTGATTCGCTGCTAGAAAAGAAAAACGCTGCAAACTATTACACAACGGTTTATTATTGTCTTGCACCGCATGGTTATAGTTATCCATCTGGACGCAGTCCTACACCTGTGACACTCATCACCATTCGATCCAGCATAAAGAACTACATTGGAAGCTACACCAAACACGATGTAATTACAATAAAACTGCCGAAATTTCGTTTTCGGTTAATCATGTTGAATGTCCATTTTGTTTTTTCGCTGTAGTCACGTCATGTTCCGTACCGTTAACTGGTATTTTTCGATGCTGGATCGAATGATGTCGGGTCTCGGAGGTGTGAGACTGCACCAAGCTATGCAAGAGAATAACAAACAGTTGTGTTATCATTTGCAGCATTTTTATTTTCACTAGCTGGTGTTTTGTCGTCATACAACTCTTCAAACTATTTCGTATGTCTGAAATTTGGCGTTAAGCTCCCTCCCTCTCTACAGCACTACTTCTTAGTTGCGCAAGATACGACTTCAACATATTCCGTATTTATTTGCAAAAGAAGGGGTTCCTAGGGGTTCTCCTTCTAATTCGAGAACAATCGTTAATTGTATTTAACGCAATGTCCCGTACGTATTTCTGCTGATATATCAATGTTTTTGGCTACTCAAAGTAATTTTGGACGTTCTATATTGGTTGTGACGGGTCCGACAGCATCTCGCTCTAATTCGATATGACGCGTGTCTCGCTTAGAAGCGTTTATTGTTCCTTCAACGTCACATCTCAGCCAAAACGGGAAAATCGATCATGTCATGTCACATTCCAAACACACGAACTTAGTGGTAAATCGAGATGTTACTTGGAAGCTCAACACGTGCTAGCGACCCCGTTATGAAGTGGGTCATTGTACCTATTTTGAAACCTCGAATTTTCGAAAACACACACATCAAATTATAACTTCGGGATTTGGTGACAGTAACGTACGTGTTTACTTTCCTTAGCCCTAGTTGGAAAGTTGGAAGCAGTTGGAGGGTGTACTGAAACTCACGAATACATGCCGGTTCCAGGTCATCTGAGAACTTCTCATAACCATATTTTAGTGACGAAAAAAGAAAAGCATAACTATACCAGACGCTTCAACCGTTTTCATCTTAATGTTGACTACACATACGCGTCGGAAGCAGGATATTTGTGGCCTCAAATCATAATGAAACGAAGTGTTCCTAGTCACTTGAAGTTCTCATTTTAGTCTTCCAGCACCGTTACTTGTATGCTAATACCAATTTTCCTTTTCGTTTCTCTTATTTTCCTTGCTACCTCTCTCGGCCATGCCAGAGCATGGAGTACACTCCGTACTCAACAGCTTTTGGTTTCAAATTGGACCAACATCCACAGAATTTCACGTTGCTAACGATCGGTCAAGATCCAAAACAACCATCATTCGTAGATTCGTTCGTTTCAAACGGTTTTCCCATTTTTCTAAAGTTCCCACTCTTTTCCAGCCTTCTCCACGTCACATTGAAAGATACACCGGCTTCGACGCCAGTTGCGACTGACGTGACATCATCGACAGACGTCGCTTCTGACAGTATTCTTCCTGAACAAACCTTCAGGATCACGGTCGTGTGATTTTGTGATACTGAATATTACTACCGATGAAACAGGTATGTCTGCACTCATTCTTTGGACTAACGTTAATTGTTGATTTCAAAATAAATGAGGAATGACGCGTGTAGCTTTAATTTCTATCGGTCTGACGAATATTTGTTTTAGCAAATATTAAAATCAGCGGAAATCCTCATCAAACAGCGCTCATTAGTACACCTGGAAAACCTTCTAAAATGGGCCCATCACCATCACTTTCGGCAATAAGTTATTCTTCACCAGTACATTTGGGTTTTGGGCTTAGTATGTAGCTCAGTTGGCCATGCGTGGAATGCTCCTAGAAGTCTGCAACTGCCGCGTACCGTTCTCTTCGTCTTGGTGGTACTTAGAGGACTACCATGAGCTCTACACCATACTATACATGTAGCTCCTCGATGAACAAGTCACCAGCTTGCCGGATGTTGTAAACGTGGCATATTTTGTACATTTCCTTATCATCCGTCTACAACATTTGGTTTGGTTCTCTCAGTGAATATTGCAAAGCAAGTGACTTACGAATAGTTTCCATGAGCGGAGAGAGTTACTTACCCAAGTAAGTTTCACAAACAGAATCAGGGCATCAAATCAATAACTTTAACTCGTCATTTGTTTACCACACTACAATAAGTGAGAAAACAATTCACCCTGGAGTTTTATTTGACTGCGCAACCAATAAAATGGTTTAACTACCTCAAAGACCATTCTGTAAGAGTGGGTTTTGAAACTGCGCTGAATTTATAGTGAAGATGAGAAAAGCTTCATCTCTTGAGGCTTCCGAATCAACCCTGTAATTGCAACTTTGCAACTCATTCCTTTTATTCTGCGAGACTAATCATCTTAACTTATATTCGCTCCCTCTCGGAAATGAAAGAAAACGTAGTCAAAAGTTGCACTCAGGTTCTAACTAATGAGAATTAAAACAAATTCCTCGTCAGCGACCTGCAATAAAGTCGCCAGAGTTTTCTCATTCAAGTGGCGTTACAACCAGCACCAGGAGCGTGAAATAGAAATAAAAGTTCACTCAGTTATATTTTGCTTCCCTCTTCGCGAACTCAAAAACTGAATTCTGAGGAGGGCGTTAATTCAACTCCAATGGTCTTCCTCCGCGGCTTGTCAAAACTTCAACGACCTGAACTCAACGATCGTTAACGACGCGCAAACTTCGGAAGCCGCTGCGATTAATTTTCAAAGCACTTACTCTAAGTAGCCCGCAAGTCGAGCAATGCATATGGAGTATCGCGTTACGCGCGGAAATTTACTTAACGGAAATTGGGAGAAGCTCGGGTAGAGCCAACGTCACTAATTCGAAACGTGGAGAACGACCATAGAAATTCATTCCAATGTGAAGACAGTAATTTCGTTTCTGCAGAAAAAATAGAAAGTTCCCTCACCCAAACTCCAATTCAATGTCAATTTTCGTACAGTTTTTTCCTCATAAATCCCTCTCATACTATATTAGCATTCCCAGAAGAATCAGCGCAGAAGCTTAATAAACTACCTACACGGCGAGAGTTCAATAACGTCAGTAAGATAATTAGGAACAACCCCGGAAATTCGGAATTCAAACTACTAACGTTTCATTCACTACCGTTTCTCACTGTTTTACTCGACAATCCCAAAACCGCGAACCCAAACCATCTTTAAAAAATATCAACCACAATCAGTTTCTATGTTAAGTGAAAAAAACACAGATGTGATTAGTTCCCAGAGCGATAAAAATCGCTGAATGAACGTGCGGCTGTGGAAAGTTGCGTGATGCGTTGCACCAGTTGTTTTCGGTGAGGAACTTGTAGGAAAACATTCGAGGAATATGTTTCAAAGCGGAGGAACAGTAACAAACCGTACGTTTGTTTTTATGATGCTGCATGTACGTATGTACTTGCAATAATTCACTCATTCGTGTTTACAAATGAAATAAAATACGGGCTCAGTAATAACTTTTGGAGTTCATTTCAACAAGAATGTTTATTTGTGACATAAGAGCTTTAATCTTTACCGAAAATGAGAAGGTGAGAACGTACGTTGTGGAAGAGAACACAGTGTCATATTTAAGGCGATAGTAAGGCAAACAGAAGGAGGTGGTAAGGCAAACAATAATATTTTAGGCGATACTAACGTAGGTAAGTTTTGAAAAACACTTATAGAAATCTTAGAAGTGATTTATGATGTAACCATGTGTAGTTGATTGAACACACATTATATAGACTAGAGAAGATTGAGGTGGTTCAACAAGGAGATATTGTTGGGTGCAATACAGAATGGAAAAATTCGACTACAGAATGGCGAAGAATTCGTTGATGAATGCGACAAGCGAAAGAACTATTTTTATTGTAAATACGCTGCTTTGTTAAACGTTCACTTGAGATACGCGGTAGAGATACAGTTCAGAGTTAAAGTAACTATATAGAAGTAGTTGAACGCGTTGCAGCACTGAAGTGAGCTTAGGGAGGATGAATTCTAAAGCTGACTGCGCAAGGAGGTGGTAAAATGAGGGGTGAGAAGTTATATAAAGAGAGAGTTGAATGAAATAGTTGATTGACTGGGGTAGTAGTGGTGTTTCCTCTTGAATGAACACGTCGGTCAGTGCGAACTGTCAGTCTCAAGTCAGAAAGCTCCACCATGAGCTGAGCCGAACATACTAGATCAATTCTTATTGGTAGCACATGTTCTTAAAATCTTATTAAAAACAAGAAGAATCAGTGGTAGAAAAGCCGAAAAACCGAACGAAAACTCGAGAAAAATGAAGAGCTGAAAAGAAGACAGAATGAATTTGCTGAGTCCGAAAATGAGAAAGTTCCGAAAAACATCTGTTTTCAAACACATGATTTTGAATGCCAAATGTAATAATTACGGGAGATGCCAGTTGAACAAAACCTTCAAAAATCTTCTTCCGGTGGGGTTTCTTTCGTGCTAGTAAAATCTATCATTCTTTCTTTATTTCATTAATGCAGTTCACTCCCTATACTTTGGCCAGTACTCGCGCAGGTTTCTATTCGTCGTTCAACTATGTCTTCCCGTATGCTTCACCCATAATACGCGTACGTTAATATAATTGACGATATGTAAATACTGTCAAATGACAGTAATTGCATTGCTCCCAGTGCTGGTAGTTCTTCGAGTGTAACTGAACGTTCCTTGTTTTCCTTTTCACTTCCAACTTAGTTTGACACGTGAATTGTTAAATGTTAGCGCAGAGTTATAGTTCCTGCCATAAATGACCGCCAGAGAGAAGTTGAAGCCGGTTACTGTTCAACTTGAGCGTCGTTTGTTGGAGGGTAACTTTCCCCTCCCAATTAGTGGTTTAGAAATGTTTGAACGATGAGCTAGACGGCTCACATAACTTGTCAATGTGTTCCGGACCGCAGAACTGAAAATGGAAACACCCCACTTAGTGACCCTTTTTGACGGTTTACAAAAGAGGAGTAGAACGAAAATAATTAATTGCGATACAAGTGCTGTCATGAACAGACGAGAATAGCGCGACGTAAACTATTCTACTTTTCATTTCCCAACATGAGATCGCAGTATCCCATTTTTTACGTTCCACAGCCCGACGAAGAATAGAAAAAAGTTACGTAACTCGAGGAAAAAGTTACGTTCTTGCGTTGTCCTCAGCATTGCACGTTTCAAAAAATTATAGAATGGGTAATTAGTGTGTTTGTCAACACGAGCGAACGGTTGAACCAAATTAACTCAAATTGGTTCCCTGCAAAGCTACTTTGGCCGAAATACCTTAGTAAGTTTATGAGCGAAATCGGTCCAACATTTACTTTTTATTATCATACTCACTTATCTTATCAGGGAGATAAATACTGCAATTTTTACTTTCCCGAAGAGCAAGGAAAGTATTGTAACTATGTGAAATATAAAGTGAAGTTTTTTCTTCAGATCTTTACGTTTTGAAGCCTTCAAATTTAAGAGCTGATTGATTGTTTGCCTTTAAGACGAATCTTCTGTGCGAAGCCATGTTATGTCTTCAAAGTCAATGTGACCGTCAGCACTCCATTTGAAAGTGGCGTGTATTTCATCAAGGGCGTTTTAGTAAGATCCAAATCTATCGATGTCTCCTAATATTCTGAGTTTTTCGTCACGCTGTGGATGAGTCACTCAGGCAGCAGTTTTCGAATTGTCCGGTGACGACCCGTTGTCATTGGTCGTAGACTTGAGGATGATTACAGTTCGACGGTAACGCACACGAAATGCTATAAGCTATTAAGCACAGTAGTTCAACAGTAAAACCTGTGTAAAAACCGCCATTTGGCTTTTTTTTCGTTCCTTATTGAAACCCTCATTATACACTGCTTATTTGACATTTGGTGATTCTGAATACCGTTAGTTGAATTTTCTCAGTATTTCCCACACGTGAATTCCACCTGATTTATTTCCCTCTCGAAATTAATATCTTCTGACTTGTAGCACGCAAGCTACAAAACGAGATCTCTGCAGATTCGTCGCTTTTAGTGAGTAATTGGTTTGTTTCTTCGACTACAGAACAGCGGCGAGATATTTTCTCGTCTTTTTCGACGACTGGAAAAATGAATCCGGTTTGCGGAGTTTGCTATTCTGGTGCGAGTATCGGGTTTTCCAAGTGCTAAGCCGTTAACAAGACGAAGATGGCAGAATTTAGAACGATGTGATGTTCTCGAGCGTGTGATGTTTCAAAAAGTGAAACTGCCAGCATAGTATTTCTTCCCAATCTAACTGGAAAAATAATACAACTCTTATTTGTGGTTAAATCAAACAACACACTAAATGGAAAGCCAGACGTTTGAAATTGTACTTCAGAATTAGCCCTGTCTTGTAAAAATAATATAAATGAGCTCTTCGATTGAAAAATAAACTTGAATTGCCTTGGCTTGATATGACTAAACTAATTTCGAAAGGAAGAAACAGTGTTACAAATGCCTTCGGCAACTCGCCTCGTGAATAAACGTATATCAAAGTGGAACAAACTGTGGTGACGTATCATTTGAACCGCCTGTCGTTCTATTGAGTTTTCTTCCACTATTTTAACTCTTTTCGGTCGGGAGTGAGGAATTCGCTTCTATTTTACATCTATTAAAGGGGATTTTTAAAAATCAGTAGGTTAGTTGGGGAGAACATGAACGTCTAGGTAGCCCGGAAATCAGAATCTCCCTCTCGCTTGGGAAGCCTACAAGGGAAGAAAGAAAAACACGACGCCTACGCCTGCGATGTGGATCCAGTTTTATTTTTCTACCTAAATCCTAAGTGGTAAATAGAAGATATGGCGATCTAAACTCGTGGACAACAGAATGAAATATCCCTTACAATCGTTGTTGCTGTGAATCCAATCAGCAGGTAACTGTTTCTTATTAGTGATTTTCTTCTTCAATAGTTTCACGAAATGGAACTATTCTGGTTCGGAAAAGTGAGTGGGATTGAAGAAGCGTTGGCGAATGCTCTCCACTGTGTTGTGCAGTGGTATCGATTTCGTGTCATACTCTCACTAGGTGTCTAACATTTTCACGTTTCTTGAGCCCATTTCTTGCCTTGCTCAACGAGGCAGATGATGAACTAGCGTCACCTCAGATACTTCAAAGAGGCTCAATTTTCTTTGTTTCCCTTCGTTACTGCCACAGTTCCCCCTCATTTGCAAATGCCCCGTTGGGACGCTCAGATATTTTGGGGCTCGTCAAGGTGATACAGTCGTTTCTCTCATTCTCTCTTTCCCACGATTTTGCAACTTCGGGAGTTAAACCTCGTTCGTTCTCAAAAAACACCTTTACTACAGCACCCTCTCCCATCTCTCACCACCTTGACAGGGTTCGTAAGGCTTTCTTACATTTTCCCGCATTCAATGTCTGCACTCCTCAACACGGTATTCTTTTCGTCTGGATAGGTTTACGTGTGCCTCGACTAATTCAAGGTGGCATAATACTTTTTCTGTGCCGTTCCTCGTACCAAAAAACCTTGACGTTTCGTGAGTTAAAGTGTGATGGGAAGGTTGTCGAGCGCTCAGCCAAGCTTTCGTCAGGACCTGGAGGCATGTACATGGTTCCCAAAAGGGTTCAATGGAAAGTGAGGGTCATGTGACACAATGTGCACCACATAGCTCATGTATTTTAAAAACCCTGCAAATTATTACACAATGGTTTATTATTCTCATGAATAGCTTGACCTAGTATTACTGCTCCGAGACCCATCCCATTCGATTCCGCATCAAATACTAGTAAACCATACGAAACATGTCTTTAAAAAACTAAATATTCCCCCGGCGCCAGGCGCCTGTAAAGTCTGTAGGCATTTGATTCGATGGAGGGGTGTGCGAAGGAAGTGGCCCTAACCTTCCTCCGCCCCGTCAGGCAAAAAGAGTCGGGGAAATTGGGACGGGGGCTTCCAGCAAACCCGTCGCGAGTCGAGCGGGCGGGTGATTGAGTTTGATATGACGGGAGGGAGGGAGTACTAACGACGAGACGTTGACTTCCACTGTAGTTCTCGCGTTATACTGCGTTTCGTTAATTTTTTAAACCATTTTTTGCCCATCTCAACCGTGGGCTTCGTCCGATCGGATTGTCGAGATGGCGGGCACAACTAGATACCAAATGGGAAAGAATGAATTTTTTAGACCACCTTAAAGGCACAAAACGGCTAGGACGGGGGATGGCGGGCGGCGGACGGCGGACAGACATTGCAAATTTGGAATCTCTATGTCTTGAAACCTAAAGTATCGCATTTTGTTGTAAAAAATTTTTCGTGACCGAAAACATAGGGTTATTATTCAGAATGAATGATAAACCAAAACCAACTTACTCTGTGGTTACAGATTGTGTTTCTCCATAGATACCGAGACATTTTTATCATTTAGTTATTCACCAAAACAACTTCCTCGTCTCCTTGCTTTGATCCTTCATCTAAACTATAATAATCCAGGATCCTTTTTGTGAACTTTTTATGAAATGTCTATATGTGTAGTGTCGATTCTTGCCATCGTTCAATTCCAATCGCAAAGTTATTAGTTATTATGTATGCCCGAATAATTACACAATATCAAGAATATCTCACAGTCGCCGAGGGGCTTACGTCAAAATCTTGAACAGCAAATAGACAGCCAAACACCTTGTAAACAAACTTCTTTCTTGTGCGTAATGTTATAAAAAGTGGTTAGGAGAATGGAGCGAAAACAAGAAGAAAAAAAACGAAATTGTTTCGCAGTCAAAAGAGAACAAAGAAAATCAAAAGCATAAAGTTTGTGTTCACAAAGGCTAAGCTCTTTAGAAGCAGAAAACGGAGGTTCTCGCTTCATTGAATGGAAGCCTTGTGGGAAGCGAGTGGTTACTAGATGGGGGGGGGAGGTATTGAGGTCGAAGCCTTTTAGGATAGAAATTACACTGAGAAAAATATGTTGGTTCCTTTTAGCTGAAAAACAATATGTAAGATGTAGGTAGACCGCCGTTTGTGAGTCTCACGGTGTGTGAAAATATTACGCTGCTATTTGGAGTAACAAAAGCAGAATTGTGGTTGTCTTCGGTATTTAAAATTACCGTGGTGCACAGCTTCAAGTGCTTGAAACAATAATCGGGGAGTATGAAGCAGTCAGAAATGAATTAAGGGGTAATATTTTAGGGTTCCTCAACAAATAAAGATAATCCATGAAATTTTACTAGAGAAATAGTCTGAGTGTTCACGACCTTTAGAAGTTAGCAGATTCCTCAAAGATCTTCAGTGGTCTCTGGACTACCCACTCCGACTTCCGTGCCCTGCCAACTTCCCTCGCCTAGTTAATCTGATGCTACCATGACAGACATACATCAAGACACAGCTTCGAGCCTGAGGCCGAGACCAGTGACCTCCAAAAACGTATTTTCCTGCTTAGGGTTTCCTATATTGACTTTTTTCCTCACTCCTTTCCCTCGTCACACTTCTCACTCTTTACCAGCCAACTTCTTATGGCAGCACATCTTGGAACCCAATAGTTACACTTTCTTTCGGTTCTAGTCCCAGCTCACGCTAGTTCACCTATTCAGAGATGTATAGCCTGCGACTATTATACATTTAGGTGTCCAATGAGCTCTGTAGCTCTACTTGGTACTCCATCTCTATCGCATTTCAAATGCCATTTGAACTTGGTACAAAGCAACATTACAGTTACTGAGCTCTCTCGTCTCATTCATCAATTTTTTCTTCGTATGTACGGGAACTCATATCTTTCTCTCTCTTGCACCCAACATTATTGATTCATGATGCTTGATTTAAGTGTATTTCATTGATTTAGTGGATGTCTTTTAATTCCCATATTTTGTTCCAAGCACATCCTTCTCTAGCCATCAGTTGATTGGAAATAAAATATCCAGAAGTCAGAAAATGAGCTTTGTCAATCATTTGAAGTTCGGTTTTTTCAAATTATTCTGAAAGGTCGTTTGAAGGCTCTGACCAAACTGGTAGAGAACTTTTTACTAAGAAGTAGCTAGATTTTCCATACCTGATTCTATACATGGCGTATCGCCATATTTACTGCGGTTGAGGGGAGCTATGTGATGCAATACCTCGACATTTAATGAAACTTTCCGGATATTGCTGTCTGAATTATGTAGGTGCCAACTGCGAACGGTTCATAAAGCTTCCAAGGTTTAGTTGATGTCATCCAACATCACGAGCCTCAGTTCTTTACGCTGTACTTATTTCTTGAGTTATTGTTAAGTGGAAATAGAAATGCGTGTTGAAGACAGACGGGAGTTATAAAAGTGATAATTGCGTATCTGCTGTAAAATAGGGTTTCTGAATTATAATGATTTGTTACTGGAGTTTGCATTTGACTACCGTTTGAGCTGGGGATGAGCGAAGTTAATATGTGAGCTTCCTAAACTTAGTATTCACACTATTAAAAACACCATCGAACGCCACTAAAGAAACGTCAGCTTCCAACGGGTGTTCTCCCCGTTTTTCATAACAGGTTTCCTATTATGACAGCACCATTGACAATCATTTAAGAAGATTTCCAACTTCCGAGGTTGAACTTTCCTTCAATGAGACTTTCGGTGCGCTGGCGGAGGGAACGAAGTTGGACGATTAATTTCCTTAAGAGTCGACTCGACGTTCGGCTCAAATTTTGGCCTTTGGCATAACTGAGAACTCATTAAGGATCGGGAGTGTGGAATGAAAGAGGAAGTTTGAAGTGCTGGGATTCTACAGCTCGTTTCATTACAGGGAAGGAGGGAAGTCTAAGGATGTGGGTGTTGAGGAGAAGAAAGCACAATATCCGTTTACTGAAACTATATTATAAAGACTGTCGGGAGCAGCGTACGGAATGATTAGGAAGAGAATCGTGTAATTGTACATATACATGTCTATGTATGGTAGCTTTAAGTTAATACATAAACAGTGCACAATGGGAATAGTACAGTCAGAAGCTGTATTCACTCCTTGTCTTCTAACTTCGGCTCCGTGGCGTGCTTCTAGCTTCGGGTCGCGGACCAGCAAGCTCCATCCTTCTGACTCAATAAGATGGCATGTAACGCACCTTACACTGTTGCCGTTCAGCACAGGCAGCGTAAACTTGCAACTCTGACCGTACGTGACGATGTATGGGAATAGCTGATACTTGGAAGGGTGAAGGGATGAAGGACTGCCATCGCAGAGTGGCGTGACGGCCGACCTGATGCAATGTGCTGAATGGTTCCAGGTGGTTGGTTCGACGTGAAGTTCATGAGGTGACGAGAATCGAAGAATAGAGGTGGGTTTAGTACAAGAAACGTTTCGATCAATTAACAAACTGGCTTCCTGCCTAGTTCACACTTTGACGTCTACCAGCCACTGCATGACGGTGCTGCTCTGTACAGGATTGAAGTGCGATTGCCAGGGCTGAATATGATAGCTCAGTGAGAGTGAGTGACCTACCAACTGCCATCCTATCCGGGTGATCACGGCGAATTTCAGAGCTCTCTTCTTTCGGCTTCCAGGTGGGACCTTACAAACATCTCTGCACTTAGGTAGACACTCTTGACTCTCCAAAAAGATCATGGCACAAGCCTCTAAGTGTCTGTGCCATTGAGCGCGTTTTTGCTGCCTATCCAATTTTCTCAACTTCTAAAAATAATAGAGCCCACAAAGGATGTTCTGCACCGGTCCACTTTGCTTTTCCCTCGAACCATCTACCCTGTCGAATAATTGCATCACTTGCCTCAGCATCAGTTGAAAGGTGTCGGAATGGAAGAGCACTCCAGTCGTTTTTTCTTAAAAAATACCTAGTTAGTCCCATCATTTCAACCCTGTTGAGACTATCCTAAATAAGATAAACCGTACCGTATTTTACTGGAAGACTTCTACTGTCAACAATTTCCACGAACCAAAATGTAAACTATTACCTTGACATATCTTCTGGTTTGTTTCAGGATTCAGGTTTGACGAAAACGACCAAAGCCAGTCCTGGTTTTTAACTTCACTTTATGGACAACAACAAATATCGCCACTGGATTTTCAATGCGAGATCGCTCTTCTCATTTTTATGTTTACAATAAATTCAACGAAATAATTAAAACCAAAAATGTTCGTAATTATTATTAACCACGAATAAATTGGTCGTATCCTACTGGTTCCAGGTTACTAGCGTGCCATTGTTCACCACCTTTAGGATTTGAAAGTATAAAAATTATCGGTCTATTGTCATCAGAAGCAAATTCTATTGAAGGAAACTCCAATAGCATACTTTTTATGTATTATTATGTAATAATGACTGGGTAAAGGACAACAGGATTATGATCAACATAGCTATCAACGGAGTCTGGCTTCTCTGGCTGGCTGCATAAATGAAAGATGAAGAGCTGACCACTAGGAAAATTGCCTGTACCTTCTCATTTGGTGGATTAACCCTAAAAGTTATGCACTGAGGGATGCAGTTATGCATCGTTGAGATAACATCTGTACATATTAAGCGTTCTGTAACTTTATACCACCAGCGAGGCGAAACAGCGAAAGACAGGCTCGCTCAACAAATAGACTGCTGTCGATGAAAATGAATTGAAGTTATTGTACAAACACGTAAAACCAATGTGAATTTAAGTTGTAAATGTTTTTCTAGGCAATGGACAGATTTGGTATTATTGATGTAACCCTTACCAGTGTGCCTTAATACTCTTGAATTGTAATAAAGTGATTTTATCTGGCAGTCAAGTGATTTCATCACATCGACATTACGAAGTGGGCACGTGCAGCGAAGCTCCTGAATCTTCATGCTACGCCAAAAAAGTTCATAAAAGGAAAATCAATTGGTGGTTATAGTGTTGAAATTTACAAGTGACGACCCTTCAGTTAGTTATTGGTTTACCAGGCACATCCGTTATTTCTGGTCATATGATTTTTGTCTATGAAAAATTATAGTTCACTTCGTGACATCGTCGAGTGCGTTAATTCTCGCGAATTAACTGTTAATATAATTTTTTCATTAAAATATAGATTCATACCCACAGCCAAGTTTGGTAACTACGAGAATTTCCAGAATTTCGATTTTTCTCGCAGTTTTTTCCTTATCATGTTTATTGTCTTGACGTTTTGCGAATTACTGCTGAGTGCTGCGAAAAAACTATTTGAGATAATGTGCTGTATGCGTCACTATTTTCTCTGTAGGTCACCAAGGAACATCAAAACATAAGTTACGTAAGACTCGTCCGTGGAAAGGTGGCGAGAGCAGCACAATGAATTGTCACCAATTTTTGCGTGAAAATCGATTTTGGTACCGGGTTTTCCTTATAAATCCCGACTGACGATCTCAGAACAATTTGGATGGTAGTCACAATAACACACTTGTACGATAATAGTTTATTAATGGTCATAAGTTTCAAGTAATCCCAGAAATTCAGGAATTTCACTTCACACCGTTTGGGAAAATCTCATTGAGAGTCTAATAAATCACTTGTGCTTTGATGTCCCAGTGGTTGGTCGCGATATGAGCAGAGGCACCTCAATCAATTTCGAAACTTTAAGCTTTATCTCTCTGTATGTAAAACGCGAAGTTATTGAACTGCGTGAAAAATATAGTGGAAGCAACGAAAATCGCTGAATGTGCACGGGGCTGTGGAAAGGTGTGTGATTCGATTATTATCGATCGATTATTATTCGATTATTATCGAATGTTATGTTCAACACAGAGTTAAATGGTTAACGAGCGACATATCAAGAGAATAATCTAGTGCGTACTTCCAATAATACATGCATTAGATACCCATACGTTACTAAGAGCGGTAATGTTGAAGTAGTCAGTTTTGTGGAAGGTGCCAATTTTGTATTAATTTCATTAAGAGTCAGGTCTCATGGAGCAACTGGTTAGTATTAGGTAATTCAAACAACGCTTGATAAATCCCATCCGAACCTGGTGACAACTCAGTTGTCATTAATTACGAGAACGTTACGCAAATGACAGGCAGAAGAGGAGGCGCAATGGAAATATGCTAATTTACGAACTAAACGTTCTCACAATCAACCACGAATATGCAGCTTCATCCTCAGTGGCCGTCGTGCTCTCGTAATAATTGATGAGTTTCATAACTTATTTGTTACCACACAAATCAGAATAAATCCACTCGCAAGCGAAATTGGATTCGAACGTCGTACTACGGTTTTTCCTTCCTTCGGCCGAAGCAACGGGACGGAGCGAAGATAATTATTACTCCGCTCTGCTCTCTCCATTACATTTCAGCCACTTCAAAGCAGTCGTCTGAGCTCTAATTAGCTTGCAAACGTCTGTCTAGAGCTACTTCATACGCATAGGATCTCTTGCCGACCCCTTTTCACCTGCGATGTTTTCAAGCTTCAGTTCAGAGTTGTCATATCCATTAACTTTGCGGTATGCGATGTTCGTAAATCTTGGGAGCTACCGTAAATCCCTTTTTCGGAGGTTTCTTTGGACGTGGCCTCAGAAAGTAATCATTTTTTGATGGGTTTAAGGTCGCGAAATTTAAAAGGAGTTTCTTCCACGTTTAGTCTGTAAATAAATCGCTTGTGAACGCCATATTCACGACAGAAGATCAGCACAGGTTTTTGGCGAACCACGCATCTGAATCTAAACGGCTAAAAGAGAGTTGTTCGGCAAGCATCTCACTGCTTTAACATTCATCACACGGAAATATCATGCAATTTAGAAATAATGAGAACTAATTCCAATAAGAACGAATGAATAAACTGGTCGAATAGAAGCACGAACGAATTAATCAATTAATTACTGAATCAATGAACAAACCAAGAAATGAATCGAATAACAACAGAATGAGCGAATGAACAAAAAACAAATCAATGAATATCAAACGGAAGACAAATAAATTCATGATTGTCCGATGATTGAGTGAACAGAATAAAGAAATGAACGAATCAACGAACAAATAAATGAATAGATGGTTAATCTAGTACATACCTGAATAAATTAATGCATAGAGGAGTGATCTAATAAACGGTTGGACAAATCAATTCAATAATTACTGAACCATTCAACAACAACAAAAAAATACAGATGAGAGAATGAACTGATGGACGCACAAACGAACCGGTGAACAAGCAGACTTACCAAGCTAGCGACCAATAAACGAACAAAATCGTAGAACGATAGATTGATTACATGTGGGAATAAAATAAAGTCTTATTGGAGGGAATAGTGAATGAATACTGGTACTAACTAATCCATGAGCCTACCATTGTACTGCGAGCCCTGAGTGAACTGTCTGCACTGGATGATGCTTCTCATGCTTCAGGAGCAAGCTGGTGGCGTACGGTGGAGGAGACAGTACGCAGTTGTATTCTGATGTAAACTCGAAGTGCATTGCCCAAACTGCCCGAGCAGTGCGCTGCCAGAAGATGATGGAGAATGAAGACATGAAGAAAAGACTGCTTCTGAAACTGCTGGGAAACGTGGAAGGTTGTATGGGAATGGTGGCATACTGCAAGTTTCTCATGAGAGTGAAAAGGACGAGAAAAAGAAGCTGCCATCGCGGAGAGGAGGGAGGGGTAACCTGATGCTAAATGGATCCAGGTGTTCTCAATAAGCACGAGTAAATTATTAGTCGACCCTCCCTCCTACGTCCAAAAAGTATAAACGAATCAACTCGATTCGCCCTTTTATCGGCTAATCCAAAACACTGAAATGAGCACAGTGAGTTGAAACATGACGAAGCTGACCTCAAGATGTATTTGCGAGCTCTCTCGCAGTAGCAGTAAGTCGTGGGTCCTAGAACGAGGCCAAACCATGACCTACGGTTTGTTTTGATATTTAAGACACTTATGCCGAAGATTGGATGTGGTCATTATCACTTGAAATGGCGTGTCTAACTTTTAATGCTTCGATAGTATCACCAAGATCGTAAATCAAATTGGCATTGAAATTGGAAACTGGTTCGGGAACTTTCGAGGATTTCTGCCTCACTCACTGACAGATTAACGAACTATTCACAAAAAACATTAATTTAACCTTGGTCTACGAAAAATAGTTCAGGTCTCGCAAAGTAAAAACTGTATTTTCTATACAATCCTTTCACTCGGAAGCAACACGAAAAGAGCGCTAAGAGAGAAAAAGCAGAGGAAGTTGCCGATTGAAGGACTTTCAGAGTAATGAACTGAATTAAATTACAGAGAAGGCAGGTGACAAAAAGAGGAAAATAGGAAGAAAGAAATAGATTGAGAAAGAGAGAACTGTTTCGGTTTTCAAGGTAATTAGCAAATCATTATAAAAGAAAAGGCCGCCGATGCTCTTTCACCTATTCAACGCTTCCCCTTGAATGTTGGTAAACGAGCGGCTCGTTAATCCCTTCACGTATCCACATCACGCAGTACGAATACAAATATCAGAGTTTTAATTAAACGAACGAATACGAATATCAAAGTTCTGAGCGCATTCAAGTGCGCTGGTTTGAAAGTAACGAGGCGTATGTCAGAATAATTACTCTGTAAAAATACTGATATTAAGGATGAATTAAGTTTATTATTATTAAATAAGCCGTGGTAAAGCTCTTGTTTTAAATGCGGTAATTAGGAATACATATATCAAGTTTTACATCTTTCTGCCTCCAATGATGTGGCATTTCGTTCTACATGAACATGATTAATTAATAACACAACAATAATACTATTTTATGTGCGCTACAGTAATGTGTATATATATGGTCGCCACCAACGCCATAAATGCGAATCTGCAGGTTCGTGAAAAACGAGATCAACGCATTTTTTGTTTTGCTAGTAGTTGTTTTAATTATGTAGAGCTCCTCGTGTTCCTGGTTTGCCAATGGCAACATTCAGTTTCACGTAACTGCAATCAGCTCAAAGCTCATCAATAAAATATCTAGTGCGTTGCAACACACAACTTTCCTTAGCTCTGCAACAATTCACTTTGTAAATGGCTAATTCTATTTAATCAATTCATTTATCACTCAGTTAATTTGAACTTTGTCAAACAACGCTTTACGGCAGCAGGAAGCGGTAGCGCTTACAGTTCCAGATTTTATTGTGCTGCTCGTACTCATTGCAGGACCATTATTGAGCAATTGGTACACAGATCGTTAATGAGGCTGTAAACGCAAATTTTTTGAAGAACGGTAATAATTACTTTTGCAGAGTTATTGGGTAAAAACGTTTAGAACTGGTAGTAAGCGAAACAGCAGTAGTTGAAATTCAGGAATTTCTGGAGTGAGCCCCATGTATCTCATGAACGTTTTTAAACACTCACCCTTTAGGTATTGATTGGACTACAATACCAATTTCTTTTAACGTTCTACAAAAATTCCAGCGGAGTTTATAAGTAAAAACCCGCGCTAAAAACGCTTTTCGTCGACAACTTTGATAATTTATTGTGCTGCTCTCGTCATTTTCCCACAAATGGGAATTTTATGGTATAGTTGTCTTATTAAGAGCTATCTATATAAAAAATTTGATCAAAATCGTTTCAGCCGTTTTTGAGAAAAAAATTTGATGATTTGATCACGGTGATCACTATAGTTAACTTTCGGTGGATTTTGTCTGTTCGACGCAAAGCGTCGAAGTGGTCCGAGTCTTTGACCTCGGACTTCCCCACGTCACTGTCTCCGACCGCCTAATTGTCTCCAACTATTTCAATACCTGCCCCTCGCCAGCGGGAATCCCTCAGCTGCGGGTCCTCCAGCCCCGTTTCTTAGGTTTTCCCCTTTCTTTATTTCTTTCTCCCAATGTCATTTTCCTATCGACGACAGAGCTCTTCCAATATCATTCTGCTTCCAACTATCACCCCAGTCACTTCTCACTCTCTCACACGATTGCCAGTTCACGCGTTCCGAGTACTGCCCTTGTCTCCCAGTTGTACTCCATCTCACCTCAATTCTAATTCAACTCAATTCCGCAAGCACGTATAATACAGTCCTCCTCACACTCACCGAGTTCCAGTTTTACTGCAATCCCCAACTCCCCCATTCTTGCATCCAACATTGTCCATACCCTTATTTTGGCGTCCCATGGTAACCTGTAGGCTAGACATCATGTTTCAGCTGATTTGGTACGGTTGATTTCTCTAAAAACCGCGCTAAACCCGATTTCGTCGAAAGTTTTAGTAATTTATTGTGCTGCTCTCGTCATTTTCCCATGAATGGGAATTTTATGGTATAGTTGCCATATTGAGAGCTATCAATATAAAAAATTTAATTAAAATCGTTACAGCCGTTTTTGAGAAAAAAAATATTTGGTGTTTTGATTACTATGATAATTATGTAAATTTCGGTGGACTTTGTTCATACCCTTATTTTGGCGTCCCATGGTAACGTGCGGGCGAGATATGAAGTTTGAGCTGATTTGGTACGGTGGTTTTCTCTAAAAATCGTTCACAGACACACAGACCATCTTCCCAAATAGTGTTTTTCGGACTCAGGAGTGTCTAAAACGTAAAGATCTGAAGAAAAACAAATTTTTTCTCAGCCGATTACATAACTTTCCTTTCTACTTCGTAGAGCCAAGGAAAGTAAAAACAACCGTAGCGCACATTCGCCATTTTAGCTTTGCAAAGAAAAGAGAGTTCTCATTGTGTAAAATCACTGATACTACAGTTTCGCGATGATGACAATCGAGTCATTTGAACAGCAGTTGGCGACACTCCTGTTCTCAATATTTCAGTTATTCACGATGTTTCCCGAACATTGACAAAAAGAAGCGTTGAAAAAAGTATCATTCGAAACTTTCAGGAAAATATTCCGAGAATACCAATTGGGGTACTTCTGTCCAATGAGGGACCAATGTCAAAAATTCCGTATTCTTCAACAGCCTACTTAAAAATGATAAACCTAATCATCAACTGAAAACAATCAACACGTAGCCGGAAAATTGACTGCCCGTCAGTCGTGTGAATGAAGAAAAATCGTTGACTCCTACCCCTCTTTCAATTTTGATCTTGAACAAGTTTTTTTGTTCCAAAAGGGGATACGGGTCAAATTTTTTTACATACGCAAATTAGCGGTTTATAATTTTAATATTTTTTATATGAAGTCTCATGATGGACATTGTCATCTGTGGAGTGAGGCTGAAGGGAAAAGCGGCGCCAAAGTGATTGGATCCTGCTTATAATACTATGTACTATGCAAATTGCCTGCAATTTCTTCCATCCGAATGACATTTGACTCTTGTGCGGGGCAAAATAAAAATTTAATCATTGCTTCAATTTCCATTCATCTATTGAAAACGACTCCTACTTTGAAGAGTATACGACATTCACTTTTGAGCTTTTTAGAACTTTTTATGATGATTCCTACCAGAATTGTGGGCTCGAATAATCCAATGTGCACGACTCAAGCCTTCATCGTTTATTGTATAGGCTATGAATTTTACAGCTTTTCTACATCAGAAATATTTCACTTTCCTCAAAAATTCGCGGAATCAAACCAACACTCTCCCAGCTCCGGACATGGGTGAAGGTCAAAGTACGAAGATAAGGTAGATGATGGAAAAGTTTTATATTAACGTTCAAACAATTTTTTCTTCTAATCCACCGATCGAGAATGATTGAAACGTAAAAGTTCTGAAGAAAACGCTACCTTTTTCTGTCGGTTATTTAAGGGAAGGTAAGAAAAGCTAAAAGTATACTTTCCATCATTTCATCCATCGGCTGTTAATTAGTATCAGTTGGTGATGGAATCACCTTTCTGCGCATGATTGAAGGGCAGCAAAAAAGAGCTTCTCACGAAGTCACATTGATCACAAACGTAGGTAAGTTTATTAATCCAAAACTACGCGCTCCACAAATCATGATTAATTAATCCGATAATAACGTCACAATCGGAATTACTTTTGAATCCTCACTGCCTTGGCCATAGCAGCGGATTCTCCCGACCAGTTAATCCTAACTTGAAACACGGGCAATTGCAGAATTAATTCGCAACCAAACTTGTTCGTCTGTTTTGCAACGGGGTTAATTAACTGGAATAGCGGGGTTATGTGGATTTGTCTTTTAGGAATTACAGAGCCCTTGCCACCGAGGATACGCAGTTAGGGGCCAAACGAGTTCCCAATACTCTGTTTGTCTTTCGTCCCCGATGGTGATGTGAACACTTCCAAAAGATCAATCGCTTGACGCGATATTATTACTAATATGGAACCAATCTTTGAACGTACAATTTAACGAGTTTTAAAGTGTGACTTCAGAACAAGACGAAGAAGTTTAATAATGGGTGGTGGAAAACTCACAAAACATAAATTACCCCCAGCAAGTGTACAGAGAAGTAAAACCACGAATGCAACTATAGCTCCTGAAATTGTTCAAAGCAGCATTAAAGTAGCGAGTTGGAAAATCAAAAGCGGAATGAAGAACGTCAAAGTGACGAAAAAAACATTTAAAAAATTGGTTTCTCTTTAGATCATTACGTTTTAAGGCCTATTGAGTTCAAAAACAATATTTGAGAAAATGGTCTGTGCGTGTGTGTGTGTGCGTGAGTGTCTTTTTTGAGAAAAAAAGGCTGAACCAAATCAGCTTAAACTTGAAATCTAGCCTGCGGGTGACCATGAGACGACAAAATTAGGGTATGACCAAAACCCGTCCAAAATTAACTATAGTTATCGTTGTGATCAAAACACCATTTTTTTCCTCAAAAACCGCTATAACGATTTTGACTAAATTTTTAGTAAGCTCCTAGTAAGATGACAATATAGTAAAACTTCCATCCGAGGGAAAATGACGAGAGCAGCACTGCATTGATTTTAGCGCATTTCTTTCATTACAAACTCTCAAATATTATTAGGTTCTTCGGAAAAATGTAGATAGTATTCCGACCAAGTACCTGTACGCCTTTAAATCTTTAATAACGCTCGTAAAATATACAGGGGCTACTCCGGGAATTCCGGAATTCCAATCACCACCGTTTCACTTACTACCATTTCTTTGCAAAGTTTTTACCAGATGACTGTGGAAAAGTGATTATCATCATTTTTTTTAAAATGGCGTTTACTGCTTCGTTAATTCTGTTGGTCCCAATTGCTCAATGATAGTGAGGGCATGAGTACGAGCAGCACAATAAATTCGGGAATTTTAAGTTCTGCCGCTTTCGGCAGCCGTGAAATAGTGTTTTGCCAAGTTCAAATCAACTGAGTGAAAAATAAGTCGAGTTAGTAGAAAAAGCCATGAACACGAGTGAATTGAGGTGGAGCCAAGGAAAGTTGTGTGATGCCGCGCACCTGATATTGTTTGTCGATTTCAAGGGGATGCTAATTATCAAAGTCGAGCCGGTCTGATTCAACAGTTTTCACTCAATCGCGTTCACCTACCCGGGCCATTTTCTCAATTAGTGTTTTTCGAATCCAATAGCCCTTAAAACGTAAGAAGAAAACTTTTTTCAGCCGAACACATAACTTTCCTTCCTACTCCATAGGATTAAGGAAACTAAAAAAACGCTGCATATTACTGTGCTGCAAAGAACGGATTTTTGAAACTACTAGAAAGGAAAAAATGAAATAAATAAACGAAAAGTCTTGTTTTATTGTGTCCAGTCCTGTGTTGTTTGTTAGTTGCACTCACCATTATCTGATTATCTGTTCATAAAAAAATCACGTATTTGCTGCGTAATTTGCTCTAGCGATGTCTCAGGTCAGACTGAATAACGTTTCAACGAAGCCGACAAAAACTATTTATAAGTCGATCCTGTATGCAGACCCGTATTTCTTCGTTTTGTGATAGCCTACTTCGTTATTTCAAGCGGCTCCTTAAGAATGACTTAGGGACGACCTAATCCAACCAGTTTATGTTTGTATACGATGAGCAGGAAAAGCCTCTTCGCTCCATTTCCTCACTTCTAATCTCGTAAGACAATACATACCGCCGAAAGGGTGTTCTCGTTATTCGCTGCAACGTATTTCGTCGTTTTCTCAGGGCGCTTCTTGGAGGAAAACTCAACAATTTGCTCGACTTGAGCACACACCTTGAGCGCACATTCTGAGTGTTGAGTTTCGTTCAATAATTGAGCAGAGACGGGCGGTGGTGGTGAAGGGAAGGGCGAAAGAGAACGGAATAATGGCGGCAAGATTAGCAAAGGAAAACATGAGTTCCCCAGTCTAAACAACGTCGTTATCAATTGCAAGAAGAGTTTTTTCTAGACCAATACACTAAACAAGGTTAACAAATTATTTCGCTGATAAAAATTGAGAAGCACGCTCTTTCTTGTTAATAGGATGTGTCATTTCCCCTAAGTTTGCTCAAATTTCGAATTCTTTCGTTTGTCATATCTCGTATGTTCACTCATTGGTTTGTAATGGCAAACTCAAACAAAATCGTTGATGCCGTTTATGAAACAAAATACGAAAAGTGTTATCAGTTCAGGAGGGAAAACCCCTGCAAATCATTACAGAAAGGTTTATTCTTCACTTGCATAGCATTGCACAACTTGACACAGTCTCAAACCCCCAAGATTCATTCCACTCGATTCAGCAACGAATATTACTTGTAAACCATGAGTGCAGGCTGAGGAGAAACAAGAACTCTCCGCTGTCCGATGAGCTCAAAGAAGTAGTAGAATTTGCCTCCTACAGAAACTGCATCTTATTGTTCATTTTGTTTCACGTACTCAAACAACACTTCCGTGTCGCCATTAGCTGCTCAGCAAACCCCTCACGGCTTCTTGTAAACTGATGAAAGGAAGGGGGGAGTGCCAGTCGAAGCGCTCCTCACCTTCAGGTAGCAGTCGTCAACGTTATGTCGTAATTGTGAATGCTCTCATATTTAGTTTCCAGATCTGCAGTTATTCCGTTTTGAAACCTACTGCTATTTAGTGCCGTCTAGAAGAGAGTGGGCTTAGTTTGAGAGTCCTAGATAGTTGTACCCCAAACGTTATAATTAAAACTAGTTTCGTTCAGAATACGCGTGTTCTAAGTGCTTCACCATGTCTTTAGATTACGAGGAAGGAGAAATCCCGAATGTGAACGTGCAAAACATAGCAGCCGAAGTAGGATCTGTTAATCTGTGAAATATTGGTGTAATACGGTTAAGTGTTGCCTGACATCTCCTGATCAACAAGGAAGAAGACTGATTGTGGCCTTGAGTAAGGTGCTGAAGGGAGAAGCAGCTACTTGTTTCACTACCATCGTCCATCCAGGCCTAAATTGGGATGAATTTCGCTCACTTTTCTTACTCCGTGTTACTTACTCGGCCGGTTTCATGCTACAGTGTTTTCAATCACAACCTAGAAACCACGAAAATTATGCCACTTTTGCATCGAGGATCACTCAATTTATGTCTCGTTACCGCCAGTCCGCTTTAGAAGAAATCGCTGTTTCGGTGGCATTCGCCCAAATTGCACAAGAGGACCAAAGAGCACGCTGTCTTTGCTACACCAATAAAGTTAGAGATCGCGAAAAGTTATTGCAGGAATTGAGAGCTTTATCCTTTATGAGACCTACAAACGACGATAATATTGATACTAGTTCATCAAAGAAATTGCAATAAAGTAATTACCCATCCACATCTACATTGAACCAAGGTTTTGCTCCACGTAGTCATCGATGTCGAAAAACTGGACAAAAGACATTCGAAAGCTAATCCCAAGTACCACACAATTTCCCCCCAAAAGTCAAGCCAAGCAACCCTACAACAGTTCAGTGACATACTTTGCCTGTAATCGAAAAGCACGCATTGCACCAAACTGCCCCAATAAAAAGCAAACCACTGCTACTTGAAGGTCCCCCTTCAACTGGCACTCCCCCCTTCTTTTCATTAGTTTACAAGAAGGCCGTGAGGGGTTTACTGAGCAGCTTATGAGTACGTCAAGATTCAGCACTTTTTAAAATTTTATTAAGCGAAAAGTCACAATGAAGCCCCCCAGAGAAAAAAATTACGAAGAGGGTAACCGCTGACCATAAATTAGAGTATTATTTGAATAATTCATTTTGGGCTTACTGCCGACTCAGCATGAAAACTACTGGGGGTCGTAAAGTGCGAGTTCATAAGAGGACATTATGAGCTCAAATTTCAAAGGTTAATTTAATATAAAATACCATTCAGAAAGCACACATTCAGAATTGTTACCACCCTAGACCTAAGTTAAAAGGTTAATCCTTAAACGACCTTCCTCTCCCCCTCCCATCCACGACATCCTGGCAGGATTTAGTGGAAGTTATGCAAGCGCGCACTTAGAAGATGTTGACTTAATGTGGGTCTCGTGCATCGTCCGTGTGTGGTTGTATTTTTAAACAGTCACGCCCTGGCGGCAGCACTTTCATTCCTCTCAGGCTCAGACTAAACCTCTAAAAAGGCCGATTAAATCTTCCGTAATTGCCCAGGAGGATTAACCCTCTAGAGCTCGGTTGAAGTCGTCCGTCAAAAGGAATTCGAAATAAGAAAACGTTAACCGTTAGGGGATCAATCGCGCTAGGTCTTGTTAAATTGCTCCTCAAACTGCATATACTTTTCAAAGTTGTGTTTAGTAATTAACTTTAACGTAAGAGGGTTTTACAAGTCTTTTCTTTCAACTGGAAACAACTTCAAGTCAAAAAGTTCTAGTGCGAATTTACCGAAACTTGGTTTGAAACTTTTCAAACCGACATTTGTTTCATGGTATTCCCAAACTAACCCTTTATTTTTCATGTTTGAATATACACACCAGCGCTACGAATTTCATAACTTAATGACATCGACGTTAAAATTTCCTTAAACAGTACTTTTGTTAATACAACACAGTCAATCAAAACCATTACAGATGTGTTTCACAAAAAAATACTAGTTATTATGCCACTAACTATAGTTACTGTTAGGTTGATATTGAATTTGGGTTGATTTTATTTCTGTCATTTTCCATCATTCGCGTTCACAGATACGCAACTACTTTTCCAAATGGTGTTTTTCTGAATCACTAGCCTTGGAAACGTAAAGGTCTGTCGATAACATAACTTACTTTTCAGCCAATCACGTAACTTTTCTTTCTACTTCGTGGGGCTAAGGAAAGTAAAAATGGTGTGCTCTTGTGTGTACTGACCCCTATAGAACGCATGATAAAAACTTTAGTCGGTGAGGATACGACAACTTTTCACGAAAATCTTCATTCTGTCTCAATTCATTCAGCGTTGGTAAACTTCATGAATTTTTTCGCATTCATTCACCAAGAGCATTTCCCCCTTATTCCTCGATTTTAGTGAAAATCAAACTGTTCCTGACGAAAACGCGGTGAGATGTGTCGCTTCCCACTTGCCAAGCTCTGAACTTTGAGCACAACACGATAAAGCAATTACTGGCTTTCATTTTGGGACTATCGCCCAAAACCAATTTTCTCGTTCCGCGATAAGGCTGTCAACGACGAGGGTTCGATCCCTACTGAAGTTCATTGGCTAAGGTCCTTTATTTCGACTGCTCGGTGAGAAAGGAATTCGAGTGACAGAAATCCGTTCGAGAGAGTTTTTATTTTGTAAATCACTATTCCGAAGTAAACAAACCGAGAACCACCAAAACAAATAGTTTCCCTCCAGCGGGGCATTCGTGGGTAGGTCCAAAGATAGTTACAGGCAAACACTAACCCAAAAACAATAGTTCCCGACGTTCGAGGTCGCTAACAAAATCGAAAAACTAAAATCAGTCTGCAAAAGCAAATCTTATTGACACCTTCGTCAATCTGCCCTTGCTGTGGAGAAGACACGTTTAACAATTTAAAGTAGTGAAATGAAAATCGTTGAAAAAGAAAACATTATGAGGGGTTAAATACATTTTAATAAAAACTGTTTTGTTTATTATTTTTTGAAGCAGCGAAAGTAAAAAGCAGTTTTCACCCCCTCGAAGTGTGCTCTTCCTAGTCAAAAAACGAAGTTAGTTTAAATTCTCGAATTTTTGAGGTTGCTCCTGATCATTAAATGATAATTATTAAAGTTGTATCTATAAATAGCTTATAGAACTGCCAATTTGATTTTTTTTAGAACATTGGTGAACTATTAAGTGAGATTTACCACAAAAACTGCACTTGAATCGCTTTTTGTTGATTTCCCAAGAATATAAATTTCGTATTATCGTTCTACTTTCTAAGCTGATCGCTCAAACAATTTAATCAAAGTCGTCAGTGCTGTCCCTGAGAAAAACTAATTCGCGTTTCGATCACTATGATACCTGTAGTAAGGTTTGGACCGATTTTACTCACCTTTTGTTTGTTTTGTTTGTGTGTTGTCACGTTCAGCGACACACACGGGCGGTGTCCCAGTGAGTACTCGGAATACATTACATTGTGAAGGTTCAATAATGACAGCTTGGAAAAACGGCCGACATAACTACTCTTTTAACTTGGTGCGGCTTAGACAAAAAGATTTGTGGTTTCGTATATTTTGCAATGGTGGTCTCGACGAGTTCGATTAAACTTTCATGATATCTTCCATTTGTCAATACTCAACTGTTTTCCATGAATACATGCGCGGGGTACATAAGTGGGTTTTTATGTTGCGAAAATTGTGTAAACAGCTCACTCACATAGCTTTCTATCCATTCCCAAATTTTCTTCAGTAAATGTCGAATTGAATTTTATCAATCGGAAGGAATGTCTTCTAAAAACCCATAACTTCTCCCCGCTACCAGAAAGTTCAATAGATACCCCAAGATACAACGGAAAATGAACACGTAGTTCGACTTTCTGATTTTCTGCAAAAGTATTGACAAAACTTGCAGGTTGCTAAAGTTTCTACATTTCGCTCTACGATAGTTTCCTCAGAAATGCGTTGACATACAACACCTCCGTGTATAGCGTGTCATCAAATTTGCAGGAGTTGATGGAAGTTGGCAGATATTTTTCCTAATATTCAACCGATTCAGCTTTTCGCAATGCCACCACCCCATTGAGCCCTCTTTGAAGCCACGGATTTAAGGGAAGGCTTGTCTGAGGCTCAGATCAATCACCGGCTTTACCCGTTTCTTTTCATAACACGCGGATCGCCAAACTGAAATATCAAATCCAACGAAGTCCCGAAACTTTCATTTTTCCATTTGCGTCTTTCTCCTTTATTTTTGGCCTGAGCCAAAAGCCGGTAACGTCGGCGGATTAATTAATCACGGGATTAATTACCTTATAAAGAAAACAACCTGTGAATGGGAAAGAAAAGCGCCAATATCCGAATTAGCTTCGTTAAAGACGGTTCAGTGAGAGTGGCTTTGGCAACGTAATTATCCCACAACCCTGCGGTGAAAAGGTTATTCACTGAAGCCTTTTGCCTAATTTTAACCAGCAAATGATTAATCGTCCTGGCCAAACGCTGATGTTCCAATTTATTGAAATTATTCTTTCAGTTAAGCAAGTATTTCGTTTTCACTTCTCATCACTTTGCAAAGTGCCATAGACAGTCGAAAGAAAAAGCAAATTGGGTTACATAATACGATTCGATACTACCACTCTAGCAGTATACAGGTAATGCACCAGACACACGCAATGTCCTCATTTTCCCATAAATAGTGGCGGTAGATCGGTGCTCTGATGAACTAGGCAAGAGATCACCGTCAACATGTTCCTTTCATAACCTTCTACGTCTTTGGTGGTCTCCGGAGTTCCCCAAGCTCTCGTTCAAGTCCAATGCATTTCGTCCTCGTTATCACTGGTGTATCCGCCACTCTGGCAGGAGTATGTTTCCTTCGTTATGCCTACGATCCATTCAATCTCTTGAGGACTCGATGGGTTCTCGTGGTTCTCGCCAAATAACTTACACATTCAGCAGCCGATTGGCGTCCTCAGGCAGGGCCTCTCCCATTACATTTGTTTGCCATCCGGCTTGACCCCAAGGGGGGCCCTAACTTAAGACGTAGTTCTCGTCTCTCAGTACCCTCCCTGACGCCTTCAGGACCAGTAGCCTCTGTATTTAGCTATTACTGGATGTAGTACAGTTAAGGTAATTAATTATTGAGTTTTCATTAGTTTCTTTGGTTTTCACAATTTATTGGTACTATTGCACATTAATTTACTTGCAGAATCCATTTTAATTATTATTTTTTTCTAGACTGAATGGATCCGCCAGTATTTCAGGTTTTTCCTAACCAAATGTGCGTGTCCCTAAGTCTAAAGCCTGGTGGTCACTGATCGGTGTCGAAATAATTCCGAATATCTTCATCTTCTTCATATTACCATTCTTCTCATCGCAGAGCATTTAATCCAAGTTTTATTTTATTTACATTTTAGCGTGCTAGAGCTCTTTTGAGTGTTTTTGTTACCGGATTCGGGTTTGTTAATACAATCATTTCTATGATTTTGGCGTGTTATAAGTTTATTGATAATCATCAACCCAAACGAAAATTTAGACAGAGCAACGAGCAAATAGATCGCTGCAGAACTAATAGACTGAGCTGAGCTGGACTTCGTTTTGGTTGCACGTGACCATGACGCCCTGAGGCCCGTGGATTGTCCATATACGCTTTGGCTCTGCGTGCATACCTTGACATTTCCATTGCTAATTGTTGGTTCAATGGCTCATACTGCCCGATGACCGATCTGCACTTTTAGCAGATGACCTGAAAAAGCCTGATCGTAGACGTCATGGGGGCTGCCGGCAGCTTTCCCTAAAACGTTTATTTGATAGCCAGCCTATCGGTTATTCATTGAATTTTTAACAAGATTTTCCATGTTGATGGTTTGTCAATTGAAAGGAAAACAGGGTAAAACGAGTTGGACAAGGACCTGGGAGTTGGACGCGTTCCCGATGTTTTACTTGAATAACGTATAACTTCCGTGAAACCTGCCTGTTTTGTATTGGTGTGAATAATGATAGCCCCATTTGAGCAGAATTTTTAGAATTGAAAAATCATATTGTGGAAATATTTAATAATTTATTGAGTTGCTTTCATCACTTGCCCACGAAGAAAACTTTTGCAGTACTCCTCATTTGTTTTCGCTATTTTTACAGAACATGGGACCAACCCGTTTTTTAGAGTTGTTATAACGACTGCGGTTATTGTTCTGCTGATTTTTATCCTCACAAATACGTGCATCATTCGCTAAACATTTGATAAGGGCAAATTCGTTTCAACTGTTTTTTTTTTTTTATCGTACTTCACAGACACGCACGGAGACCATTTTCTCCAATAAATTTTTTCGGTATTTTTTTTTTTGAACTTCGATATGTAGAACCTGAAAAATGTTTTCCAACTGATTACTTTTCTACCTAATTTGTATAGTTAAAGATCGCTTCTTAAGACCGGAAGAATAGGGCGGTAAATCAAAAATTTGAAACCTCCGTTGGACAGGCGGACTGGGCTGGGAAGCCCAACGCTGTTCAAATTAGTTAACAGTTATTTATTCATCTCGCAGTACACTCAAGATTTGTTCATAATTTGCAGTCTACGCAACGATATTTAATATAAATCATTATACCTGACGAGTGACAGAATTATGCAAGGAAAAAAATCAACTGCTCTCCTTCAAATATGAAGGGGCCTTGGTGTGTGTGATTTTTAGGGGGAGGGATTCAACAATCGGGCGATTTCTACGAGCAGCTGAGACTTGCAACACGCTCGTGTTGAGTTTTAAAACCGGTCGCTAAGGTGAGGCTTGCCAGTTGAAAACGCGGCGGCATTGCGATCTAGTCGGACTTCGGTTATGTGCACTTATAACGATTGGCTTTACGAATAGTGTCCCTGCAATTAAACCCTAAAATTGTGGCTTCACATGGAGACTTCTAACTTTTTTATGCAGACGTTACCAATTTTGTTGGCAATTTTGGTAAGCCACATTATAGCTTACATAACTTTAACTTGAAGTAAAAAATTTAATAGAACTTTCCTTCCAGCGGAGAAACCCAATGCAAAGTGAAGAGCTGCCCACTAACTAATTGACATATTTTCATCATTTTCTTCAGATTATAGACCTTTATAGAAGTTTCTTTAAAGATCGTTTCCACTATCAGAGTGAATCAGGAGAAGATAGGACTCTTACCCTGGAACATTCAACCATGTCCTTTTGCACTGGAATTGAGACTACCACTCAAAATAATCCGTTGTTCGATTTTTTTTAAATTTCCTCAGCCTTAACCATTAAGACGAGGAAATGGTAGAAAAAAAAGGTTTTCTGAGTTTGAATCTTTACCGTCTCAAAGGGTTCTGAGCCAGAACACACGATTATTTATCAAATCCAACTAACATGATATTCTTGGAAAAACCCTGGTCTAGTCCAATGAACTATGTTCCTATGTTGAAGCAGGAATGAAGTGAGGGTGCCACCCCCGAAATCTTGGAATGTTAAATCACTACTGTTTCATTTACTAGCATTCCTCTCAGAATTCACTCAATAATTCCAAATCGTAAACACGATCCTCAACCAAATCGTGTCGACAGCATCATGAATTAATCACCCAATGCAGTGATTAATCCGCAACCGTTGTGGCATATATAAAAATAACTTAATTAATTCCGGAACCTCAAGTACTACTACCAGTACCTATATTGAACGTTGTACCAAGGCCATATAAGGTGAATGATATACAGATTTTTTAAACTCCTAGAGCAACGAGGATCGCTGAATACACGTGGGGCTGAGGAAAGTTTTTTGGTGCGTCCAGATATTTCTTTCAACCAGCGGCACGACTCCTATGAGCCATGCATCATTGATCTACGGGTACGGCCTATTCTCTCAATATTTAGTTTTTTAGTTCCTTATTGGCAAAATCTTAAAAACAGAAAATAGTACATTTTTAAGAATATAAATAAATAATATTATAAAAAAACAAGAACATAACTTTGCCCCGCGGAAGAATAAGTATAAATAATCCTGCGTACGATGTTAGTTGTATGTTTTCGCTATCAGTAAATGTAAACGCGTATACACAGTTGTTCGAAGTATTTTACATGAATCGAAGCTCTCGATATTTGTAGTCCAAATCAGGTGGCAAACCCGTGAAAACCGCTCGGGAATGAAAACAAACACGCGAAGCGTACCGGGCGAGAATGAATTACACCAAAATACACCCGTTATAGTTCACATTATGAATTTTTGACATTCTCAAGCCTGAAGGACTTTCCGTTATCCGATTTTCCAGACTAAAAAGGCTTGGGAATCAGAAGGGCGGTTTTTGTGCTAAACCCTCTAGTTCACTCCACCAGTCCCTGCAGGTTTTACCTCATAAACCTCGCTCATATCGCACTAGCGTTCTCAAAATTCATATTAGTCGTACAACGAGCCACCGATACGACAAAAGTTTAATAACTATCACAAGATAGTCAAGAGCAATCTTGTGCTGACTGACTCCTATTAAAGGCAAGCGGTTCATCGTGGTCTTGCGGTTAGACGGTCGATTCATAATTCTCGGATTGTGGATCGAATCCCCGGCGCGATTGCCGTAATTTTTGCCTTAGTCAGCAGCTCTTCAAAAGCATCTCCAAACCTCTTCGTCACAAATGGCGCCCAACTAGTGGTCGAATTTCTTCTTTCCAAGAAAAAGAAGAGGCCCCGAGAGAAAAATTAAAAAATTAAGAGAGAAAAATAATGAGACGAGTTCTCGGGTCCGGGATTCGCTGACGCTGTGAAAGTTCCAGCGAGAAGGTGGAATGGGCGACGCGCCTACTACAATGCGAGGGAACGAAGACTTTCCTTGTAGCCTTTCTCGAATCAAAGATCGGATTTTCCGGGGATTCGCTCAACTCTCGTAAAATTCTTTCCCTAAAAAAAATGAGTTCGCTCCAGGAGTAGCGGTTAATAGACGAGGGGGGAGATGTGCTGACTGATTCCCATTGAAGGCAACCGGTTGATCGTGGTCTAGTGGTTTAGACAGGCGATTCATAATCCTCGACGTAAGTTGAGGATTGTGGATCGAATCTCCGGCGCGATTGCCGTAATTTTTGCCTTAGTCAGCAGCTCTTCAAAAGCATCTCCAAACCTCTTCGTCACAATCTCATACAAACTCGAATTCAAACTAACCGATTGTTTCCCCTATAATTCCTTAACACCAAACCCTAATCTTCCCAGAAAAATCACGCACATAGTTCCATCAGTTTTCAATACGTTCATAACTCAATGTCGGTCATGGCATAAATAGCAGCAGCCTGAAAAATTCCTGAACTTCGAGCGCTACCGGTTCTTGCGTGAAACGTGAGGTTTACGTTTTACCGTGTTCAGATGAACTTGGCGTAAAACAGGTTGGCAGTCTTGAAAATTAGTAAATGTATGGTGGGGCTAAGCAAAGGCGTGTCGTGCGTTGCACCAGATATTTTTCAAGTGAGGTGAACTTTTCTATCTCTTCTCCGTCAAATTCAATATGTTTTGAACTGTCGTAAGTGGATGGGTGTCGTTCGATTGTGGACTGTTCGACGTTTGGTAAGTTCAATGGTTCGGCATTTCTACCGTATGATTCGAGCAAATTATTAACCGTTGAACCAGAAGTGTGAATCGCAAAATAAGAGTTTTCGCCAAAGCGAATCAATGATCCGTGCAAGTGAGTCACGTCGTTTGTCGTCTTCAAAGAACTTCGGAAGGCGGTCGGGGGTAGAGTGGGCTTTCAGCGATGGAATTCCCGTCAACCTTTATCAAACCAGCCAACTTTGCCAACTTAGCATTTTTAGTCGAACTTCCAAAGATTTAAAAGGAACAAGTGAATGTAGATCTGGAGCGGTTATCCTGTTCAACGAAGGGTGAACTATTTTCTTCTGCCGAAAAATGCGAGTCGATCATTTGAATAATTCGAGATTCGTATTCTTGAAAATGTCAACCCCCTCTCTTCACTTCACATTAGGTTGATCGCCTTTGGGAGCTAAAAGGATCACGAAGAGGATTGAACGGAGGAATTGGAATTACCCCTTCGAATAATTCATTATTTGATTTTTAGATTCGACTTTGCCAAAAATAAGGGTTTAAATTGGGAGAGGGAATTTAAAATAAGATTTTTTGGGGGGCTGATGCGAAAATCAGTGTGTAACGAAGTGTGGAGTTTGGAGTTCTATTGACACGATGGATACATAATTTGAGCGAAATATGAGGCTGAATATCACGAAGCCTTCGCGTTAAAGTTCACCAAAGGTTTTGAAATCAGTTTCTTTCTGAAATCAGTTACTAAGTTCTGGTGAAAAAACTGTATTGCGAGTTTAAATATCACGTAACTTGCCACAGCCTAAAATGCATTCAGCGATTTTTATTCCTCCAGATAATAGTAAAATTAGTAATTCAGTTTATTTCAACGTCATTAGTTCTACGTATCGAAGGGTCACAGAGTTATTGAGTTGAACGTGCGTTACACGTTCCACATAGAAATGGGAAGCGCTTGAAGTTGCGGATTCAAATTGGCTGCTGCTTATGCTGCAACTCAACTCTACGACAAACCACCTTTGATTTGAGAATGTTCAAGTTTGGAATTCTGGAATTATTGCGAAAACTGGTAGTAAAAAAACGATGTCAGGTTGAACTCCGGCATTTCTGAGGTTGCTATCGGTTAAGTAATAACTGCTATTAAACTCTCACTTATAGAGAGCATATTGGACCACCACTGTTTTTCATCACATGAACATAACTTATGAGTTAATTAGCAAATAATAAAATTTTTTTTCATTCACTTTACATGAACTTAGAACGTTAGAACATTCTACGTAGAAGCTGTTGGCGCTTATCGAGTTGCTCCTACTTACCATTATTAAGTGATCACAGACGATTCATGAAACTCTACCATCGACTTTTACTTTCTAGAAGGATCTTGCTCACCGCTTGGAATTATCGGTTAAAACGTTAAGAAATCGTGGTAAGGTGAATGAGGTTGTGGCACTTTTGGAGTGGTTGCTGGTCGTAGGATGTTTGTTTGATTAGGATGTTGTTGTTGTTTGGTTGTTGTTGTTTCTCTGAGGATGTTAGTATCATATGAGCGAAATATATACTGACAAAATAGAGCTGAACTCGATTACTTACGACATTTTTGATAACGTATTGTGTTGCACTCATCATTTTCCCACCTACCTATTACACCTATTACCGTTCTGCCACGTTTTTTGAACTGTTTAAACGAAAATTTTAATCGAAATTGTCTTAGCCATTTTCGAAAAAAAAAAGTTGGAATTTTGATAACTATGAACTTAGTTACACAGATTTCGCTCATGCCCATGCAAGTCTTGAAACATGAAGATCAGATGAACAATTTTTTTACGTAATTTTTCTTCTTACTCCGTTGAGGGTTGATTAAAAGATGTGTGCTTCTAGGTTTCCTGTAAGTACTAAAGTCTCTGTCGTGTGCACAGATAATATTGAGTAGTCAGTTGTCAAAGTTGTAGTTTCACTCGAACTCTCGCTTCGCTCCGACTCGACTTTCCAGTTTGCGATGCACAAATTATCTCTTCTAGCGCAGAAACGTGAGTACATCCTACCACAACTACACAGTTCATTACTGTTCCTCATTAATCTCCCTTTAACGGTAGATGAGAATCCAACGCGAGTTTCGTCCCAACTCGATCAGTTCATTCACGATGCAGCGGTAAATGAACGCTCCATTTCCTCGGCAAGTGACATATAAACTTTACTTACTCGATGGACAATCTGACGTATTGACTCTCTTCATCCGCATCTCATCATTATTCACGTTTTCGCTTTCAGTGAGTGAAACCTTCCACGTTAGACCCGACAAAATGTTGCCTTTGACGTTCAACTCGTCAAGTAGAAATAGACATCTTGTTGCCAGTTCCTCCAATGAATGAGCATTTTTCGGCGAGTTATTGCAAATTTCAATTCATATTTTTACTCACAGAAACCTCACATTCATTGACTAATTCAGTGGGTTGTCGTTAACTCCACCCCAAAATCAGCGATGGCGATCTTTTAACCGTTGGGCGAAGTTCTTTTGTTTTTTACTGATGATGGGGTGGAGATTCAGATTTCAAAGTTAGGCGAATGGGATACCATTGTGAGACATCAGTATAATTCTAGTCGTTGCCTGAGAATTGTATAATTCTCTCTTCCTCTCTGTGTGTGTATTTAAATGTTGAGTTGCTTAGAGTACACTTCAAAAACCCTGCAAATTATTACACAATGGTTTATTATTCTCATGAACAGCTTGACCTAGTATTAGTGCTCCCCCATCCCATTCGATTCAGCATCGAATACTAGTAAACCTGGCTACAATGGAACTACGGAAACAAAACGTCTGATGATTTTTCCCCGTCGTCAGGTCGGGGAAATTGGAACGGGGGTGCTCGAAGCGAACCTGTTCCGAGGCGAAAGGGGAGTTGAGTGGCGGCGTCGTTGGAGGCGAGCGCGGTTGCTTTTTTAATGAGACGGGCGGGGAGGGAGGGAGTTCAAACGACGAAACGCTGTAGCTCCCGCGTTGTACTGCGTTTCGTTAATTTTTTTAACCGTTTTTTGCCCATTACAACCACGGGCTTCGTCCGATCGGATTGCCGAGATGGGGGGCACAACTAGATACCAAATCGGATTTTTGGGTGAAAGAACGATATTTTTAGACCACGTTAAAGGCACAAAACGGCCCGGTCGGGGGGCGGGGGACGGCGGACGGACATTGCAAATTTGGAATCTCCAAGTCTTGAAACGTATCAAAGTATCAAATTTTGAGGGGGGGGGGGGTTGTAAAAAAATTTTCGTGACCGAAAACATAGGGTTATTATTCAGAATGCATAATAAACCAAAATCAAAAGGTTCTGCAGTTCAAATTTTGACGGGATATACAACTTCAAATGTTGTTTTCATCTGTTTTTCACGTCAGTAGCAACCTGCGACGTTGGAAGGACTTCAGCTCTGAGTAGTCCACTGCGACTCCCACGTACAACATTTACTAAGTACCCAGTCCGGGAGAAGTATAACAAAAATGTAAATTCATTGTTTAGGATGGACGCACGATGGTACGTACACAAGCGCTTGAAGCTCTGGATCGGTCGGTGCAAGATTGGCTTGGAAACGTTAAACCATTCGGGTATCCATTGGTATAGCTCGTAGGAAACATCAGCCAAACGCATCCTGTAATTTCTTGATCTACACAAGAACGAAATAAATGCTTATAACTGTTGGATATTGTAAGAAATTTTCAACATTGTGGCAAAACGTCACCCATCAAATCAATCAGCTGAGGTATTCACGAGAGTTACAGGACATAAAAAGCTGTCGATAGATGGAACAAGAAAAAGAACAGAAGCAGATGAAGTAGTTAATTATCGATCGGAGAACGCGCTTGATCTGCCAGGGGTGAAAGCATGCATATTAAAATTGAAAACAGGTCTCTCAACGTTTAAGTTTCGTAATGTTAATCAGCCAAAACTCTGTAACAACGCGAGACTTGAACAATCCATGGAAAACTTCGTGAAAGCAACGATTTTAGCGGGAGTGTCATAGAGGAAAAGGTCCTAATTCCTCGTACTCTCATGACCCCAACGGATCTACCATTTCATTTTTAAAGGTCGATATTTCCAATTCAATTGACGTTTGCAATCGCAACCAATATATATCAAGGTCAATCTTTGGAATTGTGTGGTTTAGATTTAGGTGTGGATCGCGTCTCACGTAGACCACTGTGGATGGTGCCACGTGTCAAACCAAATAGGCTTAACGATAGAAAAACACGCGCAATTACTGAGAAATTAAACTTTTTTGAAACGTACGCTCCATTTTGAATGCCACCGTGATGTGCCACTGTGAAGAAGCAATCAAGAGTTTTTTCTATACATATCTTTCTGAAGATTTTCTACTAACATTGCCGCGATGATGTTTTAAGGGGAAGGGCACAATTTTTAGACCGCCACGAAGATAAGGTTTGTTTTTCGTGAAATTCAACAGATTAACAAATCAATTGTATAATCAGTTAGTTTGCATTTCAAAAGTAAGAGAGGTCAGCGAGAGTAGATCAAGGTACTAGGGATGTGAAGAGAGGGAAGTTTAGTTCTTGACGCGTTAGGAAGTTATATTCGATTTGAAAGACAACGCATGTTTTGAAGAGCACTCAGCGCTCGTCAATAATTTCTTCACGTCGCACTTGACCAGTTTGTCTCAGGTTGAATCCAAACCCAAGTGCTCGATTGTCAACCTCTCACGACGGTTGCAAAAGAAAACATTACGTGAGATGAGAATCACACAACCTTCCTCAGCACTGCGTTTGTTCGGCTATATTTTTCCCACTTACGTTTTTCACTAAGCTCACATGAATCGGTGCAAATGGAAACACGTGGACCTTGTAGTTCCCATATTTATTGAGTTGTTCCTGCTTGAGCGGCTTTCATTAGGATACCTTTTTTCTTGGGTCCGTAAGCTTTTTTTTTGAATTAACTGAAGGAAATACAGTTGTTCGACTTCCGTAATTTTGTGGGACGCTCCTGATTATTTTATAACCGTAATGAAACTACCATTGTGTAGGTGCTTCATTGATACGTTTTTCTCATGAATGTTGGTAGCATCTGCGGGATTTATTGATGGCAAACTGTGATGCAATGTTAGTTTGAATTTTCGATTATTTACCGTCGAACTTTCGGCATTTAGCGACATACCAAAAATCCATGTATCGGTCTCTCAAGAAACGTTGTCAAAGTCATTGTATCTATCTACCGCTCAGAAGTAAATTGTATGGTACACATTTCATGTTGTGATAGTCCTTCAATTCGCTGTAGTGGTTATAATTATTATGAACTTGGAGTTACATACGCGGCAGCATGAGCGGTTTCGATCGATAGCTGAGCATTAACTTAAGGGGTTGTGCAACACAAGTTAGCCTTCAGTGGCACGGAGGTGCATGCACTTCAATTGGCGATTCGGGTCAAGGGATTACCAACTTCAGTGAACTGAGCTTACAGCGTTTGACTATGAAGTAACGTAATGACGAGTTGGGTACACACCAAGACAATTGTAGTAGAAAGTGAAGTCGTCAGAACGAAATAGTTACAGTGTGAAAAATGTTTGTCCCAATACCAGTTGACCTGGATGTACATACACATGTATGCTCAATTACTATTAATATGATGATTATAAATATATAATATATAACATAAGTATATGAAACCAAACGTTGACATGTAATGCATAGTATACTTATACAATCAAACTGAAATAATATTGATATAAAGGCATGAAAAGTAAGTAAATTCTAAAACAAAACAAAAAATATTAAAATATAAAATTAAAATAGCATAAATATACATAATTGTTCAGCACATGCTGAAAGGCTGATTCCTTTACCTGGTGCATCCGCCCAATCCAACGGTTTCCGCCCTTTTCATGTGATGCCATGGGAAGTTCGAGAACTGTTCAGTCGTGGCTTCTTCTGCGACAAAGGGATTAAGTTCGGATTAACTTCCAACTGCAACGGATTTCCCCTTTTGTACTTTCCCACAATTTACCTCCTTCTGCAAAACACACCGCTCTGAACAAAGACACTCGTCTCACAGTGGTCACACCATCATCAACTCTCGTCCCAATAACAGCTCGCACTTCCCTGCCGATACAGTTTCCCGCGCCAGTTCACGCGTATTCCGAGTAGTTCCCTTGTGTCACTATTGTTCCCTGGTGCACATATATACAGTCGTCCAAACACTCACCGAGTTTCTTTTCATTTCGATCTGCAGTTCCCCACTCGTGCGCCCAACAATAATATAATAAATACTACATGATAAATAATTTTCTAGACTTCATGGATGACTTTTACGGGAAGTAATTCTTATCTATGCCAAGTTTTCATTGTTTCACAATTATAGAGGACTACCGATATACAAGCGTAAAGTGGAAATTAGTATCAACTAAAAACAAGATTGAAAAATATCGGTATGGTAATTTGCAATAGATTCAATAAATATTTATGGCTGCACCTCGAAAATATTCCCAAAAACATAATATTATGTTATTTATAATACGGTTATCCGTACTTGACTGTGAATATTGAATTCGAATAATTTGCTATATATACAATAAGAACACGAGGGAAGATAAAACTGTTATATATTAGGCATAAATGCTCGAACTAGACGTAATGAACAAATGCTTTTTCTTCTGCTTCGTAAAATGTACACGAAGAAACGATAAATTGTGTATTTTAAAATACGATTCTTACCACTGCAACTACTTTAAACGATATTTGCACCGTGACAAACGTCAAATAACTAACAGTTATGTTAAACACCATAAGATTCAATTAGAAAAGTTAATATGGTCGTCAATGTTTCGTTAATTTTCCGATATTCCAGGCAATGTGTTTTCTTTTACACCTCCTTTTACCTTCTCCTGACGATAGCAAACACAATAAAAAATGAATTAGCAAATTCGCCCAAGCCGTGTATGTAACAACGTGGAGGTTCATTTTTGTACATGGAGATATAACACGGTAATACTGCCTCGAGGCAAGTGTCAATTGCTTTCTGTACCCTTCCTAATTTCATCTCCTCACCGATAGATTTTACTTTTAATAAGAGGAAACAACACGTTGAATGTTTATGCTATTCAGGGAAGCAAACTTCATTGAATAGATTGATAGTAGATACAACTTAATAGTAGAATCTACTCACATACCTGTGACAACAGTCAAATAGTTATTTGTCCCCGACTCATGGCCGTGAAGTGTTCTAGAGATATCGAGCCACTGGCTGATTGACTTCTTGTGAGCGGAGACTGGTCGATGAATAGATCCATTATGAGCTTATGATCGTCGTCCAGGCAAGAACTGGTTGTTCACCAGCGGCCCTCAATAATATCGGAATCAGCGAATAATTAGTATGGTTTGGCACTCGGGAAAAATCATATTATTGACCTGTTAATATATCACTAGCCTGAACTTGTAGGTTTTTTCCTCAATTGTTGGCGTCATCAATTCAATAAAATCGATTGGAAACAAACTAAAATTATCGCAATGAATGAAGTACAACATTTTTTCTATAAATATTTTAAATATGTTATTTACAGTCATAAATAACACATGGTTCCCATGGTTTATCCATGGGAAAATTACGAAAGGAGCGTAACAAACTATTTCGAATCGATTTTGGTGCAGTTTTTTCTTTAAATACCCCGTTCATAAAATGATGGGTTTCTAAGAAAAAGTTAGGGTAATAGTGCAAGAAGACGATCAAATTTTAATGAGTATAAAATAATCAGAAGCTACGCAGAAAGTCTAGAATACAAACTGATGTTGTTCCTACGACTTTCACCTGTAATTCTAGAACTATTAAAACGGATGTTCCCTAAAAATCTCATTGGCAGTCCCCAGAATTACTTATACGTTAATCGGTCAATAAAAATTGTAACGTTAGTAGGAGTAACACAATAAATTCCGAAAGTTTCTACAGTTTCTGTATCAATCGTTATCTTCTACCGAATTCATGTCAATTTAGTGAGAGTAGCTAGTTCACAAAAGCGATAAAAATCTTCCAACAACACCGAGCTAAAGAACGTTGTGTGAATCTCTTGATATTTGTCGAAGGTAAATTTGTTACAAGAGGTAAATTCTGTGCACTTCCTCTGGAACGTGTTGTGTCATGGCTGAGGCATAACGAATATATACACAAAATACCGTAAAATGATTGGAAAAAGAAGGTGGAAATCTAAACCATGGAACTTGGTATGACATCTTCATCAAAAACCCTTTGTCTCTTTTAGGAAGGGGAAATAAGTTTTCATGCCGACTTCAAGCCGGAAAGTTAAGGTTAAAGAGTATAAATTTCTTAAGTATTTTCCTTTCCCAACCTCCCCCCCCCGTCCACGCATTTTCCTTCAAGTATTAACAATCTGTCAATTAATTAATACATAACGTTGAAATGTCTCGTTTGACGAATCAATCAATCAAACTTTTACCACTAACAACTGACACAATATGTTTCTTCACTCACGTGGGGCTGAAGAAAGTTGCATAGTGAGCCGTACCATGTATTTTGGGAAACAAAAATTAAGTATTTATTAATACGGAATATGAGATGTAATAAAAATGGTTGAGTCCGTTTTTGGGAAAAGTGACCAATTTTGACGTCCAGGCTGAGGGATGTTAACATTTGTGCCCCATTGACATGACATTGAAATTTACAGGTTCTGTCTTGAAGCGTGACTATTTAATGTGAATTCTATATATTGTTTTTCTCTACATTTGCAGAAATAAGAGAAGTCAAAATAATCCAACATTCAACGGAGGGAAATCATTGTGTTAGCGCCTAAAGTTGAGAGGGTTCAGTAGAATTCAAAACAGCTCGTTTTAATGCATCCTGAATTTCTAGCGTCCAACTAGTCAGCTCTTTCATTGCCTTGTCGCTGTCTTCAAACTTCTCTCAGTTTTCACCTCTTTGCAAGGCAAATTATGTTTCTCCGCCTTGAGAACGCCTGCCAAACAGTTTTACCTTCAACTTGGAGGTATTAGTCGTCTTGAACTCTTTGCAGTCCTAAACCAATTACGCCGTCGTGGAAAAGGGGTCGTATGAGCAGCGAGTCAATTTGTTGGTAGGTTAGAAAAATTGCATCTCTTTGAAATTTCATTTCCCCGAGAATACGATAGTGTTTTCAGTTTTCGAGCACTGCAGTTTGCACTTATCGAGAACAAAACGTTGTCTCTCTGAATATTAATCATTTTGAACCGCCAGACAGGAGAAATTTTTTGCGTATGGATGAAGGCACCTACGTTTGGCCACGCCGATAAAAGAACAGAACGAATCTAATGCATGTCCACGGTCACTGGGTTGTATTATGTAGAGCTGAAATTTGTCACAACAATATCACCCCCTTGGGTTTGCGGTCATTCCTGAAACTCATCAAGTAAAAATGAAGTGGAACCAAAAGCGAATTTATCTTTGAGGGCGGAAGGCAAGCTTTGAAGCCTAGGAAACCCCTTCTACTAGAATAAAAGTAGAAGGGGTTTCCCTAAAAGTAGGTAAGGCTGTACCTTACCTGGAGCTTCATAAACGTTGGAATGTCTCTCAGCCATTTTCCATTACCGCTTTTTCGTAGATAGCAGAAGAAAACTCAGAGTTATTGGTTTTTCAGGCACCTGCCAGAGTCGGTCGTGAGTTGGTTCATCTGCCAGATGGTTCCCTGGAAGGATATTTACTGCAGTCAAGAAGTGGAAGAAGTTACAAAGCATTTTCCGGAGTACCCTACGGCCTCGCGCCCGTTGGCCCTCTCCGTTTCAAGGTAAACTTCTATTTATTCCTCAATTTTTTCAATTTTTCTTCTTTCGTATAATATTGAACACAAATTCAAACCATGAATGACGTAAGGCTGTTACAATACTTCATTGGTAGGAGAGTGGAACCGCTCCACGCACCCTTGCATGACTTAAATTAAGTTAATTAAATCTGAATTTAAAAAAAGAATAAGTTTCAATATTTTGCAATGAAGTAATGAATTAACAAATCTCATGAACGTTGGTCAAGATGCTGAATGAAACAAATTAGTATTACTACTTCATCCAAGACCGAGCGAAGGGATGTTACGTCAGTGATCAATGGGCTTAGGTGAGACAGCCCGACAGTGCTCAAGTAAAATAAGCGGTCGTTACACGTGGCATTGCACGGTCCACTGATAACATCAGAACTACGGGCCGAAGTGGCTTGAGAAATAGCTGCATAGGGCAATACGCTAGTGCTGGTGCAACTACTCACTCAACTTTCCTCGGTCCCGCGTACACCCGGCGATTTTTATCGCTTTAAAAACTGATAAAATAGATTCGTTGGGGGGTGAAGGTGTATTGGTTGCTAAAATGAAAGTGGAGTTACGAAAAGTTGTGTGTTGCGTCACACCAGATATTGTATTGGACGTGTTCATAGTTCTGCATCTAGAGGGGGAAAACATTGTAAAAATTGTTTCAAAATTATCGGGAGAAAACTAATTTGAATTTCGGAATTTCTGTAGTTGTTTTAAATCGTGTTACGAGCTTTATTTGATTTTCAACATGCACGTAGTTTTTTGGATAACCACCATTTTTCCGGGAACGTAAGTAACATATGAGCGGGATATGTAAGGAAAAAACTTCGCTAAATTGAGAAACACAAACGGCGGGTACAGCTTTCGAACAAGTACGCAAACACGAGGGACATTTTATGTTTTTTATTTTTATTTTTATGCAATGATAACTACGTTTGATTGTGCTCGTTGATGGTTTCGATATAATGGCGGCCATTGCAATTGACATCATCACTTAGTCACTGAGGTTATTAAAACGTGTGATGTTACCAAGCGTTAGATTTTGTAACAGACGTTACCATGCACCTTACCCAACGCAAATTTCGTGACGCTTCTCCGTTACATATCAGGAAGGTCGGTGCGCCTGAAGACTGCCTCCCTGTTATCATCATCATCCGTTACATATCCCGCGTAACATCTCCCGCGTTACATTTTCGAGTTTATGTAGCAAAGTAAAGACATAAAATGTCAATATCTGGTGTGATCGCACCCCACATCGTTGCTCGGTCGCGTATACTTTTAGCCATTCTAATCACTCTAGCGAGTAATCTAATTTATCACTTAGCTCGTATAAACCACTAACATAATGTAACGGAATTTATTTATAATTATTTATTATCAGTGTTGCATGTAACTGTCCACATATTTTCATGAGTATGTTTGTATTCATCATTCCGCAATTTCTGAAGGTTTTTCCTGATTAATTTATCACCATTACTAAACTTTTACCTAACATGTAGCTTATTGGACTACCATATGATTTTTCTGAAAAAGGTTTATCATATCAGCGGAGTTTATAAATAAAACGACCGTTTGTTATCATTTATTGTGCTGCTTTCATCATATAAAACTAAATCAAAATTGCTGGAGTTGTTGTGGGTAGGACAATAGTAATAAAAGGATTTCTCTCCTCTGAATGTTGGCAGTGAACCACTAATAAATGCCGCGTTCACAGTTACGTGGTTCAAAAGTGCCAACAAATACAATTAAACAAAGGAATCCGTTTCCGAGTACGTAATGAGTTCATCGAATATACCGAACAACTTTCAGCCGAGGGACTGAGGAGACCGGACATGTCAATTAGGCTGAACAACAAGGATCAATGCAGAAAGGCGACTAACTGTATCTCCCTAATGACCCTGCCAATTGGAAGGTCTCTGACTAGTTCGCTGATGGGGAAGGATTCTCGACTCCTTCCTTCGCCATTTGAATAATTAATTTAGTTCTGGGGGAGAAGCCTTCACGCGGCTCTGTGCAAGACATGGAACAACAATGAAGTAGTAGCACTGGGGTGAAGTAATGTACAAGTGTAGAGTTTCCAAGTTGTTATGTTCCTATCTGAATATGAAAAGCTTGAAATAGGAAACGAAAATCGTCTGTAATATTAAAACAAGAGAAGGATGTGACTGGCGTGAGTAATACCTTTTTATAAGCATTTAAGATTACGTCAAATTTTTATTTTATTACGTTGTTATTACTATCGATGTGAAAAGTCAATTACTATCAGTGAAAAGTCGTGGTTTCAGTGCGTTTTCAGTGCGTTTCCAGTGCTATTTTTACGTCAGGTCAATTGAAGAACATTCTCGGTGCATGAGTAAACATTGAACTTGAACTCTGTGTCGACATTTTAGTGCAAAATCGTTTTCCTTGCCGTCTTGAAATCGCGAAATTTGGGTCACAAAAGGTCGGACATTTCTTGTTACCATCACGATGGCGCTTAGCAACCTGATGTCGCCACCCAAGAATCCTGGAGTTGACAAGGTAAACAAATTCCAGTTTGTAGTTAAAAAACGCAGGCTATCAGTAAGCGATATTTCCAAGTCCGTTAGCCTTGACGGTTCTGAGTTTCCCGTCATCTCTTCCGACGATCAAAACACAAGCGCCAAGAGTATGTTCTTTTCACGAAACAGTTTTGCTCCACTCGAACATATGGATAACGATGATACTTCTGTGGGAAAACCGGAAGCTATCCCTAAACCACCACCCATATTTATCACAAATGTAAACGATATAAATTTATTTTTGGCTGAAATCAAGAAATCTTGTGCAGACAAATTTAGACATGTGACGACCAGGGACAACAAGTTGAAAATTAATTTTGACGATATTGATGGGTACCGCCAAGCCGTTTCTATTCTAGAACAAAATAAAGCTGAATTTCACTCCTACCAAATGAAATCAGGACGAAATTTTCGAGTAGTCATAAGGGGCCTGCACCCAGGTTGTGATGTCCAACTTATGATGGAACTGCAAGAACTGGGCTATGAACCTGCCCAAATGGTACCAGTCTATCATCCTATAACTAAATCGCCCTTCCCGTTATTTTTCCTGGATCTCAAGCCAAATCTCAAAAACGAATCTATCTTTTCCTTGGACAAATTGTACTACGCCAAAATCAAGGTCGAACCTCCAAAACCCAGGAGGTCAGTGATTCAGTGCTTGAACTGTCAAGGATATGGCCACACAAAAAATTACTGCCGGCTATCACCTAGATGCGTGCGTTGTGAGGAGTTCCATTCCACTGATAGGTGTCCTAAGCCTAAAGACTCTCCACCAAAATGCACTAACTGCAGTGGCACCCACACTGCAAATTATCGTGGTTGCCCTTTGCACAAGAAGCTTCAGAACAACATCCGCCTGACTTCCACCCATCCTAACGAGCCACATAACAAACCTCCAGATTTTAATCCAACTTCTTTCCCAAATCTCCCAGGAGCGAACAGGCAACGTTTGGAGGGACCCTCAAGCTCTCAACTACAGCTTCATCCACATCAACAAAGAGGATGTACCCACTTCTCTTATTCAGCAGCAGCGCAAGCTACGTCAGTAGCGCAGTCCCCACCTCCTAGTCCTATTGATCTATTGGCCGAAATTGACCAAATGTTAGCTCTGTTACAGCCTCTCGTCCAGACTCTCTCCCAAATTCTTCCCAACTGCAACTTTCCCCCTTTTCACAACACTTCTCTCCATCCGACGTGCGCAATGCAATTAATCGTTCATCTCCGAAAAAATCACCTGGCCATGATCTCATAACTCAACCTTTGATCAAATCATTCAAAAGAAAAGCGATTGTTTTCCTCACCCAAATTTACAACGCTATGCTACGTCTTGGATATTTTCCTACGACCTGGAAGTATGCTGTTGTGGTAATGGTACCGAAACCTGGCAAACCGAAATGTGACCCAAAAGCTATCGCCCAATTAGTCTCCTCCCCATATTTTCGAAAATATTTGAAAGACTAATGCTCCCTCATCTTCTGTCACAGTTATCTGAAGCCATACCTGACATGCAATTTGGATTCCGATCAAAGCATTCGTGCACTCAGCAACTCCATAGAGTGGTCGAACACCTTTTGGATACTTACGAGGAAGGAACAACATGTCTCGGACTCTTTCTGGACACAGAAAACGCATTTGACAGAGTATGGCATGAGGGTCTACTGTCCAAGCTAAGAGACAGACTATGTGACTCACACTACAGGCTCGTCCAGTCCTACCTCAGCAGAAGAACGTTCTCCGTCAAGTGTGACAATGCACTGTCAGCCATCAAATGTATAAGCGCAGGGATTCCTCAGGGAGGAGTGTGGAGTGCGTTTCTTTACGCTTATTACACCTCTGACTACCCTGCCCCAGCAACGGTCAAACAAGCGCATTTCGCCGACGACGTGGCGGACCTCGTGAAAGGTCCCGATGATACAACCAGCATCACCCTTCAATCTTATGCTGACTCAGTGGATGACTGGTGTGACAAATGGCGAGTGAAGGTAAACCCAACCAAATCCTCCTTAGAGTGTTTCACTTACAAGCTCAAGACAGGGCGCCACATAGTCTCGATTCAGGGTGTACCGGTACCGGAGGAATCCTCGGTAAAATACCTGGGCCTCAACCTTGACAGGAAGCTGGTATGGAACACACACATTTCAAATCTGTTGCAGCGATTGAGGTACCGTCTGAAGCAGGTGAAGTTCCTCATCCAAGGGTCCTCTCGTCTACCTCTTCACCTGAAACGGCTTGTCTACCTCACCATATTGAGACCAATGTGGCTACACGGAGGCGAATTCTGGGGTGCGGCCAGTAAGTCACAGTTAAAAAGAATTCAGAGCTTCCAGAACAGAGTGCTTCGAATTATAACCGGAGCCCCCTGGTTCGTTCGCAACTCAACCCTCCACAACGACTTGAACATTCTTCCCGTCCAGGAGGACCTACAGAAGAAGTTCATCAGGCTACACGATAGGTTAACATCCCACACCAACCCTCTCCTCATTCAACTGACCCAGAACCTTCCCCAAAGACGACCCAATCGCCGGCTGAAGAGGAAACGGCCTACCGACTTCCTAGAAGACATTGAGGACTACTAGTGAGTAGCACCCTCACCCAAGTTCCAAGTTGCTGTTCATAAATCGTGTTAAATTATTCCCAACCAAAATGTATTATATACAATAAAGTTTTCTTCTGTTAAAAAAAAAAATTACGTTGTTATTTGATTTATATGTTATTGTTTACTATCGTATTTTATATTCTTACGTTACAATTTCCTAAATGTCCCATTGTATTTTCTCATTCATTGTAAGTTCCTACCATATTCGATGTCATCTAATGTAGTAAATGTAAATAAATAAAATAAGAGGGCTAAAATGTTTTTGAAAAAAGAGAGCATAATAGAACAAATCTTCTAAATAGAACAAGTCTTTCAAAAATATTTAAGTTTAATTCAGTCGTCGTTTAGAGTTTTATTATTTAAGTACTGATCAAAAAGTACCATTGTATTAATAATTTATTTTCTTGTACTGCATCTACGGATAACTTAGGAACCGTTCGAGCTCGGGTCGTGTAACGATCCACTTCAACAAAGGCCAAGTTGGATCAATTATCACGACCGGGCCGAATCTTGAGGGTGCACTCAAGGTGTGCCTCCATTAATATCGCTAATTATGGTAAAGCCACTCGAAGGTTAACCTAGACTCGAGTGACCCTACTTGCCCTATATTCGTAACGTATCTCTTCTTCTACTAGTACACCTGAGATGTCTAGGCGTAGTCAATTGTCCGGGAATTTGCTCGGTACTTTCTATGAGCCTCGATGGAACGCTGAAACGAAAACCAATAAACCTTGACCGGTCAATTACGCGTTTGTCTTTGGCTCGGAATCCTTTGCCTCACGTCCGTGATGTGCCAATCGAGCGCTCAATTAAAACCTCCCCGCAGAGTTGCGCGCGCTTGTTACTGACGTTTATTGTGATTAGATTTCAGGTTCCGCCGTCGATTATGCAGGAAAAGTGTTTTCGTCAGAACACAATTTGTTCATTTAGGTTTCGCGAGAAGTTCGTTGCCCGGGAAGCTGTAGTCGGATCTCCCTTAAGAGCCGTGACCTATACGTCGGCCTCGACGCTTCTGTGGTGTGCACACTATTGCAATCGATCGTTATTTTTACTTATGAGCAGTTTCCATTTCGGTTTTCTATTCGTCTCAAACTTTTAACTTTCATTCCAGCTTTTGCCAGTCTACTTCGCAGCTTATGTTGGTGAAAAACTTTATATTTGCGCTCTGAAAAAATAATAAACTACCTGACCTCAAACGGGTACATTTAATTTGACAGCAGATGCGCAAACACTCGTATGTTTCTCTGATTGAATTACAAGACGTTACAAAATCTCCACTCGTTATTTTCTATAGTTTAGTTCAGGGAATAAGCATGATAATTCTGCTATCGGCTGAAAAAATAAGTTTGAGTGTTGTTCAAACGACTTGACCGAATCCGCTCAACTTTCATATGTAGCCTGTAGGTCACTATGAGGCTCTGAAATAAGGGTTTGGGCAAAATCGCTGGAAAACTAATTACAGTAACCTCATTTTTTTTCGAGAACGGCTCTGACGATTTTGATTACATTTTTGATGTCACGTGTTCGCTCTTTGGAAAATCCCCAGAGCAGCACAACAAATTATCAACCATTTCGATAGTTAATAGTCCCCATAGTTCAATGTCTCACAAGTCCATGCCTAGTCCCCTAAGGAATGCCAAGGGCAAGAGAACAAATCCCCCTAGGAGAAGTAGCAAATCGCTCCCTCTCCAGTCTCTGGCACTAGACTAGCACTTGGTAGGGGTCTCCTCATCTGTGCCAAGCCACCAACACCGAGGGGCGTCGACTGTGCCCATAACATACATGTGTTTGTTCATTTTGCCGTGATGACTCCACAGCACTTGGAAAACCTCACTCTCGCAGCATTCCAGGCTGTCAAATTCCTTTTTCAACCGTAAACTTGTTTACATTAGTGTTGCTAGTGCTGTGGGGTATCAAAACCCTTGTTCAGAATCAATCTACCTAACATTATATGTCTTTTGTTATTTTTCTCTTGAATAAATATTTTTGCTATTCATAAAATTAGATAGTAGAATAAAACACTGCAAATGATTATTTATTATTATATTGCATAGCACGAATGCACATTTCGACGCAGTCTCACACCTTCAGTTCTGCATTGAATAGCACTTTTAAACGATGCGAAACATGAACGCTGCAAGGGAACAACGAAAACTGACATTTTCCAAAAGGCGCTAGGCACTCATTTTAAACCAAAGGTACTGGCGGATGGACATTGCAGATTTGGAATCCCCATGACTTGAAACGTAAAGTGTCACATTTTGAAGTTGGGCCGTAAAATAATTGTCCAACTGAAAACATAGATGTATTATTTAGAATGAACAATACACAATACACATCGATGTCATCGAATCGGCTAGTTCAACGACACAGGTTGATGCACTGAAAGCTTAATACAGACTCACTTAAAATTACCTGGGGAGGAGTAAGTTTATGGATGATGCACTTGTGTCTGCACAAATATAGTTTCAACAATATACGCGAGTTACTGTAAACACATCGAGTAGCACCATCAACATGTTCAGCTGTTCGGTAGATCAATGTGTTGACTATTTCGTTTCGGTTGGCACAAACCAAAGCGGAACCAACCCGGAAGAAAGAAAACGTTCGAGATCATCAATAGACCGTGAAAGTCGTCGATTTTTAAGGCCACCGACCAATGCCGACCAAACCTCGGTTTTATCGGTATAAAAAGGTTATTCTCGTCCCCCTTTCCGCACTGTGTAGCAACGCAGACGATGAGAGCAACACACGTTCTATTGACAATTGCTGCGCTAAGTTGTAGAGCCTGCTCTAATGTCTTCGGGGAGCCGCAGCATCAATTCGTTCCTTCGGGATCCTCGACGATCAAAAACCCAGGTTGGCAAGGTGCGGGAGGCTACGGTTTGGCTTTCGTCGCTCCAGCCAACTACGGATATGGAGATTCGGGATCCTATTCGATACCAGGATTCAGCGGCAGATTTGGATTTCAAGGAGCGTACACTGGGGATTTAGGCCCTGGAAGATACGCTTTCCCTGTCTTCGATCACAACCAGGGATACGGGGGATATGGAGCGCTTGGATACTACGGCCATAATTTGGGTGAGTTGAAACCATACTTTCACGTGGTAACACTTCTGATATTCGATAAACAGCACTACTCATTTTAATTTCATTCTGCAGACTCAAAACCTTTCAAGTATAATAGACCAATATACAAAAACAATTCCAGTATGCCAATAACTGCTGATGAAGAAACCCAGTATTAATATCTGGTGCGGCGCCTTCCCAAATGCCCCAACACATTCAACGCTCTGTCAACCAATCCGATTACTTTTTCAATCAGTTTTATGTACGTGATAGAACTCGTCGTTCGACCCAGTAATGTATAACGCTCTAGAACGCGTAAACGAGTAGTGAAAAAAGTGTATCCAAGAGACGACAATAGTTTGAATTCTGGAAATTCGTGCATTGTTCTTGATTATTTCGTAGGTGTTATTAAACCATCGCGAAGTGTGGATTGCACGTTGGATTTTTGTCGGATCACTAGTGTCCTCGATGAGAGATATAGTTAGGAATACTGAACTGCAGCATTACCTGATTAAGGCTGCGGACGCTCACATTAATTACCAGTAGTACACCATTGACTATTTGTTTCTAACCTACCACGAAGTAGGAAGGAAAGCTGCACCATTGGTTGAAACATGTTTTTTAGATTTCTTCAGGTTTTCACGTCCGAAAAACGACATTTGGGATGCGTGAAGGCGATTAAAAGAAACCAAATCAAAATCTCGAATTCGTGCTATTTCATGAAATTGCCAGCTGTATCTGATCATCTTATGAAATAACTAGGGTTTCGAAAAGAGAACACAGTTTCGTGCCCCGAATGTGTGTGGATGTTTGCCGAATATGTGTGGATGAAACGTCTGATATCACCCACTCCCGTAGTTGCTGTGCCGTTTCCACATGTATCACAACGATTATGCACCCTAGAAACTCGGTTACATAAAGGTTGGTTTGGAATCTTCAACTTTAGTGAAGATTTACGTTCGGATTTACGTTGTTCATTATAAGTACACACGATGAGATGATGAGTTGAGAAGATGAAATAAAACAAATGGAGACGAAGAAGGTGATGAAATGAAATGAGAAGATAATTCAGATAATGAATCAATTTAGCACGACAGTTCATGAAAAAATACAAGTAATATTGAGTTTCAGTTTGCACAGGATGTTATTTTGCTAGAAACATTTAATGCAGCCTTTAGAGCGTTTGCAATCCATTTAGAGATATCACTGGAGAGCTATTGATTTCAGGATTCGCTTACCCCGGCTTTGGCATTGGAAATGGAATATTCGGCGAAGGACGTTACGCCAACCAATTCATTTAAGCGACCGTATACTACACTACAACCTATCAAATCAACCCTGAACTTTACTTTACCTTCAATTTTGTATATTTGTTTTCAAGCCGCTTCGTTCGTGTTTATTACGTAATAAATATTTTTACCCGGTTAATGAATTGCTTTTTACTTTCCTTGCTCTACGAAGTAGAAAGGAAAGTTATGTAATCGGCTGAAAAAAAAATTTTGAGTTCTCTTCAGATCTTCACGTTTCAGACCCCCCTGAGTCCGAAAAACACTATTTGGGAAAATGGTCTGTGTGTCTGTGTGTGTGTGTGTCTGTGAACGATTTTTAGAAAAAACCACCGTACCAAATCAGCTCAAACTTGATATCTCGGTCGAAAGTCACCATGGGACGCGAAAATAAGGGTTTGAACAAAATCCACCGAAAGTTAACTATAGTTATCATAGTGATCAAAACACCAAATATTTTTTTTCTCAAAAACGGCTCTAACGATTTTGATTAAATTTTTTATATTGGTAGCTCTTGATATGATAATTATACCATAAAATTCCCATTTGTGGGAAAATGACGAGAGCAGCACAATAAATTACCAAAACTTTCGACGAAATCGATTTTAGCGCAGTTTTTAGAGAAAACCACCGTATCAAATCAGCTCAAACTTGATGTCTTGCCTACAGGTTACCATGAGACGCAATAATGAGGGTATGGGCAAAATCCACCGAAAGTTAACTATAGTCATCATAGTGATCAAAACAACAAATTTTTTTCTCAAAAACGGCTCTAACGATTTTAATTACATTTTTTATATTGATAGCTCTCAATAAGCCAATGATACTATAAAATTCTCATTCCTGGGAAAATGACGAGAGCAGCACAATAAATTATCAAAATTTTCGACCAAAAGCGTTTTTCGCGCAGTTTTTTCCTTATAAACTCCGCTGGAATTCTTGTAGAATGTTTAAAAAAATTGGTATTGTAGTCCAATCTAATACCTAAAGGGTGAGTGTTTAAAAACGCTCATGAGATACATGGGGCTCACTCCAGAAATTCCTGAATTTCAACTACCGCCGTTTCGCTTACTACCAGTTCTGACAGTTACTTTCCAATAACTCTGCAAAAGTGATTACTATCCTTTTTTTCAAATCGTGTTTACAGCCTCATTAATTATCTGTGTACCAATTGCTCAATAATGGTCCTGCAATGAGTACGAGCAGCACAATAAATTCCGGAACTGTAAGCGCTACCGCTTCCTGCTGCCGTAAAGCGTTGTTTGACCAAGTTCAAATTAATTGAGTGATAAATAATTGATTAAATAGAATTAGCCATGTACAAAGTGAATTGACGTAGAGCTAAGGAAAGTTGTGTGTTGCAACGTTTAGTATAATCCTGGTAAGGACGGTAGCCTCGGCACTGATTTGTAGTCAACTTTAGCCATTGAAACGCACCACCCAGTGCTGCTGGTGACGCCAGTAACGCATTTGGATCTACAAAAATACCTACCCAAATTATCACAGGCCTGTCCCCTTATCCCGTAGGCGCAAGACGTGCATGATGGAGAGACTTTTAGGGAAAAGAAGTGAAGCCGCGTATTGAACTCGCCATGTCCCGTGAGGAAGGGCTCGTCCGTGGTCTGGCTCGACCCACTTTCTTCCAAAACGTTCACGGATGTTGGAGAAAAATTCATACGCGTCACGTCCCTTTGACGAGGATTTCCATCTCGCTTGATTTCCGTTCTGCGGTGAGATCCGCACGGAGTCCAGCCCATAGCGTGGGAAGTAAAGCTCCTGTTTCACTGTCCACGTTTCAACCATGCAATCAACGGCCAACTCAACTGGTAACTGACCAGTGACCACCTGGAGTGCTTCTGTTGATACAGTGTTACAGGCCTTGGTGATCCCCAGGAGTGCAACTCTGGATTGATTGACTGTTAGCTTGCTACACCAGACAATGGGGCAGGACCCATCACGTCTAGATAAAAGGCCTTATACATGAGCCTAGTGTCATGGTAACGTGGTGCGTGCACCCAGTGAAGCAAACCTTGCAATGCTAGTGATTTTAAGGGATCGGAGACGTTGGCTGAAGCCCCCCCCCCCCTCACACGTTTATTCACTCCTAAATACTTGACGTGCTTTTGAAGAAAGAGCCTGCGGTTACCAAGGCGTATTGAAGGTTGGCTATTAACTTTTCCTTTCAAGAAAAGAGCTTAGAGAGATTGAAGTAGAGGCTGATGAATGAGTGATGCACTATCTTTGTACAGTGTTCATGGTGAACTCCATCCGATCGCCAATCACACTCGCGGCCACATTGTCTACGCAAATCACTGACTGCCTCATGATAGCCCAGGCATTGCATTCGGCCGAGTAAATCGCTGAGTGATCAACCAAGGCATGATTGGGGCTCGGACTAGCCTAGTGACGGGCATGTGAGTTGTAGCGAGCCAATGGAATGAACCATTTGTTATTTTCTCGGCCGAGTAACCTCCCCTTCACTGATTCACTCGCTTCAGCCGTCTAGGGCCAGCTAATGACTCAGATAAACTGGACTAATACGTGAGTTTCATAGAGCATTATGTCATTATGTGTTAATCCTGTATTCGTTGATAGCATCAGGCATAAATTGGCTAATAGAATAGAAGCGTCATCACCTACTCACTCATAGAGTAGCACAGACAAATACTCGGCACGTGTAATTACGCATTAACTTCAGTGTTATGATTTCCAGGACCCCCAGCCAGTGCTGCCTTGGACGGGAATAAAGAAAGCTAAGCGAAATATAAGATGCGTGGAGTTCCAGTTTTTGATCCCAATACAAGCCTTCCGCTACGCAAGTGGGCAAGAGGACTGTCTCGCCGTCTCTGTCTACACCCATTCTGTAAGGAACTCGTAATTTCTTCAAGTTCTCGTAATTAATTATTAGGTAAGGCCAGTGTGTAAAACACTATAAAATCATAATTTCGTGTTCAGACAGACATCGCGACCAATAACCCAGTGATGGTGCACTTCCACGGAGGAAATTTTGAAGCTCGCTTCCCTCCAGTGTTATGGTGGAACCCCGGGAATTTCATGGACTACGACGTGGTGGTCGTCGTTGTCAGTTATCGCTTAAGTATGTTTGGTAAGTGTGCACCTCTACGATTAACGAGAATTTCGTACAGCCAAGTGAAATGGACTTAGCAAACCACATTTTGGTAGTTTGGTAGAGCTATGGACAAAATTTACGTGTGGGGGAGGGTAGTTATGTGCAGCCGGTTGAAAACTGACACCACCTCCTCATAAAACCACCTCAAATATTCCGATATTCAAGCGCAAGTTGTCTTTTTGAATACCTTTTTTCGCAGTTTTCCCCCGTTTAATTCCAGAACTGTAAACACAAACCACTCCAAAACTCGTGTTAACAGTACTATTTGATACTTGTATGTTTTTTTCAATGCATAAGTACCAGTTTCTAGATAAAACGTGAAGTTACGTTGCACGAATTTGACATGGACTGAGTCAAAGATTGGATTAGATCGGACGGCGTCGGACCAGATATTTTAAGATTCCTCTTTGTCCCCTTTTCCTGTTCTTTCGACACTTTCAACAGGACGCCTTCCTAGATCCCCCTACTATGAAGGTAGGCCGAATAATGTTACAGTGCATTAGCAGCCACTAGAGCTTTCCTATTTTTGTCGGTAGGTCCACCAGTAACAGAGGTTTTGAATTATAGTAGCAATTGTTAATCTATTTAGTTTGAATCTCAGTTCTAATGGCACCTTATTATAAATAAGAGGAAGGATGAAATCTGATTTTGTGGGAGGCAACAATTAACACGATTTACTTCTGGAATGTCTCAAGAAGTTTGGCGTAAGCTCTTAAGCCGCTTCATTATTTCAACAGGTTTCTTGAGTTTCGAAGACGACGTAGTCCCCGGAAATATGGGACTTAAGGATCAACACTTGGCTCTTCGATGGATTCAGAACAACATCAAGTATTTTGGTGGCGACTCTAGTCAGGTCACGTTGTTTGGTGAAAGTGCTGGAGCCAGCTCTGCTCATTTTCAGGCAATTTCTCCGAAAAGCCAAGGTGGGAACGTATAACTGAGTAAGTTTTGTGTCATATGACTGTGAAGTTTGAAGTTTCATGACAACTACGAGGAGGATGCGCCTTAGGCTTACTTCACTTTAAACACGCGTTCCTTCTGATTTATCTTTGCATTCAACGATCAGATTGCGAATCATGCTATTACCAACAACTCAACTCCTTGAACCGAGCTACCACTTTTTCACGTGTTGGGGGCCTAGATAGTGATTTCTCCCCAGCATCAGCATTGACAAGTATTGCGTCACCATGTCAGGTGTCATCGAGTTTCGACGGCACCAGCCTCTGCTTAAATGCCATCACGGCTCTCTCTGCTAAACCATTTGAGCGAGGGTTGTATGCGTTGTTTTATGTGATGTCACCGGATAAACCGGCTCTATAATTTTTTCGGCTACTAAGCTTTCGATTTCCTGCTCCATTGCTGGTTGTAACACAAATGGAACACGTGTTGTCTTGTAAAATTATGGAATCGCATCAGTTCCTAACCTGCTTTGAATTTATCGGCGAGAAGAAACCTTCGAAAACAGTGTTTCTCATCCTTCCAGCAATAACCTACCTAATCATGAACCCCTCATATTTTCAGTGCGGGGAGTTCTACTTCTTATACTTATCGCGCCACAGTGAATCTGTCTGTACTTGTACTGAGTCCCAACCAACTTCCTACCGTGTTATCATCATCCCGTTCGCTGTGGTTCACTTTCATGTCTGTCTACAAGTGTCCACAGTAGAGCGAATTATATTGCTCTCAAATAATACAAGTTCTCAAATTATAATTTCTGCTATGTAAAATGGTAAGTTAGAAATACTGCTCTCCTTTCACAACCCATTTTAATGACACACCACCATGATTTCTCCTCACAATGGGAAAAAACAAAACTGTGTAAACCTGTGTAAAGGTAGTTATGAGGAAGTCGCCGATGTTAGAATGATAAGAACTGATTCTGTTTAATTTGTTGGCCATGCTTCCCGTTGGCTGATGGTTTGTTTCTCGTCGGAATAGAGCAAACTGATGCCCTTAAAGCCCTATTTTTCTTCAAGCTACTGTAAATAGGTCAGTAGTGACAAAAAAAGCCCTTCTTGCTAACCAAAACCTCAAGTTTTCAGAGGAGAAGGTTTTGTGGAACGAGCCAATGACTGCTTTGTCTTCTGCATATCTCGAAACGACCTAAGAAGCCATCAACAGCCTAAACATTTGTTTTTCTTCAACTTTCTCCAAGACAATCTTCAATGCTTTATTTTCCACTGCAACGAACGTCCCGAGTTCGCGTTACCACACCTTCAGTCGTGAAAATCGAAAGGGAGATGAGATCATCAAGATTTCCTTCCAAACTTTCCAATTAGACGCTTCTCTCATCAGCCAATTTGAAGTAAATTTGAAGTTCAAATGAGTATGGTGGGTTAATAGAGAATAAACGGGAGACGTACGGTGAGAGCGTGTAAATAATTTCAAAAATGATTGAGTAGCTCAGTAAAACAACTGAAGAGAGATAAAAGATGGAGTTCTCCTTCCAGTGTGTAAAATATTACATTATTACATCGATCATGCGATGGCAAGGCATTCGCAAACTTGGTTTGATCTGCTATGACACCACTCTTTTTACTTTATGTAGTAGGAAGGGAGGAAAAACACCATTTGCAGCGATTGAGTAAGAACTGCTTAACCAAATATGCTCACATCTGATATTCAGCCTACAGATCAACGCCGTAAAAAAAAAGGTTATGAGAAAAATTGGTACAAATCACCCTATAGTTATTTGGATGGTTTTTTCGACGACTCCAAACGATTTATATTACATTTTTAGAAGGACCAGTTTCAAACGGTATGACGGTACTGTAAAAATTCCATCGGCAGATGAATGATGGGCAGAACAATAAATTATCATTAATATCGACAAAAAAAGATTGAGAGCAGTCTTTCCGTCGTGACTAGCTCATTGTATACTAGCGTTCTAAAACAATTGGAGTGGTATGAGCGTGTAATGTACGACGTGTAATATGAAAGTTTAATAACGGTCCTAATCTAATCAGAAGAATTAAATTAATTCAAAATATAGTCGTTTTGTTGACTAATTTTTTCCTATTTACGGTCCCACATAACCCTGGCTTTATACATCCGTTCCGATATAGGAATTGACTACTTGAAGATACTTACAGCTTCATAAAAACCGTCGGAGCTGTTTGTCCAAAAAATTAAAAAATGTTTGCTTCATAGGCTCAAGGAAATATTTATACGGGATAAAACTTGGGTACTGATCAATAGGAAATGAGTTTCATCAAAATGTTTAAGACCATTTTTTAGAAAAAGTCAAAACTCCTTTTGTTTTTGGCGCATTTCAATACTCCACCTGAAATGACAAAAATCACGAAAAAACAAAATAAACATCTTAATCTGGCCAGCCGTTCTCTCAGCAAATATAATTTTGCTAGCATACCAGAACCCATTACCGTACTCCACCTCTTCTAAACGTATGTCACGCACACAGGCTGTGCATCGCAATTAGTTTTGTTCGATTCAGTGAGGCACAAAACATCAAGTTCCGGAGAAAAACCATTTTTTAGAAGATTGTAATACTTTTCTTACCCTTAAGGGAAAGTAATGATAAATAGCAGAACGCGTTTAGATTTGAAAACATAATTTAAAGCGTTGCTCCATATATATTGAGAGATTTTCATCTCAGATCCAGTGAGAATGGGAACACAATGCACCTAACATTTTCGTCTTTCTACTCCTATGCGACCACTATTGAGTGATCAGCGCATAAAAGATTTTTCTAACAAAGATCGTAAACGCATTTTAGGAATTATCGGGGAAAACAGAGAGAGTTAGAGAAATGTTCGTAAGCAAAACGGCAGTTCTTTCAATTCAGGAATTTCTCTAGCTGCGTCTATGTTATGAGCGTTATTGAACTATCATCTTATACGTAACTTATTGAACTAACACCACGGGTTTTGTCACCTTGCTCCAGTCATCTAAACTGGGTTCAAAAATAAAAACTGCTAAAATCAATCGATTTTCTTTTGAAGTTTACGATTTATTGTGCTCCTCTCGTTTTTTGCCAACAAGTTCGAGTTTTATGGTATCGTCCATGTAACGAAATTAATCAAAATTTCCGTACCTGGTATTGTTTACCTTACGTAATAATTAGACTATCAAACACCAGCTAACGTGACGTTTCTGTAATGGATACTTCGACTCTGAAAACGCCCGACTGTGCATTTTACTGGTGAACTTATAGTCTCATACCGTTCATTCCCTTCTGATTGGCAGCTTAAAAGCGTGAAGTAGGGGTCCCTCTGTTTGCTTTTCTAGTTGGAAGAGGCCCAGTGAGCTCTTTACAAGTGACGTGTTGACTGAAAGCCCAACTTACAATTACCGTTTACCACTCAGTTCTTTGTGCCTAAAGGAATCACGCGAATCCAATCTGAGTCATATGACGGACCGTGGGTTTCTACAAGCGTTTGCTCAAGGTCAATAGAGATACCAGACTTTGCCGATTGTTTGAGTGGATTTAAATCAAGCGAACATCCTTACGATAATCCGCGTTGGATATTGAAGGATTTCTGAGTTAAAAGGGTCAGATCTCCACATCAATCGAACTCTGAGAAGTGGGGAATTACTACTGTGTAAACGGGTTCGGGAACTGAATACCAATTCATATCACAGCCCGGTTGGTTTCCAAGTCAAACATTTACAGTTATGACATACGATCTCGCAGTGGAAATGCTCGTCATGTCAACTCAAGCTGCAAACCGAAGCTGCTCCGAAGGTTCTTTTCGTCAAATCATCCACCCTGACGTCCGCAGTCTCCGAGCGGATACTTTAAATTAACTCCCGCAAAACGTCAGTTTCATTCTGGATTTCTTCTCGCGACAGTTCGAGCTTAACGTTTTTCTCGATAGAAGTTCCAGTCTTTGCCAGGCTCAAAGGAACCCAGAGAAGAATGATTCGTCGTAAACGTCTCTCGACTTGATCCGGCGAAATACCCCAATTCCCGTAACTACCGAACATATTACATTTCTGCTTCTTTCAGAGCAGCAAAAGGCTCGAGATTCAAGGCCACTCCTATCCAATATAAGTCTGTGTCCAACCAACTCCTATTTCGATTTCAACAGCTCCGATTCGACAAATCTAGAGCGACGCATCACACTACTCCCCCAACACCACTTGAACATCCCCTCCTCCCTATTTCAAAGAACTGTGATGAAGAAATAAAGAAAGAAGTCCAGAGTAGAATGAGCGAACACAAACATACATCGCGAGGTCTAGCCCAACTCCTATCCTTCGCTCATGAACAAAAAACACGTGGAGCAGGGTACAGTATGGGCACCAAGGCGTTTAGATTTGAAAGAAACTATTTGAAAAAATCTCGGAGCAGCCGTTGAATATGATTGAGAGAACATTGCTGAACCAACCCAGCTCAAATTTTATTATCAGCGTACACGTCAAAAAGCAAGAACATGAAACGTTTCCAAGTTAAGTCCTAAAAACGTTCCACCAATATAATGGAGAAAAATTAGCGATCAAGGCCCACTGTATCATTTTTGAATCACTCCAGTCGTTCTGCCTGTTAAAATTATTATATAAACCCAAAACCCTCTCAATATTTTCCGAAGAAAAGCATAACTATCGAATATTTGTGCAGGTTTGCTGTCCAAACTTATTTTGATTTCCGGAAGTGCTTTCGCTCCGTGGGCTTTTGACCCTCCTGGAGAAGCTAGAAAAAAGGCGGTTCAATTGGCCGAATACGCTGGTTGTGCTGTAACGTCATCGGCAGAGATGGCGAGCTGTCTTCGAGAAGTGGACGCTAGAACTTTAGCTACTTTCACGGAACAGTTCAGAGTGAGTTTTTGTGTTACATCAATTTTGTTCTACTCGCTGTCACATCAGGTACTCAATTAAATAATATTCACATTATTTTCTTAGCCCTCGAAGATTTACATTCAATTTTATTTAAAAGCATGCGCTGTAATTTCTGCCTACACCTTCTCAAAACTGATGTGCCTAGTTTTACTGAAAATAGAAGTCTGTCGTGTCCTACTTTTGCTCCCCCTTTTTGCTAAGGATAATTATGGTGGCGTCACAACCGGTTATTTACTCTCAACGAGCTCAGTCTCACAAAAATTGTGGTGCCTACGACCAAATATCTTGCGCAACGCATCAGATAACTTTTCTGAGCCCAACAAGCATCGATGTGAGTGCAGCTTTGTGCTTTCCTCGCGGGGAAACTACCTCAGGGGTTCGGTGTTGACCCTATTGGACCCGCAACACTTATAATTGCTGCGTATATGTATACCTATCTTCTCCAATTCAACACCGCCAATTTAGTGACGGCAGTGACATCGGGGTTCAGGAGTGTAACTAATTACGCAACAAAATTTTGCAGACAAAATTTAATAACTAGAATAAAAGAGCATCTGTTAAGCTCTAACAAAGAATAACCCAAATTAAATAAACCACTTACATATATTTTAAGAACAATATTTCAGCTAAGATCACGGATCAAACCGAAGGAACTCTTCTTTTTTTTAAAATGAACTCGCAAAGTGAGGGGAAGCTCGAAGAAAGGGCTCGGTAGGAGGGGGAGACTGAGAGAGAGGGAAAGTGTGTGATGCCTCCTGTATGCGGCCATGAGTTTCTTGTGTACTTATTTCGTGACATATTCCCTCCCAACGCGACGCTTTCTGGTCATTAGAAATGATTTGCAATGGAAAATTTAAGAAATCAGTGGCGCAAACCCTAATAATAGAGTGGGGAAAGGTATGAAATAGTGGGGGGGTGGCAGCCAGAAAGCGTACGACACGCTGGTAGGTGGGAGACAAAATGGAACACGTGTTGACGGCGGTAGGAGGGGGAGACTGAGAGAGAGGGAAAGTGTGTGATGCCTCCTGTACGCGGCCATGAGTTTCTTGTGTACTTATTTCGTGACATATTCCCTCCCAACGTGACGCTTTCTGGTCATTAGGTGAAACTCCTTGCTCATATTTCCGTCATGTAGGTGCCTGAACAGGGATGAGAAATTTATAAATTCATTATTCTCTTTCACTATTTCATTGTTGTCTACTAATAATAAACTGCATGTTTCATCCTTGTAGAAAACGTGGGACAGGGATCCGATTGTGTTATTCAAACCAACCGCAGAGAAAGAAGCGCCCTCCGCATTTATAACTGGACCACCTAGCACTTGGGGCCCCATCACAGTTCCTGTCTTGGGTGGACTAGCTGACGAAGATGGACTCGTGCGTTCAGCCAGTAAGTGTTTTGAGTTTTTATTCATCTCAGGGAACTAGGACTGTGGGGCTCTCTCTTTCATTCCAACAGAATGTAATAGAGTCGTGTAATGATAATAACACTCTAAGCTTAATAACATATTAACATTACTCTTCCATGAAAGTCTCCATCCATACTTTAATAATCATTTTTTAACCTCGAAGTTTGTGTCTTCCTGTAAGTGCTGCCTCCAGGCGAGGAGGGAGGTTTGACGGGTGGCCGGACGCGGCAATAGACAATCGACCTCCATGTGCTTCTATTTTTAACTCTCACACCGAAGGCGATAGTTCAAGAGTTAATTATCGCCATCCAGTCTGCTTATTGTCTACAATACTCAAAGTTCTGGAGAAGATTGTTGTCTCAATAGTCCGTCTGCAGCGGCTTATCGTAGTCCCAACATGGCTTTGGGCAGAGTAGATCGGTGACAAACCTTGTACAACATTGTAGCAGATCGCTTTCGAGTCGGGTGATCAGGTGGATTGCGGGAGGACTTTGCCACGTGTTTTGATAAGGTGCCTCATGCTAAGATTTTCCTTTTCCCAACCCGTCAGGTGTACCCCACGCTCCTCACATTGGGTTCATGTGTTTTTTAATTTTCATCGATGATATTTCACGTGCCCACCTGGCGACGTACAGTTTCTGAAATTGTTTCAGAACCAATGAGCTAAGCTTGAATTTTGAGAATGTGCGGCGACGTCGCTCATTAAATCGATGTCTGTATTCACAACCATACCCTCGACTTCGTTCAAGAACCTTGCGGTTACTTATGATTCTCGTTAGTCCTGCTCCACCCACGGTATTTGTTCAACAGCCATGAGGTCACTGGGGTTTCTTTAACGCAGTACGTTGGAGACATCAACGCTTTCGTGACGTTATACAATTCTATTGTCTGTTCCATGTTGGAAAACAGCTCGGTTCTCTGGTCTCCATTCTATAACAATGCGACTAAACGCATTGAACGAGTGCAGCGTAGGTTTCTCGCTTCGTAGGATTTAAACTGGACGAGGGTTGGTCTCTATTTGATCTGGGAGAGACCCTTAACATTTGTCGTTTGTCATCTCTCAGTCATCGTCACCGACTGCATTTTTTTTGCTCAAGTTGCTCATCGACTGGCTATTAGTTTCTACACCCCATTAAACCAAAGCGAAACAAACACCCATTTTTATACTCAAACCACCCCAACTAATTATCTCTTCAACAACCCACTTCTGAGGCCCGTAGATCTACGTTATGTCATTCACAAGGTTGATATTTTTCACTCCTCGTTTAAGCAAAAACTAAATCTACCGAAGAATTCAAAGTTTAACCGAATGTAACTTGGATGCTCTTTTTCGTTTTTCCGTAAGTCTACTGTGTTATCGATGAGTCAATTACAGTTCAGTATACCTAAGAAATAAATAAATAAGCAATTAGACCTTACTTTAACGACCGTCATTTATTTTTCTTGTGTTCGTTGCAATTCAAATGCATGATTTTAATCGCCCTGTTTTTCGACAAATATTATTTATTTTATTTTCTTTCGAGATAAGTATGTTTGCGTAGGTTTCATTTTATTTTCTCGCAGTTTTTCTCTCGTACACTGCTGGAAATCGAATTCAAAACTGATGTCAAGATACAGTAATAGGGGACTTCTAGGTTTGAGAACAGATTTTCTGATCCTGTAGTCAATGTGTTAAGATTTATCTCCCTCTCTATGCAAGTCCAAGTATGAATTATCAATAAGTTTCTCCTCAAATTCAAGCTTTCGCGGGCGTGCAATGGCATATCCCTCATCATATTCTTTCAAGTCTGTTCTGTCTGTCTCTCACACAAGAATCTCACGATGTAAAGAAGGAGATTTTATCAGCACTTGTTTCGTACTCCACGCTAAAAAGCGATTGTTTCCAGACACGTCGGTGAAGAATGATGATTGAAGCCTTACTTGCATTCGCAACCAGCGCTGCATTTTACAACAAAACGAATTTCGTCTCGCACAGAGTATGCTTACAGCATCCAAGGCATAGGGCCATTAAAGTAGAAACAGTAAAGCGACAACTCCCTCAGTGTCCACGCTGAGACGCTTGTTTCGCCTGACAGTGCCCCTCTCAAACGAGACAGGTTCAACTACTGAAATTAATTAATACATAATATAAAGAATCAGCATCTTAGCTGTCTTCGGCACGATGTGTGATGAGTTTTGGCACCGAGTAATTTAAATATAAATGAGCTACGGTGGTCAAATTGCGTGTACTAGAGTCGATACTTGGAACAATAATTCCATTTTAAACCTGAAGGAAGAATGGGTTGGTAGGGAAATATTACATACAAGTCAGAATGTAAGCCCGTTCAAAAACTGGTGTAATGTATCATTCACGTCGGACGAACGTGGAAATGATATAGGTCCTCGGAACTTCCTCTCTCCTGAAAGCCGTCAAGTTATGATAGAACATCCCTTATTCCTTGCCCTCTCACCGCCCGGTCGTTCTGCTAAATAAATAATAAATCAGCTTGGAAAACCTAGACCCCCCAGGTTCCTCGTCGACGTTGAAAGTCGCCATTTATCTCTTACAATCCCCCCCCCCCGCCCCCGCCATCTCTGCACAAATACGTAAATGAGATTTTCTGGTCAAATAAGTGCACGAGTTTTCACGAACCCAATCAATACCGCGTTCTAATGTCGGTTCCAAGAAAATTACGCGTTTCTTCGTTATTAACTGCCTACAACTTTTTCTTTCACAATTTGCATAATTTAGCGAGACGTGCCTCGAAATTGGAAGCAAATTGATCTTAAGGGATAATAAGATGCAAGGTATAGAAGCTATGAGGGGTCAACCAACTTCTCTCTAAAGCTTCTCAGTTTCACCGCTTCAAACTAGCCTTCACGAACAAATCGATCTTGCTGAATTCGCCATTCCAAAGTTTACAAATTCAATACAATAGTATTTGAAGTTTGTAAAAAGTCCCCTACCCTTCTTGGCCGATTGACTTAAAAAAACACAATTGCGTTACTCCGTCTGAATTCTTTTTTTTTTTTGCTCGTTGCATTTGGAGGTGCGTACGTTTCTCAGCAGTAACGGTGCATATCGAAAATGTGAAGTGTCGGCGAGTTCTAAATATCTGGTGCGTAGCAACACACAACTTTCCGCCACCCCCGTAAGTTCAAACACCAGCTACATATGCGGGTGCTATATCTTCGTTCAACACATTTTTACAGAAACATTTATGGAGAACAAAATGTAGGGACTAGTTAGCTGAGAGTACTCCGTAAGTTTGATCGAAATCGTTAGAGCCGTTTTTGAGAAAATTGGAATACCGATAAATTAATATTCGACAAATCTCCTTTTCTGAGTTAATTTGGCTTATATCTCCGTTCAACATATACATACAGAAATAATTATGGAGAAAGAAATGTGAGTATGAGTGACTAAAAGACACTCCATTAGGATTTATGACATCTGGTGAATAAGTTACCCTGAAATTCACGGAAATGTTCGAAAAAACGTTATTTTCGACACGTTTTGATTTTTATCTCTGTTCAATGGACTATCAGAGGAACATTTATCCAGAACAATATGTAGGTATTAACTATTCAAAAACATCTTGAAAGTTTGGTGATAATCGTTGAAGCCGTTTTGCCCAAAAGTGTAAAAACCCTATTTTTGCTTCATAGGCCCATATCTCCGTTCACCGTATTTTCATGGAGATATGTATGAAGAAAAAAAGTTAGATATTGATCAGTAGGAGATAATTTGAAAGTTTAATCAAAATCGTTTGAGCCGTTTTCGAGAAAAATCCGAAAAACCCTAGTTTTTGGTACATTTTGGTCCCCCCACAACATTACATTTTTGTTTTTGTTCCAATCGGCCGAAATCGTCCTTAACCTTATTTTGGTGTCTACAAAAAATAACGAACAAAACAAAAAAGAACCAGCTCAATCGGATCAGCCGTTCTCCCGCAAATCGAACTACAGACACACACACACTCGGACCACTCGCCGAAATTGGGTTTTTTTAGACTCAGTAGGCCTCAAAACGTAAAGATCTGAAGAAAACCCAAATTTTTTTTGGGCCGATTACTATACTTTCCTTCTCTTCGGGTAGCGGAAAGTAAAAACGGCTTTAACGATTTTGGTTGAACTTCCAAATAACTTTTACTAACCAACACCTAATTTTTTGCCTAGATAAACAGCTCCATGTATTTTGGTGAGAGGAAATAATGAAACAAAAGCAGTTTTTTTGGGAAAACGCTTTCAACGTTTGACATTGAACCAGCAGAGTGTCGTCAAATGATAGTCAGTGCATACCTATTGGTTATCTGACAACCCGTCGAAAGCATATATCAACTATGAATACCAAAAAACCTGTTTTTAGCTGTTTTCGAATTTGCCAGATTGAATGTGATCAACCTGACGGAGTGTCTTCCAGCCACCTACTGATATCTCTTACCATTAGCAACTATTGCTCTTTCGAGCAGATATATAAGATCACGAAACTCTTCTTGCAATAAAAGTTCGTTTTAAATATTTTCTCGAAAACACTTTACAACTCACTGGGTATTTCCACTTAAATAATATTCGCATGCTGTTTGTTAAAAGCGTTCTTGCAAAAAATGAGTAGATCTTGAACAGCGCCTTCGTGAATGGAGCATCTTTTCATATTGCCTACCTAGCTGAGTGGTCTTAACCAGGATTTATCAACAGGACAAAACTTCTGAAGCTCGCTGAAAAAATTAGCAAGACTTTAAAGAATTATGTCTGTCTGATTGGATGCAGAATTTGATTTACTTTGAGTCTTAGTATGAAATCTTTTTCGATATTTTAAGTAATTTCAGTATTTTTATTCAAAACACTCAAAAACCTCAAAAAAGGGGTACAAAGGTAAGGGATGGTGTATATTCGTAATCTGTGTGGAATTTCTCGTTCCGTTTGAGTTCACGTAACACTCGTGCACAAAGGGTTCAAATTGACGTCGTTGCTTACTAGCTCTCAGAAGAACAAGTCGAAAAAGCCGAAAAACGGCTACGCACATCGTGTGGTGTTTCGGACTTAGAGGAGGATTGGCGACCGGTAAATGGCCAGCGGAAAGGAGGGCACAACAATTTCCTGGCACAGTTAGATGTAAATAGGGAAGAGACAGGGGCGAGCACAATGGCTTCAGTCGGGCCAATTTATCGTCTTGGCGGGTCTTGTTAAGCATTGTCATTCGAGCCGTAACTGTACTTTTACTAAATGCAGGTCTGGTGTAGAGTTCAATTCAAGAAACGACGGCTTTAACAGGAGGCGGCTTCACTCGTCAAAGTATTCCATCAATTATTTGATACAAATATTTTAAGAAACATGTCGTAAAAATTTGTTATAAATACTTATTGAAGTATTTTTTATAAAATAGTTTCGACACAATGATAATGGGGTACTCGGGACTAATTTCTCGGCTGAATAATGAGCAGCTTCCGCGGATGGAAGTTGGTATTGTGACTCTCCACTATGAGACATTGAATAATGTGCGTGTGTGTGTGTTAATGAAACCTGCCCTCAGGTATTTACAGTCTCCTAAGGAGTTGTGGATCTCTATACTAGCTTCGCCCACTCACAGTGGACTTCCCATTTAGTGCAAGGCTTCAGCTCGTCCAGCCCATGGTTATGCACAATTTTGTATGCAAAAAAAACATATGGTATGTTTTTTGGGCGCCCTCGGTGACATTACTGGCGAGCAAACTATCATGCTTGAGAGGGCTCATTATGATGTGGTACGGTTCGTCGATCGACTGAAATGGATTACACCATACTTTCTCAAGCTCGGGTGGCTGCAAGTGGTTATTGGTACGATGCTGTTCAAGATGCTTAAATTTGGGTCACTTTGGGTCATTTGGGTATCTTGCTGAGAAATTTGCATTCCCGGCAGACTATCTTCAGCATCACACCTGAAGACACCTCATAATCCTCCTCCATCGAACAACAATTTTCAATAGATTCATTGACACAACAATCCACATTAAACTCAGTCAAAGCGTGAGAACGTTTAAAAGTGCTGTCTCAAATATGCAGGCGCAGTAGTACAGGGTTAGCGCCTAGCGAATAAATATGGGATATGAACAAAAAAAGATGTACAATGTGGGCATAAGTTAAGAAATGTTTTTATTTATTCTTTTTTTCTTTGTTTTCATTTTTAAATTTTGTTTTTAAATAAAGACTGAATTATTATGTTGTAAATAACCCCTCTCTCTCTCTCTCTCTCTCTCTCTCTCTCTCTCTCTCTCTCTCTGTTTTATTATCCCGAGATGCAAAAACAAATTTTGTTAGTACTGCATCCTGAATCGTGAACTGACCTACCTCCCATCTTACTGATCTTACGTCTTTGGTCGACTGAGAAAACTACTTCTAAAATGGGATTGTCAGTTAACAAGGTTCCAACTCAGTTGTCAAAGTAGCTCTCGAGTAAATAGTTTCCAGCTAAGAGGCGACACAAGAAAAAAACCTCGTTGAAATAACAAGAAAGCCCTGATTAAAGAGACGAGGTTGTCTCTCAGCAGCCACCTATCCCCCGTCTTTACCCGCGGTTGTTTTTTCCTCGCTATTTTCCACCTGTCCCTGCAAAACCCTAGCGTGCATTCTTCGTGAAGACCAGATCGGACAAGAACCCTCGTCACTAAAAGACCCAATTAAAGGCGAGTGGAAGAGACAGCGGCTCAATTCTTGCAGGGAAAATAGGGAACACATATATTACATTGTGCAACTGCGTACTTGCGGATATTGATGTTCCTTAATTAATTACAAGCTCGTCTTCCCAATTTCAGGATTTAATACATTGTGTAGAACCCTGAGAAGTTCTACGCTCTGTCGTAATTGGATTAGGTTTCAAAACACTACAGAGGCCGGAATTTCCGCGTTCATATAGGCTTTTCAATTACCGGTATTACAACGGTATGAGATTTCAGAGTGTAAAGGTTTCATTTTATAGTGTCACGAACATTTCATCTCGTTTTACGGCAATTTCAGAGTAAAATTATAAGCTTTTACCAACTCGTTCATTGAAGGCTCGTTGATTAGCTTGATGGTTCACGCAATTCACAGCATTAGTGAAAAATCTGCAGAAGGTATTAAAGCGTTAGTGGCTTAAGTAATAACTTTTGATTCATTAGAGACTTTCAAATGCACGCTCGCATCGATCCCACCACAGTTCTATTCCTCGCACATTGCACAGGGACCGAACTCGAGGGGTGGGCTATAAGCAATTTAAGCATCTTGAGAGGACACCGATGCTCAAGAGTTGAGCTAACCGGTACAGAAGACCTAGTGACCGAACCACGTGAACATCTCTTTATTATATCTCGGTCGACGTTATTGGCCAACACGCGGGTACAGATTTTTCAAATGACGGTGTTACCACAGTTTTCTTCCACTCCTGTGCACTGCATATATCTGCTCAAATGTACTACTCACTATAGTGTCCACTTGCTGACAGATGCGTCCGACGTATTGTCTTATATAACACCATTAGCGATACTTACGCCTGCGCTCTATTTATGTATTTACCTCCAATTCTGACGACAAAAATATTTATCGTGTCGCGCATTCTGCTCGAGGAACGATGCAATCACGTGGTGCGCCACTGTGAGTATTTACTAACCCTTCAGTAAAGTATGAACTACACTGCCCAGAATCGCCCAAAAATGGCGCTTGAGTTACGCAGTGGGAAGGCATTACGTTTTCATTATTCTTGAAATATGCAAATGGTGCCGCGGTTGCTCAGCACACAAACCAAGAAACGAAAATAAAAAAATGAAGCAGAATGAATTTATGATGCGGGATCCTAATTTAGGTCGGAGAAAAAGTTTCGTGTTTTTCCCTTTCATTCGAATTTGAACCGGAGAAAGAACCGATTTAATAATTCGCAATCGGCGAAAACGCGGCGGAGCATCAATTTTCAGTTTCGAAGAGTTTGACACTCATTTTTTGTGTGTTTTCTGTGCATTAAACTTTAGACACGAAAAGAAACGCGTCACGGGAGTCGTTTCACACGACTTTATTATCCCCACGTAAGTTCTTCTGTTTTTATCGCAGAACTTCCTTTTATACTTCTTTCCTTCCTTCTCTATTTCTTTCCACCCTTCAAGCTGGAGTGGTGGTGTGTGTCTTTAGTTTGATTTGCTGGTTGTTTTTTGTTTTGTTCATGATTTTCGGTCGACGCGAAAACACAATTTATAAGCGATTTTGATCGATGGAAAAGGGGGATGGAACGAAAATGTACCAAAAACGAAAATGTTTTTCTGAAACAGCTCTAACGATTTAGAATTGAAACTTTCAAATTATCTTCTACCAGTTAGTACCCAACTTTTTATTTTCTCCATAAATATCTTCATGAAAGTTCAGTGGACGGAGATATACGCCTATGAAGCAATACTAGGGGTTTTACACGTTTGGCAAAACGGCTCTAACGGTTTATAAAAAACTCGTGGGATGTGTTCAAATAGTTAATACCTATATTATGTTGTTTTCAAAATGTTATACAATATACGTTCCTCTGGCGGTCCACTGAACCGAGATAAAAATCAAGATGTGTTGAAAAAATGTTTTTTCTTAAATGTCGGCAGTACCTACTTTACTAGGTTTGATCAATCTTACGGAGTTATATATATTTGTCGAATGTTAATTTATCGGTTTTTCAATTTTCTCAAAAACGACTGTAATGATTTCGATCAAACTTACGGAGATCAAGTACAACTCAACTAACTTGTAGCTGCATATTGTTCTCCGTAAGTATTTCCGTATAATTGCGTTGAACAAGGATATAGCGTTAGTGTATATTGCAAGTCGCCCAATTTACGAGGGTTGCAACGCATCAGATATTTTTTCTCGTCATTCTTCCTTGCAGTTCAGCCTGGCAAATACTTGTTGATCTGCAGGATCCGACTGGCATTAGATTTAAATTTTGGGTTTATCCATTTTCTTGAAATCGCACTCACTAGCCACACAGACTACTTACTTCTCCGCAGAAAGCAAAACCGTTTTGTAGACAAACTCCATCCGTAGCAGAGCTCTGCGCCTTCTAAATGGATGGCGAACGCATAAATCATTCTACACCGCACTTTCGTCAATTAAATGCGTATTCGTAAGCAGCGACGTTTGGGTGAGCTGAGAAGGGGACTGACATAGGGTGTAAGAATGCGTGAGACCAGAGGCTTACTCGACAAGAAGCATTTGATTTAAGGAGCATTTGCAAAACGACCTACGCCATCCAGGTGTTGTAAGCGGAACTACAGATATCACCCCAAGCTATTAAAATAAAATAAATGCCTTAAAATACGCATTTCAAGTAACTCCGTATAACTATTCTTCTCTTTCAAAAACTATTCAAAACAGTGAAACTTAAAATGAGTTTCCCTTCTGTTCACAGATCTCTTGTTGGACGACTACGATTTTGATTACGTGAGCGCAAATCTATCGCAACTTCTGCCAACGTCGTTGTTTTATGACAACCCGTACACAAGCCAAATACCTTCAGTCACACGGAGTATAATTGACAGGTATTTTGGAAGTAAAAGGACTTTCACGAGAAGCGACGAACTCTTGTTTTCTGAGGTGATTGATTTTATTTCATGTTGGTTTAGGCTGTTAGAAAGTAGCTACTGCGTACATATTAGGAGAATGTGAAAGAGAGAGTAAATCGTTTTAGCGAGTTTCAATGAGAAATGTCGTTTTCGCAATGGAGTCAACAATTTGTGTACCAAAATCCGTTTCTCGTCATTATGCTCGATATCTTTGGATATCACTGAGCTACTCCATAAAAAAGTAGCGCAACCCCTCTCCCACTATTTCATTAATTAGATAGACGTACTTTTCTAAAGTGATCGTTGGTTTCACCCTTGTTTTTCCGCAATCACCACTAAACGCATCACATAACTTCAACTCGACCCCGCCTAGGTTCATCAATTTGTATTACTCCAGCAACCAATTCAATGTTTCTCACTCAGTGAATGTGAAACAGGACGTTCCTAACTTCACTGGATCTCAACACTCAACCTTTAGTGAGAGACTAGTGCAAAGGTTATTCATGAGAGTGCTAAAAGAATTTTTTGGAAGGTTTTTATTCACTAATCTAGAAAAGGGACATCATTGCGATAAAGGTTATCAAGGAAACGGCAGGTCTGTTTTCTGCTCATAGTGGCCGTTCGTGAGCAAGAAACAACGGTACTTTTTACATTCGTGGGATGGCTTCAAATATTTTATAACCATCATCGAACTAAAATTGTGCAGGTAGCTCTTCCCACTATCAACATGATTTCTGTGACAACTCTTGTGTCGTATGTATGTCATTGGATGAACTTCAGCCATTTCCATCTCATTCTTTTTTTGGTGCCCCATGGCGATCTGATTGTCGAGTTAACGGGGATTTGGCCTAGTCGTTGTCTTCCGATCGTGTTCACAACCGTTTTACACACACGGGTTTTTATTGTGGAACACCCATAAGCAATTCTCGATCCTTACGGATACCGCTGAAGGTAAAGGTTTCTGAATTGCGGATTTAGTAGGTATATCTTCCTGAACCTATCTAATGTCTAATGCTGAATCCTCTCTCGGGAACCACTTGGTCTTCTCTAACTAGATGTGATATGGTTTCAGTTAAGAGATACGAGACCTCCTTGTCCATTGTAACGAGAAACTCAGTTTAACGGTCAGGAGAGTGTTGCGAGTTATGAAGGGGGCCGTAGGCTTCTTGATTACGAACGCCCAAGAGTTTACGAGTGTTCCGGCAATTGTCTGCTTCAGGTTCCTCCAGTATCCTAATCATATTCCCCGCAGTATGAGATTTACATCGTTCACTCGGTTTTGTCGCCTCCAACCGCGGCTACCCGTCTGAAGAAGTCTGTTAAAGGGGATTCACAAATACGCATTTTTCTATGACCCATAACTGCCGTCGCTGGTCTATTTCTTTTACTACTAGTTGATTACTTCTGTCCTCCGATAAGTCACGATTCTAGATTTCTTCCTCTACAACACGTTTTGGTCACTGGTTCCCAGAGCTTGATGGCTCTGGCGCTGGTTAATAAATAGGGCCACTCTTAAGCCCACAGGGGGACGATCTAGCTATTTTGTTCATTCCATTATAAATAGTAAATATATATTCCAATGTCTGGGAAGGAATGTAGTTTCTCATGTAGCCTACTGTAGGAATGAGGTCAAGACCTCCGGTCATTTATGTTTGTAAGGTTTTCGCATGCTGCACAGTACTGTCTGCATTCCCTGCCGGGAGAGGGAGGGGGGGGGTCATCCACTCAAGTTCCCACTGTAATAACAGTTCTGCTATAATTGAGAACCCTATTCATTCCCAAACACTATTGACTACTCCTCCACCACTAGTACTTAGAACTTAGTGTTCTACAGCAACCGCAATCACTGCCTAGGGACACATCTTCGTTGCAGTACCTAACGTATTACGGATGACGTGACGTTCCTCACCAAATCGAATTTGCCTTAAGATCTTTAGTCTTTAGATCTTTAGTGGCGCATCTGGGAGTGCTCTCACGTGTTCAGGAGCTCCATGATTAACGCTCCACCGTCTGCCCATAGCAGTCGCTTATTCCTTTATTCGCATCTGCTTGAACGGGTTTTATCCCTGTATCAGTCAAATGGAGTCCACACTCCTGGTTGCTGTGGGCCCCCGAATGTCCAACCCTGATGACACCTGCAACGGTGTGATGAATCTACCCCACACTTTTCATTTACACCCTCCATGTATTTATCAACGTCTTCAAATCATCAACAAGTGCTAACAAATCTCTAATTGCAACATCTTTCTTGTTTTGGTGTGTCGTATGTTTAATGGAATTTCTTAATTAGCGTTTGAGCGTCATTTCCTCCTTTTTGCTGGGTGTTTTTTGTGTTTGGGTCGTGAATGAAAACCAGGGCAATTTCTGGCTGTCGTGAGCTTTTACAAGAAGAGAAAGGATTTAGAGGTAAAAAATGTGTGTTTTTCCATTAGACATCCACTTATGAGAAGGGTGAAATTCCGCATGAACTTCACTGCAAGACAGAGGCTCGAAAACATCAAAAGCCAACTCGGTACTAAATAGTTCTTCCACTCAAAACAATAAAAAAACGATAAAACGTATAACAGTTATCGACCAAGCTACAATCGAAGGACAGATAATCATCTGAAAACCAGTTAAACTAATATACTTTCTGCTGATTTTTCCAGGTAGTGAACGTCCCTCTACCCCTTGCTCTTCCAGCATCCCTCATTCCCATCTGCAACTTCTCCTTCCGGAGTCATTCTTTTCTTATATTCTTATGACTTATGAAAGTCTGCCACAATCCCAGTACTCACGTATGGTCTAACGATGATGCCTTTATATTGAGAGGGATTCCTCACTGTACATTACCAACCTGATGGGCGTTCCCCACAGATGCGTTGACTCTGATGTTAAATTAATTTTCTAAAACTTCAAGTATCATCTTTACTTTTCAGTTATACTCTGATTCGTTTTTCCGCATACCCATGGCGAGGGCTGTACAAAACTCGTTGAATGACGTGTACTTGTACTTGAACAAGTTTGTTTCTGAAAATCTCTACCTAATAAAAGGAAGTAAGCCTCGTACTATTCACTTTGGTCGTAAACTTGAAAATAATTCATTTAATGTATTGTAAACTTCTGTACGGTGGTAAATCTATGTATTTATGAATGTAGTGCATTTATAACCTTCAGGAGTAGCTCACGTTCAGGAGTTGTTCTTCTTGTGGACACCGGATTTTAAATTCACCGCTTTGACCGGAGTGGATTTGAAATTTTCTGAAGACATGGTGAAATTTGTCATCAATTTTGTATATCACGGGTAAGTTATTGTTTTATTTCAAGTTAAATTTTGTTGTTCAAAATTATTTTAATGCCGGTGATATCGTGTCTATTAGGAGGTCTCTCTCGTATTTGACTTCTCAACATCCTTCCTCATACAAATTAACGTGTTCTGGCATTATTGCCCTAACTTCTGAGCAGATACACACTCCCCACTACCGCTCTAACTTCTGAGTGGATCAGCCCCCCCTATCGGGTGACATCACACCTAACTTATTTTCCCCACACTACACATATACACGCTAAATAAATCCCGAACCCACGTGGTGCCACAAAATAAATCTTTGCTTAAAGTATAGGTCACAACTGGTAATTTTTTGCCCCATAATACCTAGTCGAAATTCGTTATTGCGTAGCAATTTATTTCGGGTGTGCTCAGGATTTATTTAGCGTGTACCCGTACAGTGTGGGGAAAAATTGATAGGTGTGATGTCACCCGATAGGGGGGACTCAGAAGTTAGAGCGGTAGTGGGGAGTGTGTATCTGCTCAGAAGTTAGGGCAATAATTGGTGGGGTATGACGTCACATGATGATGTTGACAGAGGGAGGGAGGGAGGGGGAGGTCTGACGTCACTTCACTTGGTGGGGGGGTGACGTCATATCATCTCAGAGAGGAGTGGGGTTTGACCTAGATCCTCCCAGGTGTATCCCTACCATAACTACTAATGTGCCCGCTCTTCAGTCTCTTCTCACAAGTTGCATAGGTTAGCAGGAAATCTATTTTATGAGTTCCCAGCTTGTGCTGAGTAGCTCCTGATTCAGGGACCCTATAGGACGCCATTCTTGGTTCTCAGTACCTTCCGCACCATGCTGAATTTGGCACAGCATGCCCTTCCCTTACTTTGTCCATTATTTGTATAATGCTTCATACTACACAATGTATAACGGGACAGAAACATCATCAACAAGGTCATGGGCACGGAATAGGAGCCATCACGCACAATGATTATTTAAATTTTGATCCATACAGTATTCGAAAGAAAGAAGACCCTAGCCACTTTTACCGTGGCAACAGGATGACTACGGTTTCAAACGTTTTATTATTATGTTCGACTTGGGTTTCATTCATTTCAACTCTTAAAAGACCATCAAAAGAGTGTATTTGGCTGCATGTGACAAAAAAAGACACTGAGTAAGGAGAAAGCCAGTACGATATACTGAATTGCCGTACACATGTTATTAATTTTCCATATTCTCAGTCTGTCGCAATATTCTGAAAGTCTTTTCAGAGAAAAATTAGTTGGAATGAAATGAGAACGCTGTACTTGGCGTTACCACCCGACAGCACCCATTGCCTAAGGCAGTCTCCGGAGAAATCAAAGCAACGAGCAGTGAAAAGATTCCGTTACAAGAACGCGGGCGAAATTGGATTCGAGGGTATTCTGTTTTAAGGCCCGTGTGATACTCATAACTACATGCGATATAATGAAGTTAAAAATAAGTCAGTAAGCGTACAAAGTGCTGCACCAAGCAATCCCGTATTCTAAAGAGATAGGTTTGAAATAATCATAAATAAATATGCGAAATGGGAATACATCAAGGAGTTGAACAGGGTTGCATTTTTCTCCTATTCTGGTCATTCTTTGTACCAGAGCTGGGTTTGAAGAAGTTTTTTATATTAATATTTGAATTCGATAAGGGCTGAGAGGAGTTAGTTTTAAAGGAAGCTTCGGGACGAATATTTGTCTACAAGGTTTTCATCAACATGTTTTTTTAAAGGAACGATTATTCATTTTATCAAACTCATTTCAGGAACCCCAACGACCAAAATGCGCCAATATGGAAAACCACGTCCAAGTCGCCGAGCAACCTGAGTTTTTTGAGTTTGGAGAACACGGCGTTCACAATGGTCGACGGTCTTTATGCCGACTCCATCGCTTTTTGGTACAGTAACGGTTACCGAGACCTGGTTAATTGACCGCTAACAACGTTGGGTTATTTGCGATTCAGGAAGAACCACCAGGATAAATAATGGAACCGTGATCGATGCAACAACAAAAGGGCTCGAAGTGATGTATTTTAGAAACTAAGGTTGAGTCCATCTTTCCTGGCTGGAGGTGTTCTGAAGAACGGGTACATTCGATGTAAGGTGACCCAACATGGTGACATACTCCTACTGGCGGACTCGACCCAACTGTACGGTGTTGTTTAACACCTGAGAATATCGGAGTGTACATTTTAATTGGTATCATCGATGCATTTTTGTAATTAAACGTCATTATTTATGAAATTGAGAGATCATCTAGCATGTTTGGCTGCTTTTCAGGCAGTGGTCCATTTCTGATCAGAGCTCTGTCAGATCGTTTCCGATTCATCAAAAATGGCGTCTGATGTGTCAAGACCCTGTAAGCTCTCCGTCATCCTATGAAGAGAGATGTATGAACTTCTAAGCAGTGATGTAGTATGGGCGCCTTTTTTCAAGATTTCCCATTATGTTGACGAATCAAAAATTATTTGTAATAGTTCATAAATTCATTCTAGTAAAAGTGCATTCCAGGATCAAATTAAATTGAGAATAAAGCTAGAGTGTAAAAAGACCCATTGCAGCCACGTCGACACCGCTCTTTTACATGCACGCTGCCCTCAGCCCAGCAGCAGATCAAAAACCAAGGGTTCCACTTCCAGATATGCTCTAGCAATGCATAGCGGAGGAAAAAAGATTATTTTTTATTAGTTTCTTAAAAAGTTGTATGCTCATGTAAACAATGAGTGGATTACATTATCTCCATTTTACTGTTCAGAACCATATTAACTGTTGTATCTCCCATGGCCAATCAAAGAGCCCTAACACTACCTGAATTCTGTGAAGGATTATATCAATCTCAAGTATTTATTTCATTTAGGGAAATTTTTTATGTGAGTGAAAAAGGAATCGTAAGACTCAGAAAGGCTGCATCATAAAAGGATTGCACGTTTGCTGATTCCAGAGGAAATGGTAGATGAGGCCTGATGGTCCTAATTTCCCCCAGTGGATAAATAAACGTTTCCATCACTCTCTGTCCCTCACCCGTTCTCTCTCACTCTCTCTCTCTCTCTCTCTCTCTCTCTCTCTCTCTCTCTCTCTCTCTCTCTCTCTCTCTCTCTCTCTCTCTCTCTCTCTCTCTCTCTCTCTCTCTCTCTCTGTCTCGGTCTCTCTCTCTCTCTGTCTCTCTCTCTCTCTCTCTCTCTCTCTCTCTCTCTCTCTCTCTCTCTCTCTCTCTCTCTCTCTCTCTCTCTCTCTCTCTCTCTCTCTCTCTCTCTCTTCCCTCCTTCTCACTGAACTGTCAGGAAGTAATGCCAACATACATTATTATGCTACTTTCGGAAGAATGAAGACAAATGAATGAGTAAGCTGAGCTCATCCTATTATTTTGGACCGAACGGCGTTTCTTCGGACGATTCTTCCTCCGATTACTGTTCGCGTCTAAGTTACGTTCATAGTAACCTGTGCCGCATGGAGAAAACATCAACGATCCCGATTTTCTCTGTTCCCAGTGAATTTAGAAGATAACAATTCTAATTTAGGTGCGTCGAACTCTTTCGAATACTGTTGATCCAAAGTCCGAAGGTTTTGTTTAACTTCTTCCAAAAAACTGGCTGCTTCCTTGCGACTTATCAGACCTTCTTTCAGAAATTCTTGAATCGCGGTTGACGCCCCTTTGTCGTCTCCAGTCCAAAAAACGTACTCCGCGATGTCCAAAGGCGTCAACGGCGCGTCGATGAACTCTCGAGGTTGATATTTCGAGTTTAATTTCAACTCTAGGCTCGGTGTTTCTTGGGCGCCAGTGCTGTATGGTACGTGCTCAATGACTCTGTAAACGAAAGTGGATTTCATTTCTTATTCATTTATTTAAAGCTATACAATCATTTTACTAAAAATATTTACAATATTGAGTCAATTAAACCAATCAAGCCAATTAAAAGGAAGGATTGAAACGTTTTTAACGTTAAGTATGTCTACTACAAATTGTACATCCTGTTCCTTTTATACCCAATTTAAATATTCATTACTATATTTTATTTTTGTGCACTAGACTGGAACATATAAGTGAAGGCTAAAGAGATCGTTGGACTAAACATTTAACATAATTAGTATTGATAATGATTTAATTTACTTTAATTAGGATTGAAGATGATGATGATTAGGACACGCATACACACGTAACTCGTATCTTGAATGTAATCCAGTCATTGAAAACTCGAGAAGACATACGAGGGTTGGAGATTTTAGTTATCTCGGATTGAAAACTGATTACAGTTTTGCATGGTGGTGTTGTTTGTTGCAAAATGAGGAAGACGAAGTATGTGGGAGCAATGACCATAAAAGCCGTGAGAGCAGTGTAGGGCGTACTGGTATTAACACTGGTTGACGTTACATACACAAAGAGAATGAGAGTTCAAAATTACCGGTAAGATTGGTCTCAGGACGAAGGTACGGTAACCTCGGTTGGGGATGAAAGGGAATCCCGGTAGACGGAGGTCAGTTCAATTGACCGTTACCAGTAATTTCTAGCGGTCAAATTGGCACAAAGGAAAAGATTAACAAGAGAAAGAATTGTCTACGCTTACAACGAATAAGGATAATGGCATCAAGGAAGCGCTCGGCTTCAAAACTGGAAATTTCTTATTGATTTTGGCTTGTATTCCAGTAAGGTTTTTTGGTTCTTCTTAGCTCAGCACATCAAGTTTTTCAGATCTTTAAATTTTGCGTGCAAAAAGTCTCATTTGTGGAAAAGAAGTGTGTCTACGTGTGTGCTGCTATGAACACAATTGAAACAGAACGGCTGAACAAAAATAGCTCATTTCTGATGACGTTGAAGGTTATCGTTGTGGCCAAAATCCCGACTATTTGTTCTCATAAACTGTATTAACTTTTTTTATGTAGCAACTTCCAAACATCGAAACGGTAACGTAAAAGTTTCGTATTTGAGAAAATGGTAGGAGAAGCACAATAAATTATCAAAAATGTTGAAAACAATTTCAGTACAGCTCCATAAACATCCGTCTAATATGTTACTTAGACTAGAAGAATAATCATAATATTTGCGTGCAAAGCCGAGTGGCATGTTGCACGTATCGTTTAACTCACCTGTGTAAATGTTTCGAAGGTATGTCGAGCATCGTCTTTACGCGCTGCAGCGACCCAGGTCCTTGTTTATTCAATTCCTGTTGGATCCGAGCCACAACTCGCCCGCCTTTTTGTACAACGGCTTTTCTCTGTTCGTAACGCTCATCGTCTCCTGTTAAAAATTAAAATCCATGTCAAATGAATAAGTTTCGTTGGACGTTCAGTTGGCAACGCTCTGTGTGTGCATTATCGACGGGTACAAGTTTGGAGGGCTGGTGTAAGAATAAATGGAGTTAGCACTAACTTGAATAACTAACGCTAGCAAAGGAAGGGGATGTGAGAGGATCATATTCGGAAGTAACGCATCCATTTCAGGTACTTCTCAGTAGCTGTGTACTGCTACTATCATGCTGATCTGCCCCAATCACCAAGTTTGGAGAAAAGCGAATATAAATGTAACAGTTGACAAGTAAGAACCTACCGATAAAGCTCCATCTGGATTTTATTTCACTGAACTCTCCAATCATTCGTCATTTTCATTGCATGCAAATCTGTATTCATCACAGAAGCGAAAAAACGAAATTACTGCTGCACATTTTTATGAGGTCCTGATGTGATTACATACACACCTATAGTCATGCTTCGTCGTTCGACCAGCGAAAAAGGATCATCAAAATCAGTAAGCAATCGCGACAGCATCGTACTTTTACGTTAACCCAATAACACAAGAGATTTTGAGAATACCGCGGTTTCGCAATATTTGCCTTTTCCATTCCCTCCTTCAAAGTTTATGAGAATTCTCGTACTGCTAGACTGAAGACTGAGTCGACAAACACAAAACCAAAATTGGCTGAAAAATTCTTCCATACAGTTAGGCCTACACATGTCGTTTAAACGGGTTTCCGAATAGTCCGAGACGGGTCTGATTCTTTTTTTTATTTCAGCCTCAGTTTGTCTATTACCTCTCTGCATCAATCCTATTATCGTTTTTTGGAGAGACGCCACGGATTGTATTTCAGCGTAGTAATATAATATAAATAAATCCGGTAGTCAGTAGCTGGATGACAGATCCAGAAATGGAACCACATCACCAAAAAACGCATATACCACATCACCCAACAACGCTCAACGCAGTTTAACGGCCAACTCCACTGACAACATTATGTGGTACACCCTTAAGGGATCAGAACGAACAAGAAAAATCCTTGACACGATGGCTACTTAAAGATGCTCCTCTAGCCCGATACGCAGCAGTGATCTCAGCAACGACTGGGTCTTCCAATGTGTAAAACGTTTCCCACTCATCATCCTTATCCCCTGCTAATGGTAGACCTGCAACGCACGACGGTAGCGCAAATATGGCATCTTCTTCATCGGAGGCTCCTTTCGACAGCTGGGAAAATGGAAGTCCTTGCAATAAGTTCTCCAATGATGATTTAGTCTCTTAAAACATTAAGAAACCTGGGAAGTAGAAAGGAAAGTTTATTTAATTGTCCGAAACCCCATTTATTGTTTAATTTGGTTTTTTAATGTCAAAACCATTAGAATCCAAGAAACAGCATCAAAAGAAAAAATGTGTGTGTGTGTGTGTGTGTGCCTACTAGTAAACGCGATTGAGAGATTACGGCTGAATCGTTGGTGTTACCAAAATTACAGTTAGCATTGTGATCATAAATACAACTTTTTTTCTCAAAAACGGCCCTAACGATTTTAATTTGTCTTTTTGTGTATACAACCCCACAAAACCGGGTGGTAGCGTGCAACTTTCATTATTGAGAAAATTATGAGAGCTGCACAGTAAATGATCAAAAATGTCAGCAAAAATCGATATTAACGCTATTTTTCCTTATTAATCCCGCTCATATAGCGTTAAGAAAGAAAACAGAGAGGCAGTAAAATATGCGAATCTGGACGATGAATGTTTAATAACGGTCTTCAGGAGTAACCTCAGAATTTCTGGAATTCACATAATCTTCTTTTGATTAACGTTCTTTTAATGTTTTCCCAATAATATCAGAGTTGTGGATACGAATCTTCCCAACGAAAATTTTTTGTTTGTCTCATCCTATACGTATATCACGCCGTACAGGTTGTGGTTAGGAGCCCAATAAAATCCGGAACGGTAAGGACTACGGTTCCACATTGAACATTGACTCAACTTCTACCAGCTCCTTATAAACTGAAAGAAACTCAGGTTGCATCGTTATATAATACTAATAACCGCTAAGACTGAGGAAAGCTGCGTGGTGCTTCTAACAAATTGTTTCTTCGATTGAGACAAGATGTAAAGAGAGGGTTTGTAGTCATTTTTGATTTGTTTTTAGTCAATCGCGGAAGACTAGGAGTATTACCAAAATATTGTTCAATCAATCAGCCATTCACAGGTTTGTCCCTGCCATTGAAATCCCTGAATGGAAATCAAGTTACATTGTGAGGCGTTCATGAGAGTGAATTCCGAGATGTTCAGGTCGTTTTTGCTGTTTGTCGTTTTGTTGCTTAGAACATCGCACTGCTGACGGATTCCTGAAGGACAGATGTGGTCTACCGGCTGTACAAGTAGGGTCTAACCAAGACCGCGAAGTTTGTATTCAATTCATGGAGAACAGCCACCTCCATGGTTCTCCAGAATTTTGCGGATGTTTGAGAAAGGCAAAGCTGTTCGCCTTACTCATCCGCTCGCAGAACGCACTTATTGCCACCACATTCGCAGAACGCATCATAAGGCGCCTTCAGAACTCATGAATATGGCCAAAGAGAGAGCGAGAGAGAGAAAAGGGGAATTATAGTTGAGTCATTGGGAATTCAAAGCTGACTGTTAAGGTCGGGGCAAAAGTTGAGCTGGCAATGAGGGGTTTCTGAAGCATCAACCTGCGATACGCGGGCAGATTCGCTAACGGTTTGACTTAAACAACATCAAAGAAAACAGCGAATTACAGACACAGGGCAACCCTGATTTAATTCCACAAAGACTCGTGAAAATACGGTCAGTAGTGGTGAGAGTGGGTCTTCTGCTGTGTTGCATTACCGGTTTTCCGTTTCTCACAATTAATTGAATGAGAAAACGACGCCAGACGGTTATCAGCACGACATAAACCTTAAACCTTTGTAGGATCAGTTTGCATTGTGTTTGCGTTTTGAGTTGGAAACATGAGAACAAAGCGGGTTAACGAACGGAATTCTCTACAGTGGCGTTATGAAAAAAGAGAAGCCACTTCATTTGATCCCGTTGTAAAGTACAGTTTGGCAGTGCGGGGAGGCGGATTTCGGCCCGACGTGAGACTTAACAGCCGAATGTTATCTGATTGGAAATGTGCCTAACGTTGAAGCTTCTCTTGACAGCCCAATTGACAGTTTGCACTATCTCTTTTCTCAATGTCACACGTTGCCAACTCTTTGCAGGGGGTGTTCATGTTATTCGTCTTTTGTATGAAGACCCAATCGTGAAAAACGCTCATATAATTTTAATTGAAAGCGTTCCATAAAGCGACGATCGTGTTTTCTCTGCAATCACTACCGAACACTTCAATTTGCCTCTTTTTTTAAATGAAGGTCAGCTTGAATGGAGCTATTCATTTGGACTCCACTGAGGAACGTACCTGGAGAAACATCCAATTATTCAAGAAGACCTAATCAGAGTATCTTCAGGTCAAATCGTATTTCCACCTTCATCTTTACGTGATGTCCGCGAGAACAATGCTTGACTAACAAATGAATTAGTGGTAGCGTGGCATTTTCTGTACCAAATCGATTACAAGATTTACCCCGAAGCGCCTCAGAATCTCGTCAAATACCCCAGGTAGAGTGAAGCATAAGAGGGAACTTTACAACGCGACCGCACATAACTGCGACTCTTTGGACAAAAAGCAGATATCAAAGGATCAAGCTTTGACGCGTGTTGGCCTGTCGCCAAACGAACATGATCTGGGTTAAACAATTAATGAAAACATAGTGTTGGATATTTGGAAAAATATGAAACAAGAAGGACATGAAAACCACAAGCATTGTCACCGTGTTCTATTAATTCCAATGTCTGGAAGAGACTGAAAGCATGTGCTTTTGAGCGAGCCGAATGAGGAAGCTAAGGTCGGGAGCAGCTTAACAGTTTAGTGGAGGCAGCAAAAATAAAGGAGGATAGTTAGTTGGTAAGAAGGGCTCAGTTAACATGGGCCCCGAATGAAACATGGGTGAGCTGATCAAAGGAAAATAAGAGAGACAGGGAAGATCACAGGGGCAGGATAAGATTAAAAATGTCACAGTCAATACCATCTCGTGATATGGAAACTTTGACTGCATGGATAGATGTGGCAAATGCGTCAGAGAAGTGACAGGGCAAGAATCTTCGTCTTGGCTTCCCAGAAGGAACAAGGCTCTATCCCACTTGAGAGTTCGACTCTATTATAACGAGCAGGAATTTACGACAGACACAGAAGTCTTTTTCGTTGTGAGTAGGCCCTAATCACTTCTTCGCAAATGCCTGTAGAATCCCGCTCGTTGGGTTAGAGAGAGTCTTAGATTTGTTTATTTATTGACCAACAGAAATTAGGGCCATATAGCCCTTTCTACGATTTCCCCTGGAATCTAAATTCCAAAATTCCTCGTAGGGTTAACACGTCAATATATAATGGCCACCAACATATGCATGAATCAGTTTTAAACTGTCTAAGTCGGTACTATGTTTTTACAAGAAACTCTCTCTGCAGAGATGTTCAGTGCTACTGCGTGCCTCCGAGCAGAGCGCCGAGGCGACTGTTCCACTGCTGCTCTCACTCGAGCCAAATTTTCAGGTGTTCTTGCGTTTCTTGGTCTTCCCGCACCTCTACGCCTTACTGTGGCACCAGTTTCTTCAAATGCTTGAACCCAACGTGCGATAACATTGCGGTGAGGGACGGGATCACAACGTGGGATGTCGGAAGGCCCGCTGGGTGGCAATGAATGAACGGCCACTTTCAAAAAACGTACGAATGACGAAACCTCGTTGCTCTCCGCTCCAAACCATTGTAACGACTGAAAACGGGACCACTGCCCGGGCACAATGAGACCCCTCCCAGGTCGTTAACCCCACTACAAGGCATGCAGCAGCCCTTTGAAACTGCACCATTTGTTACGGCTCACCCTGTATTTCTCGCCTTCCCAACGATATGCAAACAAGAGAGAGAGAGAGAGAGAGAGAGAGAGAGAGAGAGATTAATTGATTGATTAATTGATTGCTTAAGCAGTTTATTTAACCAACCAGGGAGGATTAGGGCCATAAGGCCCTCTCTTACATCATCCCAAGTGAGAGTCACCCCTTGGAGGTTACAAGTTAAATCTTGTGCGGTAGGAGAGAGAGAGAGAGAGAGAGAAAGAGCGAGAGAGGAGAGAGAGAGAGAGAGAGAGAGAGAGAGAGAGTGAGAGAGAACAAGTGCAGATAAGAGCAACAATCGAATATTTAAGATCACGTAAAGTAGGGATCAACAAACGAAGACGAAAGTTTACCCAGTGCATTGCACCCAAGTTTGGACACTGCTGGAGTGTTTTCTCCAAAATTAGTGCGCATTGCATGGAGAGGCGTTAGGGTTGAGAACTTTCTAGTTAAACGATAGAAAGGGAGTGCAGTATTGAATAACTGAGATCGCCGGCAATTGCTGTTCAAGCTTCCAACACAGGAACCAAATCAGGCACTGCAGAAGTAATTGAATTAAATTGTTTCGTCCAATCATTTTCCGGCCTTTTTGCCGTTCATCAACATATTTTGACAAAATGTGAGTTTCCCGTTGGATTCAGCCGATCGTGTATGATTGAACCCACCATCTGCGAATTGAGCGACTGAATTGAGTTTTTAAAAATTCAATGGCGACAGAGTACGACGTATTAGAGGTGGCAATGGAAGCGGAAATTGAAAAACGAGAAGCAATGAATAACGCGAGTAACTCTCTTGTCAATTTTCCTTTCCATATAAGTTCTCCCTTCACGCACAATCGCTCGTTCAACAGTTGAACCTAATGTTTCTACAAATCTCTCCTTGCAACTCACCAGAAGAGAGCATTTCATGGACCAAGGAAAAATACGACTGAAGCTTTCCCAGTTTCCTGGAGCAAACGTGAGGTCAATGGAGAAAACTTCATTAGGATCAGACAACAATCTGCGTAAGAAGTACCTAAAGCGTTGGCAATGAGTTTTCTTCTAATGAATGTTAGAATAAAAAACGACATCACTATCTCGAAACAGATCCGACAGACAATTGATGCGTAGCGCCTTATTTCTGTGTATTTTTCTGTGTTTTTCCTGTTTCTGTTCATAAGTATTTAGTACACGAAGTACCACCATCTCTACTTGTGTCAGATACGTCCAAGTCATTCAGCCACAAAGACCTAGCGGAGAGGAACGTGGAGACGTCCAAAGACGGCTAAAATCACTTCGTGGTTCGTTTGAAGAGAAAGTACTGAAGAATTCGGGACCATGACTTTTTCGAATAAAGTATGATGACTTTTCTCGGTGCAACAAGAATGCGCAACACTGGCTGTACCCGCGAGATCCACCACCGACGTCCTGTGCACGCTTAACTAATACTACCACAAGCAGAGCAAGAGTAACGACGTACCACCGGCGGTACTGGCCAACGTAGAATGCATGCACAACGAACATGGCGACCACTCGCTTCCAGGATAACTTCGTGAGAGAATGAGGGTAGTCTTTTTCTCCCTTTCTCATTAAGTTCATTTTTATTTAGTTTTCTACACTAGCCAGCTACCTATTGAGGGGGAGTCGTTATATTCAGGGAACTATTACACTTTATTGATTGTTGTTGGCTGCCCTGGAGCAAAAATAAGCTTTCCTTTTCATCATTTTCATTGTTCGCCGTTTCTGTTAGCTCTGCCGTGCATTGTCTCATCTTTGCTCTCTACTAATCACATCGGTAATATTCGGTTTTTCCTCGTACAAAAATATGAATGTCACCAAGATAGAGCCTTTCATACACCAATCTCCAGTTTCAAACACTTTCCAGCTTCCATGTTTGTTTCCTTTTCAAAGTCTTCCATATATTTTACTTCACAAGGTATCGGATACGTTAAGTTCTCCAGTGGAGAACTAAAGACGAGTGGAAGCACAAATACTAAAACCAATCATTTGAAAGGGCGACTTTATGTGATAACAGGAACCATACTCGATCATTTTGTCATTTGCAGTATTTGTCAGTTAATTAACTTACTTATTTCAATTAATTGAACGAAAGAACCAGAAGACTGTACTTATCGTACTAACCGTTAGTATTTGTGTAAACCATGGCGCGGGACTTCATGATCGAGAGAGAAGCAGGAGAGGCGTTACTCATGTCGCCCAAGTACGAAGAGTCTGCAGCTGCTGGCAGTTCTCTGTCCTGCGGTATTGCCGCCCGATTGCTGCCCGCAAGATGGCGGTTGAGTCGTCCACCGTCCGCGAACGAAGCCACATTGGTCAACAAAAAGATAAAAAACCAAGATTTGGTAATGTGTTTCATAATCATCTTTGTTCGAGCCATCGCGTACACCTTTCTTTCAATATCTCTCGAATTTGTACTGCTTTACATTCATTTTCAATCTCACTCTGGAAATAAGTACAATAAAATTAACTGATAGAGTACGGCGGTGTGGTATCCCTGGACTAAAGTAAACCGCAATCTATGAAGTTGACTCTAGTGTGGAGACACCCAACACTGCCCGGCTTTCGAAATTAACATTCCTTTTGACAACAATGTAGAAGCTTGTGGAGTGGAGCCACATAAAATGTGAGCTACAGTTGTACCATTGGTGGTTCCTGATGCGAGCCATGACGCAAGCTGACTCAGGTGGGTGTACCAGTATGCGTTCTTCAGTATTAGAGTAGACAACAAGAATAGTTAGAGTAAACGAGAGATTTGATGCTGATTAGTGCTCCAGTTTCGTTGATAGTAGGTTAAATGATAATGGTTGAGGTTGGGAGCCCACCTGTTGGGGAGCGCAGCTCAAAGCTAACTAATTGCAATTAACATCCTCTCTGCTTCTCAACTGGTGAGTATTAATCGTGTGTCTTCCTCATATCCGTTTTTCTTGACCCTAATACAAAATTTACCTTTCCTTTTTCCAGTGGATTGCCCAAAAGCAATGAAAACTGGAGTAAAATTTACTCTTTGTGTTAACGACCAAGTCTTAGCACGTATTCTACTCCATTCAGATAACTGCACACGTTAATCCTTTCAAGGTCAATAAAACTCCTCGCGTCTTAATTGTGCAATGTCACTCGAACCATCCCTCCACTCACCTCAGAGAAAAGAACAAGTGTTAAACAAAATTGGGAAATATATGAGCAACTTCTTATAAGTAAATACTGTGCTGAGTTCTGAGCTGTTGCAAAGTTGTGTGAGCCGAAGTTATGATCGTAACGTTGAAGGCACACGGGCTGAAGCGAGAAATTGATGATGAATGCGATAGATTATGGTGCGATGGTTTCTATTGAGATCCTGGTGACCATTCAGTCGAGTACTGTTGACTTGGCACGCCATGCGTATTATAAAGTTCATTAGAGCACTGAATCGGCAACATTATCAAAACGAACTCAAATACTTGTCAGTTGTGTGTAAATACCTCTCTTAGTTCCATTTCTGATGCAGTAATTACTACGAATTCAACTTTTTCCATTGACGTACGGGAAACATTGAAGAAATATTTACAATCAAAACCACTCTTTCCATTATTTATAAAATGAAAACCACATTTTACAGTAAACCACATTTATAAACCAACAAATAATACAATCTCTTCAAAAAAACTCGATGTTTTCTTAATATTTCATTAGCTTAAAGAGTTCTTAAATTACGTATAACCCCTGTCGCAGGTTATGAAATATTAAAACTACAATTACAACTAATAATCACAATGTACAATGATTCATCTCAACAGCCATCAAAAGTGGAGGCGAATTACAATTTGCATTGACGAGATGTTATTGTTCGTTTAAGATATTGTCATAGCGAGCAGAAACTTGGTAGTCTGAATAGTAATACAGTGCCGATGTAGTTTCTCAGCGTTTCTGTAAATGCGTATTCCTTTCGAAATTGTAGAGCCCACTTTAACTTTATGAACAATTTCATGTAGAAGTATGAAACTCGCGAGCAGTAATGAGAAAATACTTATGGGAGGCCGTCAGTTAAAACTAACCACACCGAAGTGGCAGGCAATATTTACGTACTAATTAACTTAACACACATCAAATGCAACGTACGGACAACACGTACGTTGGCTGTGACCATCCTTTTACTGGCGTACTAACCCAATCTCTTTAGTACCATAAAATACGTGTTCAGCGTGTTAACATTTTTTTTAATTGGCAGTAGTTGTTACTCAAAGAGTTAGCACAGTTAACAAACCTTTCTTCAGATATAAAAAAGTCACAGTTTCTACTTATAAAAATATCACATTCAGAGAATTTATAAAATATCACAACAATGAACATAACGTCAATCTCCTTCGTGAAGTCCAAAGAAGAGTCCGAATCGACATAATTCGTAAATAAAATGGCAGTTTTCCGACAACGTTCAAATATAATTTCAACTTATATTTCAGAAAACTCTAACCGATTTTCAGGTACCTTGTCATGTTAAATAAAAAATCGACCGATTCCCACGAACTTGAGCGTGACGTGGATGTCCTTCATCCTCGTCTCAACCTCCATTTCAATCCTAAGTACAAGCCTATTCTGAAAACCATGTATATCGCCCCCATGTTGATGAGCGAGGGTATTTGAGTGGAGCCCTGCAAGTCGAGGTAGTGCAACGTGATCTCTGGGTCTTGAAAATGGCAGTAGACGGGGTCTGAACATTCCAATAAGCCTCGTTTCATCCCTGCAATTTGACAAATAATTTGGAAAAACTGGCGAACTAAAACATTTAATTAAACGATTCAAAATCTGAATTTGAGATCCTGTTCGGAAACTTCGAACATGTTTAGATTCATTGTGAAGAAATACGCGAGCGATTCACAATCGAGCGATAAATGGTGAAAGTGTGGTAAGATCGATGAAAATTGTAGGGAAATCAAATAAAAATTGTTCTGAAATTGAAAGACAGTATTGCAATATTGGGTACAAATCGTTGGATATCGACTCTGAATGAATGAAGGTTAGAGTCAGATCGATTTTAAAAAATGTATTTTTATTATATCTCTCTCCATCGTGAGATGCATCACACAACTTCCCGTAGTCCAATCATAACATTCCCTTAGTTCACTTGCACTTGATTTCATTTCACAGACACCGTGAAAGTATCACGTCAACGGCTAGTTTCAGTTCCCCATTGTACAACAGTACAAATAGATTTGTAGAGATAGAATAGATCCCCTCCCTCCGTCTTCCCTACCAGCTCCTACAATAATACGAATAGCCCCCGCCAGTAAACCTACTTCGCCAGTTCGATATTTTTGCAACCTCTTCTCCTCCCTACCACCCAAAATGTTTGTTCGGTCAGCTGGCTTTTATCTAAGTTCCTCTGGAGCTGTGGGCGGGTGTGCAAACCTCTGTGCCATACAGCCTTGTGTAAAATGTGAGTGTAGAAGAGGTACATCAACTACGACTAGAAATGGCGAGGGAAACAACACACACACCACCTACCCCCATGCTCATTTCTGAAAAATATACCAGCCGCTCTGACGCCAGGAGTTCATCTCCCCCAGCCAGCCCTTCAAATGGCGAAGGAACCAGAGCAACGCGTGACATATATTTCTAAAATGGGTGAGGGGTGTGCGTGATTCACCTTCCACTCTCGGACCTTGTAGTCTACTTGATGTACCTCTTCCACATCCATACTTTACAACACGCTGAATAGCACAGTGATTAGCATTGTGAGAACCGTTAAAGCCTCTGTGACAGTTCCTAGAATTCCTCTACTTACTTTCATTTCTCATTTTCTCTCCGACCTGATTCGAATACAGTCCATTTTGCTCTAACGCGCATCCACGAGACCACATTCACTTGTTTTATCCTGACCTCGTATTGGTCTTCTACGAGAAGTACAGTGGAAGTAAAATGAATAAATAATGAAGTATAAATGACTGACAAACCAGTATTGTGAGATTGTCGAACATAAGTTGTGAAGAAAACAGTAAAATTGACATCGCGATATTAGTTCCAATTGTGGCCATTAACTGAAACATTTTGTCAGTAAAAAATGCGAGGTAATTAAGTAAGTCAATTTGAGAAATCAATGAATGCTCAACGTTCGGTGGTATTCGAGTGAAAACTGTTGAGAAATTATGAACAAATTGATGGGAAGTGCAGTAAATTGTACGTTGCGTGGAAGTCGTTTAAAAGCTATCGGGTAATATCGCAAAAATTGTTGGGAACCGAGCAGAAAATTTCAAAAAAATTTAGTGAACTTCTTCAAAATATCGAATAAAAAGATGGGGAATTTCGCAAATATGGTTGCTGATGAAAGAGGAATTTGAAACGTTTCACTTAAAAAATTACACTTTGCAAACAGCGCTTATCATCAATAAGAAGTTGCACGTTTCATTGTTCACCAGCGAAAAACTTACCAAACACGGTGATCGTGAGTGCAACAACCGCACACCTCATGAACGAAGTATGTACCAGTAAATTCATGAAGAACGAGACATCCTTAGCGAAATCAAATCCGTAAATCGCCAAACCGAGAAAAGGAGCCACCGTTAGCGGCCCGACTGCTGTGCCATTCTGCAAATATCAAAATGGTTTCAGTATTATTCAAATATTTTTTCTATTCAAACGTGGTGCGAGGCATTCATTATGGAAGCTGTATATGATATACTACGTAAGCAGGTACTGTAACTTTGTATGTCCCCACTCTACTCCAACTGCGAGGTATTCAGAACCTGTGAGTTTTATCTATACTGCTAGAAACATTTTCCGGCAAATTTAAAAGATCTGAAAATCTCAATTTATGGCAAGTTTTCGCATATATTTCAGTTCAAAATATTGTCAAAAAACAATAGTGACATAAATGTATGTCTACGTTGGGTGAAGATACTTCCTCAGTCAGATCAAACTCAGTAGAGCCTTGGTACATTTGAAAAAGACAAAAACAAAAGAGAAACAAGCCTTTGAAACGTAAATATCTGAAGAATACGTTCTTCAGCCGATTACATTATTTGTCTTTTTACTTCGTGGGACTAAGGAAAGTAGAATCAGGGTTTGGCTTTTTGTCTTTAATTTCCGTGGAATTCTCAATGCTTGGTTTATATTTAAGGGAAACAATACATGTAAGTATTTTTATTGTGACATTTTGACCTTTCAGTTCGAAGAAAACAATGTACAGAAGTTGTTAGAAACCGCGTGAGTTAGATCCATACTTATCCACTTTGTCCAAATATAAAACAATTTTTAACTGCTTTTTAAGCTTATTATCGACATTCACAGAATTCTCACGATTATTTTTTTGGAACAATAGAAGAAACCAGCACTGCTTGAACTATCGAAAACGCAGTCATGAAGTTCGTATCGTGGACAGCACATTAGCCGCAAGAACGCCTGTGTGAACCAACATTCTTCTTGGATTTTGCAGAACGGTTGTCAACGGTCTCGTTATGCCCTTTTTCAATCACTATTAGCTGTTGGATGTAGAAGTCGAGCGTTTCAACTCCCTTAAAACGTTTCCTCAGTTCAAATTCTTCACTTCTGAGGATTTGATCCAATGTTAACGAAGTTCCTTGAGCAACGACTTTGCTGTTCCTCACAATTGAGCTTTCGCTAGCTGTAATCGTGATCTAGAAAAACTCCTTAACTTGCTTTCTTTGGTATTAAAGAAATTGGGTTATATCCGCCAGTAGGCAAATTACTAAAGTTAACGTACCTGTTAGGTGAGTCCGTCTCCTCTGGCTTGTGAGTTACTGTGGGCAAGCGCTTTCGATGTAAAGACATCATCGTCTGGCCGTTAAGTCAGTACAGTGAGTACTGGCTTAACGGCCAGACGATGATGTCTTTACATCGAAAGCGCTTGCCCACAGTAACTCACAAGCCAGAGGAGACGGACTCACCTAACAGGTACGTTAACTTTAGTTGCTTTCTTTGCTTCCCACATATTTCGGCAGGGTTGCTCGGAGATCAATGAGAACGTGGCTTTAATGGGGATTGTTGCAGGCAGTTCGTTGCTTTGTTCCCAATGGCCAACCTTGAGTGTGAGTGAGGGTTGGAGTGTGTGTGTGCAAACAACCTTGGTCCCAAACGTCTCCCGAATTGCAGAGGAAAGCACGAGGGGGCTGAGGTGAAATGTGACACTATGCGGCAGAAGCTTGAAGGTTGACGTTGATAAGCTTCGAGGCCACACAGGTTGACGTTGAACAAAGGACCATAAGTTACTATCCGATTCCTCCTTATACAGGAGTGCTCTCACAGCACAATACTGTGCGACAGGTTTCCCTACACTGGGCGGCAGCTACCTCATTTTCAACCTCGTTCATCCTCTGCCAATCAGCTCTAGGTCCTACCTAGCCTGCATCAACCCTTCAATAATGAGTTGCATCTGCCTCATTTACTCCTAGTGCTGTTTACGACAGCAGTTAAGTGGGAGTTTTAGTCGGCAATTTTTGAGCGCAACTAATTAGTTTGAACGAGGAGACTATACGCAGAAGAATTCATACGGAATTGCCAGTTAAACAAGTGTCCCCGCATATCCTCGTGCTGCTTTCGGGAAGGATTAACTACGAGATCATTCTCACCTAACCGACATAAACTCCACCTAAATTAATAATAAACAGTAGCCTCTTAAGATATAGACGGTCGAGGAATATTCAGAGAAATCTAAGTGCTTCACATGATAAACTACATTCGATTATATACACTAGATCCAAATTTTCATGTCTCATTCACAGGCAACACTGCTACGACAGTGTTTGTGACTTTTTTGTTTTCCTCTATCCAAAAGGTTAAGTATTTGCAATGGTGTAAAAAACTAGAGTGTGCAGTGAGTGGTGTACGGCTAGATCTGGTTATTTTTTGTTATGTTAGCGTTTTTTGAATGCAATGAACAATTTCCATCGTCGTGAATGGGAGGGGGACCAAAATGTACAAAAAAACAAGAGGTTTTGACATTTTTCTCGAAAACAGTTGTAACGATTTTAAAATAAATTTTCAATTCATCTTCTACTGATTATTGCCCAACTTTTATCCTTTAAATGAAAATGTCTTTGTAAATGTTAGATGAAAAATAGGCCTACAAAACTAAACTAGACTATCAAATGGCTAGCACGCGAATTTCCTGGGATTTTTAACGCAATCGGTGTTTTTCGAACAATTATCTTTTCTCGTATCGTACTTTCAGAGGGACTTCTAACTAACCAATCCCTAAATTGAGTTCTTCACAAGCGTTTCTGTACAATGTCGTGGAGCTTACGGTGCCAGTGTAGCACACTACTGAATACGGAACTGATGAAAGTTATGCGGTGCATTCTCCTAGCCAGTATCTGATATTCAGTAATGAAGCGTAGGTAACTAACTATCCATTCATCAACGTGGTTAAGCAACGTACAACCAGAAGCTAGTCGCAAGATATCCACGAGTTATCCCTAATTAACTTGTTTTTGTTACGAGGAAGAGTGAATGTATACTGACCGTGACATTGAAGACTGCTCCGACGAATAACCCCATGGCCTCAGCAATAAAAGCCGTCGACACTCCGATGAGGCAGAAAACGGCGAAACGATCGATTTCCCACGGTAGGCCAGATAAAGCGTACACTATCGTCAAGTACAGCATGCTGAAGAACGACTGCGAAAATGTATCTGGTATTATTATTTAAACTGCAAGAGATAAATAGCGATGGGAACATGAAAGGAGAACTACTTACAATCGTGGGAATGGTGGAGCACGTAAGAGCGGCGTAGTAAGGCATAGTTTCGTACCATTGGTTGAAATGTTCCTTTTTCAAGAGCTTCACGTGGAAAGGGTCTACAAATAACAACAAAGTGTAAGTACATCGTCGCCAGGCCTTACAATATACTCAAGACATCTCAGAGGGCTTTTGATACTCACAGGATAGAATAGGAATCATGCACTGAGTGTATGTGTGAAACATGATGACGCCAATACAAAACTTCATGTGGTTGAAAAACTCGTTTCCATCTCTGGCTCGTTGGTAAAACAAACATCCGAACATCAACGCGCATCCGACGTGATGCCACAGCTGAAGCTGGAGAGCTACCTGAAAATCGAATGCCAGTTAGAACCGTCCAGGGGAACAACGGCTCAATTATGCAATTATGTAGTTTTCGTCGAGATCGTTGACAGCACGGTAGATCTTCACATCAACCTATGGATAGATTGCTTGAATTACTGCTCCAAAACACTAAAATTGTATTTATAACACCTTACATCCTCCCAAACATTGTGTGGAGGATATTCGAAGGGACGTCTCTGGTGTGGGATTTGAGTGCTAATATTTCCACAAAGCTGTGTGAACTTGAACCTCGTAATTGAAACCTAATTAAACTGTTCGAGAATCTACTATGGTACTCAGCGATGCTGCAGCCGACCCATTGATTCCCTGCCTACAAGCGACACTACTGTAACCCTTCCATCTTCTCTCGCATCATGAATTTATTATCGTATCACATGCATAATATCGTAATAGGGAGAGGGAGAAGGCAAAGTCCACACCAGTGATTCAACTTCACGGTTCTGTATAACTGACTCGGTGAGTGGGTAACAAACCTTCGTATGTCTTTTCTATTGCCTCATCATCAAATGGAAATTGAATGACTTAGTGCACTGAAGAGTGAAAAAATGCGTAAGATTGCGACAAGCAGCAATTGGATACAGCGCTATAGCAATTCCATTCAGCGAAACTGCTCGAGAAGTAAGTAGAGTTTTGCTGTTTTATGTTGATTTTGTCAACCCACAAACTGCAGCGAATGATAACTATGCGAAAAATGGATAATAAAAAATATTCACATATAAATCCGTGAATCCCTCATTCATACCAGAGGAAGCAAATAAAACTGCGTCTATTCGCACACATACTAAATGAGAATGAATACTCAACAGCTAATTGGTATCAGCATATAAGAGCGGCGAATCACATTCAAATCTTTTAAAATGTCGTCTCATTATCAACGTGGTCCGGAGTTATTACCTTATTTCTCGCAATTTGCAGCAACATTCTATACAACAATGTGTAGAACTGAGTCCAAAATGAAACAGAGCCGCCAGAGCAAAACCGGCTTTCTTTGCTGTATTCGTCATGAATCCGGCCGTAGTTAAATATTTGCGGCGCGGCGTTGAAGTTCGTGTCTTTTTTCAATTCCACGAGCGGAATATCGGCTGAAAAATAATAAGAATTATTAAGCTCCATTTTCTCAGGCATTAACAATTTTTTATTTATCCTCCTTAGATCCTGAACAGGCAAATGAATGCAATCGCACAATTTAGATATTAAATCGAGAAGATTTTCACGTCACATTGTTTATCTTCTCTTAATCGTATTCCATCTTTAGCTGTGTACGGAACTCTTTTTCTCCCCCCCCCCCTTCAATTTCATCATGATAATTTCTTCTGATTTTCTCTCGACATCGCACTCCCACTCTAACACACAACCATCACACACGACTTTTGCCCATCTAACTTTGTTACACACCGGAAAAGATATTAGAAAAAAGTTCTACGCCATTTGGATTTTTTTTTGTTGAAACTAATGATAGTGTAGGTTTAGTGACTTTCGCAAGGTTTCACTATTGTTTTCAATACATTGTGCCATCATCGGTCCAGTTTAGTCAACCCACGGCAGTACGTAATTTGGGGTTCGACTACATTTAAAATGAACGCCGTAAGAACACAACAAATTCCAGATGTGACGCGTTTCACAACTTTTTTCGGCTACACAAGCACGCATCGCTAAAGAAAACTAACCGATAAAATATTGATAAAGTAATTAATAAAGGTTTTAAAATAACTGTAGATATTGCTAATGAAATAATTACTAATTTAATTTTTTTTTTTTCGCTCTTATCCAACAGGAATAAGTTTGGAATCATAGATGTTCAGATGTTTTAAAATATTTGAAGAAAAGAAGAACTGTTTGGTCCCAGAGTTACTAAGGGCCGCGTTCACCAAAACGCCGCTGATCGTGATCCAACTGATCAGGGCTAGATAAGTTGATCAAGGCTAGTCATTTTCGTGTCCACCACGCTAGCCGAGATCACTGTGGGATGCGGTTAGCATAGACGTGATTACGCTGCGATTAAGCCATATCGAGAAGGCAGTGGACTCATGAGGTTTCAGTTAAGTAAAGAAATTGGACGTCTGTTCAACATCTTGTCCCGTAAACAATGTAAACAATGTAAACGTAAACGGCCGCGAAACCGTGTATCCCGTAGATGCCCAATGCTCAATAATCTGGATTTGACCAAATTATTGTTTCTAATTATTGTGTTACACCAATGTGGCCGCATTAACCTCTGCCGAAGCTGAATTTTGTGAGGAGCTTAAAGTGAAAATACGCGTACTACAACTGCGGGTTAGGTGCTGTTAATCGTCTCTAAACGAGATCAACGCAGTTGGTGAACGCGGCCCTGAGTGTAATTTTTCCAATTGTCCACCTCAATCGCACAATTTAGACGTTAAGTAGAGAAGACTTTAACGTCAGATTGTTTATCTTCTTTTATTCGTATTTCATCTTTAGCTGTGTACGGAACTCTTTTTCTCTCCCCCCCCCTTTAATTTCATCATGATACATTCTGTATTGGCATAGACTTCCGAAAGACCAACTGATGGCTCGAGGTTTGAATGGACAGTATCGATACTGCTCAAAAGCCACTTTCAATTCGCTTCCGTCACGTAAACTTGTTGAGTCGATATAGCATGGCGCATAATAGTACAGCAGATTTATATCATTGAAACAACTTCTGGGAAAGATATAAACGCCCACAGAACGTCGAATGCTCAACTACATCGAGCAATTTTCATCACTTTACAAACTAATCCAATCTGTTTTTCTATACAATTATACCTTGACGTCTTTCCAGAAACCAGTTTTGCTTGACGTTCCGGCAAGCGCATGAATAATTTATTTGACTGTCGGGCATAATTTCCTTTGGCAATGTTCACGTTAGCTATTTGCATGGGGGTTTTATATTTGTGAACCGGTTTCAGTTTTTACACCGCCATCAGTACATACGCAATTTAAGTATTGCTTGTTTTATTGTTAACAAACATGAAATCCCTCAGGAAATAAGCTCAGTTTTTCCTCGCAATGAATTTAAAATTATTTCGCCACAGGTATTTAGTTTTTCCCTCGTTTAGCGTTCTGAAATTACGGCTTGTGAAACGAATTGGTCATTTCCTGAATGTGCCTTCCACGTCGCTCCTAATTATTATGTGTTTCTTATTAAACCGCTCATTAGGTGGCGTCGGACTGAAATCTGATTTCTGCTGTAAGCGATTGAGTTGAGTTATAGGGGAAAGACCTTTGTAAACATATTTTCCCCCACAGGCAAAATGCTGTTCAAACGAAAACTTAACGAAATTGCTAGAGTCGTTTTTGAGAAAAAAATAGTTGATGTTCGATCGCTACGTTATTCATAATTATACATAGGCGTTGGTCCATTTTGCTAATGACCTTATTGGCGTGTTATGTTTACTTGCCGTGCCAATCGCCTAATTTGAGCTGTGATTCATGCGTTTACTTTACTTTCCTTTCCCCTCTATGTTGACTTCATCGGAAGAGACAAGTTATAAGTACTTCTACGGATCGGCTCACACAAATGCTTGTAAAAAACCTACCCGTTGCGTTAAAACTCGGATGTTACATTCTCGTGAAAGACTAAAAAGCTTTGTGTATTGCTTCAGTTGTGCTTAAGCCACAACAAAGTTTCAAAGAGTCGATTGGAAACAACTCCTTGCTTCTAATATGTTCATCGTTCACAACTGTTGACGGAACGACGCAAATGAAGATCTTGGGAAGCTAAAGACCAACTTCCACTTCTCAGTGATTGACTCGCCTAAAGGCTGATTGACCTCAGATTCCACTTAGTGATTCTTCTCTTTCAGTGTAGCAACTGGCTAAATCATCGTTTCCATTGCACTTGCGGTGTATATAAACATTCTTATTGCCAGTCTTATAGCGCACCGTGGTAAATAATGCCAAATACCTTGCTTGGCCACTTGTCATTTAACTGAAGTTACCAAAATCATATCAGACACTGAGTACCATGTCGCTCGTGCTGGGCCTCTTGGCCAGAACTCCACTATTGCAATGCCTTGGCATCAGAAATTGGGATTAGAAGGTCTCGTTAACCAGAAAGTTCAGCATGCTGTTCTAGACTTGGAAATTCATGAATGAAGTAAAATTTAATCAAAAAAGTATTACAAGATCTTTGAAATCTGTCGAAGTCGATTGGGTTGGGTTTTTTCGAAAAGAAACTCTTCATTCCGTTTGACGTTGCTTTGACAAGTTTTTCAATCACTTGTTCGTCTTCAGTTAATTCGATTACTGGAACACAATAGCAGGAATGAGTTAGGATGGTAACTTATATAAACCAAAGATGTTAAGGCTACCTAAGATTTTAATGTACGTCTAAAGGAAAAGTTGTTAGGCTCAGAAACGAGCAAACTATATAATTAACGCTGCCCAAACTATTGTGAGCTTCGATTTGCTGTCATTTGTAAAGAATCTTCCTGTGTTTCTTTGGCTAGTTCTTAATACATGTAGTGTGATAGTTAATGCTGACTGGCATTAACGCCGCCGGTAAGACCTCAGACCACCTCAGACGACGCATAGAATAGTCCCCTTACCACACTTTTATCTTCTATCATTATTCGCTGCCCCTATGTACAACACAGCAACCAGCGGAACAAACCTTGTCTAAGAGAGTTGCGGTACAGCACGAACTGAGCTCTTGACGCTAAGAAGCTTCGCAATGAAGGCCCACAGCCAAGAAGAAAGAATGATTCCCAAGAGGATCTTAAAAGACTCAATCTTGAGATGTACTCAGTTAGAAGTATTTTATGGCAGTTAAAAGCTTCAACCAAGCAATGAGAAGCTCCATAAAGGTCCGTGATGAGCTGCGGAATAAATTGAAGCCAGGACCGCAAGGTTGCACGATTGAGGTTAAGAAGGGGAAGGATGATGGCAAGATCTATAACTTAGAAGCCGGTCCTTCGTGCTTTATAGAGCCTTGCATGTTACTAGAAGGAATAATAAATACTGGCACAATACAACAAGCTTGTTGATCCTCATTCTGCTCCGACCTAGTTGGAATATTTGAGGTCATTGCTTTTCAGGACATCGGCAGCATTTCGCTAAGTGAGTGAGCAGGCCATACCACAATTATTGTAAGTAATAACATAATTGTTAATACACAGCCTTCACCAAAAAATTTACTTAATTTAGCTATCAAAGAATGCATATAACTAAACAATTCAGTACTGCAGGATGGAGGAGTGTTTACTCGATCATTTCAGAACTAGTACACTCGGAAAGATTATTGGTTAAATTAACTCATAATTCAAAATATGAATATCTCCTTACTGAAATCAGCCGGATTGTGCGTAGTTGGACATTGAACACCAGAATCCAAAAGGAATGGGACCAACTCTCCGGTGGCCCCTTGATAAACACAGCGCCCTGCAGCAAGTACAAACACGTGGTCGAATAGCGCAAACATGCTCGCTGAGGGCTGGTGTATTGTGCACACAATCGTTCTCCCTTGGTGAGCCAGAGTGCGAAGAAGTTTCAAAAGATTTATGCAGCTCACGTTATCCAAACCGCTGTAAACAAATATTGGGCACGTTAATATATATGTCTGGTGCAGCTTGCAAAATTCTCATATGCTATGAAAGATGAAAGAATACTCCGCAATTAAATTGATAGCCTTAACCAATTCAGCGTAATTATCCATTTTCTGTCATTGGGAGACTACATATTCACAAAACAGATTTGGCGACATGATTAAGCTGAAAAATGGCGTGCGATGCATTGCAACTAATGTTTAACAGCAGTTTTAACCTCGTGGGTTAAGGATGGTTCGTACTATTGAGGACTGTACGGGACTAGCAAGGGCCTGTATACACTGATAATTCCTTGATGTATCCCGAGTGTTCACATCGCCAGGCACTTGGCGAAAATGGCAGTATACAGTATACATATGATGCTGTCAACGGCAACACTAATAAAAATAGCATTGCACAAAAATAATCATCAGATATCGTGTATTTATACTAACAGTTTCTTTTAGGAGTCTGAAAAAAATGTAGACAAATCCGAAACAACACTATTTGCGTCAGAGTACTTATCATCGGACAGCAACACCACAGAGGATGGCGTTTTTTCTTTGGAGACTATATATTTAGCACAACATAGCCAGAATACGTGAGAGAAACCAGTTTTGATTGTTGTGACATCAATAAACCGGGGAAGGTTCCTGCAGGGACCGATGTTAAAACGAGCCATCCACGTTGGGTATGAACGATAGTACTACTTTTACATTAGGACGATCAAAACCGGGCCTTGCCCAGTCTTTGCCTAGCCCGTATCATCTGAACAGGCCTTCAGTCACAAATTAGTGCGAAATACATTCGTCAATGCAGAAAATGTCGAGGCTGTTAACCCCTGACGTGCGGATGGCAGAAGGACGAACGAAAATAAAAATTCGGTCGTTTATTTCTACTGTGTGGGTCAAGGGCGTCTTGTATTGACAAGAGAACCCGGTCAGTCGCGGGAAGAAAGTTAGGGAACGGGGAAATGACTAACAAGCATTTGCGTAGGAACGTAATTCAATTCTTCTGAACGAGCGTTCGTTGAGTCACAAGTTGAATAGTCCTCACTGAGCACGCGGCCGACTGGAAGCTAATGAGTTGGAATAATCTAGTTACTGAGAGCTTTGAAGTTCCAGTAGGAGTTCGACCGATGACCGAGAACAATCAGAGAATCCGTGAAGGTTTCCTTTCGCCGGTTGATCAACAGGCAAACGGATTTCTGATAATCATATTCTAATTTTCGTTTTCTAAACTTCGCAACTGGCCTGCATTAGCAAACTTTCCCTTTCTGCCCAGCGCTAAGTTGTTTTTTTGGTGGTAGTAGAAATATTTCTGGTTGGATAACGACTCTAACTTGAACTTTATTTGTAGATTAACTTGGGACGTCAACAAAAGTGCTATGATGGTTTCCATCTGGTGTCCTGGAACTCCACCTCACACTCTTCCAGAAACTTCCTCAGGTAGCAACTACCTGCACATTGAGAACCCATTACATCAGGGACTCCTCTTCGTTGGTTTGATATTAGCTTATAAGAGTAGAAAAATCAAAGTGAAGCAGTTCTGATAGATAATAGTGGGCCTTCCTTTTCCTCAAACTCTTCCAGTCTGCGGTATGTGTTGTTCAAGGCCGCAGGATGAGTTCGCACATTCGTCGGAATTCAGTTTTTCACGTCACTTTCTCACTCGTCTTTAGAGTCACGTGAAATAATAATGAATGACTAGGCGGAATCTAAAAACAAACTTACAGCGTTTCGTGATGAGTCGAGAAAAAAGCTTCTTTGAAACGTTTACTTACGTCCGAAACCTTTGTGTTTAAAATACATCGTAAAACAGTCGAAGTGACGTCAATAAAGTTGAAGCGCCACCTTTCCGTAAGAGCCTCTTTCAGCAAGCCGTAACAGCTTGCGTCTAGCCTAGACATTAGTTGCGATAGTACGATGGTGACAAAGCACACGAAATGAGAAGTGTCAAACACAAACAAGTTCTTGGCCGGATGCCCTTCTGATAGCATCGGATTTCATCGATCATCGCGGAACCAGCCTCAGAATAACTGTTGTCGTGGCATTTGAAAATTGTAAGGAGAATACGAGATAAACAAAGGATGAAAGCCATGATGTGTCCCCAGTATTTTCAGAGGGGGGAGGGCGGTCGCTCGAAAGATTTTATGTATTTTTGAAATTCCCAAAACCGTATTTTTGCCGTTTAACGTTTTCAATACAGAGTTACAAGAACTATATTTACACCAATCGTAAGCACCCTACCATCTAAAGATGAAAAATTCAAGATTCGTCAGAAATTGTGGTGGATTGTGGAAAACCCTTTTTGCGAATGATAAACCGCCCTAGAGTCCCCTTAGCCAGCCTTGTGGGAGGGCGGCTGAACCGATTAAGATCTTTAGTTCGTTCTATTGGTTATTGTTCGAAGCTCGTTATTATACTCGTAACTCGATTTACTCTCCATTTTGTCTAACTTCGAACGATTGTGACTGCCGACCCGCGCTGGGCTCCTGGACCTGCAACAGCAACTTGTATTCTGCACCCTTCACTCGTGTCCCCTGAACTGGGTAGCTGGCGAGATCCTTCAGGCGTAGACTTTTTCTAGCTGTGAAAAAGGTCTTGACGAAGTTTGGCATAAGAGCCTGCTTGTTGCATTAAAATCCCACCGACCCTATAAATTTATGGGTCACATTTACTTGCCTTCTATGCCTTCAACGGGAAATGTAGGGTCCCCAACGTGGCATCGGTCCACTCCTGTAAAACTTTCTCCGCTGGCTAGCCTTCGAATAGAGACCCAGCACATACTGTAATACTTCAAATCATAGCAATAAGAAATAAATCAAATAACACACACAGCTATTTGATTCCTAAGAGACAGAAAAGACCGCTGGAGGATCTCGCTTAATCTACAAAAATCCCATTGTCTGCTTTACTAACAAAGTACCCATAACCCTACACTCCCACTTCTACACAGCAAACCAAGTTACACATGTACATCAGACTAATTTCTAGCAGAAATCATCTTCTAGACGACCGAATAACTTAAGTGGTTGAATTGTGCTTATTCAGGTTGTACGAAACAGTAGCCGCTTCCGACTACTTAGTATGAGTTTTCGAGGAGTTCAATAAAATAAATATCGCTCTCAATATTTGTTTCTTTTCCTTCATCCTTCAGGACCTTTTCAATGTGAAATGAATTGAAGAAACTAATTTACGTTAACTCCCGACACCGTAATTTATGTTATAAACGCCGTCTAAAGAATCACGAAAGGTACTTCGATTAGAAAGAAGTAATTTGAGTTTATTCCGATGATCCAAGCAAGGAAAAACGTTCGTTGACTGCTTTGTCCAAGGTCTTGTTTCCGCCTTCGCGGATGAGAAACCCATTCTCAAGAAATGCAAACAAAAGTTGGCTCAGTGCTCTCTAGTAAAAATCTGTTTCGCTAGCCATTGAGAAGCGCCGACAAACGTATTTGAGTGACGTGTATGAAGGAGCGTAGGCTGCAGTTTGGACTATATAATATTTGTAACAAATGTCAAACAAAATGCTAGGAAGGTCGCTTCAATGCAATGGAAGTAGAAGCGTATGGGGACTTAAAACTTTTCTCCTTTCCCCCCTCTCCCTCTGCTTGTAAGCAAGCCTTGGGTAAGATTCATTTACAAGAATCACGAACTTAGTGACCCAGTGGTTGACGCCTCTGGCTCGTGAGATACTGTAGAGAGTATTGTAGATAGAGTATCTCACCAGCCAGAGGAGACGGACTCACCAAACAGGTACGTTAACTTTAGTTTTACTAGTGCTAAACGAAACCCCCATGGCAGCGCATTGGCAGATCGTGTGCGTTCTAAACTGAACTCGAAGAGCCGTGATATTCACTATAATGAGGCGGCGAAGAGAGAAGCTACTTGGGAGTAACATCACATTGATTTATATCCATCCAATTAAGCATTTCATAAATGAGGCATAAATTCTGAATACGGCCTTGTAAAATATTCTGATTGGTGTTATTATACTCTGATTTGATGCCGCGACTCCTACATTTAATTACGGCGAACCTCACTTGAAACTTGGAACGTGAGAAAATCTCTCACCTTGTTGGTTCGTCCAGGAAAAGAATCGGTGGGTTGTTGATAAGCTCCAAGGCTACTGACAGTCGCTTTTTCTGGCCGCCTGACAGATTCTCAGTTCGAGTGTCTTTGCATTCTGAGAGGCCCAACATGGTTTGCACTTCTTCAACCTGAAATGAATGAACTTCGGAATTATTCGATGAAAGAAAGATGATAAACTTGATGGAAATTGATGTAAAACGTTGGCAGATAAACTGAAAAGTACAAATGAAAACAATTATTCAGAACAAAACGAAGGTGCTAGTTGGCTGAAAGCGTACCGTAATGTTCGTCAAGTTTCGTTTTCCCATGGCTTACAACACGGTTCAACTGATTATCACAGAAATAGTTATGGGGGACAAAACGTGTGAATAGGTTGCTAAAACCCACTAAGTCAGATAACTCCAGTTGTGTATTTACTGTTGAACCTTTCACTTCGTTCTGCGGACAGTTATTAGGAACGCTACAAACATACGGACTATTTGAAGTCCCCGTGAGTTTAATGAAAATCATTAGTCGCGTTTATGCAAAAAGCCAAAAAAACCATTTTGCTTCGTAAGCCTTTGTCTCCGTTCACTGTAGTCTACTGTAACTGAAACTCCGGCACAGATTAGCTGGGATCATTTGCAAGTTTAACAGCAATCGTTGTAACAATTATTTTAAAAAAGCCCCTGATTCTCGCTACACTTCGGTCCCGAATGGAAACTACTCACAACGTTATTTTCAGGTTACCAATTAGAACCTAGAGCAATGGAACAATGAAAAATCGAGTGAAAACTGTAGAAAAGTTTATGTCAGACAAATGTGAAAAGTTAGTGCAAAATCAGATCAATTCACGTAGAAACGTTGAAGAATTGAGGGACGTTGTTGAACAGTGTGTCTGAGAAGTGTGAAATATCGGGAAAAAGCAAAAATTGTTGGAAGTTGTTATGGAACTATAGAAAATGAGAGTAACAATGTCAGTGGTGAATGAGTTGTTGGGGCGCTGCACTCGATGAGTGGGCATTAGATAAATGGCAAGCGAGATGGGGTTCCTCGTTAAAGGGACGCTAAAGTTTTTCCTCAACATCCACAAACGTCTTGGGAGAAAGAAGTTTGAGCCAGACCTCTGGACGAGCTTGTTCCTTCCGGCACATGTGACTTCATCGCGCGACTCCCCTTCTTTTCTCTCGAAGAGTTCATCCTGTACGTCTTGCCCCTCCAGCGCCGAGGAAACAACGCTGCTCCAGTACAGGTGTTGGGAGATGAGCCAACGTTCCAGCTTTGATTGCAAACCCAGTTGACCAAAAAACGTAGCTTGAAACTTACCACCCAAGTAAACAGTCAGATTAGGTAGGAAACCAGATTAAGAGCTGTTCCCATACGGTACAGATTACCCTGGACCACACCTCCACTCGTTTGAGTTGAGTCGAGTGGATACTAAGCGAGTGCGTGTGCTAGCGAAATCCCAACTTCCTTGACTTTCAACTGATATAATTCTGTTAAGGAACAGTTATTTTTAATGAGAAAACAGACCTGTGCTGTTATCTACTTAACAGGAGACCTGAGTCAGTGAAAAAACACTGACTACTAGAAACTTCCTGCAGAGTCATAGAGGAGAAGAATTAATGAATTAAATATTTAACTTGATAGACTTCCGATCAGCGTATAAGTAATTAATATTGCTGTCAACGTTTGGGAGAGTGTTGGACTAAAGTCCATGGTAGTTAGCATTCCGGATTTTCTGAGGCTGCTCTCGATTATGTTACGAGATTATTAAACCACCATCATATAAGCAGATTACTGCACTTCTATGTTTTTGGGAACGCTAGTGTCATTGGAAGGAGATTAATGGTGAACAAACTGAGCTAAAATAGATTTTCTCCTAAATTTTTGATAATTTATTGTGCTCTTCTTATACTTTTGCTACAAATGAGCATTTTAGAGTACTGCCCCGTTATTTTGAACTGTTCGTTCAAGAAATTTAATCAAAATCGTTTTTGAGAACTGATAGTGGTCACATAGAGCTTTAGGTTAGTGAACTGAACAATCCCGCTTACTGTTGCGTAGTGTCAGTTCTACGTTTAGTCAGGACTACATTTAGAGCTTAAATTGCCACTATCAAACTTACCACAGTCCGTTTTTGTTTGCCAGTGAACGTTTGAGGAAGTTTGAGAGCAGCAGCAAACCGCATCACCTCATTCAACGACAAAAGCGGAACGAGTAAATCTTCTTGTGTAATGTAACACGAATTTCTTCTGAATTTCCTCTCATCTCTCGGTTGTCCGTTTGTCTTGAGCGTTCCCGTAACACCGCTGTCACTGCACAACAGACAAAAATAAGGTATTCAAAATAAACTTTCACGAGTTCTAACGATGCGCATAAAAAACAATAGCAATTGTATGAATAAAATATGCATTATGGTGCATTGCGGGGAATAAGAACGTGGCGAGATAGCGTGAGCCTTCTGTTTTGGAGTTCATTGTACTCTACACCTCTTTAAACGTTCGAACTGTTGATTTCTCTTGTTGCTCGGCCTTTTTATTTTCCTTGGCCCTTCTTGAAGTTTAAAGGAGCGTAGTTCTCTCAGCCCCACGTAAATTCATTTTTACCGCTCCAATCCAATCCATATGTCTACGCAGTTTATTTAAACTCGGTGGAAGTTCTATTTATAAAATCTCGTAGCGCCTTTGGTTCTGACATTTATTTATTTAGTTAACCCTGCTGTTGAACTCCACTGGTGAGCAGTATTCGTCACTGTCTTTAAACTGCCATTGTATGTACAGACAATATGAACTACTAACAGGGCTGTCCTGTCATCAAGATGGATTGATGAAGAAAAACTATGCTAAAATCACTATAGTTGATTTCTGGCCGATTTTACTCATAACCTCATTTAGGTGTCTTATGTTGATTCGCATACCAAATAAAACATTCAAGTTGTTCTCCTTCAACTGTTTGTACGCAGGCAGAGACCATTATCCCCAACGACGTTTTTCGGAGTCAAACGATTTTGAATCTGACAAAACCGATGGAAATTGTATTAAACTTCCAGTCAGATAAGTTATAAAACATGTTTTCAACTCACACAAAGTAAGCTTTTTTAAATGCCTAAACTCCAATATATTCAATAAATTTTCATTTAGTTGCTCGCAACCATTTCTGTAACTATCCGATGAACGGAGATAAAATGAGATTCACCAAATATCACGCGTTAATTAGGATCTACGTTTCGTATTTCGGAAAATGGACTGAATTAAGACGCAAATAAATTTGTTTCTGTTTATTCGGGCAATAATCTCTCAACACTGGCTATATTCAAACAGTGGCGCCTCATGAAAGCTTCCAGATTGATGTATTGGAAAACTTTAGTATCGAAAAAGGAAAGTATTATGGAAGCTGGTCGAATATTCCAAACAAAAGACGAATATATATGCAAGAGGTATTTGAAGGGACTGTTAACACCATTGTTGTGGGAAGGCTCGCATTAACATTCCCGAAATTGTAGAAAAAACACGCTAGTAGAACGACTAAATTTAAATTCCGAAATGTCTATGGCTACTACTGGTTATCTAATGACCACTATTAAACTCTCATCGTATAGATAGCTTATTGGACTACCACCCAAATGTTTTCGGAACGCTAGTCTCATTTGAGTGAGAAATAAGTTATATATTCGCTTTTCGCCGAAACGTTCTGCATTTTTCCGTGCATGATACTTTTATTGTATTGTTATGTTATTTAGAGCTGTGTATACTGAAGACTTAATGAATATCGTTAGATTTGTTTTTGACGCGGTGTTTGATCATTATGATGACTATAGATAGTGTTAGTCCGATTTTTCGTCCCACAGTAATCTGCAGGCTAATGCTAAGTATCTCATGTTTACTCAACTGCGTTCAAAACACACACAGAAGCCATCGAAACGTAAAGATCTGAAGAAAACTCAACTTTAATACTTTCCTTTTCACCACGTTATCAAGTTTATAGGGTCAGGCTCAATACCACCCGTATGATGGAATCCTTAGCTGTAGGCGAAGCTAGAAATTAATAATTGTTTTCCAGATAACCATTCATTTTTCAACGGACTTTTTTTTACGTTCATCCTTCAGCCCTGTTTTACGTCGTACGATTTCTGCACAATACACGTTTCCCCCGAAGGAACCTTCAAGTGCCAAATTTAAAATTTATTGCAGTTAGCATTCCATAAGGCATTTTTGTGAGTTGTACTGAAGAAGGAGGGCCCTTAAATTAGAGCAACAGGTTGAAAGCTTGAGTTCGATTTTTCTTCAATCTCGAGAGAAAAAAAATCTCTTCAACTCTCGAAACACTTGCCTGTTTAAGGCTTGCATTTCATAAGCTAACGGCGAATTAGGTAACAATAGTAAAAGTGAAGGTCAGCTCGAGGTTTTGTCTCGGACGTATGACACCCTCTCCTTCCATAATAGTCTTGGAACTAGGCGAGCAAACGAGCTTGGCAGATGTCAGATACGCGAACGGCGCTCTCCTCGCAGCACTTACCTTTATATAGTCGTTCACGGTTGTCCGCAATGACTGCACCGAACCGCGATAATCTGCAGATTTATTAGCCTCCTATCTCTCGAATACATTTCTGCCGGCGGGAATAAATTTAGAAGCGAAACCTCATTTATTCAGGCGTCTGCCCTATTGAGAAATGACAAAGAAGTTTTCTCAACTCTGTCGAGAAAAAAAGGTGACGTTCGCAAAAGTGAGATGAGCCCCAGGTCTTAATCGGGGTTTCATGCAACACAACGCGGGGCATCTGGACAAAGTAACTCTTCCAGTGGAATGAAAGTTAGTTTCATAAAGTGAAACAACTGGAGCAGAAGTTGGATAGAGATACAACTTCTCTCAATTCGCGAATTTAATATCAACTACCGATACGCTTTCTTCAACTCGCAGTAGTTTTAATTTAGATAATTGTATCACCGACGGATGCACGAAGATGGAAAAACTAAAGAGGGACAAACAATTCCCCTGAAAATTCGGTGATACCCTATCTACACAGACGCTGTAACCTCATTCAACGAATATCCACGGAAATATTCCTGAATAACAAAATGTGGATATTAGCTCGCTGAAAGTACCCCATAGAGTTACATGAAAATTAAAAATTATAGGAAAAAAACTTGAGCGTTCATTTTAGAAACTTTAAAAAACGAACTTATAATGTCGGAGAAATCTCAATTTCAATAGCATGTCACGTTGGCATTTTTAAATAAACTTACTTGCTCATTTACTGTGAAATATGAGGAAATTACATTTAAAATAACACGGAGTTTTGGCTCATTTTGGGTTTTATCTCAGTTCAACAGACTGTAATGGGAACACTTATAGGATTGACTCTGTGAGGTCGATCCAAATAGTTAAGCCGTGTTTGTATAAAGTGGTACCACCTCTTTTTGCTTCTTAGCCATATGTCTTTTTCCTCTTCATTTTTTCAGCGATGATTACTAATATCGAAGTTAGGTATACATTAGTAGAAAGTGCGTGGATGCTAACAAAATCGTTATTGCGTATTAATCCCCCTCTCTTTTTTGTACTTTTGGTTTCTTCACATCCACGGAGTGATTAGACCACCAGCTTATTTTTACCCTCGGAAAAATGAATAAATAAGAAAAACATAGTTAGCAAACCTATTGCACACAGGCCTCAGGGCCGTTCAAAGGTTAACAAATACAATGACTAGTTCGAAATCTTACGAAATGGATTGTTAAAGTAAAACACAAGAGAAAAGAACTAGTGATAACGTTGTTCTGAGTAAAGTACTCTGAGGTGGAGTTACATGACTGGAACAGCTGAATGGCGGAGGAAAATTGTTTGATGCGTTGCACCAGATATTTTAAAATAATTATCCGCACTACAGAAAACCGATTCTGGATATATTTTTATAGGAGGGATTCAATACAACCAAGCTGCGGGTGTAACATTAGCGAGGCGCATCTGGCAACTTGCATCATTTAACCGCTTGAGTAGATTTCATCAAAAAACGGTCCCTCACGTATAGTTTCTGATAAAAATCTCAAGTTCTTGAATTCAACTTGTCTCGTAACAGTGCACCCTGAATTTCTAGCTAATATCTACCACAAAAACGGCGGTTTGATTTTAGTGGCTACCAATAACTACACTATTTCATTAAGAACGCCTGCTTTATGCGCACAGCTCAAAGATAACGCGATTCGTGCTCATTATGGTTCTAAACTATCAAAAAAATTGTTAACAGGATTGTAATAGCTACTAATGCTAACAACCGTAATAGATTGCAATTTACTACGAAACAGTGCTAATAAATAAATTGAACGGTGAACGGTGTGAAGAGGAGTGAATTTTACTGAGGATAGAATTCCATATTCCTTTTACATTTTGAATTCACAAGAGCCGTTAATGGCATTTACTGGCTCAGGCGAGGAGTTTCTAACAGTTTCTACACGAACATTTGCTTCCTATTTTGAGCTAATCGCAGAGAGATTACCACGAATAAAGCAAGAAAAATAAAAGCAATATTTTGTAGGTGCTGAGAGAGGCTTTGGGGACTGAAAGAAATGGGAAGTGAAGCCAACGGGTCGAGATTAACTGGGTTTTTAAGGAACTACCGCCTTTTTCGCTGCAGATTCATACAGCATTTATATACGCCCTCTTTCCTCGTGTTCTGCTCGCTGTGAAGGGCAGATAAATGGGAATCGTGATCCGAATTCTCTCAAAGGTGTAGCCTTTAGGAACCAGCCGGGAATTCTGTGGCGTTCGTGTGACGTCACGCTTCAGTGATCACCGCGAGCTCATTTTTTGGCCTATTTCTTTTGCCCATTTTTTTTTGTCCGATAATACGGTATTCACGAGAATTCTTCAAACGCCACTGCTTCAATGGTGTATTCTTGTATCTGATTGACCTTTTGATCGCTGAAGCGGTGCATTTTGGTTTTCTAACGGGCTATCTCAACTTGACATCTGACACCTCATACTTTTCATACATTTATATTTGCTACCTCTTGCATTTTCAATGAGCCTAACTGAAGGCATGCTGGATTTATTGGACTGTTGGCAAAACTGCTTGCAGCCCAGCTTTTCTGGAACCTGTCATGATGTGATGGTAGATTTCCGTTACACCTTTACCTTGAAAACGAAGGCCAATGTGCTCCTCCAGGCTCGTTGGGACTCATTCAGTGCACTGGAGTGCGTAGAAAGCTCCCTCTCGGAGAGATATTTGGATATGACGATGAAAACGGAAGACTCAACACGAGACTCATCGACAGAGTTGCCCAAGATTTATCGTTTGATCGGACCCTAGAAATGTGGCATCCGAGCGCCTGCTGTCACAATAATGAGGCTGTACACGAATTTTTTGAAGAGGGATAATAATCACTTTTGCGAAGTTAATGGGTAATATCAGTTAGAACTGGCAGTAAGCGAAACGGCGGTAGTTGAAATTCAGGCATTTCTGAAGTGAGCCTCATGTACCTCATGAGCGTTTTTAAACACTCACACTTTAGGTATTGGATTGGACTACAATACCAATTTTCTTTAACTTTCTACTAACATCCCAGCGGAGTTTATAAGGAAAAAACTGCGCTAAAAACGCTTTTACCCGAAATTTTTGATTATTTATTGTGCTGCTCTCGTAATTTTTCCACGAATGGAAATTTTATGGTGTGATTGCCATATTGAGAACTATCAATATAAAAAATGTAATCAAAATCGTTAGAGCCGTTTTTGAGAAAAAAATTTTGTGTTTTGATCACTATGATGACTATAGTTAACTTTCGGTGGATTTTGTTCATACCCTTATTTTGGCGTCCCATGGTAACTTGCGGGCGAGATATCAAGTTTGAGTGGATTTGATAAGGTCGTTTTCTCTAAAAACCACTCTAAAATCGATTACGTCGAAAGTTTTGGCAATTTATCGTACTGCTCTTGTCATTTTCCCATGAATGGGAATTTTATGGTATAGTTGTCATATTGGTAGCTATCAATATAAAAAATTTAATCAAAATCATTAGAGGCATTTTTAAGAAAAAAAATATTTGGTGTTGTGATCACTATGATAACTATAGTTAAATTTCGGGGGATTTTGTTCATACCCTTATTTTGGCGTTCCATGGTAACCTGCGGGCGAGATATGAAGTTTGAGCTGATTTGGTACGGTGGTGTTTTCTAAAAATCGTTCACAGACACACATACACACAGACCATTTTCCCAAATAGTGTTTTTCGGACTCAGGAGGGTCTGAAACGTAAAGATCTGAAGAAAACTCAAAATTTTTTTTTCAGCCGATTACATAACTTTCCTTTCTACTTTGTAGAGCCAAGAAAGTAACAATGCCAGGTGGGTATTCCTGGTGTACGAAGGGCGACAGCACCCGTGACAGAATTAGCTCGGGAGAAACCCCCACCTTGAACGGAATGAATAGGTTTCATTCCTTCATATCCGTGGGAAGGATGAAAACTTCTTGCCTTCAGCTGATGTTCCTTTCCCAGTATGAATCAGTCCTTTAATGACGCCTGTGCTGCCATTTCGAGCAGGTCGATTGCTGAGACCTTCTAAGCACCTGATCCTCATTCCGCATTAAAACTAGAGGGCATGTTAACTTCGATGTTTATGAAGAAGTGGCCCATACTGGGCAAAGAAAATTAAATGACATTTTACGTGCACTCGGTAAAGTATTTTAGGAGGTCAAGAGAGAGAGTTACGCATAATCAGTTTTAGGGGTTTGTCCCTACAGTGACATAGTTCAAAAAGGTGGGGAAAATATGTCGGGTAAGATGGCTCAGCTCCACATGAGTGATAATCACATTAAGGTAGTAGAATCTAAAGTGTTTGCTAACCAGTCGAGTAATGGATTGGATATGGGGCACCTAACTTGGTTTGAAATTCTAGCAGGTACGAGAAGCAACTTGTCAGCATGCGCAACAACATCCTTCAAGCAACACTTACTCTGCAACCAAAGATCTAATTATGGTTAAGCCTGGGACTAAAAACGTATTCAGTAGTTTTACCCCGGGAGTTACCCTCTTAATCACCTCCTTAATCGAGCTGGTCCTCGTGGTTTTGCCAGCTAAAAGTAAATCAATATTGGCTATGCAAATTGAACGGGAATATGCGGCAGACAAAAGAGCGAAATGAAAGGGGCGGGCTATTGACGGGGCATAAAGAATTTTCTTCGCACCTTTCCTGGCCCACTTTGAAGATTTGCGGCGGTCTGGGCAGTTTTCATCTATGGCACATGGCCAATCTTTTTTTTCGTTCGTATTTTAGTAAGGATAATAAAAATTCAGCTCGTGACTGTTTCTTTTGCATTGGTACCAAGTAAAGATCACACATAATCACAGGTTGAGCGGTAATTATGATGCTGTTCATCGCAGTTGGTTCAAGTTTTTCGGATCAGAAGAGGACACGATGGTGGTTGATACTATGAAAACGGTCATCGCGGTGCGAGTCAGTAGTGAGGAAACTCTTAAGGTGCAAGATGAATTGCAAATGAGCAGCTCGTGCATAATACGATCCGTGAACCCTTTTGAATACTGAATGACGACTCAAACTGGATAAGTGGACATGCGCAGATGGAATGACCGTCGATAAGTCAAAGTCCCCAGACATGTTGCGAAGCCACAGAAAATGATTAAATGAAGCTGAGTGCGACATTCTGACCGGAACTTACAGGCTTCCACGTGATGACGTCTTGACCTTTATTTAGTAATCAGTGCATAGGTTATTCCTGATTCATGAGAGATATCAAATTCAGTAATGCATTTACCGTCACAATATCGGAATCGTAAAAAGAAACACTACTCTTGTTTCACCGGACGCAGGTTTGATGAAAATCGTACAGTTGCTTTTACAAAAAGTCGAATAGACTCTTTTTGCATTGTCTCTGTTCACCAAACTTTCATACAGATATTTCCGTAGAACAAACGTTAGGTAGTAATTGGTAGAATCCAAATCGTTGCAGCCTTTTTTGAGAAAAATGTGAAAATCTCTCGTTTTTGGTACATGTTGTGACATGTCAATAATTGTATAGTGGGCCTAATAGAATGCCAGTTTAATTTTTGTGAGGATGCTAACGGAATGCGCGAGCTATTGTTATGAACAGAATGTATAATAAAAAACTGCAGTATAGATTTGTCAGAAATATTTGGTAATATATTGTGCTGTTCTCGTCGTTCTTTGTATTAACGCAATGTTGTTTGGCACTGTCCACTCACAAACTTTATTCAATTTATAATATCTCGCGTTTTGATCTCTATACTCTCGTAATGATCAACAGTGAACCCTTTCAACGTGCTCGGTGTGAAGTTATGCAACAAGGTAACTGTCGTGGGTAGTAGGAATGAATTGAAATACGCTGTTTTATCGGGGATTACAGTATGAAGTGTATTACCCCCCCCCCCCCCACACACAGGGAACGAGGTGGGGGCCATGGTGAGTGCAGGCGACAGTGGACGTCTCTAGACGCCTCAGTTCCAACATCGAGGTTAATCGCAACATTGGAGATTTTCGGATGTGTAGTTAGTATTTGAAATGTCAGAATAAAAAATTTCAGCTGATTGACACTCAGGGCACCGTTTTCTAAAATGACGTTCTTCTGCCATCGAATCTCTTTTCCAACTGCTGACTATTCTTAACTTCCATTGTAAGCACCGAGATAAGCCCCCATGTAAATATTCATCACACCCTATGCGGATATCGATGTAAAAACTGATTGACTACCCAACACAGGGTGCCCGAATAGTGCGCCACGCTTAGTTGGAAACGGTGTAAGCCGTAGGGAAACAGGTGTTAGCATACTGACCAGCAAAACAACGATTTGGACCCCAATAATTCCGGGCGAGTGACTGTTAGTATGACAGTAGAGTTGTACTAGGTTACAGATGATGTCCGATTATGATAACATGCGCGTTCTGCATGGGACCAATCAATTTATTAGGTACTCCATTCTCTCAGTATTAGGATTACTACTATCTCGCAATCTACAATTATTAACTTAGATCAATCAATCAAGCTGAGTAGCCTTTGTCCTCAAATTACCATCAGGTGTCTTGCAGTACGGCTCTGCAGTTACGTTTAATAAACATATTGATTCGGTTAGCGCTTGTGGTCGTTAGGTTTGCTTTAGAACGATGCACAAAATATTGGCAATGCACGAGACCTGGGCTCCGTTATAATGTCACGTTGGCTCCCTGCGAATGTGTGGACACACGACATGGTTCTTCTTTCCGTAAACGCTATTAAATATGTTTAACGCTGGTTGATTTTCTCTATTGCCTTTAAAAAGCCGGTTCGCCAAAAGTACAGTTTGTCGATGGCTGAATGCAGGCTTCTGTCACAGGAAAATAAACGAACATCAGGATATTGCTTACTTTTACACAACAAGCTTGGCAATCATGATTGTGGCGTAGTGGTTTGATGCTTGAGTGTAATAGGTCCTTGTTCGTTCGGAAGGGAATGGCTAGGAAGTATTTTTAGATCGATTGGTGATGTGCATAAGGACCGTCAATAGCGGCCTCTTTGACTCTGTTTCCGTTCATCCTCTCTTAAGATTCTATTTGGGAAATTCAACAGCAATCTTCCCTCTGCGAGAAGGAGCTGCTGGCTACTGGCGGAAGTATGGTGGATGGCAAGCCGGCTTCGTAACGCTTGAGAAGCTGGTACTAAACGGCGGTCAACTAGCGAATACAATGGGGGAAAAGGAAAAAGAACTTATCAAAGATACCGCCTGAACTGTGATAAGGCTGGTTACCTGAAGGTTCTTGATGGACATGTGTGGGGAATACTAATCCCTAGACGCCTAGCCTCAACACAACATGCCGTGACGGAAGAACAGATAGGTGACACTGTCTGCTGGGGACTTATTGCTCTCAATAATCACTTTAAAAGTTCTGGAAGATTTCGGAAATTTATTATAGATTAGTTCAATTATTTCTAAGGCATGTTTGATCTGTTGTTGAAAGTGATTTCGAGTGGTTCTATGGCGTAAGTTTTAACACAAAAAAAGTAAAATTTACAAGCCTACCACACACTCTCACACCACTTACCACTACTGTTTATCCCTCAACACACTCCTCACTACCTCCACAACCTGATGGTCAGTTTCACGTTTGTAATCTAAATCAGCTGATCGTCAGATTGTTTATATTTCTCTTCGAATCGAACCTTCTTGATATAGGACATTCGATTATCGTTTGGGGAGGTCCCTAAGCCCATTTCCCCTCAGTTGATAAAGAGACGTCAAATCACAACTCTTAAGAAATGTGAGGTCATTCATAATTACCAACAAATTTGGAATATCTGCAGTGTTGTACATACCGTGATATTCAATGCTCGTTGGAAGGTTACGACCCTTAATGAACGGTAAATGCCGCTGTCATTTTAGTGATTTGACATGATACCGCAGACAAGCGAAGGCACCTGACTTGCATTTTTCAACAGACAGACAGTGGTAGAAATTCCACCCGTCATCATTAGGTGGGGAATATTAACGGAGAACAGATCCTGAAGACGAATGTTGTATTTCACCTGAAGGCCTGAACACTACTTGCAGTCTCGTTACCGTTCGAACCTCAGCTGTCTGATTCTACAACCATCTACAAGATCTGGGATCTAGCATTCAGCGATTTTTATTGATCTATCAACCACTCCAATCTGTTTTTCAATCAGTTGGTAAATCATCGAAGTTGAACTTTTGTATGTACTTTAAGGGATCTTCTGTACGTACGAACCACTAAACTAGAGAAGAAAAGATACTCCGAACTTTCTGCCCAAGAGATCATCAGAAATGCTTTCCTTTTGTTTCACAAGCTATTGTGGTAAAGAGTGGAGGAAGCAGTATGAAGACTATAGCGAATGTAACGTCGTTGCCATATGTGTACAGGGGCAGTAGGGAGCGTGCACGAACTTTTTGTGGCGGCAGAAGTATAAATATCAACGTCAAATAAAAAAGTCCACATGTACAATGAGGTCTAACGCCATTCATCTTGTAGCAACCCATGAGGCTGATTTCCAAGTGTCTCGTAGGAGAAAGAATACAAAAACGTATGTCTATTTTGTAGGCGTGTACTGCAGCTCTCAATTTCTTCCAGGTTTTTCTTCGACTGCCACCACTCGACTCTTCATGTTAGCCCCGAGTTGTCGTCCGTCGAGTGGAATCGTATTGACATCGAACGGCAAATATTGTTTTTCTATAGCAGTTCACTTTCTACGGTCGACAAGTGCCCAATGGCCGCCCTGGACTGAAATTATGACCACTCATAAGTCGAGCAATTGCCATCTTCCTGAGGGCGTTCGTTTTATCTAAACACCTAAAACCATTTAGAAGTGGCGTTGATAATGAGAAGCTAATATTTACGTCGGAGAAGCCCCTCAAAAGTCAACAGTGGTTCTCGACCTAACTGAAGCTTTCTATGACCGCTTTATAAAAGTGGATGAATGATGGCAGGAAGTTGACAGTAGCTGCCCCAGCTCTGGCCCGCTGGGAGAAAACGATACCTGGGTTTTGAACGCTCTAAATCCGAAAACCAACAGATTAACCTTTTGATGACCTGATTAAATATATAAATGTACACTAATGTGCACATGTGCGTGCCTTCTAATTCCACATCACGTTCATACCGAGCGGGCATGCTAACGTGATATCACATCATCTTTCACGTCTCCCGTCTCGTTTAGTTTCATCCGTGCTCTCTTATTTCGTGCTCAATTAGTTTTCACATTCAATAGCCCTATGTCCGAACGAACCAGATGAATTTTAATAGTAAACTTTACAGCGGCGTGTTCTTACAACTCACCATACCCTAAAGGACGACCTTTCAATTCCCTCAACTATTACAAAACAGTTCCTAAAATGTACAATCTACTCACAAAGGTTGTGAGCATTGTGTCATTAAATGGATGCAGGAACTATGTCATCACTTTGATTTACGTCAACATAGTTAATAAGTATCCTCTTTTTATTATGTTGAGGCTGACCTGACAAAATAAGTCATGTTGTAGTTGTGAATATTGAATTCTAATTACTATAAATTTTGTTAAATTAAACTTTACGACCTCTTTCTGTCTTCAAATTGATTCGTCACTTAATGGTCGTTATGTACTACACCACAACTAAGCGAAATTGGATTCATTTTTTAAATGCCATGATGAGGGTCATATGTCTATTTAAAGAATGTTGTGGGTATGTTGTGAGAGCAGTACCGCGATAAGACATCAAATTCAGTCGTCAGGAGGGCTGCCTCCTATCTTGTATATTTTTAGAACTATTAGTCGACCGGCCGTAATAGGGAATGACCGAAATAAGGTTACACTAGAAATTTAATATGGTCGCAACACTTCGCAACATTCCCAATTTTTCGGAAAGCTGATTATTGATGATGGTTACTCCTTAATTTATATTAATGTTTATATTTTACCACTTGTATCATACACATACGATAGAATTTTCTTTAAAAACGAATGTGTTGCTTGATTACTCGTAGTTGATTCGGGCCGCACTAGGGAGATCGGGAAACTGGAACGCTCTTCCAGTTGCGTCTCCCCAGCCTGAACGAGCTTGTGTTCCGTGGGTGGGGTGATCGCTCACACGATTCAGTCCTTAACCACATACCACAATTTTCAAACCTGAATTGTGAAAGGTTCACTCACTTGTAGCCGGAAATGGAGTTGAGTAGGCAAGTTTTTCCAGCACCACTCGGACCCAAGATGCCGCTCAAGTGGCCGGAGCTGAACCTTCCGCTCACAGAATTCAAAATTTGCTTCCTCTTTCCTGAAACATTGACATTATTTCATCAGAATCATACATTCCTAGTGGTGAGTGTGGAAATCTAGATAGTTTTAGTTCAATCTGGTTGTACGGATAACAATCATTGAAACAAGTGCTCTTAATTACCAAATATCTGGTGCGAAGCAGCACTCTGCAACCCGAAATCCCATAAATTCGATCAGCTGTAAGTGCTGTATTTTCGTTGAACGCATTTCTATGGAAACATTTATGCAAAACATAATGTAGGCGCTAGTCAGCTAAAAGCACCCCATACGTTTCATCAAAATCATTACGCCATTCTTTAGCAAACTACGAAAACGGTATTTTAATGTTTGGCGAATCTTATTTTCCAGATTTAACTTATGCCTCCGTCCAACGGATAGTCACAGAATCAGGAGCAGGAAATGTGAGTATAGGTTGCTAGAAGACATTCTGTCAGATTGATCAAATTTAGTTATACCTGTAAAATGTTGTTAAGTTCTCAATTCAACAGACTATCAGGGAAATATTTATGTAGAACCATATATTGACTACCTGACAATATCCTGTAACCAGGATGAAAATCCTGCTTTGGAGTCGTTTCTCCAAAAACATGTTTCTTTGTTTGCATCACAGATCTTAATCTCCCATCTGCTCAACTACGCATCAACTTATTCGTATACAACTCGCAAATACTAGGTGATTAAAATTAAACATCTTTGTTTAACTCACTTTTATACAGAACGAGAAGAAACTTAAATTACATGACTCCATAAAAAAGTTGAAATAATATAGTTTGGAATTTGAGTATTAAACTGTTGGAACCGAAAAAATAGGGACAGAAACTGAACTTCTTTTTGTAGGACATAATAAGATAACAAGAATAAACTCAATAACACCACTGACTGCACACTTATAATTGCGAGGGGGATCATGGAAATTGTATCTAATCGCCCTGAACTCTCATCTCTCAATGAGGCCATGATCTCTGCTGGCGCCATCCCCACGAAAAACCGAATAGAGTCATGAAAATTGACTGAGACAGCGACCCGGCTGTACGAATGTAGGATCACACTGCAGATAGCTTCCTGACTGTATCCTTTACAAGGGGCTACCAAATATTTTAGGAGGCACTACCACTTCCTACGTAAGTTAAGTCAAGTTACATAAGTTAAGTTAGGTTCTTCTGGGTTCTTGCCAACGAAGAGAACAACAGATTTGACTAGTTGATAAAACGATAGAAATTGCTGAATGCATGTTGAACCGAGGAAAGTTTTGTAATCCCACAAGACATTTTAAGTTGTAATCCGATGAAACCACTTGTTCGTTGAAAGCTTAGAAGAATCGTGAGTTGCACATTTTGTTTAACATTCAGCCCAACTTTAAAAGCAGCGATACAGGTTATTTCTGTATGTTCTGAGGCTGAGTCTGAGATGGTTCATAAAAATTCCCGCATCATGAGGGCTGGTACAAATGAATTTTCATGTGTGGCGATAAAAAAAAAAAAGGATGACGATCATCATTAACAACGGAAAAAAATTCGCCACTTTGCCGATCGTTTTTTTTTTTTTGCATAATGGGCCGAAAACGTCGACAATCGAAAAAACTATTACACGCTTAAATCAACCTCTAGTCTTTTTTTCGTATATTTCATAGTCACTCGCTTCGAGCTCAACGCTGGGGTCTTTTAAAATATTGAAATGGATAACCGATAAGAAGACCTCGTTCAGCAGAGGGCAACGGCCTGGAACGTCCGCCAACGAGCAACTAGAACGACAGTGGCTACTAATTGAAACGTCATAGCGTCGAATGTTTCACAACCGATTTGTAAATAAGCGCTGAGATGCGAACGTGTGGGCCACACTTGACGTCTAATATTCCGATCGTAAATTAATTAATAAATGGCGACTAAAAATAAAGAGTGACATATCACAGTACTTTCCTTCCACACACGTGAACTCGATGACACGCAAATGGTCATGATGAAGAAAACGTTAACATGAGATCCCCCCCGTTTTTCCTATGTTGAACGCGTCATTTACTGTTCGGGTTAACACCCCGAATGGAGCGGGAAATAGATGCGACGAACAAAACGATTGTACGAAGGCTTAGAATACATTCCGTCAGCTCGATTAAAGTCGGTGGTGCATTTGCCAGAAAAAACTTTAAAAACGTTGCAAATTATTATACAACGGTTTGTTGTACTCTTGCTCAGCACGATTGCTGATCTTGGTACAGTGATACGTATCCGAGACCCGTCTCATTCGATGCAGCATCAAAAAAGGCCTGTAAACGATGCGAAACATGACATGCGAAACATGAGAAAATTGTCATTTGCCATTTTCTACGCAACGTTAGGCAATTGCCACGACTTGACAAATCGAATTGACGGGTGGTGTGAGTCAGATGGGAAGTAGTACGAGAAAAGAGCGTAAGATGGAGGAAACGATAGCCTAGGAACGGTACCAAAACACGACGTGAATGCAATAAAGCCATGCGAAATGCCAAAATTTCGTTTTAGGGTAATTTTTGTAACATCTTTTTGTCCATTGGTTTCGTACGATCGAATTGGTGAGCAGACAGGCATAGCTAGATACCAAACGGAAATTTCGTGGGAATGGACAGCTTTTTAGACCACATTAAAAGCAAAAAATATGCCCTGGACAGCAAACGGGCATTGCAGATTTGGAACCCCTATGCCTTGAAACGTAAAGCGTCAAACTTCGAAAGGAGTTGTACTACGATTTTCTGGACTGAAAACATAGGTGTATTATTCAGAATGAATAATAGAGCGAAACGTTGGAAAATGTGCATAAGTGGAGCACCACAAATTCGGCTCAGTTGCTAGGCGTCTGTACCCCTTTTGTTTGTCTTTGCAGCTTCAGTCTTATAACATACCTTGAACAACATAATAAAACTTTTTTCATTTTCCTCTAACCGCGAAGTAAGAACAACATTTGTGTAATATGCTAGGGAAAAAACGGGGTTTGATTATTATCGTAACGTGAAAAAATAGGGGCACGACGAAAAGAGAATGTTACTAAGTGGACAGTTTCAAACCGCTGATCAGTGGGATTAAACTTGAATTTTAGGGGAATAACGGGACCAGCATAATTAATCGTCAGCCGCTTTGAAACATATCAACAAAAATTGTCAAGTTCTGCCTGTTGTTGCGAACCGCTCAATTTGCTAAAACGGTTACGGAGAATGTATGGTTCATGTAAATGTCTTGAATAAGTTAGTCGTAAAAGTGCGTTTGCAGTTGAACGCTTTGCCTCAGTTGCAGCACCTTTAACTAATTGTTTCACAAACCTAGCGACGGCATGAAAAATTAAAGCAGAAGGCGTTACACAAAACCGTTCCTTTCATATCCCCGCTACATCAACACGGAACACAAAGTAGGGTCATGAACAAAATTGATCCAAAACTTATTACAGTGATAAAACACCACAATTTCGCCTCAGAACCAATTTGTGTTTAAATTTTTCTCTTCAGAACCAACTTTCATTTGTCGCGAAATGACAGTATCAGCACAATAAATGGTCAAATTGGTTTTATTGAACAATGGGCTGAGAAGCTCAGAAAAGTTCCGCTACGTACCAAAGTAAAACGTCAGACGGTTTTCTCGCAAACACAAATCAACTGTAGGGATCTATTCAAGAGAACAATTGATCATTTCAAGGGAAGTAATTATATCCAACGTTACATCTGGTTGTGAAACTCAACTTTGCCGTTGGGTTGCAAAACTTGTTAACATCGTCTTGGTGCCGTTCAGTAATTAACATAGCATCGAACCTACTGCTATACAAAATATTTGGAACGACGCATTAGACAACACTCAGCAATTTTTATAGCTCCACCAATGTATTCAACCTATACATAAACTGAGAGTGCTTAATATTCTTGCATTCATAGGTTTGCTTCTGCTTACGTCACGACTTTTATTAAGTAATGACGTGAAGATAATTATTGGGACTGTCAGCACAATTTTTTTTCAGAACGTTCGTTACTGTTAGGGATATCCGAAGTAACGCTAGAGAAAGTTAGTAAAAGAGACGGTAGTAGAGCTAGTTGTTAATTATTTTATAGCCATTATTAAACTTCCCGGACAACCGGGGGGACTTCCTTCTAACAACACGATTATCGGCGGTATTAGTGGAGAAAAAACACAACTGAAACCGATTTTTGAAAATCATTTCTGGGCTGTTATCGTGATATTCTCTCGAACAAAAATTTTATACTGCACTTCAGTAATATAAACTTTTTAAATATAAAAGATTTTAGTTATGGTTCAGTAGTTTGGAAAGAATAATATAATTCTTGCTCCTTCTCTTCGTGTTTTCTCTCATCTTCAGGGCGAGAAAATACGATTTGAAACAATTTTCATGGACGCTATGTGAAAACTACTTCGATTGAACTGTCAGAGTACTTTCTACATTTTGTTCCCTCTACAAATACTGAATAAAAATACGGTGACCTCCAAGAAGCAAACGAAGCTTTCTTTTTAACTATTTGGGAAAATTGCTCAACAATTTTTTCAAATTCATAGGGTATCTCCTGTCGTTTCGTTCTCAGTAAATATTCCTCTGACGACCCAACGAACAGAAATAACCAAATTGTACCAAAGTCGCTTCAGAATTTCCCAGAGTAAACGTATGAGTGGATTTGAACAATCTGACGTCTCGTTCAACAACTATTTCTGTGACCATCCGTTGAATGGAGATATAAAGCAAGATAAATAGACGAGTGGGATTTGCTGACAATCAAATTATCGGTTTTCTCAAATATTTTAATGATTTTATCAAACCCACTTTTTCTTCCCCATAAACGTTTCCGTAGAAATGTGTTGAATCTCTTAGTCCGTAATTTGTTCGACTTTACAGGGGTAGCGGGAAGTTTTGCTGGATGCTGAACACCAGACACACGTTTTCACTTAATTTTTGTGTGCGCATTTTGCAATAAGACTTTATTCGCCTTGATTACATCATTTCTAAGAGGATCAAAACGAAAACGACCTGCAAGTGCAGGAAGTAAGAGTGAACACCGCAACAACAGTAGGCAAATCAATAACTACTTCAACCAAACACACCAAGCGATGGTACAGATTGGGATTATCATTCACAATTTGAGACTAAAGCAATTGTAACGAATTCAAAGGCGACGCAAAAAGTCAACTGAGATCCTTGGAGTTTGAAAACTGATTCGAGTGTTTTTACAAAACTGGGAACGTTCAAACGAGGAAACCAGTGCCGTGGAACGATTTTCAAGGTGGATACCTCTTCTAAGTTACGAGTCAAGTTCAACAGCAGTCAACGCAAAAGGAAAAAGAGTAAAAAGTCGGGACAAACGACCTACGGCAAGCTTGCAAAACCTGTTTTATGGCTTGGGAACGACGATGGGAATTCACGGCCGTAAGGCGAATATATTATTTGGCTGCGTTTGAGTTAGTCAGCGAAGAGCAACGGAGAAAAAATTGTCGAGGATAAAAGAAAACGAAGCGTACGACCTCAAAATTGTTACTTGAAAATTTGAGCCCGTGTGACCCTCAACTTCTAAGTTCTTTGACATCAAAAACAGAATAATCAGAAGGTATCGTAATCGGCCGCTATTAGTTGACTAATAACCGAATAAATTCAGTCTTAACAACCTACAATTCGTTTTCGCAGCAGGAAGACTTTTTTTTCTTTCCAGCCCATTATCACGTTTGAATCTAAAAACCTAATTTTACCATTTAGTGAAGCCACATTTAAGTGAATGGACCACCACATCACGTTAGCTGAATCTTTGCATCTACACATGTACAGTCATGTCAACAGTTATCGACAGGGTTGACGCATCAAAATGTGCTATTACGAAGCACAACTTTCTCAGCCGTATGTGAGTGCCTTAAATTCATCCATTTTCATAGCTCTGCCAACTTATCGAATTTGTTTTTCACTCAGTTCACGGGAGATTGATGAGACTGTCAAAACAACACTAGGAGTTATCGACGACTGTGAGAAATGATAGTAAGTGAAACGGCGATAATTCGAATTGAGGAATTTCTAGGGGCCAACATTTTTGATAATTGTGCTGCTCTCATAATTTTTTTCCGTGATCAGTACTCGCTTAACGGCCAGACGATGATGTCTTTACATAGAAGGCGCTCGCCCACAGCATTTTACCAGCCGGAGAAGACGGACTCATCAAACAGGTCAAACTTAAATAATATACCTACTGGTGGAACTAACCCAAGCACGTTAATACTTTATATTAACGTTCCATGTTGATCAGCAAACTAAGAGACCAATGGGCGCCAACGCTAGTAATCCAACGTTAAACGTGACGTTACAGGCTGCCAGTGAATTTTCCGTCGCACCAACCTTTTAGCGTTGTCAGTTAAATAACATGAGTTAACTAATTCGCGTCGGGCCTCAGTTAAAATTCGAACATCCTGTTAACTACTACCTTCCAACCGTTATTAGCTATCGTTTCGTATTTTAATTGGACTTTTCAATCGTTCGGTTCGGTTTACTTTTATTCATTCGATCTTGTGGCGAACCACATTAATGGAAAATTATTAATTATTAGTTATGAGCTGTAAAAGTGAAATAGTTTGTCTAAGATTTTGTTGAAACGAGGAATTGTTAATTGGAGTGCCCTTTGGCAACAGAAAATAAATTGTGCGAGGAGTGATGACCGCAATGGAATTAAAACTAGTACCCGCACGTTTGAGTGCACAGAAAAAGGTATTTAATAAAAGATTTTGTCAAAATAGATGTGTGTTTGTCGGTTTTTTCGTCTCAAATGTTACTGCAGTATAAATTGTGGGCGTATAAGAAGCATTGGCAAACTATAACGTAAGGCAGTTACTGTTAGTCGGTGAACCCAATACTTTTTAGAATTTTTAACGAATGTCATTTAAAGCTCGTGCGCATAAATGGAAAACGTCACTAATCTAATGCCGAATCAAATAACAGCATCATTAAAACCCTATATCATTGCATTGGTACTGTTTAAATATCAGATATATTGAAAATGTCAGGCAATTGCTGTGAGAGGGTGCTGCGTTTTGTTTTCAGAAAAATTCAAGCTTCTTTTAAGGACTTATTAAAACACGAAAAACAATTCATAGCTAATGAGCCGATTTAGATGTTTACGTACGTCGGGGCTCGAAATTCCAGACGAAGGTGAGAATTGGTGTGTTAAAACGTTACTGATTTGATGACGTAGGAATAAATTCGATCTTAACTATCACGAGTGACAATTTTCAAATTTATTAACATGAGTTAACTAAAAATTAACAGTTAATTTGTTCCGGCTGTTCTCTCCCAATCATGTCGGGAAAACTCATACACACATAGATATATTTGTAGACATGGATTTTCTCGTATGGTATTTTTCGGAAACCTCTAAAATGTAAAGATCGTGATGAAAATTAAACATTCTTTTTCATCCGACTCATAACTATAGTTTTTACTTCGTGGGGGAGAAAATAAATAAAGGAATAGTAGATCTGTATAGGGAAATATTCAGGTATTTTGGATCGTACGTATATTACATTACAAATATTTTATATTTATATTTGCATCATCTCGTAGTCTCATTCGAGCATTTTACTTTGAAGGAGCGTTTTTTGATAGACAGGTACGTGAAATTGAAATATAACTCAAGGTTCGTTGGACAGCGCAATCTTACCGCTGTCCTCCTTTTCTCCTTCCACGAAACCCAAAAGGCTGAGGTTAAGAAACTCGTAGTAAACTCGTAAAACAGACAGCGAGGTGTTCAAGATGCTCTCAGATAAATGTGGTTGCTGAAATAAGAGCAAATCCTCCTCAAGAATGCCGAGGCATCTTATGAAATTCAAGTTAAAGACAACACAGAGATAGAAAACCCCCTGACCCGCACTAACCGGTTAATACAAACTGCAAGAAATTATGAAGAGAGAAGACCGCGATATTGTTCCCTGATAATTTATTATAGCCTTCAGAAACGACCTATGTGTTACTTAGTTGGGTGAATGAAGTTAAGATCTTACACTGGAAGAGCCCACCGTCTTAAACTAGGAGTCGAGCGGTTAAGCGGAAGGAGAGCTCCATTGCGACTCAGAATAATCCAGCCCGAGAAGGAGTTAAACGGGTCTGGTACTATACGGCGTGTACCTTCTGTACCTCAGGGCTAATTCAATGCAAGTCGGTGAGCTAGAGGTTCATGGCCGTTACTCGTCTAGACCTCTTTTTATTTTCTTGCAACTCGAAGGATACCAAAAATACTGCCATCTATCAAAAAGAAAATTTGAGTTTTCATCTGATCTTCTTGTTTTGAGACCAACGGAATCGAAAAATATCCAGTGCGACGCATAATTTTCGTCAACCTATACATTCTGCGAGTCTAACCGCTCTAACAACTAATCTAATAAATTGTTCATTCTATAAATGAGAACGTGATACCTCGGGCCAAACGCACATTTTGAGAAATGGTGTTTTAAGCATTCAGGAGCTCTTGAAACGTAAATACCCAATGAGAACTCGAAAAAAATGTTTTCCAATGACCGTTGTTTTCTACTACGTGAGGTATTCTATACTTTTCGATGAGTGGTCTGCACGACCGTTTGTCTATATGTTGTCGGATTGGAGGGGTACTGCAGAACTGATTAAGCTCGTATGTTTGTTTTGCTTGTGATTTCTTGAAAGCGCTCTAGAATGTTTTAAGGACTAATGAGTCCAAAAAATATCATTTTTTAACAATTTGTTTGTAAGTGTGTCTGCGAATCTGATTGAGAGAAAATGACTAAAACAAATTACTAGTAATAATATATATTCGCGTAATATATAAGCGTATGAGCGAAACCGGTTGAAGGGTAATTAAGGTTTAAGGCCGGGTGGTAGTTCAATAAACTACTTATACGCTGAGCGTTTAATAACGCTGATAAGATAAGAAGAACGCTGATTCTGGTGGTTGAAGCCGAAGACTCTCACAATTAAGAAAGCTATTCACGTTTCGTTTCATTGCTGTACTTATACAGCAGGATTTGAAGAAGAAATGTCTTTCATTCAAAGTGCTTTACGTCCTTGCCTTCTTTATTCCTTACACGTTAAATGCAGACAAGATTAGTAATTCTTATTAAAGTTTGAACGTGAGTACATAATCGAATAATTATTAAAATAACCAAGTACACCCGTATTTCTCAAACGCTTAAAGTAAACCAATATATATTAAATGTAATTATTTATCAAGTATTCGTAGTAACAGAATTTCCATCAACCGTTCATAGAGTAGCGTTATGCTAGCACGAGACTGTCGTGTCGACCAACCTGTAATATACTTCCTCCTGTTTGGTCGTCGCACTGTTCCACACACAATTAACACCCATTCTGGGAGGTGCGCAGAACGGGTTTAGCGGTACACCTATTTTAAACTGTACGGCCCTGCGGGGCTCATGTGTCCCTTCTCTTCATGCGTGGCCTGTTTCCTCTAGTGGGACGAGGTTTTCTCTCCAATTTCACTGTTCTACACAAACTTCACAACAACCGCACGAACTCTCTGAACCTCCATCGCTCTTGTTTTTCTTGTGTTTCTCCCTAACGAACTACCTTTCGAACCTCCTCTATCTCATCCCTCGCTACTCCTGTAATTTTATTCTCACTTCGATGTTTCGGTAATTTCATTGATTCGATGAAGTCTTTGGTCGTCTCTACAACAACGGTTTTTAAAGCCCCTCATTTTGTGGGCTCTACTAACAATCTAGGCCTACATCAGCTTTTTTGATCCATTGGTTTCCTTTTCTTTGGCTCTCTATTTTGTTAACATGATCTTTTTCTATTAAAATTGAGTTTAGCATTATTTCTGAACAAAATAAAATACGTAAAAACGTCGCTTTGTAGTTCCGAAGACCCCCTTAAGACGGGGGTCATTCGATGCACGTGTTTACTGTTTTGGAATCATTGGAGAAAAAAGGTGAGAAAAATTATTTAAAAATACTGCAGTAGTTTGAATGCCTGAATTTCTGCTTCCAGATATCTACCAAACAGATTTTTGTGGGAACTGAAGTTTTGAGCGGGATTTTTGGGGAAAAAACTGTCTTGAAAACCTTTGAATTGGTCGTGCTCCTCTCGTTATTTTCCCTCGGATAAACATTATATGTTACAGTTGTAGGGATTGTTGTGAACCAAAATAAGTTGACGCCTTTACCTTCAACTGAATTTATTTATGATGACAATTTGAACGAAAAATGTAACGGATTCAACATTCGACTTTCCTTCGTTTTGCTTCCATCCTTTAACTTTCGTTTTAATCAGACGCGACTAACATATGACTCGTAACTACGCGACAGACAAACGCGGACCAGCCATCTCGGCTCCAACTTCTTCTTCTTCGCGGGTTACCTCTCTGCAAGAGGATGGCAGCATATCTACATTCCACACTCGGTTATCCTGGCAGCTCCTCGTCCTCGAGGATATTGGGCTGTCTTGATCATCATCATCGTCGTCTTGTGCAGTTTCCTCATCTTCATCGAGTAGGACATCGTATTTATCGTCAGTATCGTCAGCCACCCAATGTTTCATGAATTCTGCCTTGGCCCTTCACCAAAACCCACCTTCTCAACAGCATAGCGTTGATTAGCCATCACCTCCTTGATTCGATAGGGTCCAAGGTATTTATTCTGGAATTTTCCGCTTGGCTGTGTTCTACGAATAGCGACCAAATCTCCTTTCTTGTACAGTCCTCCTTACGTCGTTTCTTGAATTGTCTTCTGTTTTCGTCTTGAGTGAGTTCGATCCTTCGTTTTGCTTCCATCCTAAGCTTGTCTCTGTCTTCTCCAAACATCGCGATGGTTTCTTCTTCGATAATCCTCCTCGATTCCGCAACATCATTGAGCCTCATTTCTCTACCAGTCAGCAATTGGAAAGGTGTGAAACCAGTAAAGCGACTTGGAGTAGAATTAATGATCTGCTGAGCAACTCCAACCTGCTTCCACCAATTCTCAGGCTTCGGATGAGAAAGCTTTGTCAGTAGTGGTATTAGTGTTCTGTTGATTCTCTCAATCTGTCCATTACTTCTTGGAACACCTTCTTCTTCAATCGTTAACACTTCTGTAATCGGGTATCTACTTAGTGCATCAACGTGTGGCATTTTTCTTCCGGGTCGATGAATCACTTTGAAGTCAAAATCTTGCATGAGTAAAGCTTTGGGCTTTAGTCTTGATGGTTCGACCATCCGATCTTTGATTAAATGCCCAAGGTATTCAACTTCGGTTTTAAGAAATTCGCTCTTAGCCCAGTTAAACTCTAGACCATATTCAGCAGCATGGTTCAACACAACCTTCAGCTTTGTGATACCCTCTTCTCTCGTCCTAGATGGGATAATAAAATCGTCTACGTAAGTATTGAGGATACCGTCGGCCATCAAATCTCTAAATATTGCGCTGATGAACTTAAGAAACACTGATGCAGAGTTGCATAGTCCAAACAGCGCCTTTAGGAACTCGTAGTGCCCATTCGGTATGATGAATGCAGTTATCTTCCTACTCTCTTCTGCAACACTAACATGAAAATATCCATTCCGAAGGTCGAGCTTGCTAAAACAATTAGCACCTTGGAGGGCATCCAACTGTTCATCGATTGACGGTACAGGAAATCTTTCCTTCACAACTCTTTGAATTACCGCTCTAAAATCAACACAAATTCGCGCACCTTCATTCTTCTTTCGGACAACTACAATTGGACTACCATAATCCGACTTTAAGGGTTGAATTATACCTGCTGAAAACCATTCCTGAATTTGCTTATCAACATCAACTTGATCTGCAGGCGAAAGTCGTCTTGCTCGTTGATGAACTGGAATGTCGTCAGTCGTGATCAACTTCATTGCTATCCCAATATCCTTGGTCTTCATCGGGCAGAAATCATAGATCAACTTTTCCACATCTGGTTCAAATGTTGGTGTGGTTCCATAATTTACTTCGATATTCATTATTTCTGGTAAATCGTTGTTGACATCATTCATTATTTTTGACATCTCAACAACTTTCCCACCTGTAATGACCATTCTAACTTGGTCAATAAAATTGCGCCCAAGAAGAATTTTGTGACGATCAGGAATTACATGCATAACCACTTCATAACTATCACCAGTAGCATGCAAACTGGTGGAGAAACATCCATCAGAAGTTAATGATCCCTCACTCAGTCCCTGCATCGTGGCACCAGGCATCATTGGAGGAGATCCCAACTGATTATAAACAGACCTTTTAATGAGAGTGAAATCACTCCCAGAATCCAACAAGGCTGTTATCCTCGCGCGTCTTGGCGTCAGTTGGAGGATAATAGTTGACGCACAACGCAGTACCAGGGCAAGCCTTAGAAAGGTGACCAAATTGATTGCACTTTGGGCCCCTCCCCTTATCCGGGCATGACCCAACAGAATGAGCATCTGACCCACAACTGAAACAATTCTTTTTCTTGGCACCACTGATTCTATTTTCTGCATGCAAAGTTGTCTTGACGTTCGTGTTATTCCTACCAGCATCCTTCGGTCGATTATCCTTCAAATTCCAAGATGAAGACGATTTCATCAAATCGTACGCCCTCAATTTTGCCCGAAATTCCTTCATCGACTGGACACCATACAACATTGATTTGTTTGATGGATCATCAGGAATTCCGTCAATGATATAATGAATCAAAGCCTCTTGTTCGATGTCGCACTGAGATGCAATATCAAGCATTTTGTAAGAATACTCTTGAAGAGTCTCACCGGGTAACTTCCTGCGACAAGCAAGCTCTTCATGTACTAATTTACTGGATACCCTCACCGTAAACTCCTTTTTTAATGCCCTGGCCAATGCATCCCACGATTTGCACTTTTCATGGAGAGCAAACAACTTGGCAGACCCTGTCAACAAACGTTTTGCATATACCAACCTTTGAACATCGCTCCACTCACAAAGCTCGGCCATTTCACTAAATTCATCAATCCAAATTGATATTTTCTTCGTCCTATCATCACCACTAAAAGGATTTATCGAATCTTCAATATCTTTAAATGTGAGAGCAGTGCCCCTTTTGTAAATTGATTTCCTTCTGCAGGACCTCCTTCTCATCTCCTTTTCATCATCACTTGATTCTACATTACTATCGCTAACCCTCGAATTAACACTACCGTTATCAGTTCCTTCACATTCACTTTCTGTGTCATCAGCTCTATTCTCTTCTTGTTCAGACACATCAACAGCATCATCATCTTCAGCTTTCGCATCATGGAGAAGTAAAATTGCTTTGAGCCTTTCAGCCAGATCACGTTTTTTGCCTGCTGTTTTGAACCCTCTACTTCTCAATTCCTCCTTCAACTCATTCACCTTCAACTTATCAACATCATCCTTAGTTAACTGACTCATATTTGACAGATACTCAGCACAACACAATTTCAAGATGCAAATTAGAAGATTCTTATGCAGGTAAAGATTGTAAGAACAACACGCTACTTCCACACAACTTTGTAGGTGCTGATCACTCAACGTAGATACCACAACTTTGATAGGAATCCAGGAAATGCCGGAAATCGGAGGCGAGTAGTACTGCTACAGTCAAAACAACTTCATACAACGTAGGTAGGGAGGCAACTGTAGAAAACGCAACTGAAACTTAATTTTTGGGTAGACAAGTTCCGAACTACTCAAGATACAGTAACTTGCAGAACTTCTATACGCAAATAATACCTACACCGAAGACTACTGAAAACGGATTATTTCACGAAAGAATCCATTTTCCGTTTCGTCTGAAAAGGTCGGCCAACTCAAACCGTTCATTCACGCACGAAAACAAACGCGGTAAACACTGCACAATCCCGGAGCGGGCCCCCAAAAATGTGTGGGGATTGTTGTGAACCAAAATAAGTTGACGCGCGCCTTTACCTTCAACTGAATTTATTTATGATGACAATTTGAACGAAAAATGTAACGGGCTCAACATTCGACTTTACAACGCTTAACTTTCGTTTTAATCAGACGCGACTAACATATGACTCGTAACTACGCGACAGACAAACGCGGACCAGCCATCTCGGCTCCAACTTCTTCTTCTTCGCGGGTTACCTCTCTGCAAGAGGATGGCAGCATATCTACATTCCACACAGTTAGCTGATAGAAGGAAGTTCGCAATGGGGGAAAACCGCGGAGTTGAAATAACTCGACAAACAGAAGGGGTTTCCAGTGGCTCTGATTACAAAGAATTTGGAGAGCGATGACTTGAGGGTCAAAATTGGCTGTTTTTTCTTTGGCACATTAAAAATTATCGATGAAATTTGTAATTCACCGAACTTCAAACTCCGAATCAACCGAATTCACTGAATCAAACTTAGAACATATCTGGTCAGGGTGTTGCCATCTCGGCGGGCATCATGAACCAAACAAGTGGTGTAGTGATATTTAGTCTAAGTTGATTTCACATCGGAAATATAAAAGAACGATATCCGATAAGCCGATTGCCCAAGTGCGCATGTGATTCAAAATGAAACTCTAGTTATACTCGAATAGGAAGCCACATCTGCGGGACCGATTGAAGCACGAGACCGTGACTCACCTCATCCTTCTATGCCCAGTTTACACTTCTCACCGCTCACTCTACTAGTCGCAATTTATAAACGGCGACTCCGACAGCAACATTTGTTGAGCACTCCCAGGCCCTTTTGGACTATGGGAACAATCCTGACGTGATTTTATGCAGTTTGTCTATACGTTTAGGGCGCATTGAAGATCAGCTCCTTCTCAAGCAAATCACACTTCTGTTGGCAGTCGCCAGCCTTGAGCTTCTTAATCTGGTGTACCATAAGCAACTCTTTGTGCAATTCAACTATTTATATTTCGATTATTTTAATTTAATCTCACCTTCAGCGCTAGTCGTACTATTCTATTCATTTTTGATTTTCGGTCCATATTTTCTTACTGTTTTTCAATCGATCCTGCCTTTTGTGGGGTCCTAAGTAATTGCTCCGCGTTAAATGACGAATATTGACCCGAAATGCAAACGTCAAAGTTATGCAACAGCTTCTCCGTTCTCCACGAAAACTTGAGCGGAGAGGAAGTCTTGCCAAAGTCATTTAAGTGCAACAATGATTACAGGGCCACGTTAAGTGCACTACCAGCTTCTCTGAAACTTGACTATGTGAAACATGAAACTGATACTTCACGATTGGCAAGCAACGTGATTAGATGAGGGTAGTGGATGAGTGTTTGAGAAAAAAAGTTAGTTTGTAGCTTTCGATTTTTGGGAAAATATTTAAATTAATGTCTCCATACTACGGTCAAAAATATATAGTGGCACGTATCAGACAAACTTCCTCAGCCCCACGTAGATTCGGCGATTTGTATTCTTCTAGCAACTAGTCCACATTAAACGGAAGCGCTCCGAAATTTATTGGGCTGCTACTACACGTGCTACACCTTCATTTAAAACCCAAGAACTAAGTATTTGATGGGGTTGTCCAGGAAAAAACTGGTCGAAAAACGTTGTCAGTTTGAATTTCAGAATATATGTGATTATCTAAAAGCCATTACCAAACTCTCAGCGCACAGGTAGCTTATAGGAGTGCCACTCAGATTTTTGTGTGGCAAAGCAGAGCGAGATTTATTAAGGAAAAACTGCCCATTGTCGAATTTTTGGATAATGTGCTGCTCTCGATATTTTCCCACAGATGACACTTTTTTAATACTGTTATATTATTTGGAGCGGTTCACACACATAATTTAATAAAAATCGTTGAAGCGGCGATTTGTGAGAAAAAACATATTTGGTGTTTTGATCGCTATGAAACTATAGTTAGTTTAGGACCGAGTTTGTTTCAGTCGTTCTCTCTCAATCACATTCGCAAACACACACAGACCATTCTCTCAAATGGTGTTTTGCGGACTCAGAAGCCCTTGAAATGTAAAGTTCTGAAGAACGCTCCAATTCTTTTTTCAACAGGCCTGCAAAAGGATGGCTCTTATTAGTCAATGGTTAATTTTTAACTCAGCTATAGCTCTTACACGGAGAGAACAGAGCGTCGTTACCTCACATAAATATAAACCACCATGTGGGGGGGGGAGGGCACAAGGGTCATAATGCAACTTTATTATGCAGCGTTATTTTGGATAAATATCTGGGGTACAAGGGCCTTATTTTGTCTTTGCGTTGGATGTTGGTATTGTATGGGTGATTAGTCCCACATATTAGCTTTTCGTATCGTATAGCTTGCAAGAGTGTTAATTTGGCTTTTCAAGTAGCACGTATACGAGACCATTATTTCGTGACGTTCGTTACAACGAGTTTATCTACGTTTTTTCGCCCAGCGAACAGTAAGAAGTCTGTTTTTGCGTCATTGCTACGAAACGCATTTGATTCGACTGCATTTGATTGTTTTGCTTGGCTTTACTCGGTCAGTTACGTGCTGTAAATCGTCAACACCGCTTCGCCGGCTTCTCGATTTCTCTTTTCACTGCCTGTTTATTATGCGCTTCAATGTTTTTCTCGACACGGACCATCTCTGCAAATATCGCCCAAGTTGACGGAAGCTAATTTCTATCGGTTGACGTGATACAGCGATTTGAAGGTCTCACTTTTTTTCTTGTAAATTGATTGGAAAGGAAATCACGTTTCGATATAACTTCCTCTTATTTCTTATTCCTCCCGACCGAGTATTAACTGAAGACGGAGCAGCATCTTTGTCGTGACGATCGGAAATTCACAGAAATTAGTCCAACGATCTATTATACATTCCTCGACCGCCATTACTTTAACCAAATGCAACTCAAAAGTTAGCTTTTCATCAAATAATCCCCTTTAGATCTTCTGAATCTGAGTAACGTGTGCGTGCGTGTCTGTAGCCAATTTCGGGGTGAAACGACTTAAACCGTTTAACCTGGTTTTCTCCTCGTTTCGTTGATTATTTTTGAAACACGCAAAAATAAAGCCATCGTCGTTCTCGACGTGAGGAGCCGACTGGTGAATGTCTGGTACGAAGTAATTATCGCTCTAGCTAGTAATCTAATTCGTCATTCAGATTGTAACGACCAGGTGGAACTTGGTTCAACGTTCTATACAAAAATTGGTTGTCCTGAAGATTGAAGAATACATTAAGTTGCCCTACTCAAGTCGCGAGCTTTATTGAGTAAGTAACGAGTAGGTAATTTATAGAACTCTCAACGTGAGTTATAAGGGACCATTCATCTACATAGTTTTGAAATGAAAAAGAAAACACAATGGAAAAAAGTTAGTCAAAACGTTGCGTCAGTAGGTGCAACTCCGGAATTTCGTGGAATGCCCCTAATTATTTTATAACTGTAATTAAATTAACGCTTGGTAGCTAAAGTGAAAAGAAAAAACATGTTTTCATTAGAAGAAGTTATGTTGTAAGATTATGTGTAGTCGGGATAACTACGTACTGGTTACTCTATAGGTGTCTCGACATGAGTCAGAGCAATACAATAAATGTCAGAACCATTAACTCTATTAATTTCTATGAGGAACGTTAAATTGAGTTCTACCAAGTTCATATAAACAATGTTGAAAACGTATTAGTCCCAGGATCGATTAAAATTTCTAAATGTACGTGAGACTGAGGAAAGTTGTGTGATGCGTCATAATCATATCTTTCGCTGTGATGTGAAGAAGTGAACAAAATCTTCCCAAAAGACCTTTATTATCCCACTGTTTACCAAGAAGCTGATCACTAAATGTTCTAAATAAATGCGCCACACCAGATATTCGAACACCTCATTCAGTCGTATGTTAGCTGTTTCGTTTAGTTTTTGTGCACTTCTTTTTAATGTTTGAAGTTACGAGTGTAAATCGCGATTGTGGTCGACATAGGGCTCGAGTACCCACATTGAAACGTGATTACAGGCGAGACGCTGGCTGCTCAAGAAACAAAGTTTTCTCGTAAAATAGACTACGTCAGTTGCCATAAAAATAGAAGGGTACATTTGGTTTTAGCAACGGATGTGCCTTTTAAACCTCGATAACACCTTTTTCATGTTTCCGAACCTACAACTTCCCAGTTTATACTTGAAGTGCTTCGAGCCCACCTGGCAGTTGCCCGGAGAGCGGATTTAAAAGTTAACCACCGCCTCAGTGTAACCAAACCTAAATCAAATTACAGTTTTCTAGGACTTCAAGATGCGGTTTCGATGGGGCAACTACAACGAGCTCTACCAAAGTGTTGTCAGAGACGTCTGGAGAACTGATTGAAGATATTGCGGTGGCATTGTTTTTTCTTCCTCTCCGCTTTTTGAAATGAGGTTTCTTTTGCTCCTTAGAATGTCACAGGGTCATGGAAGTCTCTCTGCACTAATTTCCAAGTACTACATAAGCCCGTCTGCTGCTTTCATTTTGAACCGCTTCATCACCCCACGCGCAATCAATGACCTACAAGTTTGAAGTGCACCCGACAATCTCATTCGTTCATGATCCGGAGCTATAAATGCAAATTAAATACGCTGAACTCACGTATTAAAAGGCCCGCAAGGGAGTGGGTTCAGGACGGGGCAGAGGTCATAAGGTGTCTGAACTACTCAAGCTTCTTCAGAAGTAAACTAAAAAGTATCTCTAAAATGAGTTAATATTTCCTGAAACGTGTGAGGACACGAGCGTGTAACATGACAACTGCTATCACAAACTGTCCGGATCAAAACCAAACACCTTCACGTTCATCTTCGTAGATTTTATGCTGGGTGAACGGTGGGTGTCAGGGTCTTCGGCACGTTCTCCCTTGAACATTGACGAGTTAATTTCAGTGGTTTGAGACTAACGTTAGTTATACTTCAAATCGTTGGCTTTACGGCGTAGCATCAAAGTCATGCATTGCCTTGCTGGGATTATCTAGAAGAGCTGGAAACGCATGAGTTTTATTGCTAGTTCTGAGTTCTGAAGATGCAAATGGTGCACAGAAAAGGAATGTATAATATCTTCATGTGAAGGCATAGCCCAGTGTTAAAAGTAAACTTACTGAGAAGTTAAGTTTTTACATCGGCCTCACGCAAGCTCAGTATGGCAGTGTTGATACTTAACAAATAGTGAGACGCCTCCAGTCTATTCCTTGATTCAAGAGCAAAGAGAGTGAGTTAGATTAATGAGGCGGCAGTAGTACAGGGCAACAGGAGTGTAGGAAGACGGGTTAGTCTTAATTAGCCAGAAAAGCACGGACCCAGCCAGAAGTCGTTTTCGTGTTTCATAATTTTTGTGCTGAAAAATGACATCAAATTTCGCTGTCGTGCTGTTTGAAGTTATCCATACACAAAATTTATTCAAAATCGTTGCAGTCATTCTTGACGGAAAATGGATGTTTTAGGCACTATGATAACTATAGTTTTGAACCGGTTTTGCTCATACGCTGATTTTGGCGTCATATGTTGATTCGCAGGCTACCTATCAAATTTGAACCTGTTTGGTTCGGCCATTTTCACACAGACCATTTTCTCAAGTGACATTTTACAGACTCAGAAACCCTAAGATTAAACCTCAATTTTTTTTTCTGTAGATTCCGTAACTTTCCTTATTACTACGTAGGCCTAAGGGAACTAAAAAGGTGACACAAGCTTCCTGAAAAAAAGATGGTTGTTGACCCCCACATTCTTCCTTCTGACTTTCTTTTTTGACAATGCAATGCAAAAATTACGTATTCTGTTTATCTGATACGGCAACGATAAAAATCGCAGAGCATTCACTCCAACGCTTTAGGAAGTTCAGTGGTCTGGATCTGGCGGGTTGTACCGTTTTGTCAGAAAGACTCCGAATGATTTCCTTTCGTTGACGAAATGAGAGGCCCTCACGTGGAGTTAGGGGACCGAAGACCAAAACACCAAGATGAAATTACAGGCCGTGGCGAACTTTCGTCACTTGCTTCTTTTCTTAATCTACGGACGATGAGCGGTGAGGGTTTCACTAGCAGCTCTGCGTTAACTTTCTACAGGCGAAAACCTCCACGGCCATTTTCATACCTCCCTATTTTGTAATAATTGTAAGGTAATGCGGCAGGATAATGAAGACTGCGGGCTTTCGCTGCCGCGACTAACGAGCTGTCAAATCGGGTCATCGCGGCGGCAGGAAATTATGCCAGGAAATCCAGTCGAGATACACGGCGAGCGGTTACGCTCCCAAAATACAACGGGCAGATTGAAGATCGTTCCGTCGCGATTTCTGCGTTTCGACTCAACGATCTGATTTTCTCGCCACAACACAGGCGCGAACAATCTCATTTCTCGCTTCACCACCTCGCAAATTCCGAGATTTTTCCTCAACAAATTTCTTAAGATACGAGTTAATTTATGGGATTTGAATAATATTATACTGGACAGTATGTTCGATTCAGAAGATAGCGAGCGTTTTTGGTTAAGACTAAAAAAAGTTAATGTCCGCCATGTTTTGTCATTTTATGCAACTTACAAAAATGTGAGAATCTCAAAATGCAACTTTCTGGAAGAACATCAAAACGTGAACCCTCTCTTAACTTAGCATAAGTCAAGTATTGAAATCGTGTAAAAGAAAGTTGAGACGAATTGAAAAAACGTTTGGTTTGCGTGTGAGTGTGTTGTTATCAACACAAAGGGTGCAGCCGTGTCTTCGTCAGGACTAAGGTTTGACTACCTAGAAGCGTACAAGTCTCCAATTAGTGGCCTGGTAGGTGGGGTGGTCCTGGTTTCCCTGCAGGGTACGTGACTGATACTTCGACGAACGATGCTGGTACCTTTGCCAAAGGGTTTCCCACACTGATACAGCAGAAAAAAAACCTCCCTTAGGATAGGATTGTGCCTCATAGCCCGTGGCTGCCCATTGGCAGGGCAGGCATTAAGCATCGACAGTGATGACAGTTCTTTCCTTCCACCTACCTATCTTCCGTTTCCACTGCGACAGACAACTGACAATAATGTGGCCTCAGGGCCCACGTCTGGCAAAAAGTGGGGTAACCATGTCAACAAACACCCGGCAGGGTCACCCTGACCTCTCATAGTGCAGTAGCTATTAAAGCCCTGTGTCTTAATCGCCAGCTTGTGACGGCACAATCCTCTACAAAGGGCAACTAGCCTTCACAAGGTTGCCCAGATCTAGCAGCCTGAGACTCTTTTTCCCGGTCGAGGAGGGTCAGAGGCTTACCCTGCAGATGAGTGTACTTCAGTATCTACATTTTGTTCTCCATAAACGTTTCTGTAGAAATGGGTTGAATGAAGACGCAGTTCCCACATACATTGTGAATCACAAGGGGTTGAGGAAAGTTGTTGAACAATTTGCTTTAAGACAAGATCAGTATGGTTCCCTGAGCCCCAAGAGAAACGAAAGGGTATGTGGTCAGCAGAAAACCAAATTTTCCAATTTTTCCTCAGATCCAGGCGTTTCAAAAGTTTAGGAGTCTTTAAAAGGGTTGGTGGTTCTAATTTAATATTCATGCTGGAGATCAACATAGGAGTTTTTTTCTTCTTCTTTTTCTGTGACTGCGGCGTTCTTGATCGTTCGGCTCCTACTAGACTCCATCAAACCCTATGCTGTACGTGGTACCTCTAACCTGAGGTTCTAATCAAATGTTGTTGTTGTTGTTTTACAAACGAAAAAGGTCGTTCGTCCTGGGTTTATTTAAAACTTTCCTCCTGAGAGAGTGCACTAATTGCCGTTGTTTGTGCGACCTTCACGTGTAATAATTCACTCGGTCGTTTGAACATGAATGAAGCCTTCATTCCAGTTTTACAAGCTCTTCTGCGGGTCAGTAGAAACGTCAAGGAAAAACAGCTACACTTTCTAAACCCATTTCATGCTTCCAAGAGCATCACGTTCTTCGTTCCCCCTCTCTATATTCCTTTTCAATGTTTACATACTAAACATTTCCCTGCTGCCACTATTTATGCAGTTGTCTCAATCTCTTGAGCATGAAATAAATACGTACGCCGGACATTGTTCAATAGCTCCATTTAGCTACAGCACATGGGCTTCATTCAGCTCCTATTGAAATTATCGATACCTTACAACTATGTAACATCGTTTGGGGCAATTCCACTTTTAGATAATAACTAGGTTGGATTAGTTGTTAGAGAGGCAAAAATCGCTGAATGTATGTAGGGCAGTGGAGCAGAGTTATCTCAACCAGCCAGAGAAGGCGGACTCATCAAACAGGTACGTTAACTTTAGCGTTTGGTTTCCGTTGGCAGGTGAGCGAAGATGCAAAGATATGTATCGTGTCAGGGAATTTACCCATTTCCCAAGGCCAATTCGTCGATTAACACCATGAAATGGACTTTGGTGGTCAAGTATTAAGAAAATTCGCTTCCTAACGTGTTTTGCCCGGTACTACTATAGCTCAATTTTCTTTGGAACTTGGCAAAAAGGAACACAGGAAGTAACACTTAGAACTACTATTTTAATATTTTGTGTTTCAAGTATGATGATATATTAAGGTTTCGGCGCCGTGGACCAGCAAAACGATTAAGTGTGAAAGTTAAATTAATTCGAGGGAGTGCTTTGCTTTAAATTTCACAGGCTGAGGGTGCTACGTAGAGCGTCATGCAGAAGTTTGAAGCTCAACGATTTCATGAAAAGCGGACGTTACACTTTTTAGCTGATTACAACAATTTCGTTCCGTCTAGTACAACTTTTGTGTTCCTGATGTAATGGGGCAAAGGATTTCTTGCCCATTATTCGCGTCATTTGTTTCTCGGTTCCGAAACGCTCTTTTATCTTTCACAAACTCATACTGTCAATGGGCTGCCCACTTGGTTGCTTCCCTTCTCTTCATAGCCATTCATCCATAGTTGAACAAAGAGCCTTCCTTTCAATTCGAAACGCCCTTTTCGTCCTCATTGGCTAAATAATCTATACCCCACTAGGGCGATCCAACGGGAGCAAACAGGAGTCATTAATGATGCGTGGCAACCGGCCGAACGGGCTCGTTCAACCGGCAGATGAACGTATGACGTTATCTCGCCTAAAAATTCCTTCGGTGATGTCAGCGTGGTAAATCAGTCCCACTCTTCCCCTACAGGGTCCACTTCATTCGTATCTCAAACAAAATATCCTTTCCTGATCCCACCACTTCGTTTATATCGCCAACAAGATCTCCCTGTAGCGGTTTGGTGTGAAGGGGAAATTCCTCTCTTAAAGTCCATCTTTTCTAATCTGTCAGGGGAGCTCTATTTACATCCTATTTTGAAATTGCCGAATAAATAGTGAACAGGGTAAGGGGTTCGTATATACTTGTAGCAGATCGCGCACTTTACGGGGTTGCAGAATGTTGTGATGCTACGCACGAGATTTTGTTGCTTTATTTATTGTGAATGGAAAGGATGAGAGCAAAGGGCCACGAAAGTCTTAGAGTGTGAGCCGTGAAGATTGTCATACTGCGTGTTACTTAAGGATTGAGTGAACATCAAACTCCACCCAACATATTCCCAACGTTCCCAAGGCTAATCAACTGCAAAAGGAATCAAACATCACTAGTTTATTGGCAGGAAGTCTGATGAACGGGAATTTGTTAATGACTTACAAATGGGTTCTTCTATAAAATGATCTTAACTATCATTTTTTCTTTGGCGATAAATCAAACCAGTAGCCGGAGTAGAGTCACAAGGAGTTCATTGTTCCCTCCAGCCTCCTTTCATTTCTAGTTAGAAAGTGCTAGTTTGCTTGTGCCGATAAAGTTCTTCGAAATTGTTTGGAGTTACCCAGAATATTTTCATTGTGTAGATACTTTATCGGACTACCGATTTATTTTAGCGATAATGAGTCAATGAAACCATGCTTTCATTATCAGTTTATTAGAAGGCATGTAGAAATTGTACTCGACGTCCACCCCGATGAGTTTGCCGAACACGATTCATGTCTCATAATATTAGGCTAAGGGTTAGTGCCCAGTTACGCAGATGTACTAATTTTGTAAAATTTAAGCAGACAAAAATCGGAAGATAGCACAACTTGAAAACGTAAATAACAGAATGCGTGAAAGATCTACGCACTTCCAGGGAAGAGTTTATGGAAGGTTGGGATCATGTAAGCTTGATTTGAAAACAAGTAGAGATATTTTTCCTAACAAGCACGCTGGGATTAGGTGAATATAGAAAAACTCCAAGACACAAGAAGAGAGAGCAGAGTGTTTAGCCTAAAAATAGTGGAGTATGAAAAATGCGAAATTTCTGTACGGCTTTAAGAGAACCTGATAATATGAAGCTCTTTCCTACTTCGACCGTGACCAATTTTTTTAAAAGCAAATAAAGTACCTTCTCTCATATCAGATTCTTTATTTCCAACGAGACCTGTCAAAACCTCTTCTGGTCTCAGGAGTATATTTGGTTCTCGCGAAGGATTGAACTTAGAAGGCATTCAAGGATATGTAGATCCAAGTAACGCAAGGATAACAAGCTTCTTTGAGACCGATTGAAACACGATTATCTCCATTCAAGGGTGACTAGTCCTCTTCCGACTCATAACAATTGGTGCATTGAGAACAATGTCGTTGGTCTTGAATCATTTCAAGGAATCATATTTATTTGACGCTTGGTTGTCGACCTTCGTTCCAGTTTTAACGCAAGTAGACTCATCGCGAACGTTGGCCACCCAGTATCATTGTTATTAATTTTGAGCTCAACTGTTCTCAGTTGTAAGCTGGTTATTTTTGGCTCGACTAAATCGTGCTCAGGCAGACAAATGCGGCCACACCCGGACCCATTTCACAGCTCGGAAGACAGTTCAACCTTTTTACTTTCTTTGGAAGTAAGAGGTACAAAGGAAAGTTATGTATTCAACGAAAATTAAAACTTTTTTAAAGTTTCTTCAGCTTTTGTCTTTGTGTTTGCTGTCAGGCATTTCCGAGTCCGAAAAACACCACTCGAGAAAATGATCTGAGTGTGAGTCTTACACTATTGAGGAAGAATGGCCGGACCAAACTAGCTGCAATTTAATTCTCAGTCTAAAAATCAACGCTAAACTGAGGATATGAGCTCCTCATAAATGAGCTGAACGGTGGTCGCTCAATAAAAGAACATGATATAATTAGGTGCCCCGATAAATTCCGCACTACTAGTTTTTATACGGAACGGTGAACTAAGTTATACCAAGTTCATATAAAATGAACAACAAATTTGTTTGGTTCCTGGATCGATAAAAATCTCTGAACACACGTGGGGAGCAATGGTGTGATTATATAACTTTCTTTTGTATTTCGTGTACGATACGATTGTATACGATGTATAACAAAAGAAATACGAAAATAAACGCAAATTACTTAACCAAGTTGAAACGACAGAACTTGAAGGGGTAATTAACAGGATGGTTGATATTTTTGTGAGTTGGAAAGTTTCTCGCTAGATCGAGCCAACAACCACTCTGTCACATGGTTGTAGGTAGTCAATAATTCCAATTCACGCTGTCGAATGGAACCAACTGTCCAAAAGTGGGCAGTGTGAGGGTATGCAACATTTCACAGTGGTTATATTGAGTGACCACTGTAGACTTTATTATCTTTGATAATAATGAGCGGAGAGGCATCTTTTATATGTTACCAGCGAACTTGTGTTTTTTTCGAGCTCTGTTGTGGTGTAAAGTCACAAATAGTCGACAAATCAGATTTTCTGATGTGTCTTGGCTTATATTCCCGTTCGACAGACGGTCACAAACATAATGACTAGGAACACAATGTGGATGACAGACACTCTATTATATTGGTCAAATTCACACGGGTGGGTGTTTGTTGCAAAAGAGAAACGAAACGTAAGAACTGGCAAGAAATTAGCCATGAATGTTAGACGAAGCCAGGCGTACTGTACTGTATCTAAAACAGCGAAATATACATACAGTAAATATAATAGGCAAATTGCACTACTTGAAGGTACTCAAGGGGCAATATAGCAAAGGTTTTTCAGCATTTTCCGATGCTGAATCGAGTGGTATGAGTTTCAGAGGGATCGTCAAGATGTACAAGAAAACAGTTAACAAGTTTCATGGAGATGTTTATTGTGACAAAAATTAAGTATTGCAGAAAATATGTAGTAAGTTTGATTTAAACCTTTTGAGCCGCTTTTGGAAAAACGCGAACCCCCCTCATTTCTGGTAAAATTAGACAAGAGGGGTAAGAGAGGCAAAACCTTAATTTACGTTTATTTTTATCCAAGTAAGTTTCTATTTTTTTCTTCTCTTATTTTTAATTAATAAATAATAATGAAATCGTTACGTACAGGTATAACAGCAAGTGATGCAGATCACTATTATAAAGCACGATACAATTCTTAACAGAACCAATTTTGCTTCTTAGGTCTCATTAGAAGGTAACTTGAAAATCTAATCAAAATGGTAACGTACACCTCCCAGCCCAAAACGTTATTTTGGCGTCCCGGTGAAATAAGGAACAAATGCGAAAAATATAGATAACGTTAAAAAATTTTCCGATGCAAGAGGCCGGAAAATCTGATCCCACGATCTGATGAAAACTCAACTTTCCTTCCACTTTGGGTTAATATTATTCACAATTATAAAAGTCTTTGTTTCTTTTTTATTTTACTGGATTTGTTTTCGAAGTTAAGGTCACGGCTTCGTAGTGGCGTTTTGCGCGAACCTTAGTCTCAACTTTAAGTTATTATCCTCAAGACATGCGGACTATTTCTCAAATTACTCTACGTAATCACTAGCTAGACTTCTCGACAGCCATCGAAATCAAGCCCGACGAATTTGAATACGAGGATCATTTTGAGTGTAGAATGTCACAGGTAATCAAGAGCATTAAGGGGTACATTACCTTTAAGTTGAGGGGGCCTTCAAAAAATGTTGAACTGTCCAATTTTTTGTTCGATTTCGTCAGGAATGACGAACCAGAAAGAAAAAATGAAGATTGAGCATGAAGATGATTACACTCCCAACGGAAATCTTCCTTTACTCGTGTGTCTGACCGACGCATCATTAAGTTTCCAAGGCTTCGCGTTTAAACCGTACGACGAAGGATCTTCGTTAAACTCAGACTGTGACTTTCGAAAAAAAACACGAAAGTCACGTTATGCACTCACCGCCTTTACCAGAAATCCACGAGGTATTTGTTCGAATGACACGTTTCAGATAATCGCGTAGCATTTCTAGCGAATCCTAAAAAACTGGAAGCGTTCTGAGAAAAATGGGCTTTCAGAGGAATCAGGGACCTACTTAACGACTCATCACGCACATTTAATTCCTCAGCTCGGCTCACTGCAAACAGCATTAATATTTAGTTGACCAGTAGAAAGTAGAGATACTTCGTAAGTTTGATCAAAATCGTTAAAGTGATTTAGGTATAAATACGAAAACAAGTCATTTTTGATGCATTCAGCCTCCTTCCTCATCCGTTGAGAGAAACTACCCATAACTATTCTAGCGTTCTTAAAACGTAGCCAACTAACAAGAAAAATAACGTGTTTAACACTGGCGGATCTAGAGCAGTGATTTGGTCAGAGGGGTGGAGGCCCCATGAGCGATCATCTTTCATTTGATTTTATTTTTTCCTGGATATTACTACTGTTTAATTGTTACTATCTTGAAGATTGAAGTTTTGAAGTCTTGAAGAAGAATTTTCTTATATAAGAAAGCAATAAAACCAGCTTAAAAGAATTTAACAAAAATTAGTGAAAAGGGGGGAGGGGTCGAAACACTGTAAACACTGAAATTCTGATCTGATGAAAAATCCACAATATCTACAACGTCCCTAGGGTTAGAATATAAAGCTTCAGCGTCCACGACTTTAAATTAGCCCTGTTCGTGAGCTACATGATTTGAAGGCGTTTTCAGTTTCATTCTTACCTCAGATATTCAACCTGTTCATGTATTCTGCCCCATGCACCCCACGTAGATTTTAGTTTTTTTCCTCTCCCCCAACTTTCCCATGAATAAGAAGCTTCTATGAAACCTCTCTATCGCCGACTGCGAAGAAATTTGTCACGAACGGGTCAGCTTCACTCTCGGAATTGTTATGCGACGATCTAATTCCATTGGTGTTCCGTTCAAATGGTTACAATCCACATTGAAGCTAAGAGGAGCCGACACCCAGTCTCTCGTCGTGCGTTCTTGCATTTAAATTGCCTGATTCCCTGAGCTATCGCCTCGAATTTACTGTTGTGACTGTTCCGAGTTTCGAACTGAGCTTCGAAGTTTCGCCACGTTGAACGACCTGGAAACAACGCCCTATTTGTCGTCCTCGTGGTGTTTGTTATGGGGGCGCAGTTGAGTTACATTACTTTCTAAACGCCAGTTTATTGTATTATGTTCGCCACCATTGTCACTAGAGATAGCAGAAAAGGTTATGAGTACAATCGAGAACTGTTATTATGATAAAACTGTAATTATCGTAGTGATCAAAACACCAAATTTTTTCTGTACGAAACGACTATATAGCGATGAATTTTGTATGTGACAGTTCCAAACGATATAATCGTAATATAAGATATTTGTCCGTGAGAAAATGCCCATAGTAGACTAAAAGTTGTTTTCATTACAGTTCTTCCCTCACAAACATTGCACAAACAATATTAGCGTTATCAAACAAAAGATTAGTAAGCAAATAAGTTACTAACCCAATGGAACCTTAACAACGGTTATACTATCATTTTTATCAATTCATAACTTCTTTCCATGATTTCAAAACAGTAAACACATGCTTTGGTTCTCACTAAAAGCTGTGTTATGAGCTGGAGCAACCCAAAAAATTGCCAGTTTCTACCAGCCACTACCAGAGTCATATTAAAAAAATGTGCAGAAGCTGAAAATACGGATAATGAGATGATCAGGGATTAACGAGGGTTTTTCTATTCCAATTTTCGTCCATATTTTCCCAATACGAAATTTTGAAGAAAGCCATGGTTGGTAATATTTCGGCAATGCTGTTCTTTGTTGCTATATATTCAATTGCAATTTTACCCGCCAACGTATCGTGAGCGTGTTGCGACACAACTTGGCGAAACTCAATGCCGACTGGAGGAGACTTCGAGGAGAGTACGAGTAGGTCTTAATATCCTACGTGTTTTTCCATCCTGCACGGCACAGCCGTTACTAAATTGCATTTTATTGTGTAGAATGCCTTTTGGATTCTGTTTAATGGATTTCCAGTCAATTGCTATTCCATTGAAGCCTGTGGGCGACATTTTACAGACATTATTTCCAGTCGAACCTGAATTGAACTCGTGATTTATTTTAGTTTCTATTTATCGAAAATCGTATTTGCAGCTAACCAGTGAAAAATACAAACTACTCTCCAACTGATTTTGAAATAACAAAGGCAAGGTCTGGACAAGCTACTTCGGACGGGTACAACATCCTTCTTATACGCACACGGATTATTATTCGCATTTTTTGCTTTTCTCACATAGGGATCAGATGAATGAACCGGACACAAAGGAAAGTTGTGTAACACCAGATATACTTATTCAATTTCTTTTCGGATACCATCTTGCCTTTCCCGGTAGGCTAATAAAAATTGTGTGTGACGGTAGCAAATGTTTTGGAAAAACCCCAAGATATATAAAAAAACTTCCTTCTTTTCCACTGTAACTCACTTCTACTCAGTCATATTCCCAGAGATCACATCACGCATTTTGTTCGTATCAACTGTTTAGATGTATGTTGCGTTCTAATTGATTCCTGGAAATACCTGAATGTTCAAGAAAACTGAACGTGAACGATGCCGTTTGAGGGGACTCGTCGTGTGATGATAGATTACAAGACCATCTCCTCCGTCGATAGTTAGTCAATAAACACCAGGAGCCCATAAATCACCCCAAAACGGGTTTTCGTCGAGTACATTTGAATTTTTATCCGCGTCACCAGAGCAGAATTTCTCTGAGCTGCCATAGTGACTCCGCTTTCACAGATCGTTAGCAATCTGTTTCCCCGGGTCAAATCGCAAGCAATTAACGCCCCTTTGCCCCAGCTTTATCTTTTGCACGTGTTGTGTATCCGGTCGTCCCCGCAAAGGCCTCGTTAAATCGCTTATCGATTGGTAAATTACCAGCTTTGATTTCTAGAAACGAACGTTGATTTACGGATACAAATTAATAAACGACCCCAAAAATGTAAGCCCTTGGATTCGCTACCGGATTTTCTCTCTTTTCATCAAAGCGATTCAATAAGCTACAGCTAACTACATGTTGCTACCCAACGCTCGTGACCTACATTCACAAAATTTACTAACGAATTAACAAATTATCATACTGAAAAAGCGAAATTCATCTTCACTTGTCGCATTCAACTTTTTCTGATAGATACCACGTTGGACACGTTTGACAGAAAACAATTTGTCAAGGCATCTTCTGGATACGGAAAAAATTACTAATACAGTATAAAATACAATATACAGTAATACAATAGTTTTCACCTAGTTCATTTGAACGTGGTGAAACATAACGTTTAAGTTTCGAAATGTATTGATGCGCTGCTTATGACTGCCAACGTTATTATTTTGCATGGGAGTTATCGGGTAAAAACCGTGAGAAATAGTAGTAACTGTGGTGGTTTAAGTGCGGAATTTCTGAGGTTACTCGTAACTATCTTATGAGCGTTAATAAACTGTCATTGTATAAGTAGTTTATTTAACTACCACTATAATGTTTCAGAGAAGGCTAGTATTATCTGAGCAGGATTTGTAAGAAAAAAACTTAACTTTACTCGAATTTCAACGAAATGTTTTAAAATGTATTGTGCTGCCCTTGTCACATCCACGGATGAGTAACTCCAAAAAACTCAATCAAAACAGCACCAACTATTAAATATTTGCTGTTTTGACCATTGAGGTAACTACAGTATTATTTCAACCGATTTCGCTCATATCCTTATTTTGTGCGCATCAATATCAATTTTGAGCCTTTTTCACTCATTTTTTTTGCTACGCACACACATAGATCCTATGTTTTTGGTAAGGAAATGAGAATGGAGATGGTAAGTTTCCATATTTGAGATGGGCTCTCGATTAAGTATTACTAAGTCGTAAAAAATGAATTGTTGAAACCGTTTCCGAAAAAACTTTGTTTTCGTTTTTGGGGCCTATTTTATCATGATAACAACAATTTTGTCGGTTGAATGCCACGCTTTCCTTAATTTTTGTGTTGACGGAAGTATAAAATGAGAAAATTGTTGAAAGTTTCTCATTTTAATTTGCAAAATATTAATTCTTCGTTGTGCCTGCTAAAAAATGTATTCGCTTGTTTTCGTTCTACCCGTTGGCGATTTGAAATAAACTGGCACTCAATTATACGCTTGACGCTCAGCGGACAAGTTATTTATTATAACCTCCGTCGTAATGACAGCGCCTGGCAGTTATTTGTGCGACGACCCTGAGAGAGTGAGGCTCAACAGCTCGTGACTGTGGACGTTGTGTAGAGTTGATGCTTCGAACCGAACAAAATATTTTTATCCAGGCCCGGATGCTCTTTATCTAATCATTTTGTGAAGCAACGCAGCCGCCGCATTCACTGCCGGAGATTGTACAGTGACCAACGACGAGCATGTGAAGGTGATTATATCCACCAAATTGAAAGACTGTTCCATTTAAGGTACTCGCAAGCAGAATTTTCGAATTGGTACATTGCTCTCTTATTTCGTTGATATCATGATTTGTATTATTTTATTAGGCCGAAAAGAATACGTCAGTTGGCTCCACAATTCGTTTCGGTTGAAGAATAAAGAAGCTACTGTAAGACAGGTACGTAGTTTTTCCAATTCAGGAAGTTGCAAAGCATAATGTTTTGGTGAAAGGTGAACGTTTCCGGGCTGGACAATACTTCCTTTGCCCTTTGGATTAGGAAAATAAAGATGCCGTCATTACTATGAGTTCCCCGTATTTACTTTATTTGCCTGAATTAAGCGGTCTCGCGAAATAAGCAATAGTTCACCAAGAAAAGGAGAACTTCGTACATTGGCCGCAGACGAGAGAAATTCAGACTGCACCCGACTACATCCAGCGCTTTCGCAAGAGAGACGACCTCCGCGGAGCCGAGTAACTTGGAAATGTCCGTTTTCGTGGCTCGAGTTCCCCACTGAACCGAAAATTATGAAATAGCGGCCTTTCAACGGCGGTTTTACATTCAATATCTCCCGTGATAATCGTTCGGTGACCCTTTGAACCAGTTGCAGTCCGCGGTCTTTCTATATAATTAGATGCACGTCGAAATGGTTGCAGTGCTGAAGTAAATGACCTACTTACAATTCGGATCATTCACGAAGCGCTTGGTAAAATTGGGCAAACCTTGTTTTTGGGGACCTGTGTGATGCAAAGACTTCATTAAATCTTAGGTCAAGGAATTTCGTTTTCCCACTGCGGTGGAAGAAGTAGTTTTAACTTGTTTTCACCAACACTTAGTTCGTTGTAACCGTAAACATGTTATTCCTTAAGCCAGCTAACGACCGAGCCGTAGTATTTTTGTTTTCAGGTAAACGAAATCATCAAACTTATTTACTTTCACTTATATTTCTAATTGAATGGGGATCCATATCTCTTCAAACAGCAACTCATTCAGAACTCTTGCTCCTCAAAATGGCGAATCTTTCGGAAACGTTCTTTCATCTTAAGAAGATGAATAATACCGGTTTCAATTCCAAAAAATTACATTTGCCTCTGGAGGTGTAGGCCAATTTTAAACTACACTGGCCAATTTCTTCTCATCAAAGATCAGTCACAGAAAAAGAACGAGACTCGATCAATTTCGTACTTTTTGAAGCCTCCTGAGTGTGAAAAAAGTTACTCAGATTGAAAGAATTAGTGACGGTACGGTGGAAGATTAGCAAGAAGAATTGCGTTTAAAGGATAACTTAGAGCTGGTTCAGTGAGTTATCGTAATTTTTACTCTTCTTACAGTATTGTTCGATGCTTAGTCGAATAAGGTGGGTCTCAGAAGTGTAGTAGCAGGTGGAAAATAATGAAATCACAGTAAATATAGTGCATTATAGCGAAATTATCGTTTTTCCCCGTCCTGCGTTTATTTCCTGCACTTCCTGTCTTACCACAACCGCACCACAAAACCACAAAATTACAGTTGCATTATAAATGTTACATTAGAAAATATAAATTTTCGTTGTTATGCTGTAGTCAGATCATGACTAGTATTTCTCGATTCTGAATCGTATGGAATGGGTCTCAAATGTGCTCTAAACATTGCTGTTTGTATACAAGTTGTCGTTTCCCGGTTGGTTGATATAGTCGTGTTATATGCGTCATATTTTTTGACGTTTGATTGAATAGCATGTCATGCTGTACAAGACAATAATAAACCGTTGTGTAATAATTAGCTGCGTTTTTTCTTCAGATCACTACCACCGTAATGGGAACGATCGTTTTCCATTTGAGAAAACCTGCCTGTCAGTGAACACGATTGCGAAAAATGGCTGAACTCTATCAGCCCAAAAGTGTGCGGACATAAGATAAAGATTCGAGCAAAATCGGCCAAGTGCTAAAGTTGGTTACAACGATCTGGATTAAATGTTTTGATGCAGCTTTTCCCGTATTCGTTAACATTATAACAAGAAGAGCTAAGTTGTTTTTTATATAGAACTCGATGGTAAGGTTCATGTAAACTCAGTAAAATAATAAGCTGGATTAGCCATCGGTTCTGGTAAAAGTGATTAGAATTGGGTAATATACTATATACTCGTACGTATGGGTTGAGTAGATTTATGTTACGCATAGCTCCAGATATTCTCACAGTGGCTTCCGTATATTTCCGGAATACAAACATGGCCAATTTATTCAACATAAGTGGTGACATAGGTACAATTTATTCAACATAAGTGGTGACATAGGTAGGGGCAACTCAAATCGTTACACGTTCACACTCAGAACTGTACTCACTTAAACTGAGTGAAAAACAGGTTAGATTAGTTGCCGCAGTTATAAAAATCGATGTGCGTGAGGCTGAGGGAAGGTATGCATCCCTTCAGATATATTGTAGTGATCTATTTGTTAGGAGAGGGTACAATTGTTGTGCAGGTGTCATCACGCAGATGTCATCCTCTAGGTGTGAACCTTTATTCGTCGCTATTCTGTAAATACCACCTTAGCGCTAGTAAAGTTCCTTATAAGCACCAGACGTCTACAATAGGTGTATTTAATATTTGAAGTTCATCTGGTATAAATACACCGCACTCAACTAGCTGCTGGATAGAGTTATTCAATTCTCCAAGGCGGCAAACTGGGAGAAACAAGTATATGTATTCTCCAAGCATCGAAACGTGAAGTGTTGACAAACGCAACAAAACTGAACCGAACGACAATAAGAAGGAGTCGAAGTAATGGTAATCAGAGTAACAGAATTTGCAACAATGCTTAATAACAACAGCAGAAAGACGAGACTCGAAATATTTAAATAATAGCTGAACATAGAACGAAAATATGCTTTGAAGAATCAGCATTTCTACAGAGCAGCATTAACTAAATCCTTTAGATCAATATAAATCGACCAATTCAAGGTAAATCGACCAAAGTTGCGTAGTGAATAATTGCTGGCAATGGGCCCTTTGATGAAGACTGCTCCAGTGATAATCGGAGAATAGGAGTTATTTTGCTGGAAGAAACTAATTATAATTACTACTGTGATCAAAATAGAGATTAGGTAAGACGAGCACGTGGGTGCGTGTTTTTGTAGAAACCATTGAGAGAGATCGGTTGAACCGAGTCAGCACAACTTTGATATTTAACCTGCATGATCGTAATCTGTAGGACGCCGAAATCGGTCCAAAACTAACTATTGTTGGAATAGTAAGCCAAAAACCAAATATGTTTGTTTATTTCTCACAAAGGTTCCAACGATTTTGATTAATTTGTTTTCGTATGGAAAGTTCTAAATAACACGACGGTACCGTGAAATTGCCATCCCTGGAAAATGACGAGAGCGGCACAACAAATTATCGTAAATTTCTACGAAACGCCATTTTAGTTCAGCTTTTTCATTATAAATCTCGCGCATACACCAGCGCTCTCAAACACAATAGGAGTCCAATAAGCTGCCTACACGATGAGAGTTTAATAATGCTCACGAAATAATTCAAAACAGCCTCAGAAATTCCGCAATGCAAACTATCGTCGTTCACTGAAGTTTGTTGCGTAATTAGCAGCAAACCAACAAATTCCAGTTTCCACGTAGAACTTGAAGTTATGTTTGACCAAGTTCAAATTAACTGAGTAAAAGATAGAGCCATAATTATCGATGAATAATCGTGGGGCTGAGGAAAGTTTTGACGCATCAGATATTTTTCTCAAAATCGGCTTTAACGATTTTGATCAAAGTTTTGGTGTAAGCAGTTCCAAAGAACTGGACGGTAACATAAAATTCTTGTTCGTAGAAAAATGACGAGAGCAGCACAGTGAACTAACAAAATGTCGTCGAAAAGCTGTTCAGTGTAGTTTACTCTAATGAGCGTTGGAAATAGCCGGTGTGTGCTGCAATAAGCTTACAAATGCCGGAAGTGCTTTGGGATTTGTCTGGCGCGGTTACATTGTCAAGGTTAGCCGGTACTTTCACTACAAGTTTCCTAGCGAGCCAAAATGACGACTACGTGAAATATCGCTTTTTAAATGCCGTTGCTTCAGGCAGTAAATGTAGCGAGAGGAGCAGACGTACAAATTTAGGTTCAATTACCTGGTCGCTAGGTGCGAGCGTTTTATGAGCTTGTCGTTTAACTGCATCGCGCCAAATTCGTTTGAAGGAGCAACTGATTGAAGCTTTCAGGAAGGGTAAACGCAACTTCTATTAAAACGACCTAAGATTAATGCCCCCCCCCCTCCTGCAAAATGCAAATTGTTTCCGCATCATCCTCTTTCCAACGCATCGGCAATTCACCCATCCGCAGTCTTTCAATGTCACTCGACTCGACAGAAAAGAAGGAGGGCCTGTGCAAAAGCGAAAGATTCCTGCTCAAGAATGATTGGGGCATTTTGAAAAGATTGGGTTGCGTGATTAGCTCCATCATTTTCGCGATAACAAGGCGATGCAGGCGGAGTAAGAATATAACTCCGCAACAGTTAATTAGACAAAACAAAAGTGTGAATCGGTACTAATAAATGCTGCAACGATAGAAACCTTGGAAACCTCCATAGATTCTACTTGAAAAGTTTGACGGCATAAATCTACAGCAATACTGAGAGAAAAAAAATGGATTCTGCGCCAACTAACCTTTCCAGCGTCCTGACCTGTGGTGTTCACATTGATTACTCTTTCTCGAAGAAACCCTTTTAGAAGAGCAGTGGGTGATGAGCCTTCATATAAACCAGACGGCGAATGGGCATGTGGCACTCAGTCAAGATGTAAAAGTTTCAAATTATTGGCATCAATATCTCAACAATGGGATCTACACAGGTATCCTTCAGATTGGCCTTGATACCCTCACGAACCCAAACACGTCCGACACAGCACAAAAATGTGTTATAACGTATTCACAGCGTACCTACATTCCATAACTACTCCATCTGCACCTCGCCCCTCTCCCGTTTACAGTAATGTTGGGCTTGAACCTGTCGAACACACGAATATCTTTCGCTGACCGTATTGCCCGCGTTTCCCCGCCTGCGATGCGTTCTCATGTCGCCATGTCAGGGAGTTCATTCGCCTCCTAGCCCTTACCGCTCTTTATGGCGCTCATGTTAATCCCTTTCTTGAATACGGTTCCGTCATCTGAAGCCCATTGTAAGGATATCTTCCTCCGCTTCACGTTCAATGAAGAAAACTCAAAATTTGTTTTTCAGCCGATTACATAACTTTCCTTTCTACTTTGTAGAGCCAAGGAAAGTTAAAACCCCTGCAAATCATTACACAATGGTTTATTGTTCTCATGAACAGCTTGACCTAGTATTAGTGCTCCCCCATCCCATTCGACTCAGCATCGAATACTATTAAACCATACGAAACATGTCCTGGCTACAATGGAACTACGGAAACAAAACGTCTGATGATTTTGCCCCGTCGGGTAAATTGGAACGGGGGCGCTCGAAGCGAACCCACCCGTTCCAAGGCGAAAGGGGAGTTTGGAGGCAAGCGAGCAGGAGGCGTGCTCGCTCGCCTCGAGCGTGGTTGCTTTTTTAATGAGACGGGCAGGGAGGGAGGGAGTTCAAACGACGAAGGCTGTAGCTCCCGCGTTCTACTATGTTTCGTTAATTTTTTAACCGTTTTTTGCCCATTACAACCACAGGCTTCGTCCGATCGGATTGCCGATATGGCGGGCACAACTAGATACCAAATCGGATTTTTGGGCGAAAGAACGAATTTTTTAGACCACGTTAAAGGCACAAAACGGCCCGGACGGCGGACGGGGGACGGCGGACGGCGGACGGCGGACGGCGGACGGCGGACGGCGGACGGACATTGCAAATTTGGAATCTCCAAGTCTTGAAACGTAAAGTATCAAATTTTGAAGGGGGATTGTAAAAAATTTTTCGTGACCGAAAACATAGGGTTATTATTCAGAATGAATAATAAACCAATACTATCTCTCACTCTTCAGGATGCTTTGTTTCCGGAGTACCCTTGCAGGTGGTCTTTTCTCGGGGCGGCGTAATTTAGTGGATAACACAAGATCGTCCAGCAGCACAAACTTTCTTGTGGATAAAAACACCTACACCCTTGGCCTTTAGCCTCATGGTGTAAAATCACTAACCAGAGACCCACAGTGTTACTTTCAGATGAACAGTTGACACATTTCCCAATAAACTTCCGATCGCAATCATTGAATAGTTGCGCCAGAATTGAAAAAACGTTCCAATAGCCAATTAAGTATATGACACAATGTTAAACATATGCAGAGGTTCGTTCTAAATCTTTTTGTCTTATAAATTATAATTTCTAATGAAGTTTCGATATAAGGTGGCCGTGGGAATAAAATGCAAATAATATCAATGAAGGTAGGTCAATTTGTCATGGACGTTAATACCGCGCCGATCACATATTGATTTACACGCTCGTGGTGTTACGCGAGCTCAAAACATTCTAGGCATCAAAACTGTAAAGCAAAGTATCTCACAGTACATGACCCACATCACGCAATCTGCGCTTCCAAAATCGTTCGCTTGTTAGATCACTCACGTAGGATCTGTTCGCCACAAAGGAAAACTTGTAAATCCTGATTGGACGAAACGAACGTTGTTAAAATTAGAGAGAACGTAATGTAAGGGGTTGAGAAGTGGAAACGAGGGTAAGAAGAGTTCTAGAATCACATGGGACACTTGAACTACTGTCACCGTAATTAGTGTTGCTGATAGGCTAATTATTTATTAACTTGCACAGAAATAGTGACCCTCTATGCCTTTTTAGCGACAGAAAAAAATGCACAACTACATCTATCTTCAAATACTACTATGAATAGAACATGATTTAGATAAGTACAGTGGCTACCTCAACTACCAATCATTGAAGTGCGCACTTGATAACAGCTGAGAAATGTACCACTCAATTTCTTCTTGAATTCCTCTGGAGAAATGTTGTTATGAATTTTGTTTGTTGTTTACCGATTTTATGTAAAATGACTCAGCACATGTAACAGTTTCGTGGGAAAGTACTCGCATCAGGGTGCTTTCTGACCTACTGTGTCTGGAATGTACATCACTCATTAATTATAGTTCTCATATAGATAACCCGGTGGCTTCGTTTTCAGAATTTTAAACAACATGACTCCAATTCTGTACAACCTCCATTCTCTAATTGGCATGTTCGTTATTTTATAAAACGGCGTAATATGTTCCAAAATTGATATGCAAGGAGAAACGCATTCACTAATTCTGAGCTAGCTGTAATCTATCGTACAATTCCTCAGTAATCAAACGGTACGGTTAGGACTAGCCTTCGTAGACCTTGCTGAATACTCGACTAAAATTTTATATTTAGCCTACAGATTACCATGGGACGCCGAAATAAGGGTACGAGCCAAATGGGTACTAAAATAACTATACTCGTACTTATCATAGTGATCGAAACACCAATGTTTTATTAAAAAGTGCTCTAATTACTTCGATCACATTTTGTGTATAAACAGTTACAAATAACGCGACAGTGTCATAAAATTCTCGTCCGTTGGAAAATGACGAGAGTAACACAGTAAATTATTACACAATGTGAAGAAAAATACAGCGTAGTTTATAGTTATAGTTTTCTTATAAATCCCGCGAATATGATACCATTCTCAGAAGAACTAGGGCGGTGGTTCAATGAAATACGATGAGAATATAATAACGTTCAACAGATAAGTATAGGCAGCTCCGGAAATTCCGAAATTAAAATCATTGCTGTTTCACTCACCACTATTTTTTAACCGATAATTCCAAAACACACGATCCATATTACAAAAATCAAGTTTACAGTCTCACAAATCACCTGCGCATTGGTTGCTGAATAATAACCGTGTTCTAAATCGCAGAAACTCAATAGATTTTGGAACTAGGCACTATAGGCATTACTCGTTTCACGTAGAAGGTTGAGCTGCGTTTCACGAAGTTCAAAAGAAACTGAATTAAAACTTTATTACAGATTTTATTAGACGCTTGAGCCATCAAAATCGTTAAACGTGCGTGATATGAGGAAGTTGTGTGATGTGTCGTACCAGATATTTTACGCTCTGTTATATTGAGAGTCCCTAGTTTCTTATATGTTGTGTTTTAGAGTGTCCATTCGAGAGTGACAATTTCCCAACCCTCGTTTGAACGTAGTGCGAAGATGATGGTGTTAGGGTTCAGCAATAGTTGGAATTAATGTCGCAATGACTTCTCTGAACAGAGAATGAATGCCAGAGTAACCGCGACACGGAGACCGAGTACTTCACAATTTTCTCTCGCTTTTCCCCGATTAGATTAGATCCGCTAAGGAACATTAATCGAGGAGCTACCAGAAACAACTCCCCCTTCGGAGTTTTTGGCCGTTAGCGTGGTATTCGGGCCGTGAAATCCAGCGGAAAGCCGCCTGCTTCCAGGATAAGGTTATTTTTACTACCTTCTGCTTCCACGAGGCTAAATATGGTCAGATGAATCGACAAGCGATAAGAACTAAACGGCGATTACGTTCTGTTCTCAACGTGTCCTCTTGCCAAAAGCACAAGGTTTACGAGGACACAAAACTGTTCATTTATAGCTTCCGTGTTTGGTGTTTACTCCTCTCTTGTTAACTGCAAATTGACTGACGATATGAAACAAATAAGCGACAAACTAACCACCAATACAACAATGTAAACAAGTTGGAAATGGGGAAGGGATTTCTCGTAAGTTTCAAAAATAACGCAGGACATAGGACACTGATTGTCCAAGTTTTAGAGGAGTTAAGTAATCGAGCTTGACAGAAGCTTGCACAGTGCGTGTGAGTATTCAAAACTCTCATACGACACGTGGTCAACATACCATTTTCTTTTGTAAAAATCACTGTAAAAGAAAAATCTTGATGAGTAAACATTAAAAAATGCTAGAGGAAACACATATGGAATGTGTTATGGTTCTGCAAGACTATTCCGAGATACTATCGTTACTCGGCGGATTTCTCGTTGGAATCACTGCAGACGGCAGGTTCCTAGTTACCGTCTGGTCCATTGTCCTTTTGGCATTTTTGGGAAGCTGTTTCTCCTGAGACTCTCTGAGTGGAGGTTTTGGTTCGCTAATTGTGTTATATAATTTTTAAATTTTTTTTAATGTCTTCGGAGCGTAAGAACTCAAGACCTCCAGCACGTGTGCTATCAGAGAAGGGGAAATGGAAATAGCTCTTTACAAACGCCATCGTAACAGACTGACTTTAACAGCACAGAATAGAGACTGGGTATTCTTGTTTATGCCTCATTTAGGCCTGCTCATTATACGAAAAAATGGACACTGGTGCTGAAAAGCCTCTCAAAAATACTACCCTTGGCAGCGAGACCTGTTTACACTTTTAAACCTAGTAACGTGATTTTATTAATGAACCAATTACCTCTTCATAATATTCAAACAAATAAATAGAATCAGTGAGCCCCTACTTTGAAAACCAATTAATAAGATGAAATAAGCGTGTTATAAGCATGTAATAAGCATTCAGCAAGGGGAGTGAATTAATACGACTCAATTAGCATTTTGAAATTTTCACTCAGGGAGTATCATGAAGAACCGCTCAACAAGAACGTCTGCCATTTACTCTGCTGCCAACGAGAGAGCAAAGGGAACGAAAGCTCGTTCACAATTACATCTTACGACATTACAGAATTCCACATGAAATGCCTGAAGAGGTGCATCACTCAATTTTGCTCGGCCCAACGTACATTCAACGACTACCAACCTGTTTTTCACTCAAATGGATTTTTGCCGGCTCTCGTCATTTTCCCTACGTTGGGTGTTTGTGTTACAGTTCAGCTGTTTGGAGCTCGAAAACATAGAATTAAAATCGTAAGAGAGAAAAAATGGAAGGTTCACTATAACTACAGTTTTATTTTTGTATCCTCCAGTGATGCGAAACTGGGGTGGTAAAAATTTTCACAAAACTTCGTACATTATTATCACTGACGAAATAAGTCAGTCGAGGGACGAGTTGTACTATAGTAAATCAATATGGGCTGTCCGTCATTGTGGTTAATGCTGCTGCAATACAAGTGTGGAGCTTTGGACCGTAATTTGATAATGGTCCAGAGCACCCCTGCAATGAGATCGGGAAACGTGAATGGTTTCCGTTATGCTGTCGGGGAGGGAGACGCTTTCATGACCTTCCACCAGATGTTCCTAACTACAGTCGGCTAGTTTTGTGTTCTCAGCCAAAAATGACTTAACCTACGAGAGAGGCGTGTTATGCAGCGCCGAGTGCCTCATGACTAACACAACGAACGTGATGACGCTGCTTCAAGTGACTCACCGAACAATGAGAGACGAGGAGCACATATGCGTACATTGCAATGTATGACTGTATATATACTATATAACAACATATGGATTGAAAGAGCCAAATCGCTCAATAGGTGAACATAATTACCATCATTAAGCTCAACAACAAACACATTCGTCTATTAATTAAGCACTGATTCAGTTCTGACGATGGCGTCAAGACAATAGCTCAGTGATAATAATGCTCACAGTTTTTTCTCGCTGAGATATTACAATGCTATTTGCTTAACAAAATCGCATCACGAATTAATGTCAAATTTGGAACACTCAAGCGATAGAAGGTTGTTGGCTCAATCTAGTGGCATAGCTTCTAACCTCCAAAAATAGCAACCCATGTGTTTAGCGATCCCACCTTTAAATGCTAACCCTCACACACCGCCCACTATTTAGATGGTTGGGATTCAGCAGCGTCAATTTTAACTAAAAAACGTAAAATCTTGTGACAGGGGGTTGGCTCCTATTAGTGTAATACCGTCCAACTTTCAACAATAGCAACCCTTGAATGTAGGAATTCCACCTCTAAATGTTGACTGACCACTACGTAGACAGTTGGTTTCATTCAGCCGCGCCAATTTGGAGTATCGACTTATAATAGTGAGAGGGGGTTGGTTGGCGCAATGTAGCGGAATATAGTCCAAATTCCAAATATAGCAACTCTTGTGTGTAGCGATTTCGCCTTTAATGAGTATGCTACGTATGTAGAGCAATTTTCGTATTCTGTACATGGAAAATACAGCAAGTGTAGTAGTCAAAGTAGTTTAATGAACAATTATAATACCGCATTACTCTTCATGTAGCAGAAAGTAATGGGAGACCAAATCAACTTAAGGCTGTCAGGAATTTCTTCGTTAAAAATGTAAATACGGTTTTACAAGGTTGTCTGCTTGATATTTGGTCAAGTTCGCTGTTTATGGGGCAAGTGGAAGGTCGTCGAGGAATACGGAAAAAAACCTGACCAACTGGTTTTGCGAGGTCCGCCAATTGCGACTAGACATCCTTCCGCTTTGATCGAGGATATCCGATTGAACCCATCGCGTGCGAAAAGGTCGAAGCGTCGAGTGACATCGCGAAACACTTACTAGTGAAGTCATCAAACGAAGTGAGGCTTTGTGTCGTCATCTATTTCCTAATTTTCTTCAAATTCTCGTTGCCTGTAACTATTCACACAACTCTACTCGACCGCAGTAAATTGGAGGATATAATAATAGGCGCTTTGATCGTGCGTTCAACACATTTCTACGACTACTGGTATGCAGAACAAAAGGAAGCTGGAAGAACCTGGAGAGGACGATTAACACGTTACATCAGCTTACAACTTGAAGAACAAACTCTTGATGTACAAGGACGTCTACTTTCAGTACAACTCCGATGGACACAGAAACTGTTGAGAGGAATAAAATAAATATTGTCCACCTGAGATACCGAATTTGGAAAATAGTGTGGACAATTTTAATACGTTCAAAAACACGTTTTTACTTTCATTAGCCCTACGGTGTAAAAATGTATGTAATTTACTTATTCATTTTATTAGACGGTGGGAGCGAACCCAATTCAACCACGTGGACCATGCTTAAAAGCAAAGCACACGAAGCAGAAGCACACGGAAAAGAAATACTAAAACTAAAAGCTGAGAAAGCAGTGAAAGGAACTGTAACAAGTGAAATTTCAGTGAAGACAGTCATAAAGGGGTCGAGGTTGAATACTATACAGAGACATAAGCAGGTACAAGCGAAGCGGCAGAGTGGGTGACAGCGCATATAATAAGTAGAAAGGAAAAAAATTGGCACAGCAAAAGTTTCATGAGACCTTTCAAGAAATCGGATGAAACACAAATCTTGAGTTTTTTTTTAATGAGCTTCCGAGCCCGATAAAACCATTTGAGAGAATTGTGTGTGAACGCGATTGAGAGAAAACGGACGAATCAGATCGGCTCACATGTTGCATTTATCATGTAGGTCAACACGAGACACGAAAATGAGGGAACGAACGAAATTGGCTCAAATTAATAAATTATCTAACAAAAGTATATTTTAGCGCATCTTCTAATAAAACTCGCTCATGTGGCATTAACGGTCTCAAAAAAATCAGTATCGTAAGCTATCTACACTACAAAAGTTTAATAATGTACACAAAATAATTGGAAAAACCTCTAAAATTCCAGAAATCTAAACTTCGTCGTTTCGATGGCAACACTTGGCGTGTTTCGCAGCGTTTCCGCAAAATTCCGGATCATTAAGCTCGGTTCGGTTCGTTCGGTTGGGTTCGTTGATAGAGCTATACAAACGGCTGAATGTAGCTGTGTGATGAGACTCGCCAGATATTTTTGAATTACGATTGTTATGAAGATGCACAATGTTTCTCACATTATTTACAACTCATCATGTCAGCTCCTCCTAACTCGTTGGTAGGTATTTCAGCGGAAGCCTTTCATTTTGTACTCATTACAACTTGCACGCGCATTCAACTTCACTAATTGTGACGCCAGGGAGAACTGACTACTCAGAAAGAGAGGCCGATCCCGTTAATAATAAAAATCTTTGTGAGGCTGTACTCTCTTGAAAATTACTTAGATCGTTTCAACTCCCGTGAGCTGACAACGTCACCACATTTCAAACCATCGCTAACCCTCTTTACACGACTTCATAGAGATCGGACGCTTTTCATCTAGTTGTCACGCACTCACGCGTCACACAACGTCTCTCTGCCCCATGCACATTTGCGATCCTGCACGAGATCACACAACTTTCGTCTGATTTTTTCACCTGTTCATTCCGCGATTTTTATCACTGCAGCAGCTAATCCGCCTTTTTCTCAGTTTAAATATTATTGGCAGAACTTCACTCAACATTCTACGTAAAGAATGATAGTGCTTAAGGTTCAGGAGTTTATTGAGTTACCATTGCATATATAATGTAATGTATGAGACTCACAAAAGAATATTTTTCTGGAAACATGTTAATAGTTTTGGAATTATGGGGAAAATATTTGGTTCATAACAACACACAACTTTCAATGACTCCCATAAGTTCATTATCTGCTGAATGAACGGACGTTGTATCTTCGTTCGGGGTATTTCAACAGAAAAATTTATTAATTCCGAACGGTTTTTCCCCGATAACTCCAAAACAATAAACACGGTTATTGTCAGAAAAGTCAAGTTGACAGTCTCATGGTTCATCTGTGCCCTGGTTATTCAATAATGGTCGTGGTACATAAAGGAGCTACTCAATAAATTCCAGAAACGTAAGTGCTACCAATTTTTACGTTGAACGTTGAGCTAAGTTCATATAGACTTAATGAAAAACATATTTTATTAGTCGCTAAAATGTTTAAAATCGTTGAATGCACGTGGGGCTGAGAATGTTGCGCGATGCATCTCACTTGATGTTCTATTTCACAGCACTAGGTGCATTTCTCAGTCAAGGTTTCCTCACAGTTGTCGCATAACCAGTTCTGTAGATAAATCATTGGACCATCAGTTGTTGTTAAAATAATTTTGAATGTTATTGACAAACGGAACGATAAGCAATGAAGTGGAATATTTGGGCCATCGACATTTGGACCTCTCGATCAACAAATACACGCAACGCGTATCAGCCAGCATCCGTTCGAGTTTGAGGCAGTAAACAACTGTTCGACATTCCTATAATTTACGAACTGCTTTCGTGCTGGTCGTTTAAAGAGTTAGTTATTACAACTAAATAAGTTTAAATTTCCGAACATAACCTTTACCAAATATTAAGAAAAGGCAATTTATTTATTCCATAGCGAGATGTAAGCACTAAATATCAAATATGTTGCTTCACATTATTCTTAATTCTGTGGATAAGTTAATGGACGACTTGCATTCCCACGAATAATTTTAAATCTAATTCCTATAATTTGAAATAAGAAACAGCCGGAACTCCACGAAATATTTATGAGTTGGATACGCTGAAGTAACAACAGAATAACATCTTAATGAACGAAGTGGACCCGTTTCACGGAGTAGATAATTCCTGCCGTTCGTAGATAATTTAATTCAGTAGAACTGAGTAAGAAACAAAGTAGAGCTGAGATTTCAATCAGCGTTAAACGTCGTCGCAAGGTTTTGGGGGTAATAGTCGATATTACAGTTTAACATATCGACCTGTCACAGGAGTAGAAACATAAACGACACCCATTTGCCAATACGTTGGAAGTTTTGCTTGAAATTAGCAGGTACCATTAGCTGCAAGCGGTAACCGAACAATAGACAACTGCAGCTTCGCTTTGGAACAGTTCCAATTACTAACCCTTTGCAGGAATCAACAGAAGCTGAGCTCCGGATTACGAATCGTCATTCGAAAGCGGGATTAAAGTCAACTGACTCGTCGGAGGACAGTTGACCGGCACCGTGTGAATGTATAGACATCGACCATTGTGGTAGTGGCTCTAGGATCAAAGGGAGTAACGTTTAATTACTTCAGACATAGCGGTGTTGTATTTGGAACCACCAAGTGACAATGAAGTTGCTCTTTGCTGTCAACGAGCCTTTCGCGTCAATGTTCTGCCAAATATGACGCCTGAACCGTTGCCTCGCTCCGTTTGAGGTTGTACGGATGTTCTTTTTGTCGATGAACGTCTCGTTGAGACCAGAAATCGTTCCAATGCCTAACTTACACCGAAGCATCAACAGCTTGCAGTCAACTTGTCTCATCTGTCGCAGTCTCATCTGTTATAATTTCTTTACGCACTCAGCGTCCCTCTGGACGTTACAAGTCTTTATATATATTTCCACAAGGGCCTTTTGCCTCGTCTTTCGCATTTGGACTTGGACAATTTTTCGAAAAATAAAATTTTCGGAAGATGAAAAAGAACGCTCTTCTTCACATATTTAGCGTTATATATGATACGAGAGGGCTCGCCTCAGTCCCGAGGACGAACCCTCCGAGCCAGGGCTGATTCTCAACAGATCTTAGCTGAACAACTGCTCTACCGAGTACAACCACAGAGTACAACACCCTGCCCAGCATGAAAGTCGTATAAAAACGACTCAGAGTCTCTACATGACACTAAGTAAGGCCAACTGGCACTAAGGAACAGGACGTGGAAGAATCCCCAGTTTTCCTTTAGAGAGAGTTTTGCTTTAAGATAATAGAAGGGACCATTCTCTGGGAAAACGCAATCCAGATTTCCTTGTGGATACTTGATTTACAAGGTCAGAACGAACGCGGTTGATGGCTGTGGTTGTGTGTTTTTTGTGATCGACAAGCTGGAAACGGTGGAACCTTTCGCACTTCTGGTTACGCTCCAAGTTTTACTGGTAAAGCAGATGCGATTCTCCAAGCCCTGAAGTACGCTATACTGCTAGATGAACGTTAAATAATTGTGATGAATGACTATCGAAGTATGACAGTCAAGTTATCAAACTTTGCCTTGCACTCTGGCCTCAATACGATCATCACGGAAGATTTTACATAATGTATTTGGTAGATTAAGGTACAGCAGGGCAACAGGTACACTTTGTATCGACAAGGGTTCGTATTAGAATTAGTGGAAATGAAAGGGCACATTCCATGCCCAACGCTGTTATATGTCATTATGTGTTATCAACTACCTCAGGATATACGAGTGAACATACATAAAAAATGGAAATTTTGTTGATAGCAACTATACAACTCTGCCATTGTTGGAAATAATTATTACGATTTCATCTCGAAGAGTGTGAATACTGACCCGACCTCAGGAATGGTCATATGCCCTTGGACCCAAGGGCAAGACGCGAAATGTTTAGAACTATGGTAAAATATATGGACAACCTGTCCAATTTCTTTCAAATAATTTACTCAAACTCCATTTATATTTATAAGGCATTTTATTCAGATTTTATTTTATATTTATATACTATTCTTTAAATCTATACCATGAAAGTGACTAGATTAAGATACTTCATGTCTATGGCTACATCTTAACCCTAGCTGAAGGGAGAAAAAAAAGGAACTAAGATATTCAGAGTGGTTCCAATCCAATAAAATATCTACACGATGAAGGTTAACAGGATCAACCCCGAGAGTTCCCGAATTCATAGCACTGCCGTTTCATTGATCGGCATTATCTCAATTCTTGCCTAGCGATTCAAAAACAGCCTCATGTCCATTGAATAGGAGCTACTCAATTAAACGAAAGTTAAGCGGTACCACTTCCAACGTAAAACGTGAGATATTTCGTTCTACATTTATTATCGCAGCGCCCGAGGCTCATTTTTAAAATTAACTTTAATTCAGTCTAACGGAAAGATGTTAGTCAAGCTCCCTGCAATTTCGTTCGCTCCGAAATACTACCAGAGTGTATTGAAACGAGAATTGCGGAGGCCAAATAATAATAATTGAAACCTAAATCTTTTTCAATTATGAGGCAAGTCGAGGCTTCAATAAGGCTTCTACAAGAGAACGTTTAAACGAACAAGCTTGGATATTCTGGGTCTTGTTGTTTGTTTTTTTTTTTTTTACAAAAATCAATCTTGGACGTACTGGGGCTTTGGTGTTTACAATTAGGACATCCTTATTTTGACCCTCATACTCGCTTTGCAGGCTGCAAATCGAATATTGGCTGATTAGGTGCAGCCGTCATGTCTAAGTTTCGTTCATAAACACGTAGTTTTCTCAAGTTCGATTTTTTGGATTTTGGAGCTTTGGAAATGTAAATCTAAATAAAATTTGTTCAGTCAATTACACAGCTTTTGTCCTTCTTCATTGGGCTAAAGAAATTAAGGTATACTTAAGGAAACTGAAGGAGGTGTACTTAAACAATGATCTCACTCGTTTCATGTTCGAGGCCAACCAAGGGTCAATCGCCTACAACGTGTTTTTGCAACCTTACCACGTATTCTGCAAGCGAGCGCCACTTCTCCAGCGGACGTTTCACGTGTGAACGAGCTGCAGGTTCCCTTCATTGTTCCTAACCTCTAATTCCAAGACGGCCTCTAATTAAACGGCCCCTTCGATTACAATTTTAAATCCCGTTTCAATGAGTTCTGAAGCTTCTACGCTTCGGGCGAACCATGAAAAGCATAGTAAACGCTCTTTCTTCCTTTCGCCAGCAAGACGTTTCCACCTTCAAAGCATACAACCAGAAAACCAACAAGACAGTCTTTTTCATCGGTTCTTTCGTATTAGCGAGACCTTTTTTTTTTTTAAGTTTACCTCTCTTATTGGGGTTTTTAGTGCCTGCACATTCGAGAATTTTCGTAGAAAACTTTACAAATGGGAATATCAATTTCATTCGTTAAGATGGCTCGAGTAAACACTACTCAGATTACCGACATCCGACCTCTTGTTGACGGCTTTGTCCTTGTTTTTTTTTACTTTCTATCACCCTACGAAGGAAAGTTATGCAATTGGCTGAAACAAGAATTTTGAATTTTCATAAGATCTTTGTGACCCCGAAAAAAAAACAATTGAGAAAATGATTGAGCGAACGAAATCAGTTGAGAGAAAATAACAGAACCAAATCAACTCAAATTTCATATAACTAACTATAGTTATTGTAGTGATCAAGGTGGCTAATGGTTTTTTTCTAAACGGCGATAACGGTTTTATTAAGTTTTAAGTATAGGCAATTCCAAATACCACAACTGCACAATAAAATTCTCCCAAAGAGAAGAATGACGAAAGCAACACAATAAATTATTCAAAATTTCGAAGAAGTTCTATTTTTAACGCAGTTTTTTCCTTTAAAACCCCGCTCACACGATCCAAGCATTTCCTGAAAAGGTAGTAGTCACATGAACTAGCTCTCCCGTGACGGTTTAATGACGTTCGTACGATAATTAGGAGCAACCCCGGAAATTCTAGATTTGAACCCTTTGGCGTTACACTTACTATCAATTGTAAGTGAAACTACTACCATACTTCAGTTGTTACCCGACCACCCTAAGTAAACTGTAGACACGATTTCTCAATGACGGTGGTGGTGTGAGTAGAACTCAATTAATTCCTGAACCTTGAGAGCTACCAGCGGCACGAAAAACAGGTTTTATCAGTTGCTAGAGTGATGAAAATCGCTGAACACCAGTGGGGCTGAGGAAAGTTGAGTGGTGCGTCGCCCCAGTTATGTATGTATTCTGTAGGATTTGGTGGCATTTGAATGTGGCGAGTGAGAATTTTACAATCTTCCTTTAGTTCGAATTTCCGATAATAAATGGAAATCCAACGTTAGAGGAATGAGAAGAGGGAACAACTACAGGGTAGAAAACGGCGATTTCGAGCAGGAAACCCAACACTGTTTGGGGCGGCCCAATGTTCGAGCTGCTTGATTGGGGTTCGACACGAATTTATCTGGTCGAACGCTTTTCCTGTTACCTTTCCCTCTCGATTTCACTCACTGAACGTTACCAACGGAATAGCGTCCAGCCCAGTTGAGTACTACATCGCCAGGGCTAAAAGAAAATTGGTGGCGCTTACAACATGCGAGTGCTGCGTCGAACAATAATTCCCTCAGGATGAGGACATTAACTGCACTCGTCTCAAGCGTTTGCATAGCGCAGCTCAAATGACTTTAATTACTAGCGAATGAAGCTTAGCCGAACCAGCCATCTCCTCCTAGATATTTTAAATAACCCATACACTTCCCAGGATCTCTTTGAAGACTCAGTTATTCTCTTTCCCTTCCTCTAACCCCTCCACTCACTCACTCACTCTCTCTCTCTCTCTCTCTTTCTATTTCTCTCTCTCTCTCTCTCTCTCTCTCTCTCTCTCTCTCTCTCTCTCTCTCTCTCACTCTCTCACTCTCACTCTCTCACTCTCTCTCTCTCCCTCTCCCTCTCACTTCGTCTCTCAATCTCTTTTACTCATCACATTTTTGAAAGGTTTTGACGCACATTCAACTTCGCTAATTGGGACGCCAGGTTGAACATATTAATCAGAAGGAGGAAACGATCCAATTAATTATAAAACCCTTTAGTTAGATCGTTTCAATTTCTCCGATGAATCAACAATACAGCAGCCTAAAAACCTCAATGGGTGGTAGGTAGCGGTGCAGGAGTTGCCAAAATGCCTGCGCACACGCGTCTTCCCCACATGGATCCTGGGGGTTGGGCCGACAGTTTGCCTGTACTGCGACCTCTTCTCCTAACTTCCTCATCTAACATCCTTCATCCACTTAATACATACGTTCACTCACCAATTTACGTCATAACTATTCGGCATAGCTTTCTGACTGTCCCTCAGGTGGGATATGCACCGTGGCCTAAAGACCTATTGTGCCATGCCCCAGTAAGATTATCTACAAAGAAGCAAAAATCTCTCACTTGAGCCAACTGTTCATCAAAAACTTGGTGATGTATTATCATAAGTGGCCCAATCTGTGTGACCCCCCCCCCTTCCACATGAACCCAGCCCGTTCCTTATGACGTCACAATGCGTTAACCCCAAAAATTTTGGCAACCCGAGCTTGGAGAAACCCCCTGTACCTGCTCCATATAGTTTACCACTTACTCCCCACACTCATGAGATTCCCAGTTCAGCACTCTAGAAATGCCTACAATCAATGCCTGGTTGATCAAAGTGGGTTATCTCGACCTCGAATCTCTCAAATACCCTCACATCTATAAGATAGATTCGATGAAACCAATGCATTTTCAGTATCAGGGGAAATTTACTATATTTACGTTTATACTTCCTGTAATTTTTTACATTTTGCTTTATACTTTTATACTTGCACCATAGCCATGCACTGCTTCAGCATATTCGGGCGTGGATTGTCACTTGACAGATTTGCAAGCGATTTGGCATAATTTAAGAACCAAACCGTCAACGCACTAAAGAACATACAACCTGCCTGTATTCATCCCGTGTTAACTCGTAATTTAAATCCGAAGAACGGGCAAGAGGATTTGAATTGAATCGAAGATGTAACAAATGAGGTTAAAAGCCAACTATCGTTAAAAAAACGGAGAGGCCGCATTTGAATGGTTGGCGGGACAGAAAAAACCTTTTAAAAAAACCTTCAATCGTCAACGCGTTCCATCTCGCAGAAAAAAAGAGATGAGAAGGTAGGCTAAATGTTTGATGCCTATCGAGTTGTTTAGTAATGAAGGCCATATCGTTTAGAGCCTCGAGTACCCGCTCCAAACCCTTGGGATTGACGAGGGGCTTAGTGAAATGTAAAATATCGCACTCTTATCATTAAACACCCGTTTGATTCGAACTGCTTGCGATGTTCTTGACCTTTTACAAGATATCTACAGGAATAGCTTCTACAGACCAGAGAACAGGTTTAGGCACTACAAGCGGAGTTAAGATGGCAGAAAATTATTTCCATTCATACCAATGTGTATAGTAAAAGGTAAATGAGGGTCCCCCCTCCCCATTAATCCCCGTACTTTGTGTACGATGCTTGTACAGCGCCAGGTGAAATACTGAATTCGCAGACTGGCCTTTAAAACTACGGCCGCAGATGTTCGTCGATCAACGTTCATTTAATACTTCTTTCTGCTACCCAATAAGTAAGGAAGGAATTGTTTCCGAGTGGCAGGATGTCTTACACCAGTCAATACAAGGTCCATTAATGTTTTTCTGACGATAACAACCAAAATGTGACAAAAAACGTGTGTGTTACGTTTTCATAATTTCGACAGCAAATGCATAACTGAATTATATCAACCTGACGATGTCTTCTTTTAAAAACCTACACACACTTTCTCCCCCACAACTATTTCTGTGACTATGATCCTAAAATGAGATTTGTCGAAAGTTCAACGATCACTTTTGATTTACTATTCATCTGAATAATGCACCTGTTTTCGGGCAGAAAAATTGTTTGACACTTAACGTTTTAAGGCATGGAGATTCCAATCCCGCCGTACAGGTCAAATTTTGCCGTTCTAAAAAATCCTTTCTTTCGCACAAACATTCGGTTTGGAATCTAGGTGTGGTCTGCCTGATCGGCAATCAGATCGGACGAAACCCACGGTTGTTATCGGCAAAAAACGTGATTTGAACGAACAACGGAGGTTTCTCGCCCTGGAAAAATTTGCATTAATGAGTCGATAATTATATTTTACACAACGCAGTCGATCGGTGAGAGTTGGCGAACTCTTTTAAAGCTCGCGTTAATATTTGAAAGTCATGCGTTAACCTGAAGAATGCAATAACGTCGACCCGTTATTTTCAAAATTCAGAGCAGAAGTCATTCTACCCTGGGCATACACCAAGCGATGAATATACTCGAACAACCTTGTACGACATTAGAGGAATTTTATTCTAAAGAACAATGAATCCGATATAGATAGTTCGATTACACAACACGAACGTGCTCCAATGTGTTCGTCCGAGCTTTGCCAATGATTTGTTTTCAGTCTTATCACTTGGCAACTTGAACGTCAGTACTTTCGGTTTATCCGTCTCAGTTTTCTGTTTGTTAAAAATTTAACAAAACAGCTTTTCCCACCCCCAAAAACGAGGAAGCTGGCAGAAAAAAACTTGAATTTTCTTGAGTTCATTTTCATCAATCACGTCCTGAGATATCCTCAATTTTCACCCCGGAATTTTGCACGTTGACTCAACGGTACCACTGCGAAAAACGTTAAAAGTGAACCTTTTCGTTGTTTTCAACAAAAGGAAATGTTTAATTTTACGGGGAAAAAATGTTATAAATATTTTTGAAATACAGTAATTGTAGAACTATAGTATTATTTTTCTCCTCGTTCAGTTCGGTGACAACATCGCCTTATCTCCTGAATTTTCCTCGCTAGAATGATCTTGATGACACTTCTACACGTCCTCCACTGAAGAAGGAGAAAAACTCAGGATAACATAATTAACGTTCTACGTACGCACCGGTAGCGCTGAAAGCTCCAGAGTTTATTCGGCTACTGCTACTTATGCCATGACCAATTTAAAAACCAACGTATGGATATAAAAAATATCTGGTACGACGTCCCATTCCACAACCTTCAACTTTCCTCAGCCCCCAGTGCATTCATCGATTATTTGCAACTAATAAAGTAATAAAATTAATAAAATCTGTTGTTCAACTTCGTTCAATGGAGTTGGAACTGATAGCGCTTAGAGTTCACGGGTTGATTGACTTACTCCTGCCTATGCTATCGCCATTATTGAGCAGCGAGTGCCAAGTTTACCGTGTCAAGATCGTGTTTACGGTTTCGAAATTAACCTGTGAAAACTGTGCGAAATGGAGGTAAATCAAACGGTAGTGGTTTGAATTATGGAATTTCCACGACGCACAGAGGTAGTCTATTAGACTACCACCCTGTCTTTTTGAGACTGCTAGAATCATATGAGCGGGGTTAATAAAGAAATCTGAGAATCATCCCATTCGGCTCGCCATCGAAAAATACCAGTAAGCCATACGGCGCACGACCTAATTACTACAGAACGATGCAAATTACTCATTCCAGGCGCCCGTAGGCAATTGGCACGACGTGACGCTTCGAGCTGACGGCTGGTTTGTATGAGACGCTCAAACGATTACTTTCCTTGTATTGTCCTGCGAGTTCTTTTAATTAGTATACTTTGGCTCACTATAATTACTGTAACTTTAACTTTTATTTGCGTTTTTGTTAATTTTATTAACCATTTTTTGCCCATAACAACCATGTTATAATGCCAAGTTAATAACTAATTTTTATTTTGAATTAACGTGTTGATGAAAGTACAGAGAAACAGAAATTTTTTTTTCGCTATGTAAGAAATGCATCAACGATTTGGATCAATATCTTAACCCACCACTACCTGCATACGTTTTTTTATAAATTTTCCTCTGACAGTTTGTTGAATTGAAGTTGAACTCGAAGTACCCCGAAAAGCATTGCTTTTTCATATTTTTCGCAGTAAATGAATTGCTCAACCTGTTGGCGAATCTTCTAGAAACCTTCGCCCAATTTTTCCACAACTATTTCTACCATCCGTTGAATGGATAAGAAAAGATACATCAGAAATTTAGATGTGCCAAGCATTTTTTGAAGGCTTGTCCCCGAATATTAAAAGTTGGGTTTTCACGTTTGTTAAAAACGGTTCTAACGAAGTTGATGAAACTCGCCGAGTGCTTTCAGGTATCAAGTACCCACGTCTTCTTCCCAATAAGCGTTATAACTAAGATACAACGCCTGTACGTGAAGCGTATCATCAAATTTCATCAAATTTATAGGGGTTAAGGATGGGTGGTCTTTCGCACCAAATATCGGCGTTAGATCGCCGCTTTGTTCCCACCGTAAGAGAGAAAAGATTTTTTCAGGCGCATGAAGGGAATTCGTATGTGGCACTTATTAAATTAAATTACTAAAGTTAACGTACCTGTTAACGGCCAGACGATGATGTCTTTACATCGAAAGCGCTTGCCCACAGTAACTCACAAGCCAGAGGAGACGGACTCACCTAACAGGTACGTTAACTTTAGTAATTTGCCTACTGGCGGATATAACCCAATTTCTTTAATAAATTAAATTACTCTAACACGTCGCTGGAAATTTATTAATTTATTTAATAATTTAAATTAAATTTATTTCTTAATTCTAAGTGTATTATGATTGTAGAATAAAATTGAAAATGTTGAATTCTGTCATTTCTAATGTCGATCTGACAGTTCGTCAGCGCGAACGAAGTATGTGAAAATTGAGGAAGTTGCTGAAAATGTAGCTCACCAGGACTCCACGGAAGTAAATTCGGTCTCGCTGAAAACGACAGGTCTTCAAATTCAATATCCATAATTACGTTTTATCGCGTAAACAAACGCGAAACCGGCTATAAAATGAAAACTCCTTCAGAACCGATGGAACGAGTTGAACCGAACCGACTGATAGTCTGACGGGAGACCTGACGTTGTTTACAAGCCGCAGCGGCCCCTCCGGACGAAGGTCTCCCCTTCCTCACAAGGGCCCAGCTCCAGTCCCAGGCCGGTTGTCCTCATCGTGGACGTAATCGCACTGGGATCACGGAGATTGGAATCACGACTAGGTGGAAAATCACTAAGAGCGGTGGAACGATATCACGATTGTAATCTGATTATCACGACCAAACGCATCGCACAACTTTCCTCGCTTCGATTTCATCGCTCTAGCAACTAATCAAATCTGTTTTTCATTCTGTTAATGAAATTAGTTCCACGTCCTACAAAGAAACTGGTGGCACTTCAGTTTCTGGAATTTATTGAGTCTCTCCAACTTATGCCACGACCTTAATTCAGCAAACAGTGCACAGTTGAATCATGAGTCTGTCAACACGGTGAAGACGGAATGTGTGTTTTTTTACTGTCAGGTAAGAACTGTGAGAAATGGTAGTGCAGCAGAGGGGGTTTGAAGCCCGGAATTTCTGGGGTTGCTACTAATTATCTCATCTCCGTTGATGAACTAGTATCAAACAGTTAATTTAGGAGACTACCGCCCTCATTTTTCGGAGAATGCTAATATCATATGTCCGGAACTTACAAGGAAAACACTGCAAATTATTGCACAACGGTTTATTATTCTCTCCAATAGCATGATTGGGACCTGTCCTATTTTATTCAACACTGAGAAATATCAGGACTATGTCATAGCTATATCAACAAATAACAATATTTACAGAACATTTCCGAGGCACATCCCATTCGATTCAGCATCGAAAAATACTAGTGAACGATACGAAAAAATTCCACTACTATGGAACAACAAAAAATTACCTTTTATAGGCAACGCTAGGCAATTTGCATAACGCTTCGAACTGAAAAATGGTAAATTGCGCTGTATTGCCATGCGAAATCCTTCAAGTAATCCTCACTATATTTACTATAATTTCACTGTTTCCCATCCAGACGCAGTCTTACACCTCTGAGACCTGTCCTATTCGACTCCGTGTCGGATAATATCTAGAAAATGACTCTAAACACGATGTAATTGCAATGAAACAGTCAACATTCCGTTTTCAATTCTTTTTTTGGCAATTTTTTGCTGCTAACAACCACGGTTATCTCATCGGATTAACGATTCGCAGCACAACTAGATTACAAACGGACTTTTTGTGCGAAAGAACGGACTATTTAGAACACGTTAAAGGACAAATATGGCCTGGACACCGGAGGAACAGGTTTGAACTTGCTTCTTCTGACCGAAACGTAGGTCCAATTATGTAATAATTTATTGGGCTGTTCTAGTCATTTTGCACTTGAGAATTTAAGGGTACAGTCGTGTCCATACAAAACATTTAAAACGACTACTTGCGAGTCATTGTGGATCAAAATGAACTGATATTCAAACTTTTGATAGTAAAATAATGTTCGTTTTGTTGGAGTGTCCGAAATTTTAAAAATAAAAATTAAACGTTGACTCACTGCTGGTTGTTGGATTCCCCCCCCCCCTATACTTTTTCTATAAAGCATACAAACGTGAATATTACACCAACGTTTACAACGCGAAAGAAGAAAAGACATTTGAACAGTATAGGTATCCATGTTTTTTGTAGTACCAATAGTTTGGCGGCTCAATTAAAAGTGACCCGGAGGAAAACCGTATGTGGGTTCATGGAGAATGTTATGCTATTTGGAAGTAAAAAGTGCGTGGCGTATGTCCTTCGTTACTATCAACAGTTTTCGGTATGAGCTGTGGAGTTCAGAATTGGCACATATTGCCTTTTGTAATTTCCCATGTCTTGTATGTTCCTCACAACTTCTAAGTGCTATTGCTATTTACCTATTGTACATATTCTGAGACAGGTGCCGGAATATTTTTTCATCGTGAAGGCTGCCCACCTTGGAACTGTTTTTATCTTTATTTTTGTTGGGGGAGGAAAAATTCCTTCCACGAGAGAGAATTTATGATAAGTATATCATTGAAGAAAACGGCATGAGTAGGGTCTTTTTATCTCGTTTGCTCTTAATGTCGCTTGCTTTAGGCTTGGTGGAAGGGAAGGATCTCATCGAAGGGGTTGACACAACCTCTGCACCCCTATTTGACATTGAGCTGTGTCATGAAAGGTCGTACCTTAAAAGCCCTTGGGAGTGCAAAAGTGAATACAGCTTCGGGCTCAATCCTTTGGAAGCCTCAAAAAGTACTCCACACTAGGCGATGGACACGTTGCTTTAGAGGAAAAACAATTCCGCGTTTTGGCGGTGGAATGGACACGGTGCAGCTACCAGGATAGTTTTCTTTTCACTTTGGTCGCAATCCCCTGACGAGTGGAAACTACTCTTCATCGCCCAGTTGGGCTCAACGATTGATTGGAACCAAAATTGTGGACTTAGAGCATGCCAATTATGCTAGGAGCGAGAAATAGGAAACCTGTTCATAATAATACTTATCCCCTTGTTATAGCCAGAGGTGATGAATAACGGGAGCAAAACGACATTAGGAGCTCACGATACACTCGTCAATTCCCATTAAAAACGTATCGCTTCCTCTACCTAATTTCCACCAGGGTAACGAAGTGCTGTGATCAGTCAAAGAAAACCTGGCGCTACGCATCACTCAATACTTCTCAACTTCATGTACATGCAGCGATTTTTGCCGCTCCCTGTCGTTCTGTTCAAGTGATCCTTTTAGAACTTGAAGTTCTACACAGAAAAACTGGTGGTCCTTAACGCTAACAAGCCTCGGATGGCCACAGACATAATAATCAGGAAATGGAGAATGGATTTTTAAATAAACAAATGCGTCATCCCTTTAAAAGACAGAAGTTGTCTCGTGATGTCCAAAATATCACATTTATTTTCACCATTTTTAGCGTATTCTTCAGAGCTTTTTACTTTCCTTGGCTCTAGAAAGTAGAAAGGAAAGTTATGTAATCGGCTGAAAACGTTTTTGAGGCTGATTCTATTTAATCAATTCATTTACCAAGCAGTTCATTTGAACTCGGTCAAACAACACTTCACAGCAGCAGAAAGCGGTAGCGCCTACTGTTCTGAATTTATTGTGCTGCTCGTACTCATTGCAGGACCACTATTGAGCAATTGGTACACAGATAATTAATGAAGCTGTAAACACGAATTTTTTGAAGAAGGATAATTGTTATTGGGTAATAACAGTTAGAACTGGTATTAAGCGAAACGGCGGTAGTTGAAATTCAGGAATTTCTGGAGTGAGCCCCATGTATCTCATGAGCGTTTTTAAACACTCACCCTTTAGGTATTGGATTGGACTACAATACCAATTTTTTTTAACATTCTACAAGAATTCCACCAGAGTTTATAAGGAAAAAACCGCGCGAAAAACGCCGGTCGAAAATTTTGATAATTTATTGTGACGCTCTCGTCATTTTCCCACGGATGAGAATTTTATAGTACCATTGCCTGATTGAGAGCTATCAATATAAAATCAAAATCGTTACAGCCGTTTTTGAGAAAAAAAATATTTGGTGTTTTGATCACTATGATAACTATAGTTAGCTTTCGGTGGATTTTGTTCAAACCCTTATTTTGGTGTCCCATGGTAACCTGCGGGCGAGATATCAAGTTTGAGCTGATTTTGTACGGTGGTTTTCTCTAAAAATCGTTCAAAGACACACACACACACACACACAGACCATTTTCCCAAATAGTGTTTTTCAGACTCAGGAGGGTCTGAAACGTAAAGATCTGAAGAGAACTCAAAATTTTTTTTTCAGCCGATTACATAACTTTCCTTTCTACTTCGTAGAGCAAGGAAAGTAAAAATGTGGAAAGGGAAACACAAGTTAGCAAAACGTGGTTTAACAAAGGAATTATTTGACTAAATATTTTACTCTGCTGAACCAAAAAAAGGCTCATTAAGGTTGAAAATGGTATTGCACAAACGTATCCATACTATAATTAACAGCTGAATTAGAATTTGTTCCAAGGTTTTTACATAGCAGTCTTGACTGAAGAACCAGTTTCTACTAAACTGCTGGAATCACAAAATATCTGGTGCGTAGCAACACACAACTTTCCGCCACCCCCGTAAGTTAGAACACCACCTACATTTGCGGGCGCTATATCTTCGTTTAACGCATTTTTACAGGAACATTTACGGAGAACAAAGTGTTGAGACTAGTTAGCTGAGAGTACTCCGAAAGTTTGATCAAAATCGTTAGAGCCGTTTTTGAGAAAATTGGAATACCGATAAATTAATATTCGACAAATCTCCTTTTCTGAGTTAACTTGGCTTATATCTCTGTTCAACATATATATACAGAAATAATTATGGAGAACGAAATGTGGCTATGGGTGACTTAAAGACACTCCATTAGAATTTATCACATCTGGTGAAAAATTTACCCTGGAATTTACGGAAATGTTAGAAAAAACGTTATTTTCGACACATTTTGATTTTTATCTCTGTTCAATGGACCGTCACAGGAACATTTATCGAATAGAATATGTAGGTATTAACTATTTGAAAACATCCTGTGAGTTTGTTGAAAATCGCTGGAGCCGTTTTGCCAAAAAGCGTAAAAAACCTATTTTTGCTTCAGGGGCCCATATCTCCGTTCACCGTATTTTCATGGAGATATGTATGGAAAGAAAAGTTAGGTATTGATTAGGAGAAGATAATTTGAAAGTTTGATCAAAATCGTTAGAGCCGTTTTCGAGAAAAATGCGAAAAACCCTAGTTTTTGGTACATTTTCGTCCCCCCCCCCTCCCATCGGCCGAAATCGTCCATAACCTTATTTTGGTGTCTACAAAAAATAATGAACAAAACAAAAAAAGAACCAGCTCAATCGGATCAGCCATTCTCCCGCAAATCGAACTACAAACACACACATACACACACACACGGACCATGCGTTGAAATTAGGTTTTTTAGACTCAGTAGGTCTCAAAACGTAAAGATCTGAAGGAAACCCAAATTTTTTTTTTTCAGCCGATTACTATACTTTCCTTCCCTTCGGGTAGCGGAAAGTAAAAATTAAATGCATCCAGGTAGGTGCTCACTTGGGGCCCATGCTACTGACAATTCTCACCCCACGGGCAAAGTTCGCGAGTTGTGTTCCCAGCGTCTCAATTTCGTTTAACACTTTAACACCTTCCCTGCTAGGCGCAGTATTACCGCGCTTTCGTGGTCTTTCCCATGACTAGAGCGGTAAAACTGCTCTCGAACCTTGCAAAAACCCCATACAATCCAAGCCCGTATTGAGACGGTAGTAGTTCCATAAGCCCTTTTCAATACAGGTAGAAGTGGTAATGACCCTTGTAAATGAGCGGGGAGTACCCCCCGAAGAGTTCAGGTAGCGGCGGTTTTCCGTTTTCAGTCTGCCGAAAGCCTAAACGAAGCGCGTTTCTCCTGCGTTTTCGGCAATTTTTTTAGATAAGTTATATATTTTACTTTACCATTCTTTTTTACTGTTACTAATAGAGCATATATTTATGGAATTTATTGAGAGGAGGATTGAAAACAAGTATGGGGATGTCTAAACCCATCTCACTTGTCTACTAGCCTACTTTTTGTGCTTTCCCCTTAGATGTTATATACGTATGTATGTTTCAATTCTTCGCCCATCAAGCTATTTATCTATGATGTTTTCCAGAATCAACATGTTTAAAACTCGAGGGGGTCTCAAAAGACCCCGTAATTAGGATGAGCCTCAACCCTCCACAAGTTCCTCAACTGCTCCCTCCCAAAAGTTTACTAATAAATTATATTATAACTTTTGAATAAGTGTTATATGAAAGCATGTATATGAATGGTTTGTGACAATAAATTTTTTATTATTCTTTTGTGATATGGATGTATTTTTCTGTAATATATATTTCTAGTAGGTACCTGCTGACCTCCCTACCTACTTATTCGTAGGTATAATCGTAAAATAATGTAGTTTTTACGGCACGTTTGAAACAAATCGCAGACAATTAAAATATATTTTCCTTTTTGGATCATATATCCAGAATAATAATCTCATCACATATTATGTCTAGGCCGTTTTCGATACCTAATATCCAGCTAATGCCGGCGCGGTATTACCGCGCGGTAGTAGTAGGAAAGAAAAATAACGTTTTGTTCCATGCGAGTGACTACGCCCGAAAGCGCGGGTTTACCGCGTGCCGCCATGTTTTGTTTAGCAGTGGTCTTACACAGGGGTTCGGTCGTCAGCAGCGAAAGTGTTAACGAGAAGTTAGCTACTCTATAAATTGGATTTCCACTGTTAAAAATCTTATTAGAAATCTTCCTTTTTTGTATTTCAAACAAAGTACATTAAGGGTTTCATTAGCAATGAAACATAGTGCCAAAAAGGTGATTGTAAAATTTGCCGACACTTGCTAAAGCTTCACGGTCTAGTTGGCTAAAATTTTGCTTGGAACTCGCTGAAGGGCTGCTTGGTGGTGCACGTGCAACTAATCGTTCATAGCCATTTATGCTATGACTAAGGTCAGCACAGAGTCCCATTGTGCTTGCATCGGCATGTAATTTCACTCTGTCGTCCAATAGAAATATTCTTTCTTTTTCAAAGAATCTTGGCTTTTTGAAAGGTTACATTGCAACAGTTTTCGTCAAGATTTTAACAGAACGGAAAGCAGCATGTGCAAAATAAGTTCTAATGAATCAAGACGACATCGTAAATCCACTTCGATCACATTGATGAACACTTCCATCTTCAGAGCTGGGAGTCTATTCGTACATAACTTCCAATAATTTTAAACTGTTTCCAAACTGCTACCTTCTGTTATGCCAGCTTAAGAATTATTGGAGCACGGGTTTCATCAATTTCGTGCTTGTCGGTAGTTCACTTTTCTACCGCAACGTTGCGCGCATGGAAGGCGTTCAACTTTGAATAAGAAGTCGATAGTTTGGACTAATAACAATCGGGAAGGTATTTTGAGCTCGTCAACCGACAATTTTTAATTTGAATTTATACGTTAATACTGTCTCAAGCTTCATAATTAATTGACATCTCTGACTGGGTACTGCAGGCCTTAACGTCTGTCCTGTGGAAATGATGTAATTTCTGTTCATCCACCGAAGGAAGGCTGATCGGCTACTGAGTTTAATTCGTGTAAGTTATGTTATGTCTCGAGTGTACAGCCTTCCTTTAAGTCACTGTTTGGCCTCAACTTGCGGCCTACATTACTGCTTGCAGCGAATTACTATTCATTTATTGTAGTATTTACGTATTCTGAGATGATTAAAATTATTGAAACCCCTCAAAAACGGTATAGTTTGTTAGTGAGTTAATGACTAAATTTACTGGAGATGATTCGCTATGAATATAAATGCCCTGGAATTTAAGGAAGGCGGATATGTGCCAGCCATACTTATTTATCACTAGTTTTGAGTAAAAATGCATCAACTACACAGATGCCTGAAGACAAGACTGTGACAGTGTCATACAATTTCTGAGACAGCTAGAGGCAGCCCGATAAGTTCAGATACGTTAAGCCCTTCTTCTAAACCTTTTCAGTACCTAAAACAATTTTCATGCAATGGTACTGTCTCAATCATTCTCCGTGTAATGGTGTTCCCTCTATGCGTCGAAATATCCAATAATGGATCGTTGAAAAACAACACCCTTCATTATCAAACAGGAATCGTTTGGTACTTGCAAATGACGTGAATGTGTTACACAGCCTAACTATAAAATGTTATCTGCCGCCTCAAAACGGCGGGGTTTTCAAATTTCATATCCGCATTTTTACGCATATAATATGCGTTAATACATTTTATTCGTAATTTTCACAAAACGCGTTCATTTAAAAAAATCTTGCTGCTGCAACATATAAACAGCTCATGTTGATTTTATAATCGGCTTTGTCCGGAAATATTATAAACTAAGGTTATTAATCGTCGTCTTGCACTGACTTATCATCTTCTGTTGTAGATATGGCGTGGCCACCGAAATATTCCTCATCTTGAGACTCTTCTGCCACCCTGGGGTGCTAATTTTACCCCAGATCTTCTAGCAAAGAGGGTTGACAAGGCCCGGTATTCTCCATCTACAAGGTACCATTCATAATTGGTGATATTGCGGGTGCATCTTTGTCTGCTGTGGTAGTCCACACATTAGTGTACACATTTCGTTCAGAGAAAATGTTGATTCAGAACGCTTTTACAAGGTGGAAAACGTGCAGATTCCGCACCTTTTCGAACAAGAAGAAGTGGGGCTGTTGGTAATGACAGTGGGTTGTTGGTAATGACAGTACAATGATCAGTTAACATTTTTTACTGCCTGTTATTGATTTGACAGTACAATGTTTCAACGCCAAAAATTGCAATACTACACTGCTTGGAAAGTCTGAGAAAACGACCCCACACCATTCTGAATATTGAGGTAGTAAAAAAATTATAACTTCATTGAACAGAAATTGGCCCATGGTTGGTATATTGACAGCGCTGCAGACGAGTTAGATACTGAAAGCTTTTGAACTCACTTCCATACTTCTCGCAAACTTATTTTTATAAGCATTTCAGCTTATTTAGTACATTTTCAATATGTTACAACTTTATAGAATGAATTACTTGATCTTGCAGATAAACAATGTTTTCCAGTAAATTATTCTGCTGCTTCATTGAGCTATGTGGTTCAATAGCATTGAATAATGCACTTCCTGTCAGAATTTACAATGACTATTTTGGTGCTGTTATATTAGTTCACGTGAAGCGAAAGAAGAATGTATTGGATTAGTTGGCATAGTTATTCCAGTTAATACTCGCTTAAGTGTGTTACTGTAAAAATTGGATAGACTCATATGAACTGAGGTTAATTTTAAACGTATTGCCTCATTATCACATTTAAAACCATAGCGGAGCAGATATCCTCTCTACACTTAGAGCAGATTGGGCTAAAGCAGGCAAGAGTGAATTAGGCAGAGGCAGGTGAAGTACACACGCATGAATGCGAGTGGAAACATCGACTTGAGAAGGGTAGAGCAACAGGGTCGGGAAATATTGTTGATATCAGGCAGATGGTAGTGGGGGTGAAAAAACCAAAAGGATCGCTTATTCAACAGAACTAAATCAGAGCTCAAGTTAAATGAGAATATTTCCTTAGCTGAAAGCCTCAGCTCTCAAACTGTAGTTGTGCCAGCAGGCAGCATCAAAGACCTATAAGTGATTTGTTCAAAAATTATTCGTTCTTAATAAAAATGACTAGGATTGTCCTCATTGTTCTGCTCTTGTTCTTCAAAATCGGTTATCATTTGCAGGTGACAGAATTCTGTATGGCAAACGTTGAACTTCGAAGAAACAACAGAACATAGAATTACAAGCCATGGAATGGAAAATAGAGAACTGGAAGCTCGCTAAGTGTATTTCAATGTTCACGAGGAAATTTCGTAGTCCCTGAAATCTCACTACGAGTGGTCCTTCTTCAGAACTGAAAGTTTAGGTGAACGAATTGTTTTGCTTTATTCGCTAGATGGAATCTGAAGGAAATGACTGTTCACTATCAGACGAGGGATCGATGTCTCTTGTTTGTGACAACAGCGACATTTATGGAGAAACTACTATTGAAACAAGCACTCCCCTCCCGTGTTTACGTGATGTAACCAATATTGTTCCTGGCAGGAAACTCATCAATACTCTTCACAGGCAAAAAGATCGTTCGGACTCTTTCAGTAAACAAACTCCTATTAGAAGCAAGAGCTATATAAATCAAAATGAGTCGAATAGTGGTGTTCTTGAACGACATCAAGAGAAGAGCTCGATACAAAGTGCTCAAATCATTCCACCAACACCAAGCTCTACAGATGAGGAATACTTATCTTGCAGTGAAGTAACAAGCGCAGATAACCGAAGCAAGAGTAGACCTGTGTCAAAAGCAATATCTGCCAATGTATCTACAGATCTGCTTTCGGATTTTTCGAGCTTGATTGAGCCAGATGTGATAGAGGGCACGTTTCAAGACAATGGCTCCATTTTGTCATTGTCGGAAGATTCCAATGACATCTTTGGTGATGATTTGCAATTGAGGCATTCAGTCAAAAATGAGGAACCATTGATTGGTGGAGCAGTGCAGAACAATCATAACTCTTTCGACAGTTATTGCCAACATTTGTTGCAAACGCAAAATCTTGCAAGAGTTTTGGGCTCAAATTCAAGCAAACCGAAAAAGGTAGATGTGTCTCTCTCGTCTCTTACGCCTTCGCCAGGGGTCTGTTTAATTGACTCCTGCGAAGGAGCTACTCTTGAAACAGAAAGTTCCTCAAAACCATTCGTTCCTGCTTCACTTCACATCTCTGAGTCATCAAATTCCTCAGACTCTTTGAACATTGAATCGAGTCTGGAAAAATTGAGCAAGTCAACCAACAAAGATCAAGACTCAAGCATAGTTGTAATATCAGACGATGATTCATTCGCACACGTCACGTCCGACAACCACGTATCTAAAAGAGACTTCCTTTTGGATGTTGTCATCAATGAAGTTAAAATGTTCGCCCCATGTATCGCAAGTGAAGAGCCCACAAAGCATTTTTTGAGCCGATATTCACAACTTGAACTCTCCGAGAAACAGTTGATTCATAGTTGTTTATTCGACGTTCTTGATAAACGTGGACACTGGATAAAATATCCAGAGCGTTTTAAAAACGCAATGGATTCCCTAGTGAGCCTTAGATTTTTCAAATACCTGAGTGAAAATGATGATTTAATGGCAGCTATTAGCTTACTAACTCGTTTAGAAGTAAAGACTGCTTTGGGTTATGATAAAAATAAGAAAGATGTCGACATAGAAACTGCCAAGAACCTTCTTGCCGAACGTTGTTTACTGCCAGGCAGCGAAGGCGAGTTGTTTCGTTTGCGAGTTTGTCAAAAATTCGTCAAAATGTCTCCTCATGACCAATTCTCTTTGTCAATGTGCTTCGAGCTATTAGCTGTCCCTTTAAACTTGCACGATAAATCGTATAAAGTGGCCGACATCGCTCGTTATGTCAGTGGTATTATAAGGGACAGCAAAGCGGGAAAAATTCGTCTGCTTTCTCAAAAATGCGACGGAGCCTTGATCCAATTGAAAACAGTCGACGGTTTTCAACATTTTTACGAGCTGTGCAAATTGAAGAGCGAATTTCTTGAAAATAATGCCACTAATCACCGCTTAGCGGCTATCGCAACTGTAGGGGCTTCTTTGTGTCTTTATGAAATCGCAGGTATTGAAAATAAGTCATTGGAGGAAGAACCTCTGTTCAAATATACGATAGCTAGTTTGGTTTATATATTGGATAACGAGCTTACAAAATATCTGACGGCTCATCCTTCGACAGTTGAAATCGTCTTTTGTCTGGGGCTGTTATTACATCAGAAGGCAGCAGGGTGGCCTTTGAAAGCTGAGTGGGCGAAGAAAAAAGTTAAATTTTTGTGCAATCTACTTGAAACTGACCCGGATTTTGATTGGTTTCGTGACCTGTTGAGTCAGAACGTTTCTCTCATTGATCTTATCGTGCGATCGGATTTTACATTGAAATCGTTAAAAACCCGAAAAATTAATTTATCTTCGGACGAAAAGGACGAAATAGAGAGTTTGGTGAAAATCGGTAGTCACAAAAAAGTCACGTTAAGCCGAACTGTCCCTCGTGGTGCCAAAAATATTTACAAAGTTCTTACAACTGTGAGAAAACCAGCCTTCACTCAGATCATTTTAAGCGAAGCTTATGGAAAAGAATATCCCTCCGGCGTCCAAGACAATGGCGTTCTACTGTTGAATGGAGTAATTCTGGTTTTTTGGAAGGTGATTTACACGAACATCGAAAACCAATTTATGAGTTGTTTTCAAAAATGCCCATGCGACTGGGGAAGTGAAGGTTTTTACGAGAGAAGAAAATCGGCAATGGACCGCTTCGTGAAGAAATTAAAAAAAGGCTCTATCTCATCGGTCGTCAAAAGGTTGAGGAGTACAGTTAACGCCAATTCTGGACTCCACAGCATTGTGGACTGGTATTTAGTATCCAATAACATAACGGACATTTGCTCGATAATTTCATCGTTGGGCTTGAGTGGATTCATTCGCATATCCGTGTACTTACTTGAACATTTCAACGAACGAATGGTCGGCTTTCCTGATCTCACTATTTGGAACGAAACTGAATCGTCTATTAAATTCATTTCAATAAAAAAGCCAATCCACCATTTGTATCCGCATCAAGTCGTTTGGATGGAAAAATTGTGCGAGTTTGGTTTAAACGCTGAAGAATGTCAAGTTGTTTACAAAAAAAGCTGATACGTTAACTAGGGCAATGTGAGTAACTCAAGTTTTATAGAAGAATTTAAATTCAAGATGTCTATATTTATCGTTTGGCCACTCCATGAAATGCGTCAAACGAATGGAATTGTTAACTTCAATAGTGATGTTGACATGACTCGATTTTGGACTGCTGTCAGTTCTTTAGTGCTGACACCAGGTTTACCAACAGCGAACGGTGTTAATAGCATTTTGCCTTACCAAAATAAAAATTTTTAACTGAACAGGACAGTTCAGTTTCATTTTCGTGTTGATTTTTTTTTTTACAGGCCTTAATCACCAGGGTAATACAAACTTTTCGTAAATAGGAAAATGGCGAGAGCAGCGCTATAAATTATCACACATTTCGACGAAAATCGACTTTAGCGCAGTTTATTCCTGATAAAACCCGTATATGTGACGAGTGTTCTCAATATATCTGGTGCGTAGCAACACACATTCGACGACCTGTTATATACAGGGATGCTGTATCTTCGTTCAACGCATTTGTAGTTACTAGTTAGTTAAGAGTCCCGCGTAAGTTTAATTTAAAAAACTACATCCGTTTTTGAGCCAATTAATTTAGAAAACGGTAAATTAATTTTCGACTATCACTGCTTACATTTCCGTTAATCAGATAGATACAGAAATAATTGTGGAGAAGAAAATAGGGTATAGCAGTGGGATGAGGTTCCAGTGAAGCAGTTTCCCTGAAAATTATGAACAAATCAATGTGTTAAAAAAAACACTATTTTCAATGAACTGTCCTATATAGATGACAATATATAGGTATTATTTATTTAAAGACATCCTGTTAGTTCGATGAAAATCGTTGACGCCGTTTTGCCAGAAAGTGAAAAAAAAATGTCGCTACACCAAATGTTTCATCTGAGAAGAAAATGATTTGGAAGTTTAATCAAACTCGTTGGAGTCATTTTCGGGAAGAATGCGGAACTCCCAGTTTTTGGTCCTCTCCCCCCCCCCCCTTCCATTCCCATTGATGGAAATCGGTTCAAGCATTCTCCCTCAAATTGAGTTACATCCACACGGACCATGCGACGAAATTTGTTTTTTTGGATTCAGTAACGATCTGAAGAAAAGCCAACTTTTATTTGGCACGATCTCAAAGAAATCGAAGTATAAAGATGTCTGGGTAATTCTTTGTTGAATAACAGTTCCGCAATTAGGAGCTTCCCACGAAATTCAAACGTTGAGTTCTTACCAATCGCATGGAAAACGGATTTGATTAGCTATTTAAATGGTGAAGCCACCTGTTGAACCACTGATTAAAACATTCGTTAGGAGCCCTTCAATTTTCGCAAAGCTAGGGGAGGGGGAGTTATTTTGGCTATAGGAAAGGAACTTGCTATAAAACATCCTGTGTTCTGAGGAAAATGCTACAATTACTCAAGGACACGTACATGATAATTTGAATACTTTTGATGGTCGACAAATAAAATTGAAGGAAAGCAAGTAACTTAAGAGCTCCTTTCTAAAATGTTTTTCACTAGTTTCCCCAAAAATTCACGTTACGCTATGTTTGACGAGTGAATTCGAGATGGCAGTCAAAAATATTCAAATAAATGTCTCGTGACTCTGTGTACTATGTGAAGACAAAACCCATACATAGACCGTCTAAATATACTCATACGTACCATCATGTCAGTGCTCCCAAAAAAATCCTTTTATACCTCAAAAACAGAATGCATTGACCTTTCATGGTCCTTCGGACATCAAGAGAGCAGACATTCTAAGTGGTTCCTAGTGGTAAGGAGCTTTGCGTGATAATTTGTGCAGCCATTATGTCACCACTGTAGACTCAACACTACTGGGTTCCATCAGTATGTATCTCCCAAGAAGGATGGGAGGAATCCATATGAAATGGACCTACTACCACCCCCAAGCCTGCCTAAGGGCTAAATCTGACAACTCTGGACTGTAAGCAACATGATGAGGAGCTGCTTAGGTACTCGTGCATTGGTAAGAGAATATTAGCCATAATGCACATGGAAGTGTACTGAATCTCTTCACAGATCATCATCAACCTCCTGTCCCAAGTTTCATTATAAATAGGGGCTTCTAGTCTTTGCCAACATACATTTGAGGTTGTTTAGTAAGCTTTGAATAAGATTTAACTGTACAGAATGGAATTACTTGATTTTGCAGAAAAAGAATGTTTTCCAACAAAAGTTTCTGCTGCTTCAATGAGGTATATGGTTTAATAGCATTGAACAAGGTACTTTATGACAGAATTTACAATGATAGTCAATAGCATTCAATTAGATTAGACAATCTCACTAGAACTGAGAAGACATTAATGGTACTTGAGATAACAAAAGATATTGTTCAGCTTCTTCTTGCAATGTTTCAAACTTAGTTTGCACTTTCAACTTAGCAACATTTACTATTTGAACAGCTTGTTTTAAAGGAAGATGCAAAATGCTCTGAGTCAAATTCGTAGGGCTTGTTTGTGCAATACTAAGGACAGTCTTGAAACCAGCTTTACACAGCTGTTTCGCTCGTCCAACTTTGACAGCTGGCAATTCCATAAGGGGCAATAAATCCTCGGAACAGCCATAATTTAGGCGATCAGGGAACACTGACAACAATTTCACGAATGGCCAAAGAGACTCGATGGCCTCGCAAAATCTGATTACAGAAGAAGCGTATGAAGCTGTTTGTTGAAGAAGACTGAAAATTACGCCTCGATTGACTTTGAACGTTTGTGCGACACTAAGAGCATCCTTGCCCTTCCAAAGTTGATACAAAATTAGGCATAAGTAGAATTTTTCCATCACCCGAGTAGAAACTGATTTAGGAGGAGATCGGCCCATCATTATTCTTGCCACTGTCACTTCAGATATTCCTAAACACGAAGCAACGTAGAGCTCTTTGGATCTGAGAGAAGCATATAAAGGTGAAATTACTTCGTAAACGGGCTTTAAGTTCTCTGCCATCCCATGAGGAGTTATGAGATACAACAAATGCAAATCACCAACCAGTACTAATTTTTTCTGAGCTTCTACCAGTTCATCCAGCAAATATTTAGCATCCATGCTCGAAATATTGGCCCTTGCAATAGCTTTTCCAAAACTTGTCAATGATAAACATTCTTTTTCTTGCAACACCTTGAGCTGCATAAGATTATCCACTGCTTCAGAAGTTATCTGACAAATATCCTCTCGACTCAAACTCAAAAATGAACTTTGCATCAATCGGTCGAGAGACTGTCGATCTTTGATGAGCTTTAAAAACGAACAACTTAAAATAAAACTGTTGAGGTCTTCTCCTAGGAGTTGGCTCAAACAGCAATCCAGTGGGTTTCCCATCATTTCTCGCACTTGATAAGCTTCATGTGGCTTACAAATGAGATAGCTCTCCCCTCTTTCAGTCAAACCAGCTCTCCCAGCTCTGCCTACCATTTGCTTATATGTTGTTTTGCTAATGAAAGCTGAGCCGACATATGGTGCTCTTAGTATGACTCTTTGAGCTGGTAAATTTACTCCAGCGGCCAAAGTCGAGGTGCAACAAATACAGCTGACTGTTCCAACAGCATACGCCTCTTCAATCAATTTCCTTTCGGAAAAAGTTATACCTGAATGGTGATACACGACACCGTAGGGCAACGTTAGCTGAAATACTGGACAAATGAAATTGTTATTTTCCATTTGAATGGCTTTGATTAATGCTATTTTTTCTTGTTCTTTGTGCTTCAAACATTTAATCGCGTGGCCACTTAATTGCATAGTCTCAACAATAAGTTTGGCAACATTTTCACAGTTCTTCTTTGATTGGCAGAACACTAAACAAGAATGCTCGGGAATCACCTCTTGCACCAGAGCACCAACACCATCTGGGTCAATTGTGTTAATTTTGTTATTACTTTCTTTGGGCAAAGTTTGTATGAATCGAATTACTTTTTCTCCACAGTCGAGGGCAACTTCAAAAAGTTCATTGTCCACTTTAACAAATTCTTTCAGGCTTCCAGGTCTAAAATTGTGAGTATACAGCTCAGCTCGTAGAAATTTCGTTAAATCCTTGATATTGCCGATGGTAGCACTCATACCTACAATTCTCTTGCCCAATTTCATCAATTTGATGCAAATATTTTCCACTAAAGCTCCTCTTCTTGGTTCGCCAATTAAATGCAATTCATCTATGACAACGAGGCCAACTTCGTCCAAACGGTTCTCTTCTATCAAACTGTTGATTAACCCAGAAGCCTTTTCTATCGTGCAGACGTACAAGCAGCTCTTCTTCCTATGTTTAGTTGGAGGGTAAGCACCTTTGCTTCCAGCATACTCCTCCACCCTAAACCCCATTTCTAAAGCCAAAGACGACAACGAACTGACCTTTTCTTGTACAATTGAAACGAACGGTACGACGAACATGGCATTTTTCTTTTTCAATAAAAGTTCTTTCAACATCAGTATTTCGGCTACTAACGTTTTGCCTCCGCTGGTGGGAACTGAGTAAATCAAGTTCCGAGTACCTTGGTATGTGTCCAAACATTCTTTCTGCCAATCGTATAAACTCGAGATGCCCTTGTGTTTATAAAGAGTTTCCTTTGAAGAAACTCCTAGGCCGTAAAAGGAATTTTCCATAATCACAATTAATTAACAAAACCAACTGCAAACACACGAAAGTCAGAACATTCTGCGTCATTTCTTAGTGCCCTCGTCGCTGGAAGGGCTCATTGATACTGATTGAACGCACGCTCTAGTCACAATTCGTAATAGGAAAATAAGAGCGGTGCAGTGTTATCGTGATTGATAACGATATGACCGCCTGTCTTTATGAAGGTATTCATCCACATACCTCCGTTGTGACTTCTTTTTCAACTAACAGCTGGTAGTGGTTTTCGTGTTATCTTACCGAAAAAATAGGTAATACTTAACAAAAACTGGTTGTATCACATAAATCAATCACGATTTAACACGATGATATGACCGGGGGGGGGGGGGGTACTGCTAACAGTAGCTCAGTGTTGCTTTTTAAGTTTATCAATACTGTTTATTTGTTGATGAGAAGGTTACAATGATTGCTTCAACTACAACTCATCAAGTCTCTTTTCTTCCTGTGTTCTCAAGTTTTTATATTTGCGTCTGTATGGTACTCTAAACAATAATTTGTTATCTGGAACGAACGGAAACTTTATTGTATTTAAGATCGTCCAATCTGTGGTTAGAATAATTTATTACGTCTTATCTCTTCGTATACTGTCTACATCGTAATTCATGATTTGCAGAAGCTATTGATAGATTTGACTGAGTGAAGGACAACCTGCAGCCTTATGTGCCTCGTATAACCATCCACCCTCATTTCTAATTAGCCATAGTGCAAAATAATCGTATAGTTAAATAGCTTAAAAGACGCCTGTAAGGAAGCCATTTTGTTGTGATTAGGTTAGGAATTTATACTCCCCCCTATTATCAGCCATATAGCACGGGAAATCTCCATTGCTCCGTATGTTGTTTGTTTTACGAAATTATATGTACAAATGAAAACTTTATAGCCCACCTCTATGTCGCATGGAGTAGGAGTTAATCTATAAATGTTTTCTTACACTAGACAGTTTTCTTACCTTAGGTTGGTTATGAGTAGCTAATCTAGGGAAAAATTAATGCTAGTACTTGGTATGAATTCATAAGTGACGAAGAGGCGGGGTGATGAGGGTATTTGAGAGGCTGGCTAGTTATGAACAATGATAATTTCGATGTATTATGAAAGTGTTTCTACGTTCACCCATTACATTCTCTGTCTAAGGAGGTCCCTGTGTTACTATTCCCACAGTTTAGTCTTTTTTTTTTAAGGTAGATCTCGCAAACCAAACGAAATCCTACGTTTCTAGTGTAGAAGCCTGCTGTGATTAGGAGTGGAAAAGATAAAATAATATAATAATTCAAGATACTTCTATTGTGAATGAGGGGAAGCAATAACTATTACACGAGCTTCATAAAGCAATAAACGCGAAAAATGTTACTTGTTCTCGAAAAAGAGTTGTCATAGCAAGGTTTTAATGGCCTGTTTCATCAAAGGGCCTGACAACTATGCGGGATATTCGGAAGTGGTGGCAATTACGAGTAAGAGCGTTTACAACCTGGTAAGGGGTGACCTATGGAAGGCGGTACATGTCTAGCAATACTAGACGTCACCCACTTCTTGAAGCTTAAGTTGTTTGACGTTTGAAGTCCTTGTGTTGTGGGGAAGCCCCAAGTTCATCTAAATTAGGGCTGTTGTTAAATCAGAGTTTCAGCTGAGTTTTGCGAGTACAAGCTGAATTGTGAAAGCAGTGGCTTATGGCAATGCCTTTTTTGTCTCCAGCCACTAGTTGTGTGCCAAGACAATGTCTTACGGTAGTGAATACTCAACTGCACTGTTATAAGAAACGTCTTCTATTCCCATCACACACCTTCATATATCAGTGACATAGGACAGAACTCTGCCATCCCTGTATATTCAATATTATGCTACATATAAGGGAGGTATATCATCGATCTACTCACTTCCATAGAAATGATTGCGGAGAGCAAAGAGTAAATACTAATTAGCTGAATGGACTTCATATTGATCAAGATCGTTACAGCCACTTTTAGAGAAAATGCAAAAATGATCATTAAGTGTTGAGCACATTTCATTTTCTGGCGTATTTAGGCTTCATCTTCGTTCAACGGATGTTCGTAAATTGTCTTAGGAACAAATATGGGTATGGGCTCCTGAGAGATAGTAAGTCATGTTGATCGAATTCAGTTATTCTTTACTGTAAAAATTTCGAAAACGATTTTAGGCACGTTCTGGATTCGTTCAATGAAGTGTTTGAGGGACAATCATGCAGAATGATGTTTAGGTATTGATTAATTAAAGGGCCCTGTGAGTTCGATTTATTAAAACTCCCCCCACCACCAACAAATATAGGGTTGTCACATTTTTCTCAACTTCCAAATTATCTTCTTCTAATTAGTCCCTAAGTTTTGTTCTCTAGTAATATCTCCATGAAAATACCTAAAAAGCAAAATGAGGGTTTTTTACGTTTTGGAAAAGAGTATTATGCTTACGAAAATGTGTGAACTCCCAAGTGCTGATAAGTTAAAAAATATTCCAGATAATGCAAGAGCTTAAAAATGGATGCTGGTTAGAACGATCAATGTACTGCCGAGGGCATTAACATGAATATCAAGACAGAGCCAACATCTGACCATGAAGGTGGGTGACTTCATCATTTACTGTTATGTTACGATGGGTTCCTTGAATAAATTGGATAAGAAGTGCTCTGATAACGTATAACTCAACTTTGTTCAGGAAACAGTTCTAGGTCCCCTTTGAAGCACATATATGTATGGTGTGATCAAATAATCGCTTAATTACAGGAGAACATTCCAAAGTGCAGTTACCAAATGTTCGAAGAAGTTCACGAGTCAGCAAAGGCAACAAGTGGGCATCTATCAAAACTCAGCTCACACGAATCAAGAAAGAACTAGTTGAACAACCAGTGGCATCTGATGACGATGACCCTACTTCCCAGCAGGAAAGCGTTTGTCAAGAAGTAGACGTTCCGTTTGCGAATGATGCGACCTCCAAAACAGATTCTAACTGTAAGTACTTTCTTCGTCCTCTCTTAATAGTAGAAGTTATTAAAGTTTTGTAGTCATACCGAAAAATTGGAAAAGTTCTATTGAATTCTGAATTCATAAAACGCACTTTCCGTTAATAGTCTGTGATCACAATTAAAATGAAGCACCTACAAAGACCAAGTTCAATCGATTCGTCCGTTCGCCTACAAATTTGGCTGAAGACGCCCTTGCGATCGTTCAGCTTTATCAATGAAGGGGTCCTATAAATGTAAAGATCTGATGGAAACTCAGCTTTTTGTATGCCAAGTGCCGTTTGGGTTGAGGAAAATAAAATGTGTCCTCAGTACCCACCTAGCTTCACAAGGTATCAATCAAGTAATACAAATCGTAATTGTAAAAACGCTGCAAATCATTACACAACGATTGAGTTTTGTCTAACACCGCTTGACACACTATCACACCTGTGAGACCCATTCCATTCAATTCAGCATCGAAAAGTACTGATAAACGATACAAAACATGACCTGACTACAACAGAACAACGGAAATTGATATTTTCGAGCTGACGTAGGGTTGGAGTGAGACAGGAGGCAGCCCAGGAAAAGGTAACTTTGGCTAGATTGTCCCAAGAGTTTCTTCAAATAGTAGAACTCGCCTCAGTATATTTACTGCGATTCCACCGTTTTCTGACACTTCTGAGACCTATTCTATTTAACTCATTCGTTCAATTCTTCCTGAATAATAAACATATGTTTTTGGTCAGGAAAACTGGATTTACAACCGATCAGACCTTTTGGCAGTTGTATTGCTATTTCGTTGATTCTTTCCTAGGTATTTTTCAATGCAGATACGAATAGGTGAAGTCTGAGAGGTCAGAGATGTAGGACTGCATCTAGATGGGGAACAGTAAAATCACAATAAATATAGTTAGACAAATTCTACTTCTTGAATTGAAGAGAGTTGTAGGGAAGTATAGCAAAGTGAGAAAGTTGCGTCCAAACAAGATATTTCAACCTGGCTAACAGTAACTTTGGTTGTAATGACTTATGTCATGGAAGCAGATGAAGTGATCTGTCTGGTTCAATATTCTTACAAGGAATACTTGAATGGTTGAAAACCAATTTATTTAATACAGTGTGGTGTTTCCAGGTGAAGCTGAATCTACTAAGCAAAGTCAGATTGAAATTCTTAAGGAGGATCCACCTCTCCTTGAGCGCCACTCATCGTCCACAGAGACTGCTGAGTCTGACCTCTATGATAGTGATTTCTGCGAAGATGTGGTGATTCGTGAGCATTCGTACGCCGTAAAACCGATCAATTGGATCAAAGCTGGAAGTGAGTATCATCTGGGGCAATGTCATACAAACGAAAAAACTGCCAAAAATAGATGCTACACAAATTTCTGAAGTATTCATATAATGATTATGTAGATAACAAGATGTCATAAGGTGCTGTTAATGTAAATTTCGTTTGAATTGGATTCGTCAATGTACCATTACTCTCACCGTCAGAGTTATAAAAATAAATAAATAAGCTGTCACCAAAGACATATCTCCCAATGTCTGTGGAAGGCTACAATACTAAGGGGTGTCGCCTGGTACCCCAAGTGGGTCATTAGCGATCCTCATATTTACACGCCCTGTACCATTTGGCCTCAGCATGAGCACCTTCTGCCTTGTCTTTGGTGTCCCAATCCCTGATGCCCTACTCTGCCATAAGTGAGCTTTTCCCAGGGGACACTGCGCGGAAGTCAGGATTGGTACATCCCCATAGAAACTGGTGGTACTTAGGATCCCGGAATTTATTTTGGTCACCCCTAGTTATGTCTACTTGGGTCGAATCTACTGTATTCTAAAAACAACTTAACTCTAAATTCTAAATGCAATAATAATAATAATAAAACAATATTTCAAGTTGGTTATAAATAAACAATTACGTATTTTGAAGCACTGACCAGTGACGTTTATCTCTCGTTTAGGTATCCCATGTGTGTAAAGTGAACATTTTATAAGCCAATCATGATAATGTGAACGTTTTTCCAGGTCAAGGATTGAATGTACAGCCCCTTTCGATAAAATCTCCAAAAAAAGAGATGGCGTTTTATAGAGCGCACATAGATCACACTTATTCGTGTATCTCGACTATTCCTCATGTTGAAGGTAAGGACTTGTTTTATACTAGATGGAAAACGTATTGCTGCTAATGTATTGGATTGTACGTGTATTATTTAATTGATTTATACTATCGTTATTTTAATTCAGCCTCTCCTATACTTACATATATTCTATTAATGTATCATTTGTTGTTTTTATTTTTATTTTTAATTTCAGCAATTATGTTGAGACACCTGTACGGGTGTTCTTCAAAATTGGCGGAACATATTACTAGTATGAAGTTCCCTAAACCAAAAGCAACGGCAACTTTTAAGGAACCAGCTCCAGCTTTTCGTCAAAATTCGAAAGAAGGTTTGAAAATTATTGATACACTGTAGCAGCATTTATATTTGCTCGAGGGTTTAGTAGTAAGCAACATATCAGCTATCAGCAGCTTTCCCCTGCGTTCTTTCAGAAGACTTCGAGCAGAAATGAGGTTTGTTGAATTCAGGTCTGATTCTGAGATCTGATGGAAACTCAACTTTTGGGGATGTTCACGATACTTTGCTTACCCTTTGGTACTTGGAAGGTAAAACGCACACATTAAGTGCCTGTCGAGTATGTGTAGGGGTGTGCAGCACACTAAAAGTTCTGTAACTTCAAAAAGCTCCTTCCAGTATTTATTTAGAAACTAATACTCTTGAGGCAAAATATCATCGTACATCCTAAAGCATAACAAACCAGGTTTAGACAACAAGACAAACTTTTACTTTAAAATGAAAAAAATAATCATTGACAGACCTTGTGCTCCTTCACTTCCGTTGGGTTTCACTTTATGTGGATCATTGCCAGTGGACCTATAAAGGTTGATTAGATACCCAGGTTTAATGTATTCCGCTTTTGATCTTAACTTATACATTTTGGTTTTGGGAACCTGCGATCAAATTAAGGGTCCTTACAGGTTCTTAGTTCATACAATCATCCAGTTGATATAGATTGTTGCATATTAGATTTTATTCTTCCATGGCATTATTGTAAATTTCAGCTCACAGCCGCAAAAGGAGTTTAATTTCAATCAATCAACTTCTGCCCAAAAGATTCAAACGGTCTTCTCAAGAAACTTTCCAGGGTGTTACTGTAATATCCTCCGCGATTTCCACTCCAAAAGTGCAGTTAAAGAAGAAAAGCAAAAAGAAACCAAACTACACGAAAAGATCTACGAAACCACTAGATTCTGGAGTTTCATCTAAAGGTAAGATATTTCATCTGAGTACTGAACGACTAAGTCGTGAAGGTCGGCAAAGCTTGGACTTACGGAGGGGTGCCATTAAGACGAGAAGAAAGCAAATTTGACGAAAATATCGACGAAACCATTTGATGGTAGAGTTTCATCTGAAAGTAAGGAACTTCGCTTACAAGTTGATTGAAAAATTAAGTCTGCTTAGACTTGGATGGAGTTTCAGTCTGATGACAACAATAAGTTAATGACAAATATCCTCATGTTAAATTCCATACTATTGAAGGGAAAGGGCGACTAATATGCTTTGGCGTAGTGGCTTAATTAAGTTCGATCGTACTACTGAGTGGGCCCTTCCCTGGTTGTTGGGTACTGGGGTGGGGGAGCAATAACACGCAGTGAAGACAGAGTTATCTGACAGTATACGTTTTGGAAGTCTTTGCCTAACAACCTTACTAAATGCAGCTGCTTTTGAGAGGCCTTCTGTTTCAAATGCAGTTATTCTTGTCTCCGGAAGCAAATCAGTATATCCGCTCTTCTGTCGATTAGAATTGGTTTTTCCGGAAAACTGTCAAGTGGGTGAGGTGTTGAGAATGGTCCGAACTTACTGAACAGCGTGCGTACTTAGCGTGTGGTAAATCTTAGTTTTCTAGTTATGGTTCTGAAACGAAGGAACAGTCGACGTACTGACAATCAAGCTCAAATGACACTGATTAGAATGAGCGTGACATAACGGCCGCTTCCAATATGATTTCCTTACAATTACCATTGTGTGGTTCCATCTTGTTTAGATTTCGTTCTGCGAAAAAGGAAACGACGACGTAACAAAACTGGCTGGCCGAATTCTTTGAAGAAGTCTCAGCAAAGTGAGGAGCAGTCCAAAACATGCTCCAAGGCTGAAGCTTCGACATTGTCTACTCTTCCTCCGAAAAAAGTTGAAAAGAAGGAGAAACCCCCTCGTAAAATCAAAAGTTCTGAAGATGCGAGACGCTTGAGGATGAATTTGCGAAATGGCAATTTGGAAGAGTCTTCGTCTATTGAAGGTAAATTTTTTATCTACTACAAAAGTAATGAATTGTTGTTTACATCTTGTAATGTGCTTGTCAATTTCAATGTGTGATCTCGTTTTTCTGCCCCCATTCTTGAAAAAACTATATACATTCACAGAGTTGACCAAAGTCACCTGGTGATTTTACACGGCTACTACATCCAAGTGCGATTTAGTAAACCTTTTTAGTAGCTCCATACTGTCATACAAAATTTACGAAAATGTTGCCTTTGGCTTACCAATTGTTCGGTCGTGTCAATGACAGAACATAAACGTCTTTATCGATGAGTGTAACCTCAATAATATTTGTATCATGTCCACTGAACTCGTCAAAATGTAGGTGCATTGTTAGTGCAATATTTAGGATACGACTTAATGTGTGGTGAAATCCGCCTCATTGTTAAAAAAAACCTGGTTTGGCGCATCTCACAACTTTCTTTATTGGTTTTCTTGGCTTTTGCTACTAATGCAATTTATTTTTCACTCAATTGATCTAGATGGGTCAAACATAACTTCATTGCAGTAGAAAGTGATAGCGCTTACAGTTCCAGAATTGATTGTGCTGTGACCTTTTTTGAGCAATTAGTACACAGGGAATTGATGAGACTGTAAACAAGATAATTATCACTGTTCCAGGATAATTGTATAATAATAATAACTGGGAGAAATGGTAGTAAGTGAAATGTCGGAATTTCTGGAGTAGCTCCTATATGTCTTATGAGCGTTATTACTAATAAAATCTATTCTTCATTCTGTTTATAACTGTACCGTCTGACTCCCATAATAGGTACTCCAGGTGTAACATCAATAATACAGACTAATAAGAGTAATAAGAGACGAAGGTTCATAATCCTGACCAAAGTTGGGCAATGGATCGGAGCTCGTGATCGCTGTAATTTTTGCCTGTGTCAGTGGTTCTCCAAACATTTCCGCCGCCCCGCCCCCTCTCCTCAGAACATACCAACGTTCGACATGACAGCGGTAGAGGCTTATGGTTTTAGAATTTATTGTGCTGCTGCTACCTATGTCATGAAAAATATTGAGTAATCAGTTCACAGGTGATGCGAGAGACTGTCTACTCAATTTTTTGAAATAATCAGGTAAAAACTGTGAGATATGGTAGTAGGTGGAACAATGGGGGTTGTAATTCGGGAATTTCTGGAATAGCTCCTATGTATGTTATGACCGTTTCAAACACTCGGCGTATAGGTACTTATTTGGACTACCTCCTCAATTTCTCTGAAGATTCTAGTAACAATTGAACGGATTTTATATGGAAAAACTAAGTCAAAATCGATTTTCGTCGAAATGTTTGTCAATATATTGTGCTTTTCTCGTCATTTTGTCTCGGATGTGAATTTGATGGTATTATCGTGTCATTTGGAGCTGTCTACGATATCAAAATCGATACAGCTATTTAGGGGGGAAAATGTTTAGTGCGTATATGGAGGATTTTGCCACGTACTATACTCTTATTTTGGCGTCGCATGGTAACATGCAAGCTTTACATTAAGTTGTGCTGATTTGGTTCAGTAGTTTTCTCTTAATTCAGGTATGTTTCTTTATCAAAAGGACTGCTCCACACAGGTTGAGCAGTCATCAGAGAGTTATATCAGTCAACTGTCTTGGAGGGTGCAGTTTCATTATTCTGCGAGAGCCTGGGCATCCACCAAATAGACCTGTGGAGAAGTTGTCTTTTATCCAGCCGCCTGGTAGAGAGCTGTTTCCCACGTGCTACCACGCATAGGTGTGACCACGGGGAATCCGTACCACCTGTGAGAAGTTCTTGATGTGGTTTCTCACCTGATTTACTTGGGTGGCAAGTTTCATAGAGAAAGATCAGCTGTGACCAGGTTTTTAGCCATAACCTTAATCATTAACTACATGAAACGGTTATAAACTTACTCAGTAGCAGTTGTATACAGTGGGAGAATTCTGTCCTCCAACCTGCTTGGGATGAATTCTGCCATCCCAATTTCAAAGAAGGGGGCTCCATGGTATGTTGTGTCCGGTGTGTTGTATTATGTCCCTATAAGTCCGCCTCTTAAGGGCATGCGGGGAATACAGCAGTAGAATTCTGGACTTTCGACAGTGTGGAGAATACAAGCTATATTACCCAGTTTGATAGTTATGCCTCGTTAGTTATCAAGGACCTTATGGCAGTATCTTGAAGCAACGCATTTCTATGGAAACGTTTATAGAGAACCGAATGTTACCTAAAAGTATCCTGTACATTTGATCAAGGTCGTTAGAGCCATTTTTTGGGAAACTTGAATATCAAATCTCATTGTTTGATGTATCTTGGTTTACACCTGCGTTCAATCGATGGTTGGAAGAAAATGAGGGTATAGGTTGCCAGAAGACAGTCAATCAGGTTGATCAAAATTCAATCATTCGTTTGCTGCAGAAATTTCGAAAACGTTGACAAACACGCATGTTGGTTGGTATCTTTATTCAACAGACTGTTAGGGGGACACTTATGGGTAACCGTGTACGAATATTGGCTAGTTGAAGATACTCTGCGTGTTTAATGAAAGCAACAATTTTAAAAACCTCTTCGCTTCAGTTTGTTGTTCCGTTCAATTTTCGCAGAAATATTTATACAATATGCATGTGAGTATTGACAACATGTGGAAAGCAAACGAACTAGGGTTGCTGGGATAATAGGCGCCAATTTGAATGTGTGAAGTGAGGGGACTTGAGAAGAAGCATTGATGCCTTCTTTATTTAAACTATGTGATTTTAATTCCTCTTTAGGTAATTTTAGCCATTGAATTGAGTAAGGATTGGTTTTTTCATATCACATTCATAGGAAATTGGAACTTATTGCATTCCAAGCACAAAATTTACTGTAAATATTTACTTTTTTCAGAGGTCAAAAACCGTTTACGAAACCCAAGAAAAAACTCAGACGTGACAAACGCTAATTCAATCAGAGAACATTTGTCCAGAAAGGTTAAAATTGAGTATCGACAAAAAGTGGCCAAAATTGCCCAGCAGAAACAGCCGTCGCTCAAGAAAGGTATATCTCTTTTCCATTCTAATTCACAATTAAAAGTGCTTCTTCTGGGACTGTTTTACCTATTATAACATCTGAGGGCGTAACAACTCTCAAGTTCTTCACAAGTGCATATTTTAAACCTTTGGAATGACTGTGAATTTCAGGTAACCCCAAAGTTGAAAAACGGGGGAAAAAGTCTTTGGCATCGAGTGAAAGGGAAGAAGACAAGAAAATTGACAAGAGCCCACCAGGTACCGAAATATAGTATAGGTTGCTTCAGGCAACTACAATCACTGCACATACCAGGCATGTGACGAGCACTGTGTATTAAATTTGAATCTGTTGGCTGACTTGTTGATTCCTCTTGTATCTTTGATGACGTGATGGGATCGTGACATAAAAAAAGGAGTACGTAAGAAAATTACAAAATATGTGGACAAATTGGAAAAAGAACATGCTGAAAGCGGTTGAAATAAATGTAAACGTAGAACAACAATATCATAAAGAGATTCAGAGGCGCAAAAAATATACGAGCTGATTGACCAGTCTGGTAAATAAGGAAGATCATTTTACCTACACAGAGCCCCTCGCACGAATAGGACATTAAAAAATACAGAAGTGATGCACTGGGTGATCGATTCAACAACAACAACAAAATTGATTCAAATTAACTCCGTTTCAAAATTCGTTAACGCCGTTTTTTAGCAAACCGTCAAAGAGGGTATATTTTTTGCTTCTGGGCTTTACATTTCCGTCGCTATCTTGGAGAAATGTTTTTGATTAACAGGAGAAGAGTTGCTAAAAGTGTAATCAAAGTGGTTGGGAACTGTTTGTTACATTTTTGTTCTCTACTGTCTCCTTTCCCTTCCAATCGGTGGAAACAGATCTTAACTGTAACTTTGAGTCTCCCAAAAATAATGTACAAGATGAAGGAAGATCGAACTCCAAAGAAGGGGAAGGGCCATTTAAAGTTCCATAAACCAAAAACCCTGCAAATTATTACACAACGGTTCATTATTCAGATAATCAGCTTGACCTAGCATTAATGCTCCGAGACCCATCCTGTCCGATTCAGCATCGAAAAATATCATAATGAAACCCAAAAAAAGGTCGAAAAGAACTGAATCGTAATATTAAAATAAACAAAAAAAACGAAAGTATCTAGAAAAAACTGAATTTTTACATGAAAACATGCACGCTAAATACTAATATCAAAATTTAACCAAAAATCTATGAAAAAAACCAAAATGAGAATGAACCGAAAGAATCTAAAAAAATTGAATCATGTTAAAACCAAAATGTCGGGGAAATTGGAACGGGGGCGCTCGAAGCGAAAGGCGAAAGGGGAGTCGAGTGGCGGCGTCGTTGGGAGGCGAAAGGGGAGTTTAGCCGCCCGCCCGCGAGGCGAGGACACCCCGCCACCGGTTGTTTTTTATTCAGACGGGAGGGAGGGGCGCTGTAGCTCCCGCGTTGTACTGCGTTTCGTTAATTTTTTTAACCGTTTTTTGCCCATAAAAACCACGGGCTTCGTCCGATCGGATTGCCGAGATGGCGGGCACAACTAGATACCAAATCGGATTTGTGGGCGAAAGAACGAATTTTTTAGACCACGTTAAAGGCACAAAACGGCCCGGACGGCGGACGGACATTGCAAATTTGGAATCTCCATGTCTTGAAACGTAAAGTATCAAATTTTGAGGGGGGGTTGTAAAATATTTTTCGTGACCGAAAACATAGGGTTATTATTCAGAATGAATAATAAACCAAAAACAGACGACTGTGCATGGGATCGTGGGACACAAAAATAAATTTCAAGTTATACCGACCACCCAAATTTTTCGGCATTCGTATTTTTATTTTAATATAGTAGATAATTCGAATTTGTCTAATTACAGGAACCGAAGCCACAAACTGCAAAACTGTGGACAAAATTAAATCCTGCGTGAAATCTCTGCTGAAGTGCGTTGGCGCAACAGAAATCCCCTCAACCGTAGACTCAAGGCTTCCAGTAGCAAACAAAGACACCAAAGATGCCACTTGTAACGCGACTGACTTTTGTAATTCCCTCGACAAGCAGAATCCTTCTGGTTCGTTTCTCGACTTGTAAAGATAACTTCACTCGTATTCTTGCGCCGGTGAATTTATTCGAACGATGGTTTTTTAGGCGAGGAACCGCCTCAGCCCTCGAAAGGGGGTACTTCGCAAAGACAGAAACGAGGATTGTTCCGATGGAGTCGTAAAAAGTCCCTTCATAATAAGAAAAGGTCACAAGAAAAGAAGGTGGAGGTTCAAGAAGATTTGAAGGTCATTACGTTTAACGGTGAGAACATGATAATTTTCAAAACTAGTTCTAGACCTTGAAGTAAGTGGATTCCAGTATGAAACGGACTATTGTACAAGTATATATTACTTAAAAGCCCTAAAAGAGGAGAGTGGGTTGATGCTTCACCTGGTAGTGAACACATCTTTAAGTAATAGCAATCTACAAGGGTTGTCTGGTCAAATCTTCAATAGTAAAAGATCTCGAACGACTGACGAAGAATTAAGTTCAGATTATCTGTAGAAAAGTGCTCTCCTTTGAGAACTATCTAACTTTTTTTTGTGACCACTGTTTGATCATTTTCCTCGCGTTGATTCACCGCATCACATAACATTCCTTACCCCTACTTAAATGATGTTTTGTTTCGTCCCTGGATTTGATGCGAAACACAACTTTCCTTACCCAGGTTTGTTTTCTTCTCGTATTGACCATTCCACTGAATCCTTTGACAGGAATCAGAGATCCGTTGATATGGTTATATCAGTCGTTTATGAATATCGTGCTGGTTGCACCTTTGAAGGCTTGCGAGAGTAGAGGACAGTTATAAGCTGGCTTAGTAGCGGCCAAGCCTTCTCGCTTTGGCTGCTCATTCAAAAAGAAAGCTCGTCCAATGACAGTCGCTCACTGTTTTAGAAACTACAGTAGAGGAGCGCGTGGTTTCTCGTTTCCTCTGAACTGGAGGATCAACACGTGCAGAGAAAAGAAATGGAGTTGTGCATTGAAGTCGCCATCATTTTGACAAGAATTCCCACCTCGCTTGCCATTTGGTGAGAGGTCGTCGCCAAGTTTGGCACACAACATAGGAAGCTCCCTTTTCCAGCCATCTGCTTACATTCCTAAAACTCCTGCCACAATCTTATGAAAAATGTTTCCTCCTTCGTTATATGTATTCCCCATGCGTTGAATCTAGTATTAATCAAGTGCATTTGTGATTTCCAGCTGCCGACGAGCCTGAGTCGACTGTAATAGAAAAAAGTGAGGAAATCGCTCCAATTTCCATCAAGAAAGAGAGCGTTCTGATTGATCCTGAAAGCTCAAAATTGAGCTGTACTGGAGAAACGGCGTCAAATGTTGAAGACCCATGTTCAAAATCATTGACTGTAGATACAGCACTGAATGCAGGACAGAAAGATCTCGTGACCACTAACGTGCCATTAGTTACCGAACCTTCGTTAGAAGCAGAAATGTCTACTTCAGCCCAAAATCAGATCGATCTTCCAGCTAAAAGTAAAGAAATGACTGAATCAACTATGCCTGAAGTTACCGAGTCTACTGAAAGCAATCATGAACCAGTTTGTACGAAAACTCAACCTCATGATGAAGGTTTGCCTTTATCTAGTTCTGAGGACTCACCAAAAAATATCAACGATAAAACGTCTGCAGAAATGCCTCCAGTTGTAATGCAACCGAAACCTGTGGTTGACGTCTCAAATAACAGTGGTTGTGACTCTGAAGATGACTGCAACATTGTTGAATCAGGCCCAGTTATGGTGATTGAAGTTTCAGATGACTCAGATGACTCTGATTGGGGATCTTGTTTTCAGGCTAATGTGCCTCCACGTCCAGCTGTTCTTGATAAGACGTTGAACTGTAGGAACAAAACTAGTGCTCCCTCGCCATCTAGTGAAGTGGAAGGTGAGCAAGAGAATTTCGAGAGATCCGAAGTAAAGCAAAAATGTTGCAAAGGTTGGTGCAGTTGTTTTTGTATTGTGTAAACATGTTTGAAGATGTTCTTTAAACTTCAGTGCCTCATTTGGTGTGAAGTCCTTTCCATTTGCTCGACGTTGTCAGAAACATAGTAAACACTTAAGAGCTCCACATGTTGGATAGTTAATTTATTAAATGACTTATTGACAGTACGATGAGTTGAAGAATTGAGTGGCAATTGGCAGTACAACCCCTAAATAACTTCTCAACTTTTCCTGCAAAACCCTTAGTGTTCAGAGGCATGAAGAGACTCATTCCAAGCAGTGGCATTTATCACTAACTATAACCTTCAGAACTCTGCTGCCGTTATACTTGCAGCAGCCCAGAGTGTAATGAGTTTATACACATTACCCTGAGGGCATGTATTTGTAGCCATTCTTTTATTATACTTCTGGACATGAGAGTCGCCCCATATCTTACCTTCAGGCAGTGTGGGCTCTCAGTGGTCCTCCAGGACTTCAATACTGATACTGTTTGCCATCAGCCTGATAAGAGAAGAGTACTCACCATGAAGAGCCCCTTGCTGTCATCTACTAGAAATGATCCAGGAAGTCCAGTTTGTGTTCTTTATGATTTCAAGGTGTGTTCGGTATAGGGTAATAAGAGATTGACAATGTTCATATACTCTATATTGCCCAGCTAAGTCCCACTGTTATATTCTACACTTGCTCACTATGTCTGTGGAGCTCGTGCTGTGAACATGCTTTTATGCTTTTAGGCTGAAATGACTGTTCAACGACCTTCACAAATAGTGAGGCGGGTGAGCTGTGCCTTGGAGTGTGTGGGAGAAGTCAGTTCATATAACAGTTTGCACAAATTCGACTCGTGGAGTGCTCCTGCTGATAGCCAACTATCTCTTTGGTGGTCCATTTGTTGTCGTATGTGTCGTAATTTTTATATGTTGGCACGGCACCACTAAGAATTTATACTTTTTTGTCGCAGAAGAAGGAGAAGGCCTCCAAATGCAACTGAAGAAACGCTACAATTTTGGCGGATCTACACCACCAAACAACTACGACGATGGTGTTGTGCTGACAGGAAACGAGAGGCTCCCGTTTGAATCCAATAATAATGAAGCATCCCCACCGGAGGGCAGCAGTAGCAACGTTCAAGATATTCGAATTGCAAGCGTTCATTCGATTAGTCCACTGTCGATGCGAACATTTGCAAACCCAATGTTGAAACCTAGGATTCTTGGCAGATCTGCACGCAACAGCAGTCGTTCAAAGAGCATTCTAATCAATCAAAAGAAAGTACGTTTAACGCGCCTCACTAGCACTCCTGATTTCATCCCAGGGCAGAACTGTTCGGCGAACCAGGTGCAGGGAGTCAAGACCCAGAATACTCCACGCAGAACGAAAGAGACATTGGAGATTAGCCCTGATAAACTCCAAAACAGAAACCAACTCACCTGCACCGTGATTCTTCCACCTAAAATGTCTGGTCTAACCAGCAGATCGTTGAAGAAGCGCTATGTGTCCAATCCTCCAACTGATAGCAAAGACACCAACGATCCCATTTCAAATGAGGAAAGCGAAGTCACGACTAAAAACGTCTACAGCGATAATTATTTCGCGTACAAAGTGCCACCTCATATTGATAAGTTGTATGAACTGGTTAAGAAAAGGCTCGGGCTCAAAACGGAAATTAGAAACAACGTAGTTCAAAGGTAAGATAATTATTTTATGAGCTTATTGAATTTACTGCTGACTCTGAACGACCGAAAAATCCCAAAGGATTTTCAAGTGCAAAAACTCCCACAAATGTTATCCTGCAAAAAGATAAATTTCACTCACATTCTACGATTTCAAAAATTCTAAAAATTTGGATCCATGTCTGCCAATCTGCCAGTGGTCAGACCCCAGCTACGCGTAATTTGCCACCTACGTGTATGTATTGTAGTGTTTGGGGCCGATGACAACGTTCTTTCCTTTCTCGTGGCTTTCTAAAAAACCTCTACCAATCTTTTTTCGGAAAAACCTCCTACTTTCAGGGCAGGGGCCGAACAGCCAACCTGGCATGGGTTCGTCAAAAAGAAAAGAAAAACTGTAAATGAACGAAACTTTCCAATATCTATAATTACGAACACTAACAGACAATTGAGACAATAATGAATGCGGCAGCTCACCTAGTTCTCACTCGCAGATGATGATTTGTATAGCACAAAGGAACGAATTTCTCCTTCAAATCTATTCTCAGGCATTCCCTTTTTAAGCTCCAAAACGTTCAAGACGGCAACAACGAGCAGATGAGGGCTGGCTCCTTCGACTGCAGGGCCTGGCTCCTCCCTCCCTTTTTTTTCGCCCCGTCGAAAATTGTGCCACCATAATATATAGTTATAACTTTTTATTAAAGGGATGATGGGCAAATTATACCGTCTAAATAGGTGAAGGGGATGTATAAATAATTTAATACCACAACTACAGCTGCGTTGGAGCCCTGGCACATCTCCAAATACAATTGGAGAGACCTGCCTGCTCACACTAATGCCGAAACAGGGTCTTGTCAGGGGGGTGGGGGGTACTTGACATTGGACAGGGTGTGTGGGACCCCCTTGCTTTTGTCTAAGTGCACCTGTATTTTCGCGCTCAAGCGCAGTATGTTGTAGCGTTACTCTATCAAATTCACCTTGTAATGTAATTAATCGCAAAAATTAACGTTTTCAGCGACGGTCGCCCTCCTTTTCCGTACGCGATAATTGCGAGCATGGCGATAGAGAAGAGTCCCGTCAAAGCCATTCAAATCAAAGGAATAACCGACTTTGCCACCGAAAATTTCCCATTTTATCTAACTCACAAGTCTAAGTGGAAAATCAATGTGAGAATGCGAGTTGCGTCGTGCAAATACTTCAGCCCCATCAAAGTTGGGCGAAGCGTGTTTTACACGTTTAGTAAGTTTGATATAATTATTTCAGGTATTTTATCTCTTAGAAATGTATTCTGTTGACTCATTTCTGACATTATTATGCGCCATACGTTTTTAAAATGCCCCAAACACAAATGATGTTACTGCTGTTTCCAAATAAGGAAGTGAAGCCATTGCAATCATGTAAAAAAAACTTAGTGCCGCTTTTTAAAATACTTCCCAGACTTGACTTCACGACATCATCTAAAACCATGGACTTGACAGTTTTTATATGAACCCACGTATTACGGAAATTAAAACTGGCCGGAAGAAATTAGTCTTGAATGAATGATGGTGGAAAAGCGAGCGAACGCATTTGGCTATTCTACGACTCTGTGGACTCCTGTCCGACAAACATGTGCGTGTATTAAGTTTTCAGAAAATACTGTGGTCTTTCTGTTCAACGAAAGAATTGCTTATTGATTTATCCTCCTTCAACACTTTGACCGATCAGGAACTCCAGACCTCAAGAAAACCGAATTTATGCCCCAAACATTCTCTCCCACCCTAGAGCTAATAATAAAACGGAGAAAGAACGATTGTCTATTTCAACTAAAGTTGAGTTACATTAGCTCGATTTGAACAGTTATGCCATTATCAGTAACACAAACGCAATGCAAGAGCTGTTGTTATCTGTGTGATTGGGGGCATGCTAAGCTGAAATTGGAAGTAGGCCTTGAGTGCTTAAGTGGGTTTCAGAGAATGCAACATCTGAACATGGGAAACAGTCTACAAAAACTAAAAAGGACAGGACCACAAGTGTGAGCAGGGGCATGATTAGTCAAGAGCTGTGTCTTCAGCCAGTTGCGCTATAATTTTGCCCATCCCCATCATTTGATGCCTCCTCTTTAGTTCACCAAGTAGGCGAATGAAAACCTCTTGTAAAGGTAGCCTCTTGAGGTCATTGCAGTTCACATTGGTGAAAAGGCTTTCAGGTTCTTTTGGTTTTAATATGTGGTGTTGCTATTATCCTTGCAGTCTCTTGTATGTCAGAATCAATTGTACAGTGAAATGGCCTATTACTAGTCGTAAATTGTATTTCAGGTAATGAGTACAGAATGAAAGGTGATCCTGATGTAATCGAACCTACCAAGCTACTCGACATGTGGTACACCAGTTCAAAGCTCGCTGTTCTGACTAAAAGCTCCGCTGATCATCCAACTTCCGTTAGTGGGCCTGTTAAACCTGTCAAACCCCTTGAAACAGTTGAAAAAGAACCGTTTCACCCGCTTGAACACCTTCTTGACGTTAATTCGTTCAGCCAGTTCCATCGTGGGGAGATGGAAGAAGAGCAGGGAGAAGGAAATGGCGGTCAGCAAGAGGGTGGAGATGAAGAGGAGGTCAATCCTTTTATCCCTTTGTGTTCTTACAGCGATGGTGAAGACTGTGAGTCAGATCAACTTGAAGAGGAACCCAGTATTTATCCCAAAGCTCCTGATATTGGTGAGTTCACAGGCACATTATTTACATCAATTTTTGGTGAGTACTGCGAAGTTCAAGTGATTTTGTAGGAATATCTGTCAATATCTCCCTTCACCACCATGCGACCATCACAACACTGTCTTTTGTAGTCTAGTTTCAAAAACGAAGATTCATATTCCGAGGAGAGCCTGGGATTGTTGTAAGTTTTGCCTCAGTCTGTGGCTTCCCAACCATTCCAAACCTACACGTTCTTCATTCCAAGAAAAGAAAAGGGTTGTAAACAATAATGAGACGAAGTCTTAGATTGATTTTCACTGAAGCCGGAAGTTCCAGCCCCCACCTTTTTGCCTGGCATTAAGGCTTCAAAATGGCTACGCATTCTTCTGGGGATTCGCTCACACTCAAAGATCTGTACCTTGATGTCGTGTTCACTCCAGAAGCAGTGGCTAACAGTGAGGAAGGAGGTGTACAGCTTGACTCCCACTGTGGGCACCCTAGTGATCATACTCTAGTCTTTTAAGATTAAAATTCATGTTGAGAGGAAAGTGGGGGTATAGGATCAGTGCTTGGGATCCGTGTAATTTTGGCCAGGGTCAGCTGCTCCCCACCATCTCCAAACCCATCATAACACATTCACGTCTTACTCTTAATTCCCTCTGGTTAACCTCCCTCACTGTATGACACAAGTTTGTATTAATTAATGGTTCACTCTTTTCTAAAAATTGATACACCTTGAGATTCTTGTTTCATCAAGCACTATAGCAGTCACTGTTGGGTTTTACTATTTGTGTTAACATATCTCTGGTGTACCTTGCCATTGAAAATAGGCCAATGAATCATACCAGTCTGATAGCTCTTTGAAGATGTATCTCGTTAAAAGCTCTCTGAGTGCCATGAACTCTTCAAGAGTTAGTTCAATTAGTCCCTCGTCGTAGTACGTGCTCAATTCATACAGGGTGTGAAGGACATTGTGTATGCAATACGTTACATGTAACTTCTTTTTATTTATTTATTTTTTGCTGTTATTTGATCTGTTCTAGATGCTGCGCAGGCTCAACCTGACGCTGATCCCCTCGGAATGACACGAGACCCCTTTGAGAACACCTCGAAAGGCCGAAAGACTAACCACCCTTCCAAACGCGCTTCGCTGAACAGGGTTTTCCCCTGCTCGCATTTTTATTGCTTCAATGTGTCTCACACTTTCGAAACTGCCTTGGATCACGCTATTGACCATCCAGAAACGATGAAGCAGTGCCCCGTCTGCGATTTTGCCACTCCAGACTGCAATCAACTACTTTGGCATGTAAATGTTCATCAATAGAACGGCAGATCTATTTTATTTTGTACATACAGTCGTAATAATTTTTTTTTTTTTTAATAGAGAATCATACCAGAAACTGAAGTGTCATAAAACTATCACTATCTCAGCGTGAACTTACTAGTCAAAATATTAAGGACCTAGATGATTGTAAAGTACTTCAATTAACGGAAGGAATCAGTCATAAACATGATTTTGTTTTACAATATATAACACTATTTTGTATCTCTAGAATTAATAGAATTATAGCGTAACCCTTCTTCCATAATTCAGATTCTAGAGGTAGGATTTCGCTTTTAGGAGTTTCTGATTCCTTAATTGAATACACTATCAAATAATGATTTTTTTTTTTTTGTATAAACTCTTTTATACGGTATGTGCAGTCAGAGGTGGGGGGGGGGGACAAAAGTCGTGAAGAAAAAAATGACTAGATGGAACCCATCAGTTTTGGAACCTCCAGTGAGGCTGAAGCAAACTGGTTTCCACTGGCACAATGTGTTCTTCTCATGGATTCCCCTTAATTGCGATCTCATAAAGGGCATTGGGTTAAATCTACTAGATCCACCAAAGAGCAGGCTTATACGTACGAAGCAAGATAGGATTATCACTGTGATAACAACTCCCAACTCTAACTGATACTCAGCACTTCATCAGTAAGAGGTACTACATAGGAAGGCTAGTCAAGAACGAATAATTCTCGTAGACTGGCAGGTAATTTCTAATTGGCTGCAACGCTCAATGAGGCTGCATTTTTAGACCTCAATGTAGCAAACCTACCATCAGCGTAAGGTTAGCCATTAAACTTGTGCAGACAGTGGCTTAGATGCTGAGCTACGTGTGATTTGTAAAAGTCCTGCGCGTTACCAGAAAACGTACCTGTTTATCCCGAGTTTTATCAAAGGTCTCTTTAGAAGATGGGACCAGCTGTCTAGGTAAATAGAATTTCAAGGTAAAAGCTATTCTTTATCGTTACGCGTCCTGACATCTCTAATAACTGAAAGAGTAGATCAGGACTTGTTTGCCCAGCACTTCAAACTCTTTGTCACCGTCCAGAACCATATGCAGTTGCTTCCGTACTCTGCAATATGGCCTGCTATCTTGAGGCAAAACGCCAGTGCTTTTAGCACTTGCCTCGAATAGCTTAGTCTCTGCAAAACCCACTGGAAGAATTCAAACTGTTGCAAAACTCGAAAAAACATCAATCCCACCGTATCCATTCCCAATTCTACCCCTAATACGTTTGCGTTGAATGAACTTGAAGAAGCACTGAGCACAAATCAGAGTGTAGATGTAAGTGGAAGGAGAGCACAATAACCATTGATGTCGCAGAGTTTACCCCATTGTTTATTGTTTTACCACTTTTGATAGTTTATTTGTGTTCTCGAAATTCGACCCTGTGGAGTTTCAGTTTCCGCTCGTATTGTGCAGTTGAGCGTTTTTATCCCTACATTTTTGTACAAAGTGTAAATATATTGTGGCTTTCTGACACTAGGGATTTAATGTGCCACTTGCGAATCGAAATTCAGATGAGGCGGTAGGCTCACCCATTATGAATTCCTCATGTTTTGACAATCGAGGAGACGAATTCCTATTTTTTGTTTTTGTTAGAAGGATGATGTCCCGATCTCATTTTGTTGTATATTTTGTAAATAATCTGGATTTTCATTCATTAAAAACTGATAACTGCTTAACAAGCTGTTGTATTACATTTATTCCACAACACAAAATGACACAACGTACCAGCAAAGCACCCATTGCAATTTGTTAAGTTCTTCTGTATCTTGGGTTGATATCGTTGTTGTACAATTTATCCCTTGGGTGAGCTAACCTAACTATTTGTATGGCACGAGCTGGCTCCCCAAAATCGACCAAACAGTTAAGCAGTAATGAACGCCGTGTTTATTTTTAGGTAAACTTGATTTCGAATCTTATTTAGTTCAATTGTTGATTAGGATTTAAATAATTCTAAAAAATAAATACTCTCAAAAATTAGGTATTTCTATGGCAAGTCTGCAAAACATTGCTCTATTGGGGCTTCGTATTTTGCTGCATGAGCTCTCAGGTTGATTCTCTTCAATCAAGCACCTTGAGATATACCATTGGAATCCTCAGGGTGAGAACTTCACCTTGTATTTTCTTGTGAGTATCTTCTCTTCAGAAATAATTGTGATAGTGTCAAAAAAACATCTGGTGCGTCGCAACCCACAAGCCATCCTTAGCTCTTCATTAGTTCAATTGTGTTGAACTCATACGTGTTATGTCCCTTTGACGAGGATTCCCATCTCACTTACCACTTCTCTAACGCCCATTCCTCGATGGTGGCAGGTTTTCATTCTATGGTGAGATCCACACAGAGTTCAGTGCGAAGCGGAGAAGCTCTGGTTTCACTCTGCACTAGTCAACCATGCACACAATGGCCAAGTCAACTGGTAAGAGACCAGTGATCACCTGGAGTGCTTCTGTTGTTTCAGTCTTATAGGCTTTGGTGACCCACAGGAGCGCAGCTCTCTGGGATTGAACACTCTCTTTTGATTGACTGTAAGTTTGCTCGGGGCAGTAGCCTATCATGCCTAGATAGATGGCCTTATACATGAGGATAGTGCCATAGTAGCACACACTCCATGTTGCCTTATTAATTGCATGCAGTAAGGTTAAAGCCTATTCAGTCCTAAATGCTTGACGTGCTTTTCTAGAAGGAGCCTGTGGCTGCCAAGCATATTGAGGATTGGTTATTTATTTTCCGTTCAAGAGGATCAGCTGGTTTTTTTCCTCAGCCACCTGCATCTTGACATGATCGCACCATTGGGGGTAGGTGGGGAGTTAGTGGTGGGTTTTTTCCTTCGATTTGGGAGACTGACTGCAAAGATCAGCACAATCAGGTCGTCCACATAGTCATACAGCTCACAGTCATTCTCCATGAGCTTCCTGAGAAGACCTTCAAAGGCGTTCTAGAGTGCTGGTCCAAGGACTGAGCCCTGTGGGCACCCCTTCTCAATCATTCTCTGAATCGAGACATGTCTGCATTCGATCGTAGCAGTTCTGTCTGTCAGGTAACTTCTGACGTGCTCGTACAGGTTGCGGGGGATTTTCCTACCTTTAAGCTCAATGAGAAGCGCTGTGTACCAAAGGTTGTGAAACGCTGCAGTGCATTTTCGACAAATACATCCTGCATGGACCTTCCTTTGATACACCTGTATTGCCAAAGACTCCTTCGAGGGACTGCACCATCAAGATTTCTAATGTTTTTCCTAATACGGAAAGAAGGCTGAGTGGTTTCCATGATAGCGGATCTGACTGATTGTGGTCGCCTCCATTTTTCATCCGATTACACATCTTTCCCTAGCTCTTTGTTCCCTCACTTATGTTCACGGTTTTTACTACTTTCCGTAGGAAGCAGATTTCAATTACGGTATGAATGGATTCTGTACTTTGAACTTATGCCCATCTTTTAGTTTCTTGTCTGATTTTTAGCGTATTGTGCACAGAATGGCATAATAACTACAACTAAATTAGTTGTTCAACTACGACCAGCTATACGAGGCATATCCACAAAGTAAGTGTACTGAAGCTCCCGTAGGCCGTAGGGAATTTTTTTTGCTATGTTGGGCACACTGTCGTGTAGCGTGACTCCTCCCCTCCGAAACAAGACCAAAATGAGGTCAGTACGTTCAAAACTGTGGTCTCAGGAGCATTTCTCGTGAAAGATGTCGATCAACTCTGCCGCCAAGTGCGAAATCCGCGCGGTCATCCGGTACCTCGTTGTTAGGGAGAAATCCCCGATTGAAATTTTTAATGAGGTAAAGGCAATTTATGGTGAAGGACACATGAATCGTACGAGTGTGTACAAGTGGTGTAGGGAGTTTAAGAACGGTCGTACGAATGTGCATGACGAATTGAGGAGTGGGAGACCGTCGATTGTGACTGACAAACTTGTGGAAAATCATGGCATCAGTGTTTTGGGACCACAAAGGCATCATACTGATCGATTATTTGCCTCAGGGGGAGACCATAAACGCGTCAAGGTATTGTGAGACCCTGAAAAAATTGAGAAGAGCCATTCAAAATCGAAGGAGGAGTCTTTTGACGAAGGGCGTTTGCTTGCTCCATGACAATGCCCGACCTCACACGGCCAACTTCACGAAGGAACTGTTGGACTCTTTTGGATGGGATGTTTTAGACCACCCCCCTTATTCCCCCGACCTGGCGCCTTCAGACTATCATCTTTTCACTTCTCTAAAGACGCACATGGGTGGAAAAAAATTTTCAACCGACGAGGAGGTGAAGAGGGAGGTCGACAAGTGGACGAAGGAGGTGGCGGCAGATTTCTACGAGGCAGGCATAAAAAAATTGATCCCCCGCCTAACTACCTGCATCGAGAGAAATGGCGACTACGTAGAAAAATAGCTTAAATGTATACCTACGTAAGCACGTTTTTTTTTTGTTTTAATAAATTTTTTTGATCCCTAAAAAAATCGAGTACACTTACTTTGTGGATATGCCTCGTAGTTGTTAGTTGAAGGTTTAAATATTTCCTTCCAAAACAACTAGTTTTTTCTTCTAGAGTTTTTACTTCAAGCACAATATTTCCAAGTTGAACATGTTTTTCAGAGACCTGATTGCCAAGAAATGACACAAGGAACACTCCTGAATTCAGCAGATGTTATAATTGAGGTTAGTTTCCGAGGAGTGATTTTTTAATGACTCATAAATATGAATAATAAACATCTCAACTTTCATTTTATTGAAAGAGTGAAACAATGTAATAAACGTACTATTCGTTTCTTGTTTATTAGCCTTGAGGCTCAAGACAGCAATTTTTACTTTCCGCTTCCCGAAGGGAGAGTTAAGTATTGTAATCGCCTCGAAAGAAAATTTGGGTTTTCTTCAGATCTTTTTTAAAAGAACATTTGCTCTTTCAGTTACGCTGCACAAAAATCAAGATTCTAAATTGAGGACAACCTAGGTTAGTTAACTGGCCTTATACTAATGTAGTTGAACGAAGTAGTAGATGCAAACTAATAACTAATAGCTGTTAGTTAAAGGTTTGGTTCAACTAAAATTGAAGATGTCCATGACCATCTCCGGTATTATGTAAGGATGTTTAGAGCGAAGAAATCCCGAGGCCGACATTGGTAGTCAACTTGCACGGTTTTGAATCTCATCAAAAGTCTACGTCACCGTCGCTTATTCAGAGAGCTGTCGTTACTTTTCCAACCGTTCCCGTTCTTTTTCCAAAGGAAACCAACCATTCTCGCTCATCCATCGGAGCGCAACCCGTGTGCCGCTTCAGTAACTTGAACTGTCCAAATCATCTGTTCCCCCAAACAAATCATCTGATAGCCCAATCTAAGGTTATATTTTGGTTTCATGTACAAAAACCTTGATTATGCCCGAGAATTAATCTCCCCTTAATTTGTATATTTTTCTTTCATCAAAATTATGCCATTTTTTCGGCCGGACTGAACGGAGTTTTCGCTTCGAGTGATGTTATTCGAAATAGCGGAATAGTCAATGGACACATTCAGTTGGTAAGAGATATACTATTATTTTCTAGAGCCGATGTTGAGCACCGCATGATTTAAAATGTTACGTCAAAATTGTATTTGTCTCCTGGAGCGATATTAAATTTTTCTTTTTTCTCCTTATATTTCTCGTGGGTCAGCTCAATTTTAATAGTTAGTCGCTACGAGTAGGTTACAACTAAGAGCTACACGAACGTCAATTGCCAGGTTCTAGCAAATTCGACTAATTCTGTATACGCAATTGGTCGATCAAGAAGAGTAAGGCTTTGCTCGTGAATTATCAAATAAAGGTGGAATTGACGGGTGAATTATGCAGATGATCGCGTCGGGTGACCCTTAATATTCGAACGACTGTTATTGCTGTCTTCTATCGGCACTAAATGGAAATGAGCGGTTAGTCGATTTTTCAATAAATTTTGAATTGTCAGGGTCAGCGTAATTTACTCATCGAAACTCGAGAGAAATTACTTCCCCCCTCGTGCGTGTCAATTTGGCTCAGTCAGTCTTGAAGGAGTCGAATGAACGAGAAGCGGACTGTTTTATTTTCTCTAGAGTTAAATTCTTAAGCCGTACAGTTCGCCACTCAGATACTTCATGTGTCCTTCCTGCGGTTGTTGCAGGTAGATTTTATTTTTCACCTCAAAATAAATCTCTTGGGACGTAGTTGCATACTTAAAACACAAGCTATGACACTTGCTACTTAATAAAATACGATAACTGGAAAAACAAGGATGTCGCTATCCCCCGCCCCCGCCCCTTACCCTTTCATCACCTTAGACAATTTAAAAACCTACATTTTACAAGTAGATTATCCAAAAATGTGGCATTTATCTATTTTAGCTACATCAGAGTTGGATAATTAGGGCAGAGTAAGGGGTAAGTTAAGTAAACATGTTGGAAAATTGAAAGTGATTAGGAAATTAGCGCCAAAGTAGGTGAGAAGTTTGTAGGGAACACGCGTATAAATAATTGGTAAAATGAGTAAAACTGATAGTGAATTCGCGAAAAGATAATTGAGAGGTGGTACAAAGATAATTAGAAAGTAAGAGTGGCCTGGTATAAAAGCACTTTAAAATCGCCACAAAATATCTAGTGTGAAGCATCACATAACTCTCCTTGGTCCCTCATTCGGCGATTTTTACTGCACGAGCAACTAATCTGATATATTATTGTTTATGTCAGCCTATTAGACATATAGCGAGAAATGCATAGTGCTTAACGTTCCATAGGTTAACCCTACCATTGTCACGACCTTTGAGTGTCCGATGTGTAAGTGATTTATGGGACTGTCGGCAAGATTCGGGTTTTTTCAACACAGTGCAAAAAGTTAGTCACTGAACCGTCAGTTTGAATTCCACAATTTATAGATTAGCTCCTGGTTATCTTAGATGCATTGTTAAACGACGTCGTTGCTATGATAACTATATTTAACTCTAAACCTCTTCGTTCGTGCCCTTATTTTGACGCCAGATGTTGACCTGCAGGCCAAATATCAAATTCACGCTAATTTGTTCCAGCCGTTCTCTGGCTATTTCGTTCATCAACAAACAAACATTTATACCATTTTCTTAATCGGCGTTGTTCAGATTCAGTAGCCCTCAACACGTAGAGATCTGTAAAAAATTCTTTTTTTTCAGCCTTTTACGTACTCACTTTCTAGGGGTGAGAAGAGTAAATATCTGGTGAGACGCGTCAAATCTCATAATGACCGATATAGCTACAGAAAATTATGCTCGTTTTCGATAAATAGTTTACTACAGAGTTGATGTGTCGAGAGTTATCTTACTCTTTTCTACAATTGCAGACTGTTGAAATATCTTAGTAATTCACGCATTCCAGGCATGTCATTTAACTCGCCATAATGGCCACTATCTCTAATAAATATCCTTTATATATATATATGTCCTTTGTGTTACTTTTTCAGAACCAAACTTAACAGTTTTTCGCCCACTTTGTTTTTTTCGATTTAAACATGTACCATTAGAAATCTGAAGTGAAAAAGTGTTCTAAATGTATAGTACGTTGCATCACCTAACTTCTCAGTCTCCTTAATCCACGGCCTGCCCTTCCTTATCAAAATGACTGCTCCTCTCGTTATATGCGAGAGAGCTCAGGTAGCTGTTGCCTGTGTGTCATTATGCAGAAGTATGACCCTGGGAAGTCCGTACCATCTGGTAGTTCTCAATCTGATTTCCCACCCGATCTAACTATTTACATAAGTTGCAAGTTTCAAAGGGAAGCCTTATCTGTGACCACGCTTTTTTACTTTCCGCTACCCGAAGGGAAGGAAAGTATAGTAATCGGCCCAAAAAAAAAATTTGGGTTTTCTTCAGATCTTTACGTTTTGAGGCCTACTGAGTCTAAAAAACCTAATTTCGGCGCGTGGTCCGTGTGTATGTGTGTGTGTCTGTAGTTCGATTTGTGGGAGAACGGCTGATCCGATTGAGCTGGTTCTTTTTTGTTTTGTTCGTTATTTTTTGTAGACACCAAAATAAGGTTATGGACGATTTCGGTCGATGGGAAGGGGGGGGGGACGAAAATGTACCAAAAACTAGGGGTTTTCGCATTTTTCTCGAAAACGGCTCTAACGATTTTGATCAAACTTTCAAATTATCTTCTCCTAATCAATACCTAACTTTTCTTCTCCATACATATCTCCATGAAAATACGGTGAACGGAGATATAGGCCTATGAACCAAAAATAGGTTTTTTACACTTTTTGGCAAAACGGCTTCAACGATTATCACCAAACTTTCAAGATGTATCCAAATAGTTAATACCTACGTATTGTTCTCAATAAATGTTCCTGTGACGGTCCATTGAACAGAGATAAACATCAAGATGTGTCAAAAATAACGTTTTTTCGAACATTTCCGTAAATTCCAGGGTAACTTCTTCACCAAATGTGATAAATTCTAATGGAGTGTCTTATATTCACCCATACCAATATTTCGTTCTCTATAATTATTTCTGTATATATATGTTGAACGGAGATATAAGCCAAGTTAACACAGAAAAAGAGATTTGTCGAATATAAATTTATCGGTATTCCAATTTTCTCAAAAACGGCTCTAACGATTTCGATCAAACTTTCGGAGTACTCTCAGCTATCTAGTACGTACATTTTGTTCTATATAAATATTCCTGTAAAAATGCGTTGAACGAAGATATAGCACCCGCCTATGTAGCTGGTGTTCGAACATATGGGGGTGGCGGAAAGTTGTGTGTTGCTACGCACCAGATATTTTGTCATAACTTTCTCCACGAACTGGGTGAACTGGTTATAAGCTTATTATGGTTATAGCAGTCAAAGCAGGACGGTTTGGCTGCTCTTCCAACAACTGTCGTTCAGTGTTGCAGGAACTGGAGTGGAGCAGCACCTGTTTTTACTTTCCGCTACCCGAAGGGAAGGAAAGTATAGTAATCGGCCCAAAAAAAAAAAAATTTGGGTTTTCTTCAGATCTTTACGTTTCAGACCCTACTGAGTCTAAAAAACCTAATTTCGGCGCGTGGTCCGTGTGTGTGTGTGTGTCTGTTGTTCGATTTGCGGGAGAACGGCTGATCCGATTGAGCTGGTTCTTTTTTTGTTTTGTTCTTTATTTTTTGTAGACACCAAAATAAGGTTATGGACGATTTCGGCCGATGGGAAGGGGGGTGGGGGACGAAAATGTACCAAAAACTAGGGTTTTTCGCATTTTTCTCGGAAACGGCTCTAACGATTTTGATTAAACTTTCACATTATCTTCTCCTAATCAATACCTAACTTTTCTTCTCCATACATATCTCCATGAAAATACGGTGAACGGAGATATGGGCCCCTGAAGCAAAAATAGGTTTTTTACGCCTTTTGGCAAAACGGGTTCAGTGATTTTCACCAAACTCACAGGATGTTTTCAAATTGTTAATACCTACATATTCTTTTCAATAAATGTTCCTGTGACGGTCTATTGAACAGAGATAAAAATCAAAATGTGTCGAAAATAACGTTTTTTCTAACATTTCCGTAAATTCCAGGGTAACTTTTTCACCAGATGTGATAAATCCTAATGTAGTGTCTTTTAGTCTCCCAAACCAACATTTCGTTCTCTATAATTATTTCTGTATATATATGTTGAACGGAGATATAAGCCAAGTTAACACAGAAAAGGAGATTTGTCGAATATTAATTTATCGGTATTCCAATTTTCTCAAAAACGGCTCTAACGATTTCGATCAAACTTTCGGAGTACTCTCAGCTAACTAGTCCCTACATTTTGTTCTCCATAAATGTTCCTGTAAAAATGCGTTGAACGAAGATATAGCGCCCGCCTATGTAGGTGGTGTTCGAACTTAAAGGGGTGGCGGAAAGTTGTGTGTTGCTACGCACCAGATTTTTTTTCTCCACTCTGGAGGCCCTAGAGTTGGAGGATGCAGAGAAAAGATGTGATGCCGCCCATTGAAGTTGCCATGTCCAGTAAGAACCTGGCTCATCCTGTGGTCTGGCTCAATGGACTTTCTCCTGAGGCGTTTGTGTATGTTGGGGAAAAACTCATATGTCTCGTCCATTTGACCAGGATTCCCGTATTGCTTGCCATTCATCCAGTGCCCATTCATCTAGTGTAAAGTTATAATTCAGTGGAGAAGTCCATACGTACTTTGGCTAAGAGTGGAGGAAGCTCCCTTTTCACCCTCCAGTTGTCCACTCCGCACTCATTGGCCAAGTCAACAGGTACCTCGTCAGTGATCACTGTCTTGTAGACCTTGGTGATCCACAGGTTGAGTGGATACCTTGGATACCTCCTAAAATGTGTGTTGGAAATCGTGACATCTTAATTATTTCCTTTCCCCATAAAGCGTTATTAATGAGGAATAATTAAAGTTAGAAGAATTTGCCGTTCTGTTCTTTTCTTTTCATTGCTGGCATTCATGTTTTGTCAGGTACTCAGTAGATGAGGATTTGAAGAAGAATGGCTACAGGAAATCTGTTCCCATCTGTAACTTGAACAACCTTCAGTTGAGATTCTTGTGTCCATCAGACTTAGAAGAGGTTGGTAATACTGTAATTGACTTATTTGACCAATTTTATTACATATTTGTACAATAATTAATACTTTATATTGTATACGCTATTGTCTATGATATTGTATATTAATACTAGCTACACTGTCTCTTCTGAGACGTCTCCAACTCCTTTAGCCACTTCCCAAAGGGTGACAGCTCTCTTCCATTTCTATTGAGAGTTTTTCTCTAGCTGACGGTCGCGCCAAATAACTTTTTTAGTGCCAAAAATGGCACTAAGTAAGTTGGCTGCGCAGAGTGGGCGAGTTGTGTACTGGGTTCGCTGACGCCGAAAAAAGCTCGTCCCAACTATTTTAAAGTGTGAAAAACTGTAGGAGCATGCCAAAATTCGACGGGGTATTGCTGTGCTCGTAGACAATGGAGTTGTTTTTTCTAACTAAAATCGCTTTCTGCTTCTACCTGTTAAATGTTTTGTAATTTATTGAACTGCCCTCGTCTTGCTGTTTTTCCGAAGAGTTGGAAAAAACGTCTTTTTGCTTCGCAGGCAACATTCACTAACTTTCGTAGATATTTATAGTCGTATTAAAAAAAAGGTAGCGAAAGATAATTTGAAAGTCTAATCAACATTGTTTGAGCTGTTTTTTGACAAAAATGCCCTAATTTTTGGTACATAGAGCCAAATGAACGCTCAACAGCATCTCTTATTTAATTTTATGTTTATGTATGTGAAACTGGTTTTCGTGCCCAAAATGTTTCAAAACTTCGAGTTATAACTCGTTAATTTGATAGAAATAGTTACATTTTATTTTTATTTAATTTCGCAAAAACGAGAAAAATTGAATTTCTAATTTTTCTCGAAATTGGTTTGTTTCATTCATTTGGAGGGTGAGATTAACGTACACAGAGTAGATGGCGACACTGGGCTAGCATTAATCTACTTCCTGGCATGTTTTTGTCAGTTGGAGAGGATTGCACTTAGTTTGCTTTACATATCCCTAGTCGTGAGTGTTTTGAAATATATCCAAAGTCGATGACTTATTATACAACTTTATGAACAGTACTAAGTACTCGTGGATGCTTGAAAAATGGAGATTTTACTAATCCTTGTGGATTTCTCGATAAGTAGCTAAAGGAAATCTAAGTGTGTGCAGTTTTAATTCACACGATGGCTGGTTCTACTCAATGATTAGGAGCGCACTTTTACCGGCTCATGTTTGCTCCTTCGTGTGAAGACAAAAAGAAAAACAGAAGCTCTTATGAGCTGTCTGCGTCAAACGCTAATCTCAGTGACCTCTGCAGTTGAGCCCAGTTAATCCATCCTCGCGCGCTTCGACTACGGCCTGATTCATATCTCATTGACATTTGAGCTGCCCCACTATCTTATTGACCGTGTTGAAGTTAGCTCAGTATCCTAACTAAAATAACCGCATTATCCTACCAGCTGCAAAAGGGATGGGAGGTTTTGCCACGAAGGACCTCAGTAAAACAAGGTTGACTATTGCGTCAGTTTGGTTAGATAGTGTACAAACGCTGCAACTTATTACGCAACAGTTATTATTCTCTTGTAGAACGGGATGTGACCTATCTTATTCAATAGAACATTGAAAAATATTAGGAATATAACATGACTATCAACTATCCAGAAAGCAACAACTCGTATGCTAAACGACAATGTTTATGGAGCACCTCTGAAACTCATCCTATTCGATGTAGCATCGAAAAATACTAATATACGATGTATGACCACGACAACGGAACAGCGAAGATTGCAGGCAACACTAGGCAATTGATAATGGGTGGTTGAAGCGAACGGGAGAAAGCGAGGGAAAAGAGCGCATTACGGGGAGAAAACTTTCGGTATATTGTCAGTTAGTAAAATTTGCCTTATTTTAATTACACTGTTTTCCATCTTGGCGCAGTCCTACACCTCTGAGACACGTCTTATTCGTCAGCATCAAAAAATACCTGGGAAACCATACCAAACACGTCGAAGTTACCATAAAACTGCCAAAATTTCGTGTTTGGCTAATTTGTACAACCATGGGCTTCATCCGATAGGGTTGCCGTGTAGCCAGCCTCAACTAGATCCCAAAAGGAATTTTGAGCGATAAAACGGATTTTTTAACGCAAAATATGGCGTGAACAGCAGTCTGGCGGGGTAAATTTTAAATCCCCATGCCTTACGTTGAGTTTTATACGTTGATTCGGCAGCAGTGAGTAATTTGCATGAAGCTGAGGGACAAAGTAGAGGGGTGCATGGGTGAGAAACCATTAACGACTACTGACAACGTCTTGGAAAGGATGATAGATGTCAGGATGCAGTTCCTTTTGATGAGGAATGTATTGGTAAACGTAATCAGGATATTCAAACCACCCTGATTTCGTCGCAGCTGTTTTAACGATTAAGGGTGGAAGCTCGGTCGTTCATGATAAAGTAAAGCCAGTGAATAATGCCACTCAAGGGGGGCAACTTTAAAGTCCCAACAAATATTCTCTTTAGCCGAAACATCAAAGTTGCTATTATGGTGATACACTGTAGTCCATTTATTTACTGTGCTGGATGCGATTTGGGGGTACATGGTATTTGTGAAACCCGGTATATCTGGTGAGGAGTGGAAAACAGCATGGTGTAAAATGAGTTCTAATAAAATTTAGTTAACTAGTTTACTAAAATGAGCCCTTATTTTGATTCAAGGTTCGAGCTTTGTGTCGTGATTGGTTTCCCATTGATTATCCCTACACATGGTATGAGGATATTACTTCGGATCCTCGGTTTTACTCATTGGCTGCTGTATATGGAGGAGTCATTGTCGGGCTCATTGTCGCTGAAATTAAACCTTATTCAAAACTCAACAAGGAGGTAAATGACATTAAAGTTTGTAATTGATTTCGATGTATTTTACGTCTAACTTGATTGAGTTGGAAGTAAGCTTGAATAATTGATGATTGATCCACTTACTTAGGTGTAACTTCTGCACTCTTACGTAATGTTCTACTAGGCGATATTAGTGGACAATGTTCAGGGACACAGCGTACGAAAAGTTTTATCGTCATAACCCACTGTTAGCGGTCCCTTTTTAAACGGCGTGGTCTTAAAAAGGGCCGACGAAATGTAGGTTCTGCCTCTACCGGTTGGCAAAGTGAGAGGCGATGGACTTCATGAGGCGGGAGACTCTGTGGAGTTGAGTTCCTCAGGCGTTGAAGCGTGGTTAGAAGGGCTCGGTTGAGCAGTAGTTCCTCACGGTGAGGGGCTCAGTTAAGTCGTAGCTCACCTGCTTGGTGTGCTGATTGTGGTGGGAACGCTCTGTAGACCGACGAGGACAAGCCGTTTTGTCGGAAGGGGGAGTCTTGTCTCATTGGTCACGTGCTATCCCCTCCAGGAGAACTGTGTGGTTAGCACCCCATGTCGGGATGAGACAGACTTCGCAATGAGGCGAAGGGTGGCCAGCCGCCACACCCACCATGGCTATATTGTTGGTTTGTGCGCAGATTGCGAATTTTTAGGTATGAGATAGCGATGGTTGGTGGAGAAGGTAGGGGGTTCTTTTCTATTCAAGAGTTCTTTGCCGCCATCCCTGTACGCCCCATTACTCGTATGTTCAAAATGCAGCCCTTGATATGGTTCCTAAGTTACCTTGCGCTCAAGCCCTTCCTGTAAACAGATCCCTTCACAATTTGTGCGTGTAGTCTTTCACTACACTTCACTACACGTATCACTTCTCTTATTCACCTTGTCCCTAATACTGATACTTCTGTGTTCACCTACTACTTGAAGAAAAAATCCTGCAAATTATTACACAATGGTTTATTATTCTCATGAACAGCTTGACCTAGTATTACTGCTCCGAGACCCATCTCATTCAATTCTGCATCGAATACTAGTTAACCATACGAAACATGACCTGGCTACAATGGAACTACGGAAACTAAATATTCCCCCGGCACCAGGCGCCCGTAAACGTGTCGGGCAAGAGTCGGGGAAATTGGGACGGGGGCTTCCAGCGAACCCGTTGCGAGTCGAGCGGGCGGGTGGTTTTAATGGGACGGGAGTACTAACGACGAAACGTTGACTTCCGCTGTAGTTCCCGCGTTATACTGCGTTTCGTTAATTTTTTAAACCATTTTTTGCCCATAACAACCATGGGCTTCGTCCGATTGGATTGCCGAGATGGCGGGCGCAACTAGATACCAAATGGGATTTTTGTGCTAAAGAACGAATTTTTTAGACCACGTTAAAGGCACAAAATGGCCCGGATGGGGGACGGCGGATGGACATAGCAAATTTGGAATCTCCAAGTCTTGAAACGTAAAATATCAAATTTTGAGGGGGGGTTGTACAAAATTTTTTGTGACCGAAAACATAGAGTTATTCAGAATGAATAATAAACCAAAACCGCAATTGTAACAGAGAAGCCACCTTGAATTTAACTTTTAGCAAACGCAAATCTCGTTTCTGTTCTCAGGACAAGAACATATTCTCGTCATGCTTCGGAAAATCGACGACAGTCGCCTATATGTTATCGTTGGGCGTGTCAGAAAGACTTCGACAAAATGGCATCGCCTCCCTCCTCTTGGACAACTTGGTTTCCCATTTGACGGCTCCTGAAAATCGAGATTGCAAAGCGCTTTATCTTCACGTTCTCACGACGAACAAACCCGCTATTCGATTTTATGAACATAGAAACTTCAGGTATATAGTTAACTATAACTATAGTTAAATATATTGCGCGATGCCATGTAGAATTTCACTTTAATAATGACAAATTGGAAAAATATCTGCTGATGTGAGTGCAAGAAACTGTCAAGTACCAGTTTTTATGTTTTAGCATGATTACTGATTGAAGTTCACTCGTTGATTTATTCTGCTGTAAATTTTCACACAATATTACTATCGTATTTATCCTCATTTAAATTATATTTTATAAACTAGTCGGCCAAATAAATTTTACGTTGCCAATGCTTTGTTATCACACTAACAAATAAACGTGTAGTGATTTAGGTCTCATTTTGAGGCCCCCACCATTTTCCCTCGCCTCTCTCAAAATGGTGTGTATCAAACTGGAGATTGTCGATATCAATCAGGGCATATGAACACTTAGCTTGATTCCAAAGGTTCTTTTTTCTTGAGCGTTAAATGTGTTGATCTTCTTGTAGCAGCTTTCAAACAGAAGAAAAGAAGAAAATGGGACAGAAGTGGATGGTTCCCAGCACTTTAAGCAGTTTCCTATCCCACGAGGCTACTGTAGGAACAACTCACATATTGAGGAGTTTACCTACCTTGCAGTGGCCTAGGTCTGGTGGTTTACAGGAACAAACAACTGTGCGCAATTGCGCTTTCCATTTCTTGACTTGGGAGAGCTGAATCAAGACTCTACTGGTTGGAGCGTCCTTAAAAATACCACCCTCCCCATTCCCAAAGTACTTTCAAGAAGAAATCTAGAACCACATTCCTACTAGGGACGTTCCTGTTGTGGACGTGTCAGACGCGGCTCTGAAGTTCATTCCAAGCCTGGTGGCACTTGGAGTTGGAAGACGTAGGTTTATTGTCTACACTGAAGTGGAGCTCTGGGCGGATGGATATAGTATGGGAACGTCATGGGGTGAAATAATAGGTGGGTTGCCAGCTTTTTGACAACGAATTGCAGAGTAGGTGTCAGAGGTACATCTTATATCTGCTCTGCGGTTGCCTTCCAGTTTATTGTGTACTCAAAAAGTGTCCGGTTAGGTGGGATTTCAGCTCTGCTTGCTATTGTTTGAAAAATTAACAAAAGGGATTCCAATTATATACAAACTATAACCGTTGTATAACTTCCTGTTGTTTACAAACGTCCACTATTCACCTATTTAGATTTCTCTGATTGATATTCATAATGATTGATATTCATTTTAACTTCTTCGTTTTAATTAAATCCTCTAATTGCAGGTTGCACAGTTTCTTGCCTTATTACTACTCCATTAAAGGAAAATCCAAAGATGGGTTCACGTACGTTCTATACCTGAATGGAGGACATCCGCCTTGGGGCTTATAATATCCTTTCAATTCAAACCACAATAACCACTTCCAATTACAAAACACGATATTACACGTCTTGAAAAGTCGTTCTTTCTGTAGTTTTGATAGTATCAGTATACTTTTGTTATGATTGCATGTCCATTCAGTAGAATGGTTATAGTAAGGTTTCCAACGAGTTTTGGGGTTACCGTTTCAGGTGGTTTTTGCGTTGAACTTACTTACGTTATACCGCTCCACGTACAATCGCTCTTCCATCTTATGTCTCTCAGTTCGTGTAAAGCATACCCCGTAAACTTGATTACAGCCCAAAATTGATTATTTGGACACTTGAAGAATCATGTGGAGATTGTTGTAGGCCCAGCGTAGTGATAAGGGGAAACCAACTGATCTTCTCAGCACTTAGCACTTTTGTTGCACCACCCCCAGCACAATGCCTCAATGGGTAGTCAACGCTACCCAAAGATCTGTCCTGCCATATTCAAGCTTCTCCATCGAAGTATCTAGAATCACTGCAGGGGTGTGTGGAGCGATGGAGACAAACATTAAAGTAGAACCCCGCGACAGTCCTATTGAGGAGACAAATTATCGATGTCAAACACGCGAATTCTTGGTTTCTCAGCAATATTCTCAGCCGATTCTTCGTTACTAAAGTTAACGTACCTGTTAGGTGAGTCCGTCTCTTCTGGCTTGTGAGTTACTGTGGGCAAGCGACTGTGGTCAGTACTGACTTAATGGCCAGACGATGATGTCTTTACATCGAAAGCGCTTGCTCACAGTAACTCACAAGCCAGAGGAGACGGACTCACCTAACAGGTACGTTAACTTTAGTAATTTGCCTACTGGCGGATATAACCCAATTTCTTAAATGATTCTTCGTTATTATTACTTTTGGTCCACCAATTAAGTCTTGTTTTGGGCTCTGAAGATGAGTCTGTCCATACTTGCCATAGATTCGGCGCGCTGTTTTTCTGTGTGATTGTAGACAAACACTGAAACTGGCCAATGCCACACTAAAACGTCCAGACTCTCACTCTAATTTACGTTAAGACCTGGGCAGATCCCCCTATTTAATTCCTATGGATAGGATTTAGTCGAACAACTCATCCAGAATAGGACTTATTAATGAATGCAGAACCGTCCAGAAACAAGTCAACGAGTTCTAGTGTGTCACAACTGGCAGTGTGATGCATCCTACCTGTGAAGCACTGACGGCTACGGATTAGCCGAACAAGCCTTTGGGCTGCTTTTACACGACGAGCCACTGAGCTCTCACTGGTTCATTTGAGAGAGGTTATTAAAGCTGAAACACGTGGGTTTAGCTGAGCTTTATGCAAAGTTCTGAGAGCAAGAACTTCAACGGTTTTCGCACTTCAAACTTGGATCCCAAAGAGGTCGTGTGCACTTTGTGGAAATGTGAAGAAGAGTAGAGGCCTGTAAGATCTCGCGAGGCGTTTATACTTAGGCGAAGTGAACAACGCTATTGCTTTTGAATCTGCCAGAATCCTTTGTATACTACGGTGTCAAGATTTGAAGCACGGACAGGGTTAGTAGCTAAGTAAATGGGTAAGCAGTGGGCTGGGAGAGAGAGAAAAACCTCCCATCTGTCAGCGTATGCCTTGTGAATAATGCTGTACTCTCTACCACATCAGAATATGGGAGGATTTATCTGCTCTGGGAGGACATCGTTGAGAAACAGTCTGCTCAAGTATCTATATTGCACCTTCGAATGTGTTTTTCTTCAAGATTTAAGATACTCCATCATGCAGGATCTGAAAACAGAACTGGTTGTAAAATCTGGGCTGTGAAACATTAGCAACAGGAACTTCTTAGTACGTTCAAGAGTGACCCTGGATTTCCTGGTTCAAAATTACAATCGTTGTCTTAGACGCCACTTTGCATAGATTCTTTTCCATTGAGATTATCAGCATTTCTTGAATCATTTGTTATTCCCTGAATGGTGGTTGTGTATAATGCGCAATTTATTGTTATTTGGATGGTATATTCTCTATTATGTTCCTTAATGATATGTTTACTGACTATTTGAAGCACTACAGCCATGTGGTTTTTCGAGGCGACGTCTGCCGGTACGTAGCTGTTTTTTTAACTTGAGTAAGAAACTAAATGTTGTAATGTACACAGTCCAGTATCTGTCTAGTTACAACCTGACTGGCTACTTGGCCCTGTAGTAATATTTTTGGAGTGGATTAGCACTACAAGCCTTGTTTAATTCGTAAATTATTACTAAGTTCGAAGCACTAATGGCACTAAAATTGCTTGCCCTATTAAATTGATACCACTTCACTTGGAGCCAGAACCCTGAAAACGTCGAGTTAAAAAAAAATGAATTTGAAGAGAAGTAAACTATTTCCACATTCTGCACCACACGCTATGTCTGGGCACAGGCAATCCAGCAACCCTGATGTCGTCTGCCTCCACTCTATGAAGGCGCATCCTGTCACGTTGGCACTTCTTGGCTTGCCTGGTGAAAACAAGATTCTGTGTTTTAGGTACCATCTGGACATTGCCAGACATTGCAGACTACAGACGACCTAGTAGCGTCGCTCTCTACTTTCCAGCCATGGAATGCAGCAATAACCTGTCCGTAGATTGCGTCGTGACACTTGATCTGAACCTCATATGTTCAGACACAACTACACCATACGATTCAGTGACTCAAATCGGTTACAGCAAGCATCCACAACGATACTATCGTGGCCTCTTGGCAGTGGCACCCTATAAACGGCCCTTGGAAGCCCACGCCCCTACTCCATAGGGTAAGAGGAGTCAGCACCCCGCTTAGGTTCCTATCTGCCAACTAATCTATACAGAGCAGCTGCAAACTCGACAGCTAACTGGTGGATAGAGTTGCATGTCACTCCACTGCTGAAAATATTCAAAACCATCCCTAGCGCATGTAGGCCTGGCCAGCAGAGTGGACCGTTACATCAAGCCTTTTTAGCATCCTAAGTCAACAATATCTTAGTTTTAGAAGCAAATACGTACAAAGGACACATATTTTCGCTAATGGTGGTAGTTATTCGTGCTCAGAAGCCTTTCAAACGTGAAGACCTGAAGAAAATTCATAAAACAAATCAGCCGATTTCGTGACATTCCCTCCTATTTCGTAATCCTAACACAAATATTCCAATAATTAACTAAATGTTCACAGGTGGCTCGTCGTTTGGGTACGATCTGCTCTCGTATGGGTGATGCCCAGCCTTCGGCGATCTGCGGTCGAGAATACAGCTCTAGTATCTCAGTATTCTTGGGCTGCCAAATGAATATGTGAGTTCTCTCGAAATGCCATCTAATTTCATCATGCAAATTGAAACTGAATCGTTACGCAGTGCCTTTTCAAATGGAGTAATAATTCCAATATCGTTGTAATGATGTTCCACCCTGTCGCGTATTTTAGTCATTCAATTCTTGGAGTACGAACTGTAAATAAAATTATGAAAATAATCAACCAAAATATTCTATGAAACCAAACAGAAATGAATTGAAACATTATCTAGTAAGTAGAGCGTACCTGGTGCTACAGAATTAGGGTAGAAATAGGCCCCAACCAATGAACAGAGTTTAAATAAATGTACACACAAATAATAAACCAGTGACCTCTTCAAAAAAATTAGCCGAACCAATATTTTGAAAAACATCAACTGCCACGCATCACACATATTTCCTTAGCTCCACGTAACTTCACTAGTTTTCATGGCTTTTACCATTAATTCAATTCATTTTTCACCTTTTACTTTCCTTGCTCTACGAAGTAGAAAGGAAAGTTATGTAATCGGCTGAAAAAAAAATTTTGAGTTTTCTTCAGATCTTTACGTTTCAGACCCTCCTGAGTCCGAAAAACACTATTTGGGAAAATGGTCTGTGTATCTGTGAACGATTTTTAGAGAAAACCACCGTACCAAATCACCTCAAACTTCATATCTCGCCCGCAGATTACCATGGGACGCCAAAATAAGGGTATGAACAAAATCCACCGAAATTTAACTATAGTTATAGTGATCAAAACACCAAATATTTTTTTTCTCAAAAACGGCACTAACGATTTTGATTAAATTTTTTATATAGATAGCTCTCAATAAGGTAATGATACCATAAAATTACCATTTGTGGGAAAATGACGAGAGCAGCACAATAAATTATCAAAATTTTCGACCAAAAGCGTTTTTAGCGCAGTTTTTTTCTTATAAAGTCCGCTGGAATGTTAGTAGAATGCTTAAAAAAAAAATTGGTATTGTAGTCCAATCCAATACCTGAAGGGTGGGTGTTTAAAAACGCTCATGAGATACATGGGGCTCACTCCAGAAATTCCTGAATTTCAACTACTCCCGTTTCGCTTACTACCAGTTCTAACAGTTACCCAATAACTCTACAAAAGTGATTACTATCCACTTCAAAAAATTCGTGTTTACAGCCTCATTAATTATCTGTGTACCGATTGCTCAATATTGGTCCTGCAATGAGTACGAGCTGCACAATAAAATCTGGAACTGTACGCGCTACCGCTTCCTGCTGCCGTAAAGCGTTATTTAACCAAGTTCAAATTAACTGAGTGATAAATGAATTGATTAAATCGAACTGGCCATGTACAAAGAGAATTGACGTAGAGCTAAGGAAAGTTGTGTGTTGCAACGCACCAGATATTTTTGTTTGAACTTGGTCAAAAATGACTCCCAACATGGTAGAAAGTGATAGCGCACGTATAGTTCTGGAGTTTACTGTGGTATGCTCCTACTTGTGCCAAGACCGTTATGGAACAACTAGTAGCCAGAGAATTAATGAGACTGTGAACATGATTTATTTAGAATGCTGAACCCTGTTTCAGAGTTATCCAGTAAAAACTGACAGAAATGGTTGAACAGCAGGGGTTGAAATTCCGTAATTTCTGGAGTAGCTCCTACATATATGAGTGTTGTCAAACTGTCATCCCATAGGTACTTGATTGTACTAACACGTCATTCTTTCTGAAGATTCTAGTAACATTTGAGTGACGTGTATAAGCAAAAAACTGCGCTAAAATCGATTTTCGTCGAAATGTTTGGTTATTTATTGTGCTGCTCTCGTCGTTTTCTCACGAATAAGCGTTTTCCAGATACGCTTGAAGTAATGCGTCCTATTTTTATAAGAAGTTGAAGGATAATTTCCGATAAGCTCCGAGTTCGTGATCAAGTATCAGTGCTACCAGTCCCACTTTATGACTAAACATGTTTCCTTTTTTCTTTTCAGATACCTCTCGCTGCTCTAACAGGTACCTTTTAACTGCCATTGTCTCGCTCTGTGCAGTTATTCTGTGAACGAAACGCCTGAATATCCAGTGGCCTATTGTAAATTAATTTTCCCCTTCTTCCCTTCCCCCCTCCCCCCATCACTTCCTTGATACTATCGCTCCCCTCGTTAACTAACTAAATTTCTCTATATTTTTATATAAAACTGAAACTGAAAAAAATTCTATCCTGCTCTAAGATTATTCAGTATTAATATGCTAGTTTAATATTGTAGTTACCGTCAAAATGCAAATACCTCATTTTGTTTACCTTTTATTTTTGCTGTACCTACTTATTAATAATACTCATTCGCATTACCATTTCTTTGGGTTTCTTTTGTGTTGGGTTGATGAAGCATAATTGTATCCGAGGTTAAATCGTGATTGTTGTGCAATGACCTTTAACTCATAGCGTCTAATGTGAAGCGAAGCGCCACACTCTTTCCTGCGCTACAAATGGGGGAAGCCCTTGTTCCATCGGAAGTTCTTGGTTGTTCATTTTAGCAAATAGTCTTCGAAATTAAACCGTCCTAAACTGTTCAGTTCAGTTTGAGTGCAAATTTTTGAAAACATTTTGCTCTGAATTCCGCGTTAAAAACTGTAGCACCCACATTTTACTGTCGTGGTTGTTCATGGGCTCATGCCTCTGGACCGAAGCTCTGCAATCGCCCAGTTTTCATCTCCGGAACTGCCATCACGGACCCTCTGACTGAACTGAACAGGCCGAAAAAAAAGGCTCGTCTTTTCGGTGGAAGTTTTTTTTTCCTAGCCGAGAACAACTATATTCAACCGTGACGGAACTATCGATTAATGAGTACTGCTGCTACCTAAACTCTTGCAAAACGTGGAAAAACTGTGGAAAGTCAAATGAAAATTGGGTGCTACTAAGTTAGATCATGATGTCGTTCCATGTCTTGGTGAGTGTGAGGCGTCGAAAAAAAAACGACAAGGAGGGGTCGAAGGGCTTCTAATTCTGGTTACCTTCTCAACAGTCCATTTCATGAAACGTTCAAACGAATCCTCGATTTTTACGTTTTGGTTTGGCTCGTTATAAACAGTAGTGGGAGGGAAATACACGAAATGAAGGAGGAATAATACAAATAAAGGCAAAGAGAAAAACAATAAGGGTAAAATAAAACTCGTAACTGTTTTTTACGCTTATACGGCATTAAAAAACTCTAATCTTAAACAGTTCAAAAGCTATGGATTTCGAAATGAAGTGTCCCTCCAAATACCAACATTTTAAAGCAGACTATACTCACGTGCTTCGCAATATGTCAAGTCCACAAATGATGTACCAAACGCCAATCAGCCCACACCATGAAGTGGGAATGATTGTCATAAGGAAATCATAATTTATCCTCATCGCTACTCATCAAAACTGCCAAATTATCGTTTTGAGTAGATCGAGGTATTGTAAAATAAAAGAAGCAATATATTTTTACGGGGATTTTATATTTGTAAACAGTTTCAGTTTTTACTTCATCTTCAGTGTAAGAAGAGAGTAAGGTACAGTCTATGTTGTCATTGCATGTACTTCAAAGAAGTATCTGTATCTTATTCTATTCTACTAACTCTCTTACTCTATCCAGCACCTACTGAAGATGAAAAAATTGAAACCGGTTTACGCGTCTGAAATTCATGTGGAAGTAGACTATTTCTTTCCAATTCGTAGTTTATAATGAAATAGATTTCCACAACTTTGCCGTTGGTATTTGAAGTTTTAGATCGAGGTTTACGTAGATGTGAATCGTGGTTCCGAAAACCCTCAACTTTTTCTACCTTCGGATGTTGCGAGTATATTTTGTTACTAGTACGTGATTTCCATGACTGATTATTTGAGTGGAAAAGCGCGAGAAGGAAGGAAGATCGTTAGTTCTGGCCCTGAGTCACATCGACTAAATAGGTAGTTAAGTATGGCTCACCGACATAGAACAACGATCCACATTTCTGTTTCCTAATTAATGTCCTTACCCTCATAAAAGTCGAAAGTCGTAGAGGTTGCATGAGCCTGGGCACTCACCCCTGTGGAGTTGTCTCTTAGCCACTCTCCCGGTAGAGAGCGTTTGCCACACTGGGGAACCTCTATCGTCTGGGATAAGTTCTTAATCTCGTTTCCCACGTGATCCACTATGTACTTGGGTGGCAAGTTTCAAAGGGAGAGATAAACTGTAACCACATTTTTTGTCATAACCTTCGGAAACTGGGTAAAACGGTTATAAGCTGGCTTAGTAGCAGTCAAAGCTAGAAGGTTCGACACTGCTCACTGTTGCAGGAACTACAGGTGGTTTATAGTTTCCTTCGCATTGGAGTCAATGGAGAGTCATTGAGAGAAAAGAAGTGCTCGAAGACATCTAGTGCTCTGAAGTGGCCATGTTCTGAAAGTAACTGGCTCGACCTACGTTTGCAGGTGTTGGAAAAAAAGGCATACGTATCACATACCTTTGATGAGGATTTCCATTCACCTTATGCCCATTTGTCTAGTGCAGCAAGTTTTCGTTCAGTGGAGAGTCCCATACAGAGTTTGGCCCAGAGGGTTGAATTGAAGTCCCTTTGCTATTCGCCACTTGTCCACTATGCTCTCAATGGCCAAGTCAACAAGTGACTGGCCACTAAAGTGAAGTGCTTCAGTTGATGCAGTCTTGTAGGCCTTGGTAATCCACTGGAGCGCTGCTATCTGGGATCGGGCTGGTACTTTCTTTTGATTAACTGTGAGTTTGCTATTCCAGACAACGGCTCAGTAGACGAGGATTTTGTAGAACTCCAATCCACACCAATCTCCCAGTGAATTTGGCGTGGAACGGACTTTCGTCAAATAATTTTTTCACTTTAATTATAAGATCATGAATTAATTAATGCTGTCATAACTAAATTTGGATCACCTTTTCGACCACCAATGTAAAATTTGCCGTTTTCAAATACAGAAAATAATGGTCAATTTTGTTATTCGTGTAATTTTTATGTATTTTTAAGCGGATAGTGAAAAACGTTTTTCTCTGGGCTTCTGGCAAAAAAGGGCTGCTTAAGGATTTCCACACTCCCCCCCCCCCCCAACCCATTTTTCATTCGAATTGAGGTTTCCCCCATTGGTGAAACGACCTCACAGAAGTTCGTAAACACTGGATCAATTAGCTTTAATTACAAATCATAAAAACGACCCTTCACTGTATAGGGCAATTATGTACTTGATAGTTAAGGAAGTTTGTGTGGCGCTTCGCACATATTGAAAGTAGAAAAAACACCCCGCATGCGCTTTTCCCGAAATGTTCTGAACAATGGCGCACTGACGACGTTGAAGAGGCGCAGCGAGCTAAAATAATGTCGAATTCTGACGTTTTAGGGTGAGTCTGGGTTTTCTTACTCTTAAAATTTTGCTCAATTTTAGGTGACCTCACAATTTTCTGTTGTCAATTTAGTTTTTTTTGTTTCTCCAACTCGGGTAATTTGTTCTAATCAGATCACCGGTGTATTTATTATGTCCGCAATACCTTTGATTTAGTCTTTACGAAAACGGTATTCGCTAAGACGTTTAGTATTGGGAGGCTTATTTAATGTTTTACGACTTGAAAGTGGACTGAACTTCCAAATTCTACTAGCTATGTGATAATTCAAATGTAGATAGTTCGAGCTTTATTATTTTATTTAGAGCCAATTTGAGATGACGCTGTAATTACGCTATTTCACTGGACACCCACGTGTTTCGAATGTGACTCGATGTGGTTTGTAGCCTTCAAATTACTCTGGCGCTCATATTTTGATGTATGATTGCTGTTTGATTACCAATAAACACGATACTGTAACCAATTCAACCAACTCGTGTTGCAGTTGATGTCTGTGAGCCTGGCTATGGCCTAACTGGCTAAATTAGGTTTCAATAAAATGCATTTAGCGAAAATCAAGACTTATGTTGGTTTTAATGTGGTTTGTAATAGTTTTTTTGTTGTTGCGGGAGCTTTCAGTTGAGTGAAGCTTGACCCATAAGAACCCCGTGGAAGGTTGCAGTTTTTAAAATTTTTATGATACCCTAACTCCACCCCCACCCCCCACCACCCTTCAGCACAAATCGCATGTTGTCAATAATACGAAAGGTGGCTTTGACCAAGCGTTCTGTGGTTTACACGTCATGTAACTTCTCCACTAAGCCCCACGTAGGTGTGCATTGTTCATAGTTTGTCACTAGATGGAACTTGCGAGCCTCCAAACATTTGATTGCATGCTGTGGTGCAAGTGGACGACATTCGCATGTGAGGAACTCACATTCTCATTAATTAATTATTTTCTTTCTCTCTTTAATTCAGAAGTGGAAGAAATGATTTTCGTTTTTTTTTCCGCAATACCTTTCACGGCATATAGGTATCCGTTGCTGTACTGAATAAATTTGTGGTGGAGTGAGGTAGGGAGCGTTCATAATTGGTAGAAACATAGTTTTTGTCATTTTCTTGGCTACCAGAAATACCAAATTACCGGAAGTAGTTCAAATTTAATTTTGATACTTTCGAAAACTCATCAAATTTTGGAGATGGCCTAAAGCGGGATTATGGCGGAGTGGGGGGGGGGGCGTATACAGCAAAGTATAGCGAATAGAATGAGTGATCAGTAGCCCCATTCTGAAGATTCGTGTCTTGGGTTGTTTGTGTAGTACATTTGTTCCGACGGTGCTGTCTATGAAAATTCATTCATGCCTAGACATTTTTATTTCATGATTGTCATTCTGGTTTTTTGTGCACTTTTCGTGAACAACTCACCCTAAAAGCAATTTTTAAAATCTAAACCTGCTGCTAAAATTACTTGATTAGCCCCAAAACTGAGTATTGTTTGAGTTGTAGGAGAGCTCTGACGTGGGCAAAAATAACTGTGACTCAGAGCTCTAAATCAGTACCTCAAGTTTCTTCAGAGTATGGTTCTTTGTCCTCCATTGACATCCAATTAAATCGTGGTTTAGTCTTTAATCAGGGAGTTTATATCTCGGGGGGACTTGGATAGGAGTCAGGCCAAACAATTACCTCTCCGTACGCCACTTCGACGAATTTGCATTGAAAGCGTGAGTGCATCCTGAAAAACGAGTTACAATCGTAGGCAAATTGAGTAACAAATGTGGAAAAATCGAATAAAATCGTTGGAAAACATCCGTCCACATTGTTTGAAAATTGAGTCAAAATAGTTAGGAAGTGCATTAAATTCTCTGATAATCGTTCAAAAAGACGGAGAAATGAGTTCAAAGCAGTTTGGGAAATGATTACCGATTATTGTGAAATATTATTTGTCGTTGCCTCCTGGGATTTCTGTCTGCCTAGAAATTTCCTGTGTTCAGCGACGTTTCCCTGCGTTTGGATAATTAGGTCACAACTGGTGAACAATGTCCCAACATCAGTAAGTTACGAAATTGTATGTTTTGCCCTGCTCCCCAAATTCAGTACGTTGGGATTGAAGTAGAAGTGGTTTATTGACTGTGCTTGTTGATTGTTGGAAATTTAGGTTAAAATTGTTTCGCATTTTGAATTTCTTTCCTTCTTTCTATTTGTAAGTTGGGAACAATTGTTTGGAATTTCTCCACTCCCTTCATTTGTTACTTCCTCCTCCATCACTCCCGTGTAGTTGTTGTCAAATTGTTCTACTCTTCCTTTCGTTGTGACATTGAGCATTATTTCTTAAATAGTTTTGACTTGGGTGGTAGCAGCGCCCTGGCTTTCTGGTTGAATTAAACAGCGGATACCTGACACCGAGAAGGCAACGTCAAATGGGTCAAGCTACACTGTACTCACCAACGTTAAAATATGCAAAAAGGAAAAAAAAATATTTCCCTTTGCAGAGCTGGTTCAATTTTTAAACCGGAGTGTTTATGTCGAATTCACGACGAAAGCAATTGTATCAGCTTTAACGAGATTTCGTTTTGTGGAATCCGATTCGAATCGCTTTTTTTATGTGATAAATTATATTATTATTTACACATGCGAGTCTATAAATAACTTCGATCTTATAAATTATTTTATTTGAATCGTAATATGAATTCGAGGTATCTTATTATTATTATTATATTATTATTCCTGAGAGCCGTGCGTACTTAGAACTTAATGCCCATTGTTATTTCAAATGATATTCTATATTTTATCAATCAAAAATAAACTCGACTCACTGTAAGTTATATTGTTATGACTAGCGAATTACTACTATTTCTACTTGCGGTACGTTGTGTAAAATTATAAGTTTAATATTCTTTTGACGCTTTTTTCCTTTTTTGACCACTCTCACATCTTTTTCGTTGTTCCATTCGACTTCTTGGGTCATCCTGTGTACTTTGGTGGTTAGTCAAAAGCAAAAGGATTGACTCTCTCCAAATTCATTCCATCACAATAAATTAATATCGAGAACGATAAATGTGCAAAATCTTTTAGGGAAACTCCAATAGTATGGTAAGTTGTCTCTTTTTATTTCGTTTTTACAGAGTGCCTTGAGGCTCATTGATTGAATGAACTGAAGATAAAACAGTTAGGTTATGCTCCTGGGAGTAATCCCGTTTCAATCGTAGAAGCGTGTGGAAGAAGAACTAGTCGTGGCTTGTTTGAGTCTTGTCTCTTCATCCTCTCCGGTTTATAACAGGTCAGATGTCACCCATACCAGGCTGTACAGGTTGTTCTCTGTCAAAAATTCATACAGTAGTCGGCACTTAGTGTTTTGTCATAAAGAAATAGCGTTCTGGACACTCAAATGTCATGCGGGTTGCCCTCCCTTCAGTTTGGAAGTTTGAGAGATAACTCACTCATTGATAGGCCTCCTGAAGGCAATGGGGGGGTTTACAAACTGGCATCTCCTGGGCTATGGAGGATCTTCGAGAGCCGTTCCTGGCTTGAGCCTTTCATTCCTACAAGAAGCAAGGAACATTAAGGTCAAATCTCACCGAGTTATTTACTTGTGCCCTGGGACTGCCATTCTCAGTGTACTATATTCTATGTACCAGCCCTTTGGCACACTATGGCCTTGAGGGTTATGTTAGTTGCCTTTTCACCGGCTCACACTACCAGAGAAGCTGTACACAGGTATGTTTCCTTATCAAAAACGACTATACCTTAACACGCATAAGAGAGTTAGTTAAATTAGGTGAAAGCCAAGAGAGTTGCAGTTTCCTCAACTTGCTCAGAATACACCAAACGTAGACCAGTGAAGGGATAGTCTTTGAATGGGATTTTAGGGGATTGTCTTTTACCCAGTAGACAGCTGATTTCCACATGGGGACAGGCTGTGGTATGACCTTGAGGAGCCCACACCATCTAGGAGGAGTGCTTAATCCGATTTTTCACCTGATCTAACTATTTACGTAGGTTGCAAGTTTTAAAGAGAGAGAGATCAACCATGACCACATTTTTGTCATAACCTTCTTCACAAATAGGGTGAAATGATGTCAAAGTTGGAAGGTTGGGCTGCTCGTCCAACAACCACCCCTCACTGTTGTAGGAACTGTAATGAAGCAGCATGTAGTTTCTTGTGTTCACTGGAGGTACAAGATTTGCAGGATGTAGAGCCTTTGGAGTTGCCATGTCCCACCACGAAGTGACTCGTCCAGTGGTCTGGCTCAACCCACTTTCTCCTAAGACGTTCACGGATATTCGAACAAACTGGTAAGTGTCACATTTTTTGACGATTACCGCCTGACCCCCTAGTGATTGTAGTCTAGTGGTATAGAGGAAGGTTCATTATTCGCCGAAAGTTGGTCTATTGGATCAGAGCTAGTGATCGCTGTAATTTTTGCCAGAGTTTTTGCTCCCCAAACATCCCCCCCACCATACAACGAGAATTCCCATCCTTGCTTGCTGTTTATCTAATGCCCATTACCCATCTGGTGCGGCAAGTTTCTGTTCAGTGAAGAGGTTTCTACAGAGTTTAGCCCAGTGCAGGGTAAGCTCCCTTTCAACTCTTCACTTACCCTCCATTTACTTAATGGCCAAGTCAACGAGTAACTGGCCACTGACCATGTGCAGTGGTTCGGTGGATTCTGTCCTTTAGGTCTAGGTGATCCACAGGAGTGATCTCCCTCTGTAGGATTGGGCCATTACTCTCCAAGTTTGCTACCTCGACCTTCAAAGAAGGCATTCCAATATGCTGGTCCAAGGACCTAGCCCTGTGGGTACCCTTTGTCTATCAATCCCTGGCCTGAGACATGGCTGCATTCAACTATAGCAGTTATATTTGTCGTACTGAAGCAATATACCAAAGATTCATAGCCACGTAAATTAGACAGTGAGTGCCCAACATAAGCCCTCATAGTAGCGACATAGGGTGACCACCATGGGCTCTGATGGTAACGCTGATGGCACTGCAAGGAATTACTATGGTAAATTTTACTGCCCTCAGGAAGAGGTAGAAGATACCATCGTTACTGCAAGTCACATCATGTGGTATCCCCACCCTCACAAAACTGTTCTCTCATGTGCTCTTTTTCATTAGCAACTCTATTCCTGAGTTTATTCCACTCCCCCCCCCCCATTTCGTTTAGTTCGTTCTTTCGAGTTTGACAAAGCAAAGCAACTATTGGGATTGTATTCAGTGAGATTTGGTCTCGCGCTTTTGTGCACCCGGAAAGAGATCGACGACAAAAAGGCTCTTTGCGCTCTTGTTCACTTTTGGCAATCGGCTCAATTCGAAAAGAGATGGGAGCGGAGTTAAAGCCATTTATTCTGTTTCGTTGCTCGTTGTCGTCCTCGTCATCGGATTCTCCCTTCGAAGTTCGCCAATAACTCGGTTCGAACTGGGGCGACTAGAAGCCAGAGCCAAGAAAACCCTTTAGACTTCATCTCTCCGCTCCGCATCTCCCAGAGCTCCGGCTGCCCAGAAATAGACTCTTTCCCCCTCTCCCTTCCCCTCCCCATCAACCCCTTCGCTCACAGTTCGACGGGCCGCTCCGCAGTTGAAATATACCGGGACCGCCAAGTTATTTCGCACTGTACATTTGACATATTTCGATTTTCGTGCGAATTTCGCGTTAATCGCTCGCTCAATCAAATTTGTTAGTGCAAAAACGCGACCGTCGGTTTCGGAGACACTCCTTCACGAAAGCATTTTTTAAAAACTAGTTACGTATTGAGTGTGCAGTGTTTTGTTCTGATCAGTGAACACTCGAACTGCGTTCGTTCTACGATGTCCAGCCAGCCATGGGCAGCAGCAGCAAATACAAGCTGAGGGAAAACATCCACAAAATACGAGAAATCGAATTGGAAAAGGTAACAAAACGCAAAGTTATCTGCAATTAATTATTTTGTAAAAACTTATTCCAACAGGTGTGGGCAGAGGGCTCTTAAAAAGGAAAATAAGTCGACGGTAGATGGAAGGTAGGAAAGAGGGGGGCAGCTGAAAGGACAGTGGTAATGTGAGGTGCGAAAATTTCGTCACAGAATGACCACCAATATAAATGTGAGCAGTGCAACACGTGGTTGAGGTGCGCTGGAACATGCCTACTGGGGCGATCACTTGACGTATCTCTTCTGAGCTTGTTGTACGTCCATCAACATGACGAAATTGGTGGCATAACCCTGATTTATGTCCCCCTCCACCCCCCCACCCCCCATACCAACACATCCCGTTACGGTAATATCATATTTCCCCGTGTGGGATTATGAGCAATAAATTAACAACCAGAATTAGGCAAGAGTATCAGTTACGATGTTTGTCCTTCTCCTGAAACAATAAAGCAGTGCTGCTCTCTCTCATTTGCGTTCGAAAGGTCGGAGGAAGTTGGAAATCTTGAGATCCTTTGGAATGACATGAAACAAGCTGTCTTGGTTTATCTCCCTCAACTAGACATCCACTTATCAGCCATGTTCTTCACGTTATTTGCCATCTCTTTCGGGTTTGCTTCTACTGGACTCTAGATATAAGTGATTTACAGGTGACCTGTAACTCAACCGCGAGTCCCAGCAGAGGAAACGGATGACACGGTCTTAAATTTCAATTGGGATGCAGTTGAGCCTCAAGAGGGGAATGAATGAATGAATGGATGATGGCTTTATTAATACATCTGAGAGAGAGAGAGAGAGAGAGAGAGAGAGAGCGGAGGGGGGGGGAGAGAGATTTGGAAGAACAGAACAAAAATTAATTACAAATAGGAGATATAACAGCGAAATATTTTTGCCTGGCATTAGAAGCCCAAGTTACCAGACAGATCCATGGAAATTAATACAAAAGAACGCAATTACGTTAAATTGGAAATTTTAAGTTACTCATTAAATGCGTTCGTCTGCACCGATTAAGCTTTTAAGATTCTGTTTCGTTCATCATCTTTTAAAGCAAAAATAAGTAAAATTTTCATCGATGTGGGGAGGGGGATATTACAAACGGTTTCAGTATCCTTTCGTTATCCATAAAATCCCTGTGAATATTTGGCGAGCTGATTTAAAACCAAAAGAGGGGTTTTTTAACCTTTTGGAAATATGGCTGTAACGATTTACGTTAAACTCCTTCGAGGATACCTTCGAATAAAAAGTACCTGCGTATTGTTCTCCATACATGTTTGTCTGATAGTCTACTGAACGAAGGTAGCAACCAAAATGTTCCACAAATCTTGTATTTTGAACATTTTCGAGTTGGCCGCTGCAAGTGCTTAACTGAAATTGATCAACCGGACAGAGACTTCTGTAACCACATCTTGTTTCCGCAACTAATTCCTATTCATAATTTGGAAAATGACATTTGCCAAACATTAAATGGTCGTTGTTTCTGATTTTAACTAAAATTACTTTTAAATTTTGCCGCAGGAGTGCGTTAAATGTGCTCCGCACGTCATACGCACCATATTATCGAATTTACACAGGTTGTGGAAAGTTATGTGCAGATATTTACTGTCGGTAACTGTGATATGCTTTCAGCGCGTCTTGAGCCCAACATGTGGTGGATTTACCAATAAAGTTGTATAACTCGAATAAACATCTTGATTACCCCTAATGTTACTCATTACATTTAACTTTCATATTTTAATGTTTCGAAACTCCTATAAGACGGTGTTGGGTTCTTAGGAGAATGAATAACCCTTTCATAGTAACCTCCTTTTATTACTATGTTAATGAACAATTCGTACGTACGAATCACCTGGTGCGATGAATCACACAACGCTCTAGCAACTTTTAGCGACATAATCGTTCTATTAAACCAGTAGGGCTTAGCGCTCTGGAATTAGTTACTACCAACACGTTTTGGGCGGTCACAAGCTCCTTCTTCGAAAGCAAGTTAAGTAATTACGAGTCAATACAGGGGAGAGGTGGCGTTTCAGTCAACACCTCCAGTCCCTCAAAGGCACTAGCCATGCAAGGTTTGCCTTGTTACGAGCAATTATCAAAGCCACTTGGTGTGTGAATTACGGAGACCCAGCCCTCACGTACAAGGCCATTTACTTGAGCGTGATTTGCTACTGTTCAGTTGTCTGGGGAAGCAGACTCACGGTTAATCAAAAGAAAGTACTGGCCCAACCCCAGAGATCAGCGCCTGTTGGCCACCAAGGCCTGCAAGACAGCATCCACTGAACCACTACAAATGATCACTGGCTATACTTACTCGTTGACTCGGCCATTGAGTGCATAACAAGTAGAGAGCGAAAAGGGAGCTTCCTCCATTTTGGAACTCCGTATAGACCCGTCCACTGAACGAAATCTTGCCACTCTAGGTCAATGGGCATTAAGTAAATGGTAAGCGATACATGGCGACTTCAATACGCAGTTCCACTTCTTTTCTCTCAAAGACTCTCCATTCTACACGTATTGCGCCTCCAATGCGGCGGAAACAAAACCTCCATCCTGCTCTTTGATCTCTCCCTTGAAACTTGCCACCCAAGTTGATCTCTCTCTAAGACTGGCAATATTACAACCTGTCGTTCCTGCTCCGGCCTGTGTTCGGTGGATGCTGAGCGAGTGCCTGGGCATGAATTTCGACTGATATAACGCACTTACAAAGGTTAAGAAACAGTCACGTTGATAGGGAAACAGACCTAGATAAGACGATTCTAAGTTTCGTTGGCGCAACGCAGTTCATTAATTTTTCAACACCTGATCTAACGTTGGTTAGTGCTATCAAGATTGTGAGTGGAACTGATCCTAAAACATCCGGTTAACGTGTTGTAGCTCGTTCTTGGCGAAGAGGACACCCAGGCGGTCAAAACTCAATGTGAGAAACTCCTTCATGTATCAACCAACGTAATACCTGGCAGCAAGGGACGTCATTAAATGTGGAAATGCTTCGCTTCTGCCAAGAGAACTGCGGTTTTACGGTTCTAATCGCGCGTTTCCTTAAGCTGTTTCACGGCTGCTCCTCGATACATTTCTACATCCCCGACATTTCCGAGGAAAAGGACGGTAATTGACTATAGAAATACACATCTCAGAAACGACATCGGTACAAGAGGTTCTCTGTAATACGAGAATTACGCAACGAAATATTCAAAAGGGAGATGTGACGAGCCGGTCACTCCGCCGGAGGACCCTGAACTGCCTAAAAACAGATCGTTTTTCCTCTCCCCGTTGTTTCCGAGCGTTTTTCCGGATGTTTTTTGAGCGGCTGCCAAGTTGATACAAGTCAATTAATGGAAAGGGGGAGCCCACATTTTCCGCGTATTTCTCGGGCAGGCAGTAAATTTTCTTCAAACGATGAGACACTGTTGATTGTGTGCTAATAATAAAATTTGACTCAATTTGTCAAATATTCTACGCCCTTGAAGATTAAAGTTGCCGTCTCCTCTTCTGTTCGGCGTACAGTCAACATCACCAAAAACGCAGGGAAAACCCCCAACTGGATCGGCCACTCCAACTTGACTTAAACTCAGCTATAACGTGTTTCCTGATGTCGGCCTTCTTCGTGACATCACCTGTAACTTATTTTCCACTATTTATGACCAACTGAAAAAAGCCAAAAGCCTGCTTCCACCCAAAATTGGTTCATTCTCATCACATTTCTAAAATTATTAAGCCTTCATTAGTTGACAGTGACTATAGGATGTGGAGGAAGCTTGAAAAAGAGGAGCACTTCCGGATTGCTTACCAAAATGCGTTACCGACTGAAACTCTTGCCACAGGTAAAAACTCCAAGGAAATCGATATTCCACTTCTTGAGGCTCTAAATGCGTATTTTCTGAGACTCTTGAAAACCTACTTCTCTTTCCTGCACCTCACAACTTGAAAACGCTGCTCGACATAATTAATGTTTACCAACTGTACGCATTTTAGAGAACCATCCAATCTCAGCCCGAAAGGGCAGTCTGACGAGTTGTAGTATCCGGCTCCAAAAGAAAAAAAGAGCCCCCTGGTGGGCTAGGCATGATGGTTCCACCCTGAGGTTGTGCTGCAGAGTCAGTCATACAGGGTTGGTGACCACCAAAGTCACAATTGATGAGAGACTACACCTCGTCCATTACAGTAAATCTGTTGTGCGTATGCTTCGGGCCCAACTGCTATTTGGAGGTATTTGCATTATTCAGACCACCACTAACAACTTCTACCCTTCCAAACATAATTACAGACTCATCTAGGAAAATTCCAAGATTTCACGTTGTACAGAGCTATACTGCAAATGAGAGCCCAAAAAGAGTTTTGAGACCGACGAGCGCCTATAAATGTAGGCATGACCCAAACCGTTTCGTGAGTCAAATGAAGAGCGGTGTTCTCTTCTAGGTGACAGCAGACTGGTACGAGCTGAAGTTCAGTCGGCGGACGAGCTGTGTCAAGAGGGTAGGGAGGGAAATGTGATAAACTTTCAATAATGATAAGTGGACAGTGTAGATCGCCATGCTCTCGTTGTTAGTAACGTTATGTTGTGGTCCCTAAAATTAAAGATCAGTTTTCGTACGATCGGAATGCGTAAAGTAGTTAACTTTTGTTACCTCGTCAAGTTCAAGTTATCGAGCTATTTCTGACGAACGAAGATGCAACACGTATGCATGTTTTCTAATAATCGACTATACTCAGGTTGAGAAAAGTTGTGTGACGCGATATATTTTGCACTATTGCAATCGGAATCCTTACGACTCAGGAAATATTTCTCAAAGATGCAAAAACAATAAAATTTCGTCGACTCCACAAAACGTTGGATCCGTAAGTATCAATAACGAGTGGCATAGACGTATGTAACATATAGTCCGCGATTTTCAGCTAGTTCCGCCTTTAATAAGGGAGAAATCATGGTTGCGCGCTATCTGCACATGCTCAGGGAGCACGAGAGTCGACGACTGGAACGCAGCCGTTGGGCCGGCAGGTTGGGCCAGCTGGAGGGAGTACGGTGGCCAGGAGTGGGACATGCGTCGACTTGGTTCTGTTTTGACATACGTTCGCGATGCCTCTGTACCAGGAGCTCACGACTTGCAAAGAGCTTGCCGTTCAAGAAAAACGCGGCCGTCGCACTAGGATTTTAGATGGGGAACTGGTGGGGAGAGGCCCCCAATATTTTTCTATAACTCCAGCGCGAAAACCCGTTTTTAACCCCCAGAGTACTCGCTCAGTTTTCATCTCACGTTTGGTGGCCACTGACCCAAATTTCATATGGCCTTTTCAAAGGCTAAAAAGCGGGAAAACGCTTAGAACGAAGAAAGCGTTTTGTTGTTAAAACATTTTTAACATCTTCAGAGACAAAATATTTCTGACAATTGAAAATATTTCGGCCTCGTATGTGTTACATACGAGGCCGTCAGAAGCCGATTGCTCATATGCATTCGAGCGTTAATAAACGTACGAGCAAATGTATAGAATTAATATCGAATGCGACGCATCACACTACTTGTCTCAGCCCCACGTACATTCTGCGGTTTTCGAAGCACTTCCTGCGTATCCAATGTGTTTACCCTGTCTTTATGAACTAGGAACAACTTAACGTTCTGTACAAAAAATTGAGGCGCTTAACGCTCTGGAATTTATAGGGCCCCTATTTATATCCCGACCTATATTGAATAAACTACAGATAGTTAATTTATGGACTGTCAACATGAGTGTTAAGGGAAAAGTATATGTTTGCAGTTATGGAATTGTAGGGGGAACATCTGTGATAAACGTGGAATGTCAAAATGAGGTTAGGCGTAGAATTGGTTTGAAACTAACTTCAGTCATAGTGATCAAAATATAAAATACTTTTTTTCTAAAGTCCTCTGAAGATACTGTGACATTTTTAGTGTGGACAGTTCCAAATAACAAATATTGATCTTTCCCTATAAGTTCAGAACGTTAAGTTGTACCATTTTCATATTAACTGAGTGAAAAACATTAGATTAGTTCGTCACGTTAAAAGTAGGGTTGAGGAAAGTTGTGTGCATCTCAATAAATATTTCAATGTAAATCCTTTTTCCCTACCACCATTGGATAGGCTACCACTATTTCCACCTATTCCCTGATGTTCTATCAGTCTATCAGGTCTATCAGGTCTATCAGGTCTATCAGTTATGCCTAATTCTCATTAAGTTTAGTGACAATATACTTATTGATGTGCGATATCGAACGTTTATCCTCGTGTCTACTCTTTTAGTGGCCACTTTGTAACTTCTGCTTGTATTCAGTTGAATTTACTTGATCTCAATCGCACGTCACTCCTATTCTGAAGAGCCTTTTTCCAATGATTGTAATCATTTCATACTAATATTGACTACCCTTAGCTCTTTACCCAAACCCAAACCGTATTGAGTCGGATCCGAAACGCGTAGAGAACATTTCTATGTCTATGATCACGATTAAGAGACAACGGCTTACCTAAATCAGTACAAATGCGACGTTTGGCATGTAAAACTATTATGACCTCCAAAATGAGCAATATGAAAAAATATCATAAATTGCCTATGCAATGGTCACAGTGCAAGGTTTGAGTAAAATCGCTCCGAAACTAACTATAGTTATCGTAAGGACTAAAACACCAATTTGTTCTGTCAAAAACGGCTCTAAGGAGTTTGATTAAAGTTTTTGGGTGAGCAGCTTTAAACGACATAACCGTAATATAAAGTTTTCATCCGCAAAATATGTTATCAAACCAAAAATCGATTTCAGCGCACTTATGGGCAATCCAATACATTACAATGCTAGTTTCTGGGTCGAACGTCAGGTATTAGGTGGCATAATGATAAAAATTGCTCAATGTTCATAAAGCTGAGGAAAGTTGCGTGATACGTCGCACCGTAGACGCCGGCGAAGAAAAAGAAGTTTTTATTAAAATGGCCTTGACGAGGGCTATAAATGAGTCCAAACGTCAGCTTGAAAAGCCGTTCTTATTGTCCTTGTTTCTCTCCTTGTCGGGTTATTGGTACTTCGTCGTGAGATAGGAACTTCTCAATCGATATTCTAGATCCTGCTTTACTATTTCAATAAGGGTAGTCAACGTGAAAGGCAGGCAGTTTTCCACGTTCCAGTTCCACGTGAACTGAGAATTTTGTTTTTCCTCGGAAGCAGGAAGCGACGTTGTCACTCTGGTCGTCCGAGTCAACCCGTAAATTTCACAAAATAAACGACGTGAAGTATCCAGAGCGAGGGAACTACTCGCCGATTTTCGGTCGACAGGTGGATAAACAGTATGGGGGATTGGAAGGAAGTTGTTTTTTCTGGCGCAACATACCGCGACTTTGCGATTATTTACGTATGACTTCCCGCTACCCTTCGGCAATTTACGCTGTCCATCCTTCCTCCGATTCGAGCTCGACACTCGTTTCAATTTCCTAACATGATTGACACACGGGGAGACTGACTAAGTAATGTTGCAAGATTTTGGGGCGCTGGAGAAAGAATTGTTTCTAATTATTATACAATTATTAAACCGTCAGTTTTCCCAACTAAAAAGCGAGGACTGACAAAAGGAAGAAAAATAGAGAAACGATAATTTAGTAGTCGAATATTTGGTATATTTTGTCTTATACATCCGCTTAACGGAGTCAAAATATCTGGAGCGTAGCAACACACACCTTTCCGCAACCCCCGTAAATTCGACGGCCTATGAACAACTAGGATGCCCGCTATTTTGAGAAAGATGGAATTTTGATGGCTCCCACCCGAAATTTTGTTTAGAACATCAACCCCTCAATTTTATTAGATTTTTTTACATTACAAAAACGTACGGGGGTAGCTCGATTTTGGTTTTATAACACAGTTTTTTTTGCCAATATCAGACTTTTGAATAAAAGTTATATTACAAACTTCTTTGTAAAATTGTGAAACTTCATATACTTTTGGGGCCGCTGAACTCGAATATGCAGTCAAAATAAGTCGACAGATATAACTTTTGACAGTTTAGAATCGTCAAAATCATGTCATAAAATTCAAAATTTTTCAAAGCTCTTTGTAAAATTATGAAAATTTGTATTTTTACGTATTTCTGTTAGGATTTTCATTAAATTCCCCCAAAACAGCAAATTTTTAATTTTAAATGTTTTGCTTTTATTTCATTGGTATTTAGGTCGCTAAACTCAAATTTGACGTTGAAAATTCTTTAAGAACAGAAAAAAATTATACTATGATAATAAGCTATTATAATAAATTCATTCTATACCGCGAATTATCAACAGTTCTACTCTACACTCATCTTTTTGCTCCCCACAACAATTTCGGTAACAATCCATTGAAAAGATTTTAGAAATCAGAAAAGAGTTCTTCGAAGGTTTCAAAGTATTTTTCGAATTTAAGCAAAAACAACTGGAATGCTGGATTTTTCGTTAAACTCGCAGGTTTTTTGTTCGAATTAATTGCTTTCTTCGTGTTTTTTTTCCTGTCTGCTTAAAGGACAAAGGCAGTTGTGATTGTAGAAAATATCGATACGGAAATAATTGCGGAGAATGAAATGTGGGAAGTTTCGAAATATTTCGTTTTTCATCTCTGATCAATGAACAGTCAAAGGAACGTTCATTCAGAACAGTATATAGATATTAATAAAGACATCCTGTGAGTTTGATGAAATCGTAGAAGGCGTTTTGCCAAAAAGTGGAAAACCCCTGTTCCATAGGGTTTTCATCTCCGTTCACCATATTTTCAAGGAGACCTTTATACTCAAGAAAATTTTGGTATTAACCGTTAGAAGGTAACTGGAAAGATTAATCGACGTTGTGAGAGCCGTTTTTGAGAAAAAGGCAAAAATCCATAGTTTTTGGTTCCTTTTGTTTCCCCATCCCTCTTTCACTTCGATGGAAATTTCTTATAGCCCCAGTTTTGCGTCGCCGAAGATCACAAACAAAACTAAAAAACAACCAGCTCAATAGGTTCTGCCGCTGTTTCCCAAATTGTACAACAGCCACACGCGGAAATGAGGTGTTTTGGATTCAGTGGGCTTCAAAACGTAAAGATCTGAAGAAGATTCAAATTTTTTTGTTACACGATCGCAATACTTTCCTTTGGGTAGTAAAAACAGTGATTTTGGTTGTTATATCTGTTCAACAGACTCTTCAGATTTTAATAGTTTCATTTCGGCAATTCCTTGGTATGCTTTGAAGTGTTAGAAACCCCCCAGTCTCTCCTTTTTCCCCAGTTCGTCGTCTGCGTTCTGCCGTTCCTTTGCACACCTCTAAGCAATGAAACGGAGGGCTCCTCCACTTTTGACGATATGAGCTAAGCTGTATGCTTATTTCGCACTTTATTTGTCTTTGATGACCTAACCTTCAAACATGTGACTTAAATCAATGGGACTGAACTGTAGAAACAAATGGAGGTGAAATAGACATTTAACATTTGTTGCGAGTTGAACAGCAGTCTACGAACTTGCTGAACTAGAATTTTTTGAAAACCCATTGGACAGAAACGTTGCAAATTACTAATATCATAAACTGGTCTTGTCTTGTAGAAAATTCAACGTTCTTCGCAGAACAATCTTTAATTAGCACTTCACAACACTACTATAAGAGAATTGTTGGAATTGTTATGAAACAAGGTCAAATGCACGAACAAAATTAAAGGGGAAACTAATTGTTTGCGAGATACAAAAAAATGTTACGGGAAGTCTATTTGTCAACTCAGTTAGGCAATTTACTACCGACGTGTTGCTGATTGGTTTCACGGCTCCCTGTAATACAGCTGTAATCGATTTTCAGATAAACTTGGCAGAAGAGTTCGACATACTTCAAATAGTGGGGGAGGGATGGTTTGGCAAAATCCTTCTCGTCGAGCATCGCGTGACCGACACAGAAATGGTGTTGAAAGCTTTGCCCAAGCCTTATGTCTCAATCAAGGACTTTTTTCGGGAGTTCCATTACGCCCTTCAGCTGGGCCCCCACCACAAAAACATAATTACCACGTACGACGTAGCCTTCGAAACTGCGGGATTTTACGTCTTTTCTCAGGTAAGCGCGGAGCATGCTAAATTGAATTCATTTGGTTTGTCGGTAGAACTTACCCAATGAGGTCGTGCCCTAATACTATAAAATTATTTAGAAGTTAGAATTAAGCCTTCCAGGTTTGGCGATTAACCCGTCGACTTAGACCGAATCGACAGCTTTGGAGTTCAACTAACTTCATAACAAGTATCTATGGTTATAAGCAAGCTAATCCCGGCGTATCTCGACGAGGACTTGTCCAGGTACGAGTTAACTCAGCGCTGAAGTCCCTTTGTCGCCAGCACCGTTCAATATCCGACCTAGTGAACTCTTCCTCCCAAGCTGTATTGGTATAGGGTTATGCAGATGACTCATATACATCTAGCTGGTGCCTCACCAACAATGGCCACAAATCGCTTCCAAAATGCTACCCATTTGTTGATGCAGAAACTGCAGCGCGCGAAAATTATATTTAAACTACGCATGTTAATGCCATATTGATCACTGCATAACGTGAAATCTTAGAAGAAATCAGGATAAGATGTATTTGACAGCAAAATCATCATCCAAAGTCAACAGCCAAGTACTCGGCTGATGTTGGCCGTTTAATCTGCCATCATCAGCCAATGTATGAACGATATGGTGGAAACGGTGATGGTTAAGCAGCAACGTAAGTCAGCCGCACGTTACCTCCCACTCCTGCTGAACAGTCTACCGACCGGGATTCGCTGGTTGTCCTAATCTGAGTGTTGGTTGAAAACCTGGAAGAAAGATGCAGTAGGCCAATCTCCCATACTGTTCTAATCTATCGATCAGCACAGCGAAGCTCTTGGTAGTTTAATCTAATAATCGATAAATTCCGAATTTATTGGGCCGCCGCTAGCTATTTTACAAACCTCAGTGAAGTAGTTAAGACATAGGAGTACAACTCAGAGGTACTCTGGGACGTGAGAGCAAAATGTTCCAGGTTGAACGCCGATGAAACAGGTGACCCTGGTATGAAATCATACCTTAGAGCTGTGCAACTGGGTGTAAAGATAGCTGAGCCCTCAGTATTAACTCATAAATAAATCGGTTATTTAAAAATCATATACTACTCTTTTCTACAGAGGGAGTATTACGACTGTACAGTACTATATAAAGAAGCGCTCACTTCATTTTGCAGGAGTACGCACCTTTAGGAGATCTCACCTCAAATGTATCAGAAACCGGCATCGGAGAACTGCATAGCAAAAAAGTTGCAAGGCAGGTTAGTATACATGTAAATATAAATAAGGAGTTTAGTGGAGGCATACATTTAGATTACTACAGCAAAACACGTTCACAGTAAATTTTACAATGCGGTGAGCTAATTTTGATTTCGAAAGTTCACCATTGCATTCTCGTTAAATTTGTGTCGCTGCTTTAATTATGTTTACTCTCCAATGAACCGCCATTGATTCACTTATAATTGGTGGAGATGTCGCTTTAACTGTATCTAAAATCTGTTAATCGCAAATATCAGGATGTTTTTACTCCTCGGCGATCTAATTTGCTAAAGAAATGAGAGCTGGCCGCCACCAAATCTCCGTCGTGACGTTTCGGCGCGTCGGGAAAGAAACGGGAAATAGGCCAAAATTCGTCTTGTCAGGTTGTTGGGCGTCTGCCCAGAGTTTTCTCCCCTCATCGACGTTTGAAACACCTTCGACTTGCTGTCTCAACTATTTTCATTCACGATGGCGTTTAACGTATTGCAAACACCAGCGTTAGCGTTCGGAGGATGAAGATGAAAGGGATACCATACCATCAACGAGGAACGAAGACGACGCTTTAAATCAGGCACATCAAACGTGGAGCCCCACAGAAGACGCAGCAATTAAACGTTAGAACTGTATTGTTAGCGATAAATACAGTATTTTAATCGGAAAACTGTAATTTTGACCGTAAATAAGCCTCAACACAACCAGTAGGTTACTCGATAAGTACAGCACAGAACCCATTCAACGTCTGAATATTTGACCTTGCCGACCTTGCTCCTACTCTGTCGATATTTGAGTACGAAAAATATGTTTGTAATCCCCACATAGTAAGACTAGTCATTGGAAAAAAATTATTTGTGAAGGGCCTTTTGTGTGGGTGTCCAAAAGGAAGTTCAAGACCTCTTGTCTTCATCCCCACGTCCCCCAGCTAGTTAGTTCCTAATGCGACATCCTCGCTACTTCCACATCAAACGCAGGTTATCCTTCAGATCTATGCTATCTTCTCGGTCTGCAGAAGAGGCCTACTAACCACTCTAATATGAGTAATAGTCAGCCCACTGCAAGAACCCAGTACGATCGATTTGGCAACTGCAGAGAAGGCTATTACAACGAAGGACATGTTAGCGTAGTACAGAGGGGCATACTACTAAGAGTGGCACTTGCGAAAGAAACGAACCTAAACACAGTCTTTGTCAATCTTGACCATCCTGATGCATCGCCAGGCTGCAGAGCACTGGATTGTGGTCGTCAGGCGAGTGACTGCTTTTGTGTACATCAAGCCCACTTAGCGAAGAAGATTATGGTTAAAAAATTTGGGCACAGTTGAACTCTCCCTTTGGCATTTGCCAACTAAGTTAGATCAGTTAGGAAACCAGAATAAGCTCCAAAGTAAGGCATGGGATTCCCAAATGCTTTACCTCGGTGTAGTTATGCGCAGGCCACAGTCTGTGAGAGTGGCTATATAACATTGCATACGCAGGTTAGGGTCTGATGGATACTGAGTGAGTGCTGAGGCTACGGTTTGGCTAGCATGCCGCAGCCAGCATAATATTCATAAATGACTTAAATAACGTCCTTCTTGTATAGTAGAATTCCTGTTATTGTCTTCAAGAATGGTTGCTATGAAAGAAATAGGTATGTTCGTCGAGCAAGTACTCAGAACCAAAAAAAGAAAACTTTTGAAGCGGTGGATGACCAGGCAGAAACAAGAACAAGTATATTTCTTTATTAAATGACAGTTTCTAAATCCTCGACGAGGGTTATACCGATCAGTCATGAAGTGGCGGTTTCGCTAATGTGCAAGAGGCCAGCCCCAGCAGCATCCACCAAACTCAGACCTGCGGAGGTACGGTAGGTATTTGGTCGTTAGCCAGTCTCCTGATACAGAGCTGTTGCCCGTGTGATACCACGGGGAGGTGATTCCACCTGAGGAATCCCGAACGATCTGGGAGTTCTTAATCTGGTGTCCCACCTGATCTAGCTATTTACTTGGGTGGCAAGTTTCAAAAGGACAGATCAACTGTGACCACGTTTCTTAGCCATCCTTCTTTACGAACTCTGCAAAATGGTTATAGGCTTGCTTTGTTCGTCTGCCCTCCCAAAAACCTTTCCTCAGTGTTGTAGAAGCTACAGTGGAGCAGCACGTAGTTTCTTGTTCCTCCACACGGAGGCGCAAGATGTACATAATGGAGAGTCTTTGGGAGAAACCAGACAACGGAGCAGTAGCCAATTACGCCTAGATAGATGACATTGTACATGAGAATAGTGTCATGCTAACACACACCCCAAGTGGCCTTATTAATTGCATGCAGTGAGGCAAACCTCTGAAACGAGAACAACCCAATATGTTGGCACTGTATTTTCTACCAATGCTGTTGGAATTTGACCCAATCCAATGTTGATTGAAAGAAGTTCAGTGACGACGCAAGAAGTGATAGCTCACAAAAAAGGTCTTGCCTCTCTTAATGTTGTGAAGGGCGTAGAGAACAAGTAGGAATGCATTTACGTCGGTCTCCACCGGGCGGTGATGTGTTGCACAGTGCTAGGATAGTCATAATGTCGCTGTGCTTGCTTTCCACTGAATACTCCGCCAGCACCTACGCCCAACAAATAAGATTTGCAAAATATATGCAAATGCCCCTCCTACCGACATTGTCGTTAAATCTATTAATCCCTCTGAAAGTCTTGTAAATAATACTGAACGTGAAATGCCCATCATGAGTGAAACTAGATATCTTTCAAACCCTATAACTCCGTACTCGGCGATTGAATAACATCAACCTACTACCAAATAAATTGTGTGTAAACTTCAATTATATCTACATAACTGGCTGACTCGGATTTATGGTTTCGTTTCAGCTAGCCGCTGCTCTAGGGTACATTCACGTGCACGAGCTCGTCCATCGCGACATCAAGCTCGACAATATCCTCGTATTCAAATCCGACTTTTCTCGTATCAAGCTCTGTGATTTTGGTGAGACACGTAAGGTCTGTACTAATAGACATTGAATTTAAAATCATCGAAAGGAAAGTAATATTGTTGAGTTCTCGAATATTGGCCATCAAGGAACGTGACTTCGCGAGTTGTAGTAATTGAAAACTACACATTGAAACGAAAATTTTTTCGAAAATAATGAAGATGACGTGATTCATCATCAAAACTAACTGTTATAACATATTGTTTTCATTTCGAGGGATATGCTTTTAATCAGCATGTATAAACAAATTATAACTCATCGTATTAAACTTAGCGTTCATATATGGCAGGCTGGTACGTTGGTCCTGCGAAGAAATGAGTGGCTACCGTATGCGCCCCCTGAAGTTCTGGCCACTAACCTAGACGAGCACTACAAGTAAGTTTTCTAAAGTAGCCTTATTTGTAATTGTGTTACGTTTTACAAAGTGAAGACTAAACGTTTCTAGTTGACTTTGTCGATACTGTCAGACGGAGTGCATTTCACGCGATGTGAAGTCAATTAATCGTTAATTATTCATTAATCGTTGGTTTTCAATCATGTCAGCCCTTAGCGCTTATTTCCGTTGTTCGACGGATAGTTACAGAAATAATTGTGGAGAGCAAAACGTATTTATAGGTTGCTAGAAGACACTATGCCAGGTTGATCAAATTCAGTTATCAGTTTACAAAACAATATTTTTCTGAAAAAACACACACAGAGGATTTTAGCTCAAGAACTGCTCCGGATCTTGCTTCAGCGGAATTAAAATCTCGATATTTCACAGCACATTAGAAGAAGAAAGAAAACCGAGTAGTAACACTCGGAGCTCCATCACCATTCCATTTGGCGTATGGGTAGGCCAATGACGTAAATTGCAATTGCAATTGCTGGAAAGGAGGCTTTCCAGTCCACAGAAGTTTGCGACATGGCCCAGGGCTGAATTGGCTTTTCCAGGCCATTAAGTCCTTTAAAAAACGCCATGTAGTAAGACTGGTCCATTCTGCTCCTGGGGAGCTGTTGGATGGGGGATACTTTTGGAGTAAGTACAACATCTAGTTAGGGTTCGGTCATATTTTTGTACCTCACTCGATCTATCTTATCCATGCAAGACACGGTTTCTCGAACGACAGGCTTCTACCTCACACACCCGGCCAGGCTTGAGCTTAAAAGAAGGACGAGCCAAATTACTTGGTAACTTAACAAGATTGTTCCTGTGTACAACTCGTCGAGTTCCTGTGGTAACAATTTTCGTGTTTTGTGTTGAATAACTAGTAATAAATAGTGAAGTAGCAAGTACCAGTGCATAAAGAGCCTTTCGTACCTGTCGCAGCAAAGGAAGGTCCGTGGTCTAACTAAGGGAATTTCCCTACCTCTTAATAATGTGTTTACGTATTTCTCAGAACAACTAACAAGGACACTTTTTTCCTCTAGGCTAAAATAATGTCGGACTTGTTCTAGATGTGAAACATGTCACGATGTGTGGCAGTTTGGAATCGTGATGTTCGTTTGCCTGACGGGATGCCTTCCTTGGCAAAAGGCCTCGTTCGAGGATCCGCGGTATTCCAGGTAATTCAACTCGCTGGCACGAACTAAACTGCCATTCAAAATAGACAGTTTTTCCAAGATACTGTATCATAATTGAGAACCATTTACTAAATTTCTCCAACTGTAATATTTATAAGTTTGAATTGTTTATAATGAACGCTCTCAATTAGTATTGAAAAGACAACTCCCCCCACTTATGGCGATATAGAAATTGAACACGCATGCGGAGTAGAGTAACCTGCGACAAACGTGAGCTAGAAAGCTTTCGTTTGGTAGGAAGTAATCATCCCAGCGTTCTAGACCAAGTCTGTTAACCAACAAAATCGGGAAACCGGTTGATTTTAAGATTCCAAACACTCATTCAAACTTCGCCCAAAATAATCCGACGGGCAGTGTTAAGCATGTTTTTAATATTATGCGTTTACATAGTTTCCCCCAGTTAAATATAGACTTTCGAACGAGTGAAAGTAAAACGAGATCCGTAAACGCTTTTTGAATTGCCTCCATTTCAATCGTATGAACACGCCTCTTCTGACTCGTAGAATTCTCCTTTCTTCTTTCATTATGGCTTTTGGGCTCATTTAGGAAATGAAAAAGTAGCCCTGGGGAAGTCAGGCGAGATGATCGATGCAAGTTAAGAAGTAAACTCCACTTTTTAATTGAGTAAAATAAGAAAAAAATCGGTTAACCGTTCTTAGGTTTTAATTATAAATATTTACAAAAAGACACCCAGCACTTGGAATGGAAAACAGTATTCAGTTGAGCTGTCTAGATATGAACCTGTTGACAAAATCAAGCCTTGAATAGTTTGAGATTAGATGCTCTATTAAGGCTCTGATTTTTGGAAAACTTGGAAAAATTATTTATATTGGTATTGACCAACTGGATTCATTTAGCTTTCAAAACGTCAGATTTTCTTTTTAGCACGAATCTGATTTTCGTTTCAGGTATTTGTACTGGCACGGAAGCTCCGGAGTACTGCAAACCGTCAGAAGGCCCAAACTATTCAAACTTCTCTCTTCAAGGGCTCAACGATGGTTTCGTAAATACTTGGAACCAAAATTGGACAAAAGGCCGTCCAATTTTTCCGAGCTTTCGAAGTACATGGAAGATCGGTGGTTGTCGAAAGGGTTTTCCGATAGAGGTTCGTTGGAGATCAAATATCAGTTAATTAATGAGCAATTATTGAACAAGCAGTTAGTTACTCACAGAACTAGTCAAACAGTCGCTGTCTTGGAAGGGAAGAAAGTTTGGTTGCTTTTTGAAAGTTGACCGACAAAATAGTAAAACAAAGTCGTGAAGCGTTCGCACAATTAGTGATGAGACAGTGTGTTAGAAAAAAGTACATTAGTACTTGAGCATGCTATGAGTACTTGGTCAAGTGGTTGAGCTACTGTAGCCTGTCTCATAATAACAAGTGCTTACATTAGACTGGCAAAAAAAGAGATAGCAGTTAGTTCGTAGACGTGTAATAAAAATAGTAACGTAAATTGTGGCAGCATAAATAACTCATAAACTTAATGGCGATTGTGATACTGCAACCCTAGCCGAACTTTACAGTCCAGTAATACATTTAATTTTTCAGAAGAAGAACGAGAAGACGAAACTCTGTGCCCCTCGATGTACAGTTTTCACAGCAGTCTGGAAGAAAAGAATCAATTACTCAGCACGTTGGCGAGCTATGGCATCGAAACGACGGTTGATCGACGAAGCAAAAAAGACAGGATTCGAGCGTGGATTCAGAACAGCGCCATTGCGGAAGAAGAGGAAGAAGATGAGGAAGTCGCCACAGGAGCCGTGGGTGGTCGCACCGTTGTGGCGCAAGGGAGCTCCGTTCCCAGGAAACACCATGGTAGAATCGCATCGGATACGAGCGAAACAGAAAGCAGCACGGCTACTGGTAGATGAGAATAACGATAAATAAAACTACTCCGACTCGAACTGTGAAACCCTCGTAATTTGATTCATAATTGTAATGTAATACAACATTTATCAAAATAACCCCCCTCATCAACCCAGAAAAATACTTGAATGTCTCGATATAGATAAAGAATTGCCTTTCTCATTCGCTTTTGCGTATCATCATTTACTTTGACTTTCTGCAACTCAAAAAAGCGAGGTAAGTATTGTAATCGGGCCAAAAATTAGAAGTGTTTTGAATCTCTACATTTGAGGGTCCCCTGAGTCTTGTTGAGTGATTGTATTGCGTGTGCGTAGCCAGATTTGCGGGAGAACCGAGTTGCCTATTGAGCTCGTACTTTTTTCGATTTGTTCGTTATTAGAGGGGATGGGGTTACCAGAGGTACAAAAAATGAGAGATTTTCGCTTTATTTTAATGCCACTGAAGATCTTGAAAACAGATCGTATCTTCTATGGACCAAATAGATTTTTTGGAGAAACGGCTTCAACAATTTATACCTGTATATTGTTCTATATAAATTGTTCATTGAGAGTCCATTAGACAAGGATAACAAAAGCTTAAAAGAATTTTTTGATATGTTATTAAATTTTCTGCGATAATGGATTAACCGAATTTGATAAAGAAGAGCCAAAATACTAAAAAATGGACATTTTCCGAATATCAAAAATTCGTTGTTCGTATTTTCAGTTACAGTTATAAAAATTAGGAGTAAACTCTTTTAGTACCTTCTGCTAATGGATACCAAAGTTTTGTTCTCCATAAACATCTCCGTGAAAGTTCGGTCAGTGATGGAATAAGCCTTCGAAGCGAAATATCTCTTTCTAAACGGCGTGGAAAAATGGCTTCTACTATTTGCGTTAAACTCACAGTGACGTCAATTGGCTACCTACGAATTGTGTTCTGTGTAAATATTTCTCCGACAGTTCGTTCACTGGAAATAACGACAAAAAATCCCCTTTTTTAACGTTTTCTAATTTCTACAATCGAAATGCTACATTTCCCCCCCCCCCCCCATAACCATTTCTGTAATCATCCGATGCTTCGACGATTTTGGCCAAAATCCTTGGAGTAGTTTGAGCTAAGTCCGTTGCGTATAATAGTTTCCGTAGAAATGCTTTGAATGGAGATGCAGCGACGGTGTGTACGACATATCGAATTTACATGGGTTGAGGAAAGTTAATTGATGTTTCGTGCCAGATATCTTACGTTATTTTCGTTCCTAATCATTTTATTGTTTAAGAATACAAATCGAATTTGTAAGAAATTTCTGTATCTTAGTTGTCATCGCATAACCCAGCTTATTTGTTTGTAACGCGCCTTGAACCAAGCAAAGACTCAATGCTATTTGTACATTACCAAATAGTTGGTCTTATTCACCAAACTGCATTGAAAAACGTTCTTCAATAAGTATAACGTAATTGTGTTTGAACTCGGTAAAAGTCAGAGTAAATGGAATAAGTCTAAACCTAAAAAAAACGCTTCTTGAATTTTGACTGCGTCTACGAAATGTGTAACAAAACCGCAATTTTATGCCCCGCTCCTGATTTCAGTTATTTGCTCTCCGTGTGTTCCTTTTAAATTGCATCACTCGTTTTCTTGGAAATCCAAATATCTCAGTAGAATTCGTCTTACTGACTGTCGCCGTGGGAATTCCAATGACGCGCTAAAATTGAGTTGACTATAATGCTAAATTAATTTCCTTGCGTATTGGTCCTGCCGTCAAATCCGTATCCATCCCTACATAATAGGACGTCCAATACAATCGTGGCAGTGTTTTTGACAAAGTTGTTTCGCTTTTCGTTAACTGACTGAGTAGGTATTAGGTGATACATCCTGAATTTTCAATCCTTGGTCGACAGATGTGTTAAATACGTGAATGTGAGCGCCGTCACTAGGGCCAACATTGCCAAAACTGCCAACATTGGACAACAACACTTAACGTTCAACATAGTTTACGATCAATCTCAAGTGTTCGAAAAGTTCAAATTTAACGCATCTTTGGGTATATTAGTAATTATCGTGCACATTGCTTCCAAACAGCTTCAAAAGTGGTCTCAAATCACTTAAAGCCTGTTTCTCAAACCATAAATTATGATTTACTACTGAATTACTACATTAACAGGGTGATTCAAACATCTCATGCACTCATACACACACACACACACACACACACACACACACACACACACACACACACACACACACACACACACACACGTGTTAGCGCTTTTACGTTTTGCTGAGTACGTGGTAATTTTATGAATATTATTTTTTAAGCAATGCGATATGTATTCGTTGTTTTGTTAAACCGTAATAAATTGAATTATTCACGTATTGAATTACTCAAGTATGAGGAATCTTTCCTATTAAGTGATTTTCATTGAGCAGTATAGCAGTTTGTACGCTCGTTGTACGTGAGCTGCGGATTCTATGAACAATAGACGTGTTTCAAAGCGCATGGATTGAGGCTGAATGATGGTGTAGGTTGTTGCCGGTAGGAGAATGGGGTGATATTCTATCAACTGTTCTCGTACACTAACTGAAAGAGGCGCTTTGTGTAAAACAGGGACTGATGGTGAAAACGGTTTAGCATGAACACCCGGATTTCGTGTGACATTTAATGACTTTTCGTTTTATTTTTATGAGGCGTACTATGTTTTCTTGTCTAACCACACCTACGTGTTCCCAAGTTCTAAGCCGATTCCAATTCGTCTGTCCAAACTAACCGACGCTATTTAAAGAAAAATGTAAATGTTAAACAATTTATAAAAGGAAAGATCACGAGGAGTGTTAAAATTGGCGTATCGTTCTACCGTCTTCCAATTGGAACTTAAACTTTTAAAAACTCCGTCCAATTTTTTTCCACAGCATTTCCCCATACGTTAAATATGAAACGCCATCGAAAAATATTGTTAGCAGTCCTACAAATTACCTATACGTTGGGTACTCAACAGAGGTCGTAACATAAGTAACTCAATAAATTTACGCACTACTAGTTTTTGTATGGCTCGTTCAAGTTTAAAGATGTGCGACAGTAGTTGAATGTAACGAGACGTAAAAATACGAAGGAAACGCCATGAGAAAAAATGTCAGCCGGTTACGTGTTTCTTTAATACTTCGTAAAATGTTTCTATGCAAAGTAAAACGTCCTTTACCAAACACACAGCGGGTCACTCTTAAAAATGGTATCTGTATGTTTTTGCATTTAAAGGGGTTAAACTGAGATAAAAAATCTTAGTAGAAAGCATACATGAGGATATACAAAAAGGTAGCATTAGGGAGATAGTCTCCGAGGGCCATTTGACGCCTACTTTGCAGCGCGAGGCCACCCCGACTCCTCGCTGTTTGTATGCAATTTGGAATTACGTACAAGTTATGCGGGCTCGCAGGGCGGGCAAAAGAAGGCACCTTCGTTTGTTGAGACTTTCCGCTGAAGATCTTACGAACATATTATGAAAATTTGGGACATATACGATTCACCAATGAGATTTCACTCGTCAACCTTTTCAATCGTACATACAATTCACAATGAAGTGTTTCTTCATAATTTTCACAGAGAATTGACCCGTGGTGAGTAAATTTTCATGACCATCGTGAACTCCCCGAGGACATGGAATCGGGTCTAAAATTTTACACTCGCACAGATCAAAATAATTCACTATGTTCTCATGGAAATCTTTGCGGAAATATGTAAACTACCAAAGGAGAGAATCCACTCAAAATTACCAACACTATTCCCTTCGAGGAACTGAGCGATTTTCGGTGATGTCGACGAAAAAGCTGTGCAGGTGTCCTGCTTGCAGAAAAATATGCAGAGCATCACGGCTCCTTCAAAGTCAATTTCAGACTGTTTGCTCTGTCTAGATTATTATTGTCTAGATTATTCTATCGCCCGTGGCGCAAAGAATGAAGAGAGGTCTGCCATGATCGACTAGGAGGAGGAGAGATGAGGAAGAAAAGACAGTAACGTTTCACATTGACAGAGGGATAGTAGTAGTAACAGCATAACCACGGCTATTTAGAAGTTCGGGGCGAAGGAGTGGACGAAAGGGAAGCAGTATATTTGAAGAGAATACAAAGCACGCTCACAACTTTCGGTTTATATTGATGTAGACGATTAATATCCTAATTATGTTCTGATGTTGTTGCATAAAAAAATCAAGTAGCACAGTCAAGCAAGAAGTTGGAAACGAACGAGAGGAGAATTTTATATTATATTTATTTCGTATTGTATACGAAAATATTTGTAGACATTCAAAGGGACAAAACCGTGCAACAAATTGGGATGTAAGAGCAGTATCCTATGGACTAATAGGACACACGCCAGGAGTTGTATAAAACTGCTTTTGAAACGTCGTGCCGTTTGACGATTTCCGAAGTACCGAACCTGATTCAATAGAAATGGGGTAAGGGGGGGGGGGTGTAAAAAGATATAATGCGAGTTAAGCCATCCGATCGTGTTACAAAAGGATGAACTGTTTTCCCAACGTATAAACGCGGATAACAACTTTTTGCTTGTAAACGTACACCCAGACAAAAAAAGTCTCAATCGCCTGGCAGCTTGTCGCTGGAAGGACTCGTTGGAACGTACTTAACCTGCCTCGAACTATTCAGTTTCACTTCACAATTCCAAGAGGCAGGTAATTCGAAACACGCGTCTCAACCCGAAATTCTTTTCGGTCAAATTACGAACGGAGGGGACACAAAAAAGGGAATCAAATAAATAAAAAACTAACTCGTAAAAAACGGAGCCTTTCAGTTCTCGTCGTTGAGAGCGACGAACGGCGTCGTCGAACAAAAAGACGCGGCTAAAAACGGCTATAAAAAAACAGGTGTTTGTGTACTATTTCGGGATGGAGACGTTCGAAACGTAGGTAACGTTAGTAGACTTGTAACGGGCAATTGATCTTGTTCGCCTCGTAATAGTTCCAACTGGGCTGCGGTTTGGAGTAGACGGTTCTCAGGTTCGACTCAGGAAAGTCCATCTTGGCCCTTAATAGTTTTACCTTCCTAGACCAACGAAATAGGGAGATAAGTTATGTAATCGGCTGACTCAAAAAAATGTTTGTCGAGTTTTCCTTGGATCGTTTTTTTTTTTTAGACGTTCCAGAATCTTCTGCGTTCCGGCACTTGATGAAGCAAAAAGAGCTGGGAAGAGTCCCTTTTGAATGTCAACGTTTTAGACGTGGATTATTGTACAGCGGCCGCGAGTTGTAATGATCTAAAAGCTTTAAGAGAGAGAGAGAATAATCTCAAGACTCCGCTCATGTTCCTCATCTCATCATTCCGACAGAAGTTGATGCTGTAATAGGCGCTTTGCTCGCTCTTCCAAGAGATGGCCGCTTCGTCCCCGGCTACTCGGAATTCTCGAGAATGATAACAAAAATTGCCGCGCCAACCGGCAGCCGCTTACTTAACAAGACGCGAGGAAGACAAGATGAGTAAACGAAGCAGTTGCTCTGTAACGAACGAAAATCGGTGGGTAATAATTCTTGGGACGTCGAGTGAGCGTTATCGGGGGATAAGGAAGGGAATGCGAGAGCAACAGATCGAGACTTGAGTTGAGAGTGGGAGAAAGAAAAGCTAGATTAGGATACTATTTTTTTAGTACCCTAATTAGTCGCTTCTATTTGTAGAATACATTATTTTACATTCTGCATGAATCTGTTGTATTATTGTATTTATTGTGGAAATGTAATTTTTATTGAGAAAGAGTATTATTTTAAATTAATTAAAATTACCTTAAAAGTAATCGAGTAAATGAAACCTGAAGGCACTGATAACGTAACTTTTTTTCTTTCCAATATGTCCGAAGTAAAGGCTCAGTAATTTATCTTACAGTCTTCAGATTTATATTGAGCCCGTCACGAAAATATCAAGTCTGGGGTTCACGATGTAACAGAGTAACCGATGAGCTGACCAAAAACTGAACAATTGAAGGTTCAAGAAACGAAATTTCTAACAAATTAAGCCGTTCAACAACTGGCAAACAGGGAATTGACATGAAACATGCGACTCACCCGTCGAAGGACAATTTGCAGAGGGAAAGCCGAACATAAATTGTCATCGTTGGAAAATGGGATTCCCCGAACATTAAAAGATTATTTTTCAACAACGGTTCTTCAATCGTGATCAAACTCACAATGTTGCATCAAAATGTAGTTACTTGCAAGTAATCAGTAAGTAAATTGTGTTCTCCTTCTGTCCTATGTATGCAGCGTGTCAGATATGTTCAAGTGGTATTTGGAACGTCAGTAAATTTAAATTACACAGTGAAAACCGGGTGTGAAAAGAACGGGCCAACAAAAAAGTTACTGTTTCCTGAATGACTCAAACACGTACCATACCCATAAATGACCCGCGTTCACATCAAGTCACGTGCTATTCAGATAACCGTCAGATTTTTCCTGCCTTTAGGAAATAACGTACGCAATATTCGCTGCATTCACGGAATCCTAATTTATCCGGTCGAGCCACCGGGTAATTTCGCACTCCGTAGCAGTAGCTCCGTTAAAGTGCCCCTGTAATTACTGAGTCTCCAACCAGCTTTGATCCCCTCCGTCGATTATTTTTCATTTTCGGTTTCTTCTCTCGGAGGCAACTAACCAACCGATTTTAGCGGCAAAATGGCCGGTAATTTTTCTGAAAGGTAGACAAAAGAAAACGCAACGTCGAGCGACGGGCTTTCACGTTGTAAAATACGAGACAGAGCAGAGACGAAAGAAGTGAGATACGACGATAAGAATGGGCTCCCTTGCTTCCCTACGACAGGATGACACGCCATCTGGATGTGAGTCTTTTGCCTTTTGGAACAGAACGACGTAATTTTTCTTCTTGAGGAACCCCCCCCCCCCTCTGAAAACGGTCGGGAGCTGAAAAAGGGCGAGTGTCTAATGAAATCCCAGGTTGAAGTAAAAGGCTAAACTGGTACACGAAGAAGGTATCGGGAAATGGTTGGCTGAGTAACATCGAAAAATAACAACTCCCTGGGAAAAGAAAACCAAGTGATCACGAAAGCCCAGCGCAATAAGATGGAGTTCAGGGGCAGAGCAATTCAGGGAGCGAAATGAGAAGAGGGAGGTGTTCAGTGTGTAAACGGCTCTGCATCATGCAAACTTTGCGTTCATATTTTCTAATATTCGCCGCCTTCGCGTTTCTACTTTTCTTACCACATCTTTCGCTTCGTGAGAGAGAAATCACTTGTTATAAGTCGACCAGTTGCACGTTTCCACTGTAAGGCCACCATTCAATTCGTTCATTTCACAGAGCAAACCAAACGCTGTCGGTCGGAAAAATACGAGATAAGCAACGCCCCATTATCAGGTATACAGATTACTATATGATATTCTCTGATACCTAAATTGTTCTACTCAACAACTGCATGAGCGAACATCAGTCGGTACGTAGGAACGTACTTGTGCGCTCCTTCTGATTTGTATTGCACTGAACGCTCAAATTGCCTCAATTCTATTCAACCCTTTTTTGTCACAATTGCACAACTACACTTCGTATTTTTATCCAAACCTGCTGGTATTAGGTATTTCTTGTCATACTTCATTATCGAACTAAGACAAAATCATCAAAGACGGTCGAAATTATTGAAACATCGAATTTTCCAGCTATTATCTCCCCCCCTTCTCTCTCTCTCTCTCTCTCTCTCTCTCTCTCTCTCTCTCTCTCTCTCTCTCTCTCTCTCTCTCTCTCCATGTTATAAAGTTTAGTACAACCGAGGTGGGGGGCACAACTACAGTGATCGAACGAAAAAAGAATTTTTAAAAATCCATCGACAGTAGTGAAAATATGATAATTGGACGATTTCAAACCAAACAACTCACGTGGGGATGAACCCACGTCCACAAATAAATAAATAATAGCAGAAGCACAAAAGGAAACGAAAAGAAATATGCAAAAAGAACTTCAGCTTATATTAAACAAACAAAAATTTATAGCGAGAGAAAAGGAAAAAACATTCGCAATTGAAACTAAAACCAAACCTCTCAGAGGATCGTACAAGTAAACTAAAATGAAGGAAATTAAAAATAATAAGACGAAATAAAAGGAAAAACTTCTCTCTATTCAACAAAAAATCAAAACGTGGCAGTTGAGCGATTGGCAAATCTTCAGAACTGGGGGGGGGGGGGGGGAGAGAGTCTCGAACTGAAAACTATAAACCGGCCAGAATGAGAAGTGGGTTTGCTAGGGGAACGGAACAATGGGGATTTAATGGAAAATTTGACATACCGGTACGGAAAAATGGTGAAGTTTCTTCGGAAGAAATATTTTTCGGTAGACAAGACGGCAGACCCAACGATGAATCAGTAGAATGACGAGTTGCAGTTTACCTGCAACGACATGGTGCTCGCGTCTCTCGGCGGAGAGCGGCACATGCGGAAAGGAGATGCTTAAACCGCTTCCGACCTAATTATTCATGCCACATAATTTTACTTTTTTACCCCTCGTCTTTACTTCTCTCTTGGTGAAATTCCACAGTCCCGAGGTTCATTTGTTCAATTAAACAAAATTTGAATAGCACGAAACCGAAATCCTGAAAATCCGTTGAGAGTTGTTAGAATTGCACAATTTTGCTGTACTGTAGAAATATAACGTGCCACGACAGACTTTTTTTTAGAACGATAACGTGTAATGCAGCTGAAGTAAGTGGATACTTCAGTGAGTTTGATCCAAACCAACACGCCTTACGTTTGCCAAAAATTCACACAAGGACGACAGTCACGCACACTTTTTCCTTTTTTAAAATGATAAATAAGATTAAAAATACAAAATAAGGCCTTCACTGAACGTGCCAAAATTTTCTGTATTTTTTTCTGTTAAAAAATCGTCGAGGTGAGCAAAGAATAAATTACATTAATGAGCACAGAAATGAAAAGTGCAAGAAAGCTGAAAGTTTCATTGGTCGTCCAGAGCTTGAACAAATTTGAGAAATGGACAAAGCAACAGTCATTAATGTAAAACAGCACGGTGAACTGTATAAGAGCTATATGTATGAGTCAGCGCAGGGAAATAACAAACTACAATGGAGGTTCGTTCGTACTGTAGAGAGGCGTCGAAAAGAATACCACGAATGAGACTTGGTTGGGCAGAGGAAGAGAGGTATAGAAGTATTGGTTAATTGGGTCTTTCCAATAGCGAAAACTGCGTTGAAATAGATCTTTGTAGAGAGACTTTTGACAGCTTTAAAGATCGCTCACTGATATACTACGTGCCAACTTTTGACGTCACCGGCCAAAACCGATGAAAAAGATTTCCCGAGGCCAGTTTACCTAACCATTTGAGATTTCGTGCTTTAAATTGAAAGATTTGCTCTTTTTAAATACTGTAAAAACTTCCCAAATAACACCGAGCTCACGTTGGTCTGAGCCTAAATAGCGCAGGGAACCTCCACATCTACTTCACTTTCACACAAACTTTTCTCTATTCAACTTGATACATGTTGTTCCTTGTTTCGATTTATCTCTCTCACGAAATGTTTTCGTAATCTACAATCCAAGTGAGGTGGGAGAGGAGGCCATTAGACCTTAATCTCTCCCTGGTGGTTAAATAAATGCATTTCGATCAATCAAGCTGCCGCTCTCTCACTGTCTCTATCTTTCTCTCTCTCTCTCTCCCTCTCTCTCTCTCTCTCTCTCTCTCTCTCTCTCTCTCTCTCTCTCTCTCTCTCTCTCTCTCTCTCTCTCTCTCTCTCACTCTCTCGGTCGTTTAGCTTTGAGACATTGAGTTGGAACTCCCACATGACGGTAATATGCAAAAAGGGGTTTGCTTCCAGACCTACATCCACTGCAGGATAGCATGCGATTTTCGATCTCAACTCCACCGATCTTTGCCCATTGTCTACTTTGAGGATGCGATCTTGGCGGGGACGACGTACAAGTTAATGAGAGCACTAAACTATATCGTTCGTTTTCTACGCAGCCATTCGATGCGTCTGCGACACCATCCTTCGCAGAACTGGCTGGTTTTACAATTTGGTAAATCGCCAATGACTTACCGACCTGACATTGTCTTTTTATCGTTCTACAGCCAGATTCCGTTCCTCCCAAGTATTTCTCTAGCCATCCGCTGAAAACAGATAGTAAAAAATGCAGACAGTTTTTCTTAAGCACAGAATGAGGTTCTGTGAAATATTTCTATCACATTTTCTTAAAAATAGAACGGGACCCTTTCAACTAGTCAATTTTTCCATTTCGTTCCTCACGTGCGTTCTTTCTTAATTTTATTACGCTATACTCTTCTATCGTTCGCTCTTTACATCCTATTCAACTCTGCAATTATCATAACAGCGCCACTACAAAACCGAACTCTGTTACACATTTGGTTTTGTTCTGATATTAGCAAGTACAGGACCCATTATCATGCGACGTACGAAGAGTTCGGAGCACTCCAAGCTTTCAGGGTGTTTTTTTAAAAAGATTTCATCTATTTCCACAGAAGACCCAAGGCTTCTAGCAAATAGTGAAGAACGGGGAATTTTCTAACTGCGCTTTTTAATACGATCAGAGATTTGATACGAAAGTTATCATTATTATAATAAAACTGCGTCGCATAAACCTGTAGTTACCGTTCGGTCACGCTGCGCTATTATTTTAACCGCTTCTTTCAACGATGTATTTGCCCTTTGGAAGGGGTATACCTGTTGCATCTGGCTCCAACTACAGGCCACGGGGGTCATTATCGGGGTCGTGTTGGTCCCTCGTGCTTCTTCCCCCTACGCCCTTCAAGAAGAAAAGAGTAAGAAGCTTCGTGAGGTGCCGATGATGGTTGTAGAAAAGGGAGAAAAAAATACTAAATCACGACTTCGATGTAATCGTTTTTAATCAATAGAAACTCTTTTTTGTTGTGCTGTAATTCATTTCATAATGCACCTACTAGTACAATTATTAATCTCGTCGTATTACAATTGATTCGAGACCATTCACAAGCCACCCGGGAATCTGGTTTGTGGTACGGGAGAGCGAGCATGAAATAAAGTCGTTGGACGATTTCACTAACAAGCAAATGTCAAAAGAGCCAAAATAGCCAATAATTAAGACTGATGCTACTTTTACACATTTTTGTCACAAATGAAATAGAATTCAAAATTCAAAAATAAAGAAAATCCTCGTCGTTTTCTTCTCTCGACCCGTGGGCTCTTGAGACCAATACGTAACAGTTCTTTTTCTAGCATTAGCAACAAAAAACGCTTTCAAGTACCTTAGGACTCTCTTCATTTGTTCATCATCTATCCGACACAAAAAATACTTTGTGGTGTTCGTCGCTGAGCAGCAATGTGGCTCTCAAGACACGAAATTTCCAAAACTTAATGATTTGAAGACAACTCCCTTTGTACTTTCTTCAGCCGTACTGAGTAAGAAAAAAAAGTTGTTAAGTCATAATTTTCACGAACCAATCTTTTCTGAAACGCGACTCGTTAAAATAAGGGTATGAGGAATATCGGCCCAAAACGAACTATAGTTATCATAGCGATTAAAACATAAAACCTGATTTAAGCGCAGTTTTGTACTTTCCGCTTCCCGAAGGTTAAGTAAAGTATTGTAATCGCGTCAAAAAAAAAGTTGGGTTTTCTTCAGATCTTTACGTTTTGAGGCCTACTGAATATAAATAACAAATTTCGGCGCGTGGTTCGTGTAGTTCGATTTGCTGGAGAACGGCTAAACCGATTGAGCTGGTTCTGGTTTGTATTATTCTTTGTAGACACCAAAATAAGGTTGTATGCGATTTCGGTCGATGGAAAAGGGGACTGGGTCTCTAACGATTTTGATTAAACTTGCCAATTATCCTCTAATAGTTAGTACAAAACTTTTCCTCTCTATACATATCTCCATGAAAATACGCTGAACGGAGATATAGGCCTACATACCACCAAACTCACAGGATGTTTTTGAATACTTAATACGTATATATTGTTCTCAATAAATGTTCCTCTGAAAGTCCATTGAACAGAGATAAAAATTAAAATGTGTCGAAAATAATGTTTTTCGACACATTGCCGTAAATTCCGGGGTAAGTTCTCCTCCAGATTTGATCAATCTTACAGAGTGACTTCTAACCACGCATACCCACATTTTGTTCTTTATAATTACTGTATATATCTGTCGAACGGAGATATAACCCAAGTTAACTGAAAAAAGGAGTTTTGTCGAATATTAATTTATCGGTTTTCTAATTTTCTTCAAATGGCTCCAAAGATTTCGATCAAACTTAAGGAGGACTCTCAACTAACTAGTACCTACATTGTTTCATTTAGCGTTTCTCACAGTTTTTATCCCACAGACCGATAACTCTGTCGTAAGGTTGTGGCATAAGAAGGAGCAACTCAAATTTTGGAACATTAAGCGCCAGAACTATCTGCGTAGATCTGCCCGAAAGTTGTGTGAAGCACCATCTTCATCCACTTTCAGCCGATTACATAAGATTACTTTGTGGTTTTCGCAAACCACAGGTGCTCGGCAAATACGTCGCTATTAATAGGAGAACGATTGTAGTGAGAGAAGCTGTAATTGAAGAGCTCGATTACTACAATGAAAGCTGCCAAATAATTAGCTGCACATAATACGTCCAGACGAAGCCGACTTACGACTCAAATAAATCAAATGAACTCAACGTTGGTCATTAACTTCTTCCCTCCCCCCCTTCCATTCCTTCAGTCTGTGAGCCACACATTTTCTTCCATCCTCCTATTTACGGCGTCGGCGGCTCGTCGTATTTTCCCAGTTATTTCCGGCCGGAGCAAAAGACAGCGAATTATGTCTCTGTTGCTTTTGGCAGAGTTGTTTTGGGGAATCCGAGCCGCCGATGTTTTTCTCGGAAAAAGGGTGGAAATCCCTGGAAACAACAAAATTACTTGGAAACCGAAGGAGACTGAACTTTCTTCAGATCGGCTGACTACGAGCTAAACTTTCCAAAGGGGTATTTGCTTTTAACTAAGAACGGAGAAGGAGATTCCAAGTATTTGTCCAACGTCGCCAAGGTTTTCTGACAGCTGTATTTAATGTGTTTAACGCTTTCAAGCCAATTGGTCCGACCATTTCGGAAATGAAAATTAATGGAGTTGGATTTTAACTCTTCAATTCGGTTTTATGAGGTAAGGTTGGAAAGCAGATGGGCGATCAAAATGTATGCACCTGTTGGGGGAGACAGAAATGTATTAATTATTTTTTTAGGCACCGTATATCGCGAATAGTCAAGTAAAGCTGTCTTCTAACTTGAATAAAAACTACTATCCTTTCATCGGCTAATTTGCATCACGATGTTTACTACTCTAAAACCTCAGTTACGTTTTAAAGGCGTAAAAATACTGTTATGATCAGTTTTCGTAAGTAGGAAGCGTCAAGGGAAGGGTAGAGGGGACATGATGTTCCAAAAATGCTTGTTTTAGAACTTTTCTCGAAAACGCGCCTAACGATTCCGATAAAGCTTACTAAGTATATTCTACTAAACAATAGCTGACTTTTGTCATCACCAAACATCCAAGTGAAACTACGATGATCAGTGGTGTAGATCGATGGAGAAAAAGGAGGTATTTTTGTAAATACGTTTCCTATAACCGCTTTAGGGTATCTTCATTCAACATGTATATAGAGTTCTCCACAAAGATTTGTCTGGAAATCCAGTGAATCCGAAGCCTGCCAGAAAAACACCGCTTTCGTTCCCACAGTAAATACCTAACTGAGTTTTATCAATCTGATGAGTGTTTTCTAGCAACCTTTAGCCGCATTTTGTTCCTCGCGAATTTTTCAGCGATTCTCTGTTGAACGAAGAAATAAGCATAAATACATCTACAAGTGAGATTCTTCTACCTAGTAACAGTTGTAACGATCTGATCGAACTCACTAAGTGCTTTCAGTTAACAAGGCGCTACTAGTTGTTATTTATAGGCGTTTCCAAAGAATTCAGTTGAACGAAGACACAACGAATAATTGAATTTACGCGGCTGGGGAAAGCGGCAAGCTTCCTACTAGATATTAATACTTATTTGTAGCGCGCATTATAAACTACAAAATACACACATAAACTACATTTTGATACTGCTTTATCACCCTAATGAGTGTTGATAATTTGCGTTTGTGAATTCCATGAATTATCGATCTACTTTAAGACAGGTGAAGTATAGTGACGCGCTGTAGAGAAGTTGACGCGTTATGTGTGTACTCCACCGTGGTCTGTAAAAAGTTAACAACTAAAAGGTTTGGAATTCGCGGAGTTCGTGAAGTTCAAGGAGGTCTGCTGTGTAGTGGGTACTGGAATGGGATGGGGGGGGGGGGGTCTCGTGTTGCTATTTCGAGAGACCTGAGTTCGTGGACCTGTTGATCAGTGGTGAAGGTAAAGGTGAGTGTGGGTGGTTGTGGCGGCGCAGAGGGAGTGGGCACGTTCCTCGAGTAGTACGCACGACGTGCCTCTGAGGCATAGACTCGACTGAAAAGAAGAATAGGTGGCGAAGGCGGTTTCGCTCTTCTCCTTTCAGTTGGCCCATTCTCTACTGAGTTTTTCTAACACAACGGCCAGAGATGAGAAAACATATTGATAAGTGGCGCACGCATTGCAGGTTAGCTGGTGTACAGATCACTACAAAATACCCTCCCGAGCTGTCCCAATCGCCAATTTTAGGGGCAAGCGAATGTGAGTGCAGCAGTCGGCGCGTAGGAACTTGAAAATCGCCGCCTCAACAACTGAGTTACTTCCATTCTTCCAACTCTGCATTTCCCACAATAACTAAATCTGTTTTGTATTTCACGTGTATTTCGATCACTCCAGCAACTAATGCGATCTGCTTTAGGTAGAGTTCTTCCCGACGTTCTATACAGGTTCCGGATTTTTAGTTTTTCCTGCTTACTTACTTTTATCCAGTAACTAGAGTGTAAATAATTTATAGGAATATCGGCTCATAATTATGGTTAGCAGGTGAACGCAATTTTTTGGTTGGAAAGTTCTTGTCACACGTTTCTAGAATAATTTGGCTACTAAGTTGATCTGTAGTATTGTTAAGTCTGGACTTTATTGGATTGCTCCTAGTTATCTACGACCATTTTAAAGTTATCGTCTAGGCAGCACGTTGGACTATCAACATGATTTTTGTGAGAACTAGTGCCATACGAGCGGTATTTATTCAACACGTAGACCGTTTTCTCGAATGGTGTGTTTTACAGCCCTGGCAGGTAAATATCTGAAGAATCTCAATCAATTAAAAATCGGTAGACGATAGCAAAAATGTAAGCGTCGGCTTGACAAAATAAGTACCGCGCAAATCGGTTAATAATTCAATTTACAGTAAGTTACAGTAGTTTACAGTAGTAATCGATAAGTGACTTTTCATTTGAATAAATATTTCCGTGAAAAAATGGTGAGCTGAAATATTGGCCTAGCGGGTAAAAGGCGTTTGCGAACTTTGAATCGGGGACTTTAACTAATCAATATTTAAATGTTGTTCGCATAAGCTAATAAGTAGACACCAATTTTGGCACAGTAAAGGCTGACTAAATTTGATGAATGTGATGGAAGGTCTAACTATTTTTGAAGGGGTACTTTCGGCTATCTAGTACCTACATTTCATTCTCTGTAATCCTCTCAGTTGGCGTTGAGGCAAAGTACCATTCTCTGGAGTTATTCACAGGGGTTGAGGAAAGTTTTGCGATGCTTCGCACCAGATATTTTGGGTAGCACCGGCTTCGCTTTCGAGCCAGACACGCGAGCCGTTTTCGGAGCGGTCCCATCTATTTTTAGCGGTACGCGGCTCGCCGATTGTATTTGTGGGCGGAGAAGCAACCGGTTTAAACTTTTCACCTTCACCCTTTGGAAGTTTCGCGGACGGCAACGGAGAATGCACTTTACCTCTTGGAAACTCGGGGACAAGGCTAGTGAGGCACTTGGTAAATGAAATACTCCGGCAAGAAGCAAAGAGAAGCCCTTAAACGTGCTCCGCAGTAGGAGCTTTTTATTAAAAACTCTTCACTCATCAACGAATTTCGTACCTCAGTTTTCCGACGAATTTACGGTTTTCACGACCACAGCGCATTTTATAGAGGCAAACTGAGATTCGCAGATATCTACAGTTTGTACAAAATATTTGCAACAGTAACGCTGGTGCATTTCTAACTAGATATGAATCAGTAGATATAAGTTAGTCACTTGGTCAAAATAAACTGTGAAAACTTAGCGTTTCTGTACAGAAACCTTTACTGTTTAACATTCGCGTCCTTTGATCCTTAATTTACATCGGTTTCAACCTGGGTTATCCTTCGTTGCCCATTCCTTTGTTCAAAGCGTCCTAATTACCGACCGAAGTCAGGCGAACAGCATTACAGTAACTTTATTCCCGCAAGGTCTTCGATCATCATCCAAGCTTCTCAGCTTACAAAATCAATCTCGTTTGTCCGTCCATTTTTGAAAAAGTTAGTTCGTTACAGTTCTAATACCAATCAGCACCAATTCACACTACCTTCTGGAGATAAACCTCAAAGTTCATCATTTGATTCTTACTCTCGCTCTACCGTTCCCATCGCTCTCGCGTGGAAAACAACAGTATTTCGGTCTCAATACAGTCTATTTTGCTCTCGTTTACTTCACGGCTATTTCATCGTGTCATTTATTTTTCTATCTTGCACCGAACATTGATTTTTCATTGAATTAAATAAGGTTACAGCTCCGTTTTCAACTAAGTTTATGAGGACCTGGTAGAACTTGTCGTTCTGTGCAAATACTGGTGGTTTTTAGCGGAGCTTTCTGGTAAAAAGGTAAAAAGTTTACTGTAGGGAGTTTACTGGTTTAGTTTCAGAAGGAGTAGTTTGAATTTCGGAATGTCGTAGGTTCCTAATTAGTATCAGTTGCGACGAATAGTACTGAAAATATTATTAAAGTTGCCGCATTTGAAAAAAAAAATCCGGTGCGACGCATGATGCAAATTTCCTCAGCACTACGTCAATTCACCGGGGTGGGTTTCGCTACTGATGCAATTTATTTTTTATTTTAAATTGATCAAACATCACTTCACGATGGTAGAACGTGTTAGCGCGTACGGTTCCGGAATTTATTGTTCTGCTCCTACTCTAACCACATCCATTATTGAGAATTGATGACTACTTGTTGAGAGGTTGATGATGTTCTTTGGTGATTTATTGGGCTACTTTCGTCATTTTCCCACGAGTGAAACTTTTATGGTATTCTCGGGTCATTTGGCGCTGTTTGTACGATTACTATAGTTAGTTGTTGGCTGATTTTGGTCGTACCCTTATTTTGCCGTCCCACGGTACCCTGCCGTCTAGATCAAATTTGAGCTGATTTGCTTCAACCGATTTCTCTCAATTACACTGACCATTTTCGGACTCAGTGGGCCTTACAATGTCTAGATCTGAAAACAACTCAAAACTCATTCTTCAGCCACATTTTGCTTTGTACTGAGTAGAGCGAAGGAATGTAAAAAACGTCTATTGATATCGACGACAGTTATTTTTGGTGCGATTTCGCTTATAATCTGAATTATACGTCTCACCTTGATCTGCAGGCTGAACGTCAAGTTTGACTTGATTTGGTACAGCTCTCTAAATCGTTTACACACGGAGGCGAATTGCAACGCAAATGGCTTGTGGACTTTCCAAATTTGGGGAAACAATGTTTTCTGACTATTTTCACGAAGGGTGGTGATGGGTGGGGGGGGGGTTAGTAAATTGAAGTTCTCTATAATGGATTGGTTGCTCGTATTCATTGTGAAGTAACCCACTCCTATCAATCCCGTTGTTTGAAAGGTACTTAAAGTAGTGGCTTTGATTGATAGCTGCATTTGTGACTAAAATTCTCTCTAAGAAAATTAGAAAATGTAAACATTCCTAGAATGTGGCTAAATCATTCTTTAACCTTCTAAGGGGTGAAAACGCCTAGCTCACTGATGTTCCGTCTCCTGACAAACCCTACCCCAGATCATGTTTGATCACGAGCGTTGTCCAGGAACTTCCTAAATAAAAGTGACGTAGTAAATGCGGTCGCTGAAGCGCGTCTGAGTCCTGCAGGTGGGCCGAATCGTAGGGAGGTTGGTACTCAACATTCGAACAGGTGGCCTTTTTCGTCACGGCCCTGTGATTCACGTTTCGTCGTTGACTCGCCGTTTCCTGCCTTCTCCAGCCTGAACACGTTAGGCGTGTTATTACCCTCCTTTTCGGCGTGATGTTCATTAGCCGGCCGATGAGACTAAAGTGGACGTGAAGCCGATTGTAGTCTCAGACAAAACAAACAAAATCACACAGATACGGAAAATTTTACAACGAATTGAGTTGAAGAGGCGAGCGGCTGTCTGGCCGGAGTATTGTTTTTATTTTTATTTTTTTTAGAGCTTCTCTTGTCTGTTCTTTTCCGAGGGAGCACCAGAGCGTGGACAACGGAGGGTAAGAAATGAGGCGCAGGCTGAGAAAAGAACCACCAACTCGTGAGTCATAGTCGATTGTTAGTTGCCTAACAGGTGTTTGAGACTGGTCACGATGCGTGACTAACTTCAAGCATTTTTACAGCTGAGATCTTCGTGAAATATTTCAAGTACTCTGGTCTCAATGCTTCAAAGGCAACTAATAAGGTTGCTGCTGGGCTCAAACACTGATATTGACTGTACTTTGAATGAATGAACTACTATCGAAATGACAAAGGACACCGTTTTCCAGAATCACAGGTATAAAACGATCTTGTACGAGCTGCACTTCGTTGCTTATTTTCTTTACAAAGTAGGCGAGACAAAAGATAGCCACCACGCTGGTGGGTGGAGGGAGGGGCTGGGAGCTAATAGCAAGAAAGAATAAACAAAAATGAGCATACTGAAGGAAAGTCTATTCTAGACGTTATTGTCGGCATCTGCAATGTTTCGCAGCAGCCAGAGAACAAGCACATCATGGCAGTTCTCGTTTACATCATGGGAGCGTCTGACGACGTATGGTCCAGCTCGCGAATAAGCTTAGAAGGGATGTGGGATTCCCCACAAAAACAGTACAGCCACCGCCTGCAAAAATGTCTTTGGAGAACTGTTCAGAAGCTTAATGGAACTGACTGCACGACCCAACTGTGATGATGTGTACACAGTCAGCCCACTAATTCGAGTTAAATACCCACCCTGTGCCCTGAATCGTCACCCAGTGGAGCACGTCAAATGACAAAAATCCACTCATCTTCTTAAAAGGCAATCAATAGCATGAATGGGCAGCGGATGGATGGCAAGCAAGGAGGAAATTCCCGCCAAATGTACGTGTTCCTTACAGGGCACGGCGATTTGTATGTGATGTTATTTCTTTTCTTCGTTCACCTACAGAACGAAGGAAACAAGAATTCATATGCGGATCCATTGTAGTTTCTACAACAGTGAGCGGTGTTAGTTGGAAGAGCAGCCGAACCTTTTAGCTTCAAGTGCTATTAAGCAACCGTTTTGCCCAGTTTGGGAAGAAGTTTGCGGCTAAAAAAACAGTAGCTGAATATTAACTTTGTGCTAATTTGGTCCTGCTCTTATCTCGCACAGACGCACAGACTGTTGCCTCAACTGACATTATTTGCACGCAGATCTGACGAAAGGTTTTTTCCAGCAGATTTCTAAATATGTGTTTCTAATACTTAGGTACACAAGGCTCGGAAACGTACAAAGCGCTAGTGAATAATTTGTGGGAAACGGCGAAGAGACCGGTGGTAAGTGCATTAACGAGAAAGAAGGGAAGGTGGGACATGTTTCGGCAATTGGAACACAATGCAGGCTTTTAAGGCGATACGGTGGAATGAGACGGGCCAGAGTAAAAGAGGCTATACTCGTAGAGCTCAACCTTCTTCATTGTCTGTTCGAGAACAATGTGTGTTACAGTTTCACACTGAGAAAGCACCTTCGTAGGTATAAATAGACAGGATCTCCGGCTCCAACTTTGTCTTTCGTGGCTCTTCCCCGAGTTGCAATTGATTTAATTTTTCAACACTAGATCTTACTGTGTAAATGGCATTGCTGGTGTCGCGAACAGGTTTAGCGAGTTAGAAAACGTGTGGGCGGAAAGTATATGTACGAGTATGTGTTAATCTTGAACTTTGAAAAATCTTTTAAAATTAACTTATGAATGCTTTACCCCACTGCAGCATTCTTTCCTGAACAGTTCCCATCCCGCTGTCTAAGGAATTCCTTGTGTCCCGATTGAGTTTGAGACAGCATTGCAGAGCCCCGGATGATTATCACGGAGCTGGACATCTCAATTTCAACTGAGAGCCCAATAATACTTCAAATAATGATACAATGGCCAAGAATATGCTGAGAAATACGTCTCTTGAGAAGTAGGACAGTCAAGGAGGCTCAATTTAGTAACCAGCTACAGGGACGGACGTTCATTGCTTCAAAGGTCCGAAATGAAGTAATTGCTTAGCTTTCTTTTCATTGTAGGCAAGGCTTTCTTTTCATGATGCAGTCTTCGAAAGAAATGTTCAATTGAAACCACACTGTTTTGATATCCTGGGCAAGAAGTTGAAGAAAGCTGCGTCGTGGCAGTTTTAGTTAAATTCATCGCTTGAAAACCTTTAGCAAAAACTTATCCTCATTCAGCTAACAATTCCAACAACACAATTCGCAAGCATTCTATTTTATAACCTGCGCACCAACAAATGACCCCTTTCATTGTACTGCGCGTAGAAGTGCTTGGAGTTCCCAGCCTTAACTTATTGCTAGAACCACAGTTACAACACTTGCTTTTAATAGCGCAATACAATTTCACTTTGACAAACACACCAGCCAACGATTTGAAGGCTACGCGACGCAACGAAAGCCTTTAAATGGGTTGTTAAGCATTTTTGAAATAATAACACGCAAAGTAATTGTTTTGTTTTCCAGCTATCGCGTCTCGCGATTTCCTAGTAGGGTGAAACGCAACGTTCCAAGATAGTCAACATTGACGAGTTCAGCAGAGCTCGATTCAGATAACGAAAGAGAAAAGTGCTGATTTGAAAAAGGCTGCTCGACTTTTACGGAATCAAAATAGACTGACAGAAGAAAAAGGAAAGCTGCACTGCACAGCGAAGGAAGACGCTACAAAACAGTAAACATGATAGTGTTGAGCGTTCCAGGTATTCAATATCAGGTGCTTTTAAGTAAAGAAGGCTCACTTCGGAACTCGAAAATTCGCTAATATAAAATCCAAAAGATGAATCTGATTAACGGGCAAGTTTTTAGACGTTCACCGTGAGGGGCTGATACGTCTTGATTGAATGCCCGCTCTGTTGTGATTGCTTGGCTAGATCATCCGGATAATGCCCCTTGTGCTCACGTTCAAGTTCCAGTTCGAACTAAAGGACAGGATGTCTAGCTGCCCTGCGTCTCTGCCTGTTCAACGCTCCTGTAGCTGGCAAGTCACATGTATTGTGTCTCTAACTAAATTTAATTAACCAAACGAAGGGCTTTCGAGCAACTTACCTCATTTCGCTCCCAGTAATCATTTCTAAAACGATATTGCGAACGTTTGCATGTCTGAAGAATGCTAGGGGGAGTGGGATACCAATAAGTAATAAAATGTGAGGGTTTCCACCTTTTCTCGACTAACCACTCTGGAGAGTTTGATTGAACTTTTAAAATGTTCTAGTCTAATCAGTATCAATTTGGTGAAAGAAATTTGTGAACGACGACGGGACTATTCTCATCAAACTCACAGAGTGTTTCCAACAGGTCAATATCGTTCTCCATAAATGGTTTGAAGACAGACCAGGCCATTAAACGAAGGTGACAGCTGAAATATATCGAAAATTGTGTTTTTTGAGATTTGCCGACTTAGCGTAATCTGATCAACCTGGTGAAGTGTTTTCTGGCAACCTACACCCACATTTCGTTCCTCGCGACTGTGAGCAAATATACATCGGAAAACGAGATTTGCCGAATGTTAACCTATAATTTTTTTAATTTTCTTAACCCATTTTGATAACACTCATGGAGTACTTTCAGCTAACTTCTCCTAACATTATTCGCTGTAATCAAACCCGTAGAAATAGTACGAAGATGCAAGTAAAGAAAGTCGTACGATGTTTTTCACGTGTGCCTGTACTTCAACACCTTTACAGGATGTTCCTCAGAGGTTATATCAGCCGAGTCTTAAGACATTCACTCAGGTGCTCGTGGGTAAGTGAAGCAGGTATTTGTCGAGTTTGCTTGTTCTGTTTCCATATCAACACAAGTGAAACACGACCCCATCCTAAAGGAGAAGGGCTTGGTAATTCCGATTGCTAATTGAATTTCGCCGTGTCCTGCCACGAAAACTCGACCATTTTCAGGCTTACCAGCCAACCCACAAGTCCCCAAAACTCACCGTGGCTTGAAGAGAAAGAGCCCATGCGATCTCGTGCATTAAATTCCGTGGCCTTTCAATAACAACGGACACATTAAGGATTCCATATACGTTTATCGTATACTTATTTTTAATTTATTACTGTGGTGCGCAACGTGAGAGAGGCGTTCGTAATATACGCTAATGATACAATGCTCTCTTAGCTATGGATACTCTGACTACCCATGAAGTATTGTTGAGAAATCTACAGTACCCGACAAGTACCAACTCAATCCGGTTCGGTTATGTTGGCAATCAGGTCAGTTATGATAACCTCTCAATGTGCTAATGAACTTATGACCTCTTTTCTTGCGCCCAACTGAACTTCAAATCTGCTCAAATGTCCATTGTGCGTACGTCTTCTCCTTCAGTCCATCAGTCAACTTCCATCTTATGCTTCCACAACCTCCACAATATTTTGGCTTATTACTGCCACACTATTTACTTGCAGTGTTTCGATTTATTTTTCCGAAAGTGCGTAACGCCGTTTAAATGGAACAGCACAATGAACTCGTTCATTAAAGTGCCTTAAACTCAGAAATCGTGAATAGGTGAATAGAGGTTGTTAAAAAGAATAGAAAGATACACAAGGCGTTCGAATAATGGAGGTATCGGGTGCCAAGTTGGCGCACACACAGTTTCTTTCTCCGCTTTGGCGAGTTGGGTATTGTTATAAATACGCGAACGAGGGAAATGTTTACTTCGACTTGCGTTAGAGCATTGGAAGAGCTGTATAAATTTCTTGAACGGTTACCAAGGCAAGAATTGCTTTGCACCACTCTGTTGATAAATTTACCGTTACATCACCTGCTCATTCATCTTATTTGCCGAATGTTTGTCGCAGTACGCTATTTCATTGCTTTCAAGCTCGAATATCCAGAAAACCCCAAAAAGTCACTTACCACTCCAATTTACGCAGCAATACATACATCGAACCGTTATTTGTTTGTTTCAATTAGAGGAAGAGATTCTTCGAATTTTGAACAAGCAAAATTTCCTCCTGGAAAGCAAATGTTCGATTATTGCAGCTGTGTCCTAATAACAACGTGCGTGATTATTCACGAAAATTAAAATGATTAAGTTCTTGAACAATTTTCTTTGTGCTAAGATTCGTCATACTCTACTTCCTTCAATCAATCTAGGAAATAATTTCGATGGAGTTTAAGAAGAAGACAAAACCTACCTACAGACAGTTTAAAATGGGGAGAAAAACTTGATCAACTCCATTGAAATATTTGAAATTACTGGGCAGTCGGGGAAATTGTAACTAGTCTCTCTTAACACTGTTCTTTGAATGAAAGTTAGAATCAGCCTGGACGGTCTTGTATTCCAGAGGAATCGCTTCCAGACGCGTCGCAGTACCGCTCGGGCCAATTCGTTTAATAGGGAATTGAGCATCGATGATATTATCTGTTGTACATGTAGAGATCAGAGAATAAAGTCCATTAAGTCTGATCGCCAGTAAAGTGATCAGACGTATTTGCGATTTGAAACCTAGGAAGCATTATTGCTGTACCTCTCTTTCCTCTATTTAATTCATTTCTGTTTGAATTCATGACAAACCGCACGCCTTGAAACGACGGACACCCGTCATTTTTGGTTAACGTGAAATTATATAAGGAATGAAGGCTTTCACCCAGACTTGTCCGGTGCTATGCTGTGTGGGAGAATTTCGCCTGTTGCTGGGTGGCAACAGTCTCTTCAGGGAAGCCGACCAGTCATTTTGCGTTTGAATATTTTATCAAGCTCTCTCAGTTGGCTTCCTCTCGGCGTTACCAGGTGCCAACAAGTGTTTTCCTCCCCTTCTCCCCTCGTCTGCTATCAGCACCAAAATCCGAAACGGGAGCGCCACCGCTTCAATATTATTAGTTACATTTCAACCATTTTCCCCTCCACGATATCCGTTTCTTAGTTGTCTCTGTTACCAATCGCCATAAATTCCACATGAACAAGTGCGTACTTTATTCATTTCTTTTTGCCACTTTGACGTTGATCTCATCAATTTTTTTCCGACGACGAAGAAAATGAATCGAAACTGTTGAATAATTTATGCAAACAATGCAGCGTTATTATTATTTTCGGCGACTTCATTCAACAGGAAACGCTAAACAAGGAGTTAGAGGAAATACCCCCCAACGCCAACACAAAATTGAAGTCCGTAATATTCAGGGCACTGCTGAAATATAAATCAGCGGTAGGTAGTCGATAAGAATAAACGACACCTAGCGTAAATATTTCACACCCCGCTGTCAGTAATCGACAAAAATTAATCAGTTTAAAAAATTGAAACATCCTGAGGTCTTTACCCCCGCCCATTATAAAAAGTAAGCTATACAGAGCGAGTCAGCAAATATGCGACATACTGTCAAAGTGCATTCTACAATAAATAAACTAATGATTTCCTATTCGGTACGATCATGAAGTACAAATTGAATTTAAATAAACACGGATTCTTCCTAATATAACAGGTCGTATCCCTCAAATTTGTGAAGTCACTAAAACTCAGAACATGCTGCTCAAAAGCTCATTAAATTTCCTACAAGATATGTTCAATGTTAATTTTTAGTGGTGACACCGAACAGCCCAAAATTCTTTAATTGTAAAATTGGAATTAAAAAAAACATTGGAATTTAGTTAAAGGGTTATTTTTTAGTCCAAAACAAGCTACAGTTCTTCACTTAATAAGCGTTATAATCACTCTTCACTCATGGGTACTTTATGAGCCTGACAACACGATTTTTTTGAGAAAGCAAGAAAGCTAGTCATATGAAACTGCATTAAAAACGCTTTGTCAAAACGTGTGATAATTGATTGTGCTGCTCTCGTCATTTTTTCACTGATGAAAATGTTGTAGTACTTTTATGTCATTTGAAGCTACCTGTTCGGAAGATGACAAAAATCATTTTTGAAAACCTCATAGATGCCCATGGATCAACGGGTCTGGGGTTTCCATGGTAAGGCATCTGCAGTCTGTTAATCCGCTGAGATTATGAAACTTCTTGCCTGCTTTGTTTCCCCATTGACCACCCTTACTTCAATTTGACGCCCATCTGGAAAAGTACCTGGTTGATCAGCTCCTGTATTCATTCCATTTTTGCCGCTCTGAGTCGTATGACTGTCTCTGCTCCGCTAAACCTCGTATCGCCTATTCTTTGACTACCCAATCGTTTGTACCGAAACATTTGTGCTCTAACCCTTCTGTGCGGTTATATTAATGCCGTTTGATCTCAGTTTCCTAGTGACTTTGTGCAGAACTCTTCCCCTGCTGTGTCTCTCAGTGAACGTTCCTTAACCATTCCCCAGCCACCTCTCTTACGTTCTCCCAGTATTGCTCGTACAAAACATTCAATCAAAATCGTTGGTGCCGTTTTTGAAGAAGAATAATCGACGTTTTGGTCCCACTAACTGTAGATGACTTTGTCCGATTTTTCTCAAACCCTGTTTGTCTCAAATGGCGTTGTTGGGAATCAGAAGCCCTTAAAACTTAACGACCTTAAGGAAAAACTTTGTTTCAGCCGATTACGTAGCTTAGAAGGAAAGAAGGTATCATCGAGTACAATAACTGGAGAAGGTACAACAAAATACCGCAATCAAAATCCGCATATGTGCGGAGCTTGAAACAATTAGAGGACCAAATAAATATATCAAAGGTTCGTGGTCGGGAAATTAGAAACTACTGGGGTGAAGCAATAGGTTATTCGCTTGCCAACTAAGAGTCTGAATATTAGGTAATAAGGAAGTATTTTTTAGGGTAATATGTTGACTAGACAGTATATGTCGTTTCTAGCGAGAGACGTGGAGTACTGGAATGGTAAAACTTCAACAAGATCAGAAGACTTGACATAAATTTCAAAGGCTTCGCGAAATTGTTTCTTCAGGTTCTCTCTCGGAAACAATGAGGTACGACCGGTTCTAACAAGCTGCTAACTTTTCGTCTGCAATTGATTTACGGTTCTACGACATTAGATCTGATCTCAGGTTTCTGTACACAGTACCATCTTCGTAAAAGAGCGTTATTTTCCGTTTGTTGCCGCTATGAATAGCCAAGGGTCGGTACGAAAAACACGTTTAACTTCTTCACATCAAAAGGCCGACGTTTCTGTTTGCGTTAATAAGCCAACGTAAATAAGAGGGCCGCTACAGTCGATAAATAACACGGGAATTAAAGAGTAGGTTCCTTCCACGAAAATAATCGCGGAGCCTTTTTCTTCTGAATGTCGTCAGACGGAGCTGCGGTAATCGCTTCAAGAATTTTCAAACGAACTCGAGTTCGTGGGCGAGGGACGTGTCATTATCACGAGAAAATACCCCGAGAAAAGGTGAAATTGAATTCCGTTCTATTTTGAAGTTTATAGAAATTGAAGATTCAAAACAAAAGTTCAACGAGCTCAAGATGTTTTGTTTCTTCGGCAAAACTTTCTTTTATATTCGTGAACGTACGTTATATATTTTAATACATTACTGCCAACTACTCTAAGCCCTGATAAGCACATATATACATTATTAGGTACCAAAATGAACAAACCCCTTACAAAAAGAAGAATTATCTTTACAGCGCGGTATAAAACCACCCACTGGAGGTGAGTACCGTAAAACATGAACTGTTACGTTGAGTAAAAGTAAAAAAGTTGAGAATTCTATAATACTGGTTGATATAATTCAGTAAAATAATTGGAATGAAACCCGTGTTTGGCTCTCAGTAAACATCAAAATATCTAGTACGAGGCTTCACTAAACTTTTCTCTGGCCCCCCGTGCATTTCAAATTTGATTCGCTCCGGCGACAACCCCATTATGTTTTCACTCAATTAATGCCTACTCGGAAAAACATCACTTCCAATACAAAAGCTGGTAGTGCTTAGCGTTCAGGAATTTATTGTGTTGCTAGAACTGACGTCACGTCCTTTCACGAGTAATCTATGCGGAGGCAATTATTTCGCACATGATTCATTCATGTCGTTGTTATTAACTCGAACGGAGTTCACGAGGTCGAGCTGCTCTGACTGCTGGGTTGTCATCAGTCGTTTGATCTTACAGTCGTAGACAAATACCGAGCAACCCTATCAGTAACCTCCTGTTCTTTCTTTCGATATTCCAAACCCGCTCAAACACGAGGATTAGTATTTCCAGCGACACTGACTGAATTTCAATTCCGGCCTCTTTTCTTTTATTTGTGAGCACATATACAAATAACATGACAGTGATGGAAAATGTTTGGTAATGGGAAATAACCAGAGCAGCACAATAAAATACCGACAATTCGAAGCTATTTTTTGCTTTATACCTCGCGCTCAGTAACGAGATGACACAACTCCTGAATGATTTTATTTCAACTTCCCAACACTCATCCATTTTCACATTTCTCAAGTTAAGGGGCTAGAAAAGCACCATAGACGGTAAAAAGGTTAAAATTAAGTTTCGAGTCGATATTTACATTTTGAGATCCATCGAATTGGAAACCGCTAATTTCGGCGATCCTGCCTGTCATCTGCCCACTTTCGGGGGGGGGGGGCTGAATTGATCGAACTGATTGTTTCTTAGTTTTTTTTTGTCGTTTTACGGGAATAGAAATGTATAAGATGAATGGGAAACAAGAAGAGGGAGGGGTATTTTAGCGAACGCTAAGGGTTCGTGTTCCACTGAACATAATGGTGTCCCCGTGCCAGACGACAGTTAAACCACATCACTTCAAATCGAATTCAGCATATTAACATTGAACGTCTAAGGTTATGAACAAACCCGTTCCAAAACTAACTGTAATAATCATAGAGATAATTGTTTGTTGTCTGAAAACAGCACTAATGGATTTCATTAAAATAAGTGAGGACAGTTCCAAATAACATAGGGATAATAATAAATTCTCATAAGTTGGAAAACGACGAGTAGCACCAAATCGATTTAAGTGGAGTTTTTCCCTTTTTAATTCCAGCTTATTTGACGTCAATAATATCGAGATGGAAGATGACACATTGGGTAACTCTTGAGTTCAAACTATTGTCGTTTCTTAGTCTAACTTTATTATTGACAGTGTTTTCCCCCATAGTTTCAGGCCAGTGAATTTGAACGTTCCCCAAACGATCATCATATTGACACTTTCATAAACCACCTATGAAATGATTGCTTGATATAGGTAGTGACACAAGATGGGTCAACGCAATACAGTGAGTGTTCGTATAAAACGTCGAGTTCAACCAGTTTCGTATAAACTGAGCGTAAATCAATTTGGATTAGTTGGAAGAATGGTAAGAATTCCTAAATGTACGCATGGTTGAGGAAAATTGAGTGACACGATGCACCAGATATTTTCTGTTTATTGTTTATTGGTAGAGTGATGTAATCCGTGATGTGACTAAGGGCCAGCTGCTACGCGGGTTCTACGTTCCAACCATCAATTAGATTTGAACATCTCAATGTGTAACAACTAAGGAAGGGGGCAGTAACAATTACCGAGGAGAGGAGTGAACCCCAGAATGCGATCATCAATGGTTTGGGTACGCCGCGCGAGAAGGAGACGATGGAAGGCGATGCCAGAGAAAGAAGACTGGCCAGAGGGAGGTGGAACCTTTACAACCCCGAGGCGTAGTAAGTGTAGTATGTTATAGCGAAGGCAGGAACAATAGGGGAAGCTCTGAAAGGTTGGAGGGATAAACTGCGATGGAAGAAGATCGTGACGAAGGAGGCAAAGAGACGGAACGTTTGGTCGAGAATGAGATGGACGAAGGGGTTCAGATACCATCTAATAACGAACGCCTCAGATGGTTACTGCCTCCACACAGTCCTCATCCTCCTTCCTCTCACTACTTTTTTTTTCTTCTTTTCCTTTACTCTCCTCCTTGTTTTTTTCTTTTTTTCAAATTCTTTCCCCTCTCGACATTCTCTTCTTGGACTCTTCGCTTAACTCGGCCGTTCTTGGAAGACTCCTACCTGAAGTGCGCTGTCCCCTGACAAAAGGACCAGAAGCTCGTACGTCCCGCTCCTTTTCATCCTACACCCCCCTCCCCCCATCAAATTCACAATACGCCACTCAAAACGAAATTAAACGCCTTATGGGCAGCAGCTGATGAGATTCATATGAGATAATTTATGGGGAATTGCCCCGCTCATTTCGGACAAAAAATCATGAAAAAAGCCTTATATTACTCATAAGTATGAAAAGGGTACGTACATTCTAACTTACCACTTATTATTGTAAATTAATATTGTTGTGGTGCAATCACTCGAGTCATTGTGTCGAGAAAGTGATTCGCATGAGACTATAAATAGGGGGTTTTCTGAAAAACGTTAAAGTCGTTTTTTACTTGCTAACACTACCTCAATACTTTGATCAGGATATCATTCGCACTAACATACGAACACCTGAGAGCGAGGATTCCCCAAAATCTAGATTCAAACGAGGCGGTAAAGTGATTATATTCCATTAGAAGCTACCAACGTTTGACTCTTTATTTAAATCTCAACCAAAGCTCTAAATAATGTTCAGGTTTACGTCATATTCGTCGTAATAAAGTGTTCACTTCACACTTCCCACACGGGAAGCCCCCTTATATCAGCAAAATCCCTTCTGGCGGATGAGTCCGATAGAAGATGAACCCGTTGTATTACATTCCTTAGCCCCCAAGATGGAGGAAGGTTCGTCGTGTAATCAACAAAGGAAAATATAATATTTTTTACTTCTTTCAACCCTACCAAGTAGAATAGCGGACAACATTGTTTTGTTTTTGTTTTTTTTCAGATCAACGTTTTAATACCTTTGACTGCCCAAACGTTGCTTGATAAAACAGTACGTGCCTGTGCCTGTGACCGAGATTGTGAAAGAACGACTAAACGGTTCCAAAAATATTAGCACAATAAATTATTAACGACTTCGGCGGAAATCGATCTCAGTGGAGTTGTTTACTTATAAACCCGCTTGTATGATACTAGAGTTCAAGAAAAAGCGCATTGCGTATCAAATAAGTTACCAACACCGTTACTTATTACTTTAATGGTTATCAAATATTAACGGACATCCCAATATATTCCGAAATTCAAACTGTTGTCCTTTAATAGGATCACATATTAATTATTTGTTAGTAAGACATTAAACTTGAATTTGTTTTTTATTTGATCAAATTAATTTTAAATTTAACTAAACTAACTTTTCATTTGATTAAACTTTAAGTTAATTTACATTATTTTATTATTAGAGCAATTTAACTGAAAAATAAAATAAGCATTAATTAATTTTATTGTTTTATTTATTTATAGTAACTATGCCACTTAATGCTGTACATACGTGATCTAGTTTAATTGTACGGTACAATGGTTTACCCAGTGTATGCCAAACGTTACTCGACGTTCTAGTAAGTTCGTAAAAAGTTAATGAAAAACAAATTGGATAAGTAGCCAGATCAATATAGATCACTGAATGCAAGTGAGGCTGACGTAAGTTGTGTGATGAGGCGTATTTTACTTAATAATACCTAGCACAAGCACGTCCTACGTTTCGACATTTTGGTCCTTGTGACGCCCCACTAACGAACCAGTTACGAATGAAGTAATCGCATACTGCTCGTGTAACTAGAGTAGTTCGTCGGTCGGAGCTATATAGGCGTGGGTTAGGAATTATAAAGTGAGCGTCCCACGCAACTTGCGGTGATTCAGACAGACCAGCGATCAGATGACTGAACCGAGGTCGCCTTCTCCCGATTTCGCCCACTTCAACGGCCCGCAGCATTCATTTTCAGGGAACGAGCTTTCTTTCAGCTTCTCTCTGCCAAGGTTCCGCCCTTGTCAATGGCTTTGACCTTTTAGGCATTTTCTAGCTTCATTCAGTATTATCTTATCGTTGTTTGGGGTATTCAGCGATTTTTATCACTCTACCTAATTATCCAACCTGTTTTCACTCTGTTTCAAAAACGGGAAAATTTGAAGACAACTCAATTTTTCGATATCATAACTCAAGTTACTCGAACGAGTTGGATTTCGCGACAGTGTGAATATGGGAAGGCGTCGATAGGATGGAAGGTGTACGTGGGAGGCATGAGAGTGGACTGAGGCATTTTCCATATGTGGCTGCTCAGAACTCTGTCGAGAGCAACCAGCGCAGGGACATGGGTAAAGATAAATCTTGAACACATATTGCACGTGAAGAAGCAATATTACAGGTTCAAAAAGCACTACCTTGTCCGTAAATTGATGGAGGACGGCCAGGAGACATCCCGTTGGCATATAAATGCATAAGAGGAGAAGTAGAACCCCATCAATAACAAAAACAAGGGCGCCGATATGAGCGATCTGAGAAACTCTGGAACTAGTTTAGTTTTGTACTGGCAATTTGCCAAATCTATCGACTGTGTGGCCGCAGCAAACTGTTACAGCAACGACACACAGCAGTCTCCGGGAGGCTAACTGGTCATCTTGCTCCAGCCCAGCTCTTCCCGCACGAGCCCTACACCATACTCAAAAGGAGCAGGATTCCCGTAAAGCAAGTGACGAATTATGAAGCCCAATCAACCAAACAAAGCAGAACAGAGCATTCTGCGAAAACGTGGTCAGCGTCGCAAAAATCAACCCATAAATAGCATTTTTCCGCGCGTGTCACTACTTTCAATGTAGGTAAAGCCCTATAATGGGTTCTTCTCTCCTCCCCACCTCTTAAATAAACACAGCAGCACGGAAATCCATTTTTAGTTTCTACTGTAATTCCTTCGAGGCGACAGCGACATTTGACCAACCATCCCTTTGATCAGTCATTTCGTCGGGAACTAGGAAACACTTTTGAAGCTTCTGATTGACGGTTGTTGACTGCTTTTCGTGTTTCAACTTGGCCGAGCAGTAGTTTTATATATACAATTCCTCTTTGGAAGGGACGAATCGCAAATTAAACTTCCTTTAACCGAGTCGACTTCTTGAAGTGCAGCTCGAAGAAGGTAAAAATAAACGGATCCATATAAAACTTCAAAAGAATTCAAATGCGGTGGTGGAGACGGGGACAAAACCGCTTATGAAAATGGGACTTCAAGCAGAGACTTACAAATCCTCTTTCCAGGCAAACCTTTACGTGAGATATTTTTGTGTTGTTAATGGGCAATTTTACTTTGGCCTTTACTCTATTCAAGTTACCAAGTCTTTCTAACGACTCAACGCATTTTGATGAATGGTGTGTGTGCGTGTGTGTGTGATGGTTCCACGAATAGAAGGGAGTAACGGGAGTAACGGTGTCCTTGACGTTTGACGTAACTTGCAGGTTCTGACCAATACCTTCCTCCACGTTATTTGACATTTATGTATTTAAGCGCTTGAAAAAAAAAGACTGGCTGGAGAGACGAGAACGTTGGGGTGAACCGGCAATGACGCGTTCCTTCCCTAATGTGCCCAAAGCTGAAGAAAGCCAGTCGAGACAAGGAGATACTAGTTCCAGAGACGAAGACGATACTCCTGTAACTCCCCTGTGGGGGATGCATAGAGGGGGAATTGGGTGAACAGAAATGCCGGTATATAACTTCACCTCAACACGAAATTGTAGTGATGAACAACGCCTAGGTGGACTGATTTTGAAGTCAGAAGTCTTGGCTCCCTTTAAACCCTTTACAAAAACCTCCATGCCATGGTCATTTATAACATTGTACAAGTGTACGAGCTCCTGTTGAGCCAGTGGCTAACTAAAGCCTGGGACGTGCTAGAGAATTGCCATTTCATCAGGAGCACGAATTTCGTGCCACGAAACTCAAAATACATTCTTAATCTCGCACAAGGAGATTTGCGAGATCTCAAAGAGACGAAGAATGTTATTCAGAGTAACGCTACTAACCGTTGACAGTACTATTAAGTACATTACATTATGGAGAAAGTTGTAATTGGTTTCGATGGTCAGTGAAAAACGAGCAGCCCTAAAATTCCGGAACTGTAAGCGCCACCGCTTCCTGCTGACGTAAAGCGTTGTTTGACCAAGTTCAAATTAACTGAGTGATAAATGTATTGAGTAAGTAGAAAAAGCCATGTACACGAGTGAATTGCCGTAGAGCTAAGGAAAGTTGAGTGTTGCAACGCACCAGATATATTTTTTTAAACATTCTAGTAACATTTCAGCGGAGTTTAAAAGGAAAAAACCTGCGCTAAAAACCGATTTTCGTAGACAATTTTGATAATTGATTGTGCTGTTCTCGTCATTTTCCTACGAATGGGAATTTTGTGGTATAGTTCCCTTATTGAGAGCTACCAATTTACAAAGTTTAATCAAAATCGTTACGGCTGTTCTTGAGAAAAAAATTGGTGTTTTGATCACAACGATAACTATATTTAACGTTCGGTAGATTTTGTTCATACCCTTATTTTGGCGTTCCATGGTAACCTGCGGGCTAGATATCAAGTTTGAGGCGATTTGGTTCGGCCGTTTTCTCTAAAAACCACTCCAAAATCGATTACGTCGAAAATTTTGGTAATTTATTGGCCTCCTTTCGTCATTTTCCCATAGATGGGAATTTAATGGTATAGTTGCCATATTGGGAGCTATCAATATAAAAAATTTAATAAAAATCGTTAAAGCTGTTTTTGAGATAAAAAAATATTTAGTGTTTTGATCACTATGATAACTATAGTTAACATTCGGTGCATTTAGTTCATACTTTGATTCAGATTTCAGATTTTGGCGTCCCATGGTAACCTGCGGGCGAGATATCAAGTTTGAGCTGATTTGATACGGTAGTTTTCTCTAAAAATCGTTCACAGATACACAAACCGTTAAAAAGTCACTTAGTGAGTCATGGACACATTAATGTCTGCCAGTAAGTAATGTATGGCACCCTAAAGTCTACTACTAATATTGTGAACTACTTAATATTGTGAACAATCGGTTTCAAAGCAATTACAGATGTTACGCAACATGCCTTCCACACTTCAAGTCTCTCAATGTCAGATCTTCTGGTCAGGGAGAGTGCTCTTTACAATTACACGCGGCTTCTTGGTAAATCCACGAATCTCCCATCTAAACAGCCCGTTGCATGTCAGCAGTTTTCAACCGAATAAATATTTAAAATGATGAAAGGAGCGAACCGCTATCTGAAGGTTTCTCCCTAACCAGCTTCTTCGAATCAGTCGGAAGTGCTGAGTCATATTGCACTCACTTGAAAACTCCATCACGAGGAAGAACTCTAGTATTGTTCCTTATCATTCAGTGGCGTTTATTAAGACAAAAAAATACACTGTATGCGATCGTCCTAAAATGTTAACGTATGTTGATATTCGATAAATAGTTTTATTAGACTAGGTACGATTGTCATAGTTTAGTTGGAGCAAAATCCATAATGAAACTGTATAGTTTGATAAAATTTGTCGGTTTCTTTTTAGTTATTTCCTGTGTGTTATTGCTTAATTTCCTGATCAGTATGTGCAAAGGGTAAGCGTGCTGAGCCCCCACTTTGATGAGGGAATTAAATAATAACGGGCAAGAAATAACTGAAACAAAACCGAAGAATGTACTTGAAAATGTCTGGTGCGTTGCAACACACAACTTTCCTTAGCTCTACGTCAATTCACTTTCTATATGGCTCTGTCTACTTAATTCATTTACCACTCAGTTCATTTGAAATTGGTCAAACAACACTTCACAGCAGCAGGAAATGGTAGCGCTTACAGTTCCGGTATTTATTGTGTTGCTCGTACTTATCCCAGGACCGTTATTGAGCAATCGGTACACAGATAATTAATGAGGCTGTAAACACAAGTTTTTTGAAAAACGATAGTAATTACTTTTGCAGAGTTATTGGGTAAAAACGTTTAGAACTGGTAGTAAGCGAAACGGCGGTAATTGAAATTCAGGAATTTGTGGAGTGAGCCCCATGTATCTCATGGGCGTTTTTAAACACTCACCCTATAGTTATTGAATTGAACTACGATACTACTTTTTTTAAACGTTCTACTAACATTCCAGCGGAGTTTATGAGGAAAAAACAAGCTACCAGCGCTTTTCGCCGTCAATTTTGATAATTTATTGTGCTGCTCTCGTCATTTTCCACGAATGGGAATTTTATGGTATAGTTGCCATATTGGTAGCCACCAATATAAAAAATTTAATCAAAATCGTTACAGCCGTTTTATGAAAAAATACTTGGTGTTTTGATCACTACGATAACTATGGTTAACTTTCGGCGGATTTTGCTCATACCTTTGCTCATACCCATGGTAACCTGCGGGCTAGATATCAAGTTTGTGTGGATTGGGCACGGTGGTTCTCTCTAAAAATCGTTCACAGACACACAGACCATTTTCCCAAATAGTGTTTTTCTGAAGAGAACTCAAAATTTTTTTTTTTCAGCCGATTACATAACTTTCCTTTTTGTTGGCTACATTGGGTCTTGCCGACGTACGCCCACCATCTTTGTACTAGATAACCGACGCCATTTTCTGTTCACCTTTTTGTATCGCCCTTCAGGCAATTTCGCTTACGTTCTCTTGTTTTGATAAACAAATGTTTTTAAACTTCAATCCGAGTGTTTGCGTTATTTCATTGCCGCTTTAAAAACTCTAACACTTTCTATTTTGTAGAGCCAAGGAAAGTAAAAAGACTGGAACGGCAACAACTATAGTTTCTATCTTCGTATTCCACCTTGCACAATCATATTATTCTGACAATGGCGACCAAACGCTGTAGTTCAAACTGTTTGAAATCACTGAAAGAGTTCGCGTGGAGCGTTATAAGGGATAGAGAAGGGGTACCCAGTGAACCCACCCCAACTCTCTGCACTGTACAACCTCCAACCTTGGTAGATATGAAGAAAGTTTTTTGAAGCTTCTCAACACGTTTTTGGAGTAATGCAATGCAATTAATAAACTAAAATTAAAGCCACAATCGATCGTTCTTTTGAAGCGTTCCGGTGAATCGTAGTTCGCTATCCAGTGTCGCCATTGACGTCAAGTCTCTTGAATAAAAGGCTTAGTATTGATAAGGCTTACATTTTTTATAAACCGAGCTTATGCTAGGATAACAAGTGACCAAGCGGGTTGAACCGGGTGACGGAGGGTAGTTGCCATGACGTGAATGACGTCAATCTTCAAGTCGTATTTTGCATCGATCTGCACCGCACTTGAATAAAATAGCAACAATAAAAATATCAGGTGCGCCGCATGACACAACTTTCCTTAGCTCTACGTAAATTCACTGTTTTTCATGGCTTTTGCTACAAATTAAATTTACTTTCCACTCAGTTCATTTGAAATAGGTAAAGAGTTTTTCACGGTGACAGAAAGCAATAACGCTTATAGTTCCGGAATTTAATGTGCAACTCATGCTCCGACCGTTATTGAGCAATTGGTACACAGAGAATCGTTGAGAAAGATAATAACCACTGTTCCAGAGTTAAACTGTTCAATCTTTTTAAAATGGTACGCAGCGAAACAACGGCGGTTGAAATTCCGGAATCTCTAGGGTACTACTTATATATTTCATGAGCGTTATTAAACGCTCATCGTATAGGCACTTACTTGGAGTATCACATAGAGTTTTTTGAAGACTTCAGTACTTTCTGAGAGAATTTTATAAGGAAAATATCTGGTGCGTAGCAACACACAACTTTCCGCCACCCTCCTAATTTCGAACACCACGTACATAGGCGGGTGCTATATCTTCCTTCAACGCATTTCTACAGAAACATTTATGGGGATTGAAATGTAGGGACTAGTTAGCTGAGAGTACTCCGTAAGTTTGATCGAAATCGTTTCAGCCATTTTTGAGAAAAATGGAATACTGATCAATTAATATTCGACGAATCTCCTTTTCTGAGTTAACTTGGCTTATATATCCGTTCAACATATATATACAGAAATAATTATAGAGAACGAAATGTGGGTATGGATGGCTAAAAGACGCTCTGAAAGATTGATCAAATCTGGTGAAGCAGTTACCGTGTAATTCACGGAAACGCTCGAAAAAACGTTATTTTCGACACATTTTCCTTTTTATCACTGCTCAATGGACTGTAAGAGGCATACTTATCGAGATCAATATATAGGTATTAAATATTTGAAAACGTCCAGCGAGTTTGGCGGAAATCGTTGAAGCCGTTTTGCCAATAAGCGCAAAAAACCTGTTTTGCTTCATAGCCCTGTATCTCCGTTCACCGTATTTTCATGGAGATATGTATATAGAAGAAAAGTTAGGTATTGATCAGTAGAAGATAATTTGAAAGTTTAATCAAAATCGTTAGAGCCGTTTTTGAGAAAAATGCGAAAAACCCTAGTTTTTGATACATTTTCGTCCTCGACACCCCCCTTACCATCGGCCGAAATCGCCCATAACCTTATTTTGATGTCTACAAAAGCCGTTCTCCCGCAAATCGAACTACAGACACACACACACACACGGACCACGGACCGAAATTAGGTGTTTTAGACTCAGTAGGCCTCAAAACGTAAAGATCTGAAGAAAACCCAATTTTTTTTTTCGACACGATTACTATACTTTCCTTTCCCTTTGGGGTAGCGGAATGTAAAAACGGCGCTAAATCTATTTTTATCCTAATGTTAATGGTAATGTATCGTGCCGCTCTCGTCATTTGCTCACGGATGGAAATTTCCGGAATTTACTCAATTGCCCCTACTTAAGTCGCGGCGTTTATTGGGTAACCATGATATTGGTGAGCTGTCTTGATCGTTCTGGGAACGTTAGTGTGCATTAACACTACGAAAAAAGTTGGTCGAACAACGACGTTAGTTTGAATTCCGGAACTTTGTGTGCTTACCCTAGAGTACTTTCTGTCACTCATCACATAGGTAACTTGTTGGTCAACAGGCCTGATATGCAAAAAAAAAATCTACTTTAAACACGATTGTCGAAATTGTTGATAATTCATTATGACGCTCGCGCCTTTTTTCCACGTACAAAATCTTAGTGTATCATCGTCATTTGGACCTTTGAACGCGTTTAGTCAAATTCGTTGGACGTTTTAGAGGAAAAACAAAGCACTCGGTGCTCACCGTGTTAACTGTAGTAAGTGTAGTAGAATTCGATCCAATTCTACTGATTTGCCGGCTCATTATCAAATTTAGACTGATTACGTTTCAAACACCCTCGCCCTCATACAAATACAGGTCATTTTCTTAATGTATGTTATTCAGCCTCACAATCGCACAACTTTCGTTCCTACTAGGTTGGGAGAAAGAAAGCAATAATATTTCGCACTATAATAGCCGTTTGTGACCGCATGTGAGTATTTTGGCCCTTCTCGTTGGAACTTTATACCATCAGATCTGTGGAAATTAAAAATATAATGAATTAGCGTGACGCTAAACGGAGCATATTGCATCTCCTGGATATTTAGTACGTCACGTGATCCACATGCCCCAACTGGAACATTGCACAGAAGTACGTGTTTACTTGATGGTTCGTTCAGGGGGCGATGTTGAGCCAGAGAAGCGGGAAGACGAAGACGAGGTAGTTACCCCTCGATGACCTTCTCAGATCGACATTCCTCCGGCCCAGGGCAGAAGAGAAGCCCCTTGGGCCGCCTCACACTCTCACCATGACGGCCTGCATCGCACTACGTTCGGTATCACTCGGAAACACGCGGTCTTGCGTCTCTTGAATTACCTCTGCTTTTGGTATATTATTCGTTTCAAGGAATAGGGATTATAAATACACAATGTCCGTCCGCCGCCCAGGCCATATTTTTTCTTTAACGTGATCTAAAAACTCCGTTCCTTCACACAACTTTGGTATGTAGTTACACGCATGAGTGTCGTTTCCCGAATTGTTAATACAACCGTTTTACATTCATGTTCGACGTTGGATTGTATGAGGTAGCTCATACTCATGCTGTTGAGAAGAGCAATAAACCATCGCTTAGTAATTTGCAGCGTTTTTATACAAAGTGAGTGAACAAAGGTTTGAAAATCGATGAATGTACAAGGAGATGAGGAATACGTGAGGCGTCCCCGGACTTATTACAAACCTTCACGGATAACTCATGCTGACAACCAATAAATTACCTTTCCCCTGGTTACTCAATAAAAGGTTGGCCTTAACAGCTCGACAAATCCACTTTTAATTTCTTTATAAAATACCAAGTTCCGTAGGCTAACTGAACGAAAAACAGACGAGATTACTTTACAAAATGATAAAAATCGATTAATGTACGAGGTGCTCAGAATGGTTGCGTGATACGTCGCACCAGATATTTTACTTTCCTTAGCTCTACACAGCACTAACATAACAACACTACTAACATAATTTTCAGGGAATCAACTTTTTTTACTTTCCGCTACCCGAAGGGAAGGAAAGTATAGTAATCGGCCCAAAAAAAAAAATTTTGGGTTTTCTTCAGATCTTTACGTTTCAGACCCTACTGAGTCTAAAAAACCTCATTTCGGCGCGTGGTCCGTGTGTGTGTGTATGTGTGTATGTATGTGGTGTGTCTGTAGTTCGATTTGCGGGAGAACGGCAGATCCGATTGAGCTGGTTCTTTTTTTATTTTGTTTGTTATTTTTTGTAGACACCAAAATAAGGTTATGGACGATTTCGGCCGAGTACTCTCAGCTAACTAGTCGCTACATTTTGTTCTCCATAAATGTTCCTGTAAAAATGCGTTGAACGAAGATATAGCGCCCGCGTATGTAGCTGGTGTTCGAACTTAAAGGAGTGGCGGAAAGTTGTGTGTTGCTACGCACCAGATATTTTAAATTTCAACGATACACTTTGTCCTCGTGGAAGAGTGGTTCAAAACATGCGCATAGGTGAGTCGACTGGGTGTGTCACTTGGCATTTTTCACTCCATCATCCCCGTGATGCTCGATTCGTATCTTAGCTAGTTAGTAATGTCTTGAAGTTCAGCCAGCCACTGTTTTAAATATATTTCATAATTTATTTACTTATTTTATTACGTTCCACAAAGCAAGTACTGCATAATAAAGTTGCGTTGTTTAGGCGTTCAAATTTTGAGATCTCCTGACTCGAACGATCCTAATTCCGGCGCATGTCTGTAGCTAGATTAGCAGGAGAACGACTAGATCGTATGAGCTGGACCGAAGCGAAAATAAGATTATGAGCAATTTCCAGTGATGTGAAAGGGGGACCAAAATATACCAAAAACCTGAGGATCTGAAGAAAACTCAACTTTTTTTTTTCAGCCGATTACATAACTTTCCTTTCTACTTCGTAGAGCCAAGGAAAGTAAAAATGAAAAGTTTTCGGATTTTTGTCGAAACAATATTTTGATTAAACATTCAAATTATCTTTTACGAATCAGTACCTAATCTTTGTTACTCATAAATATTTCTCCTTATCAAACATTCGATGAACGGAGATGTAGGCCTACGAAGCTAAAAGAAATTTTATTTAACAGTTAGAAATAAAGAGGAATAATTCCAGTATCGTACTTTAATGACAACTGAAAAATATCTGGTGCGTTTTAACACACAACTTTCCTTAGCTCTACGTCAATTCACCATCTATATGTCTTTGTCTACTAACTCAATTTATTTACCACTCAGTTCATTTGAACCCGTGTCAAACAAAACTTCACAGCAGCAGGAAGTGGCAGCGCTAACAGTTCCGGAATTTTTTTGTGCTGCTCCTACTCATTCCAAGACCATTATTGAGCAATTGGTACGCAGATAATTAATGAGGCTGTAAACAGGAATTTTTTGAAGAAGGATAGTAATCACTATCTATAATCGATTACGTCGAAAATTTTGGTAATTTATTGTGCTGCTCTCGTAATTCTCCCATAGATGGAAATTTTGCAGAATAGTTGCCATATTGGGAGCTATCAATATAAAAATTTAATCATAATCGTCAGAGCCGTTTTTGAGAAAAAAAATATTTGGTGTTCTGATCACTATGATTAGCATAGTTAAATTTCGGTAGATTTTGTTCATACCCTTATTTTGGCGTCCCATGGTAACCTGCGGGCGGGATATCAAGTTTGAGCTGATTTGATACGGTCGTTTTCTCTAAAAATCGTTCACAGGTTTTATACAAAACACAGTACATTTTCTCCAAACTTCAACGGAGGTAACATCCAAAATGTACCGAAGTTTTGAAAACTCGCGCAGTAACTACTCTCCTAAATTTGAACAACCCGACGAGAAATTTTTTAAGAACGTTACGTCCGCAACTATTCGCTGAACAAAAGATAACCCAAAGTAGATCATAAAATGAGATTTGCCGAACATTAAATGATCGAATACGACTACAGCGCTTTCGATCAGACTATGTGACCTTCACAAAACTAGTATCTACACTTTCTTTCGAATACCGGTTCACATATAAATGCGTAATTCAGCGCTTGATAAAGTATTTCACCATATACAGAAGTTGCGGAAGGTGTGAGTCACTTCACTGCAGATTCTGTCAAAAGAGGACCGTATTGTTGATCTTGAAACAGATATACACAGTAATAATCAAGTGACGGCCCGTCGCAGCACAATAATTTATTACAAAACCGACGTAATATGGTAAATAGCCTTCCCGACTCTTTGAATTGATCGAATGAGCCCCCATCTTTTAATTGTTCACAAATCTGCGACACGAAATTGTTAAGATTCCGATAAATACATTGTCAGCAGTATCAATTAACATGACGCCTCCGTGGCATCGTTAAATCGATGTTTAAACGCTTCCATGTCCCGTTTCATTAAATCGACTTTTTGGGATAAAGTTTTAGTAGTTGATTCGGCCCGAATCAACGTTTTTCAATCTTAAAACAGTTTAGTGAATCGAGCTTTAAGCAGGTTAATGTGTAAGAAGGACTAAAATTAGGTATTAAATAAGAACAAGGTAGGCAAATCTGTGCGATACGCGGATGAAGTTGACGTGCAAGATGAGGTGCTATCGTTATCGGGTTGCCAGAAGTTATCTACCGTTTTTGTATGCTCCTTCAAAAAAGTACACGATTATTGTTATTATACGTCAGTGGTCTTATATTACCTCTCGATCGCATTGACGTATTCCCTTTCGAGTAGTTGGAAGGGGCCTCCTTCGGTACTGAAGTACTCGTTCAAATATTTTTAATTCTTGCTTACAACTCAAGTTTTTAGTGCTTTCTCATCAGCATTCGTAACTACTGGGCCCCAGGAAACAGCCGTCGTCATCGGTTAGTCATTCGCGAGCACTCTGAAACTCATAAACCAACTACGGTCCAACCTTTTCTGCAAATAGTTCATTTTGATTTATTATCATCCTGAATAACGCGCCTATGCTTTCCCTCACGGCAAGTATTGTACAATCCCCCTCAAAATTTGACTATTTGGCGTGGCTATTCCAAATCTGCAATGTCCATCCGTAACCAGGCCATATTATGTCTGTAACGTGCTGGAATCATTATTTCACACAAAAATTTCTTTTGTAAATACCTATGGTTGGTATGGACAACAAATAGTTTAAAACATTGGAAATAAGACGTTCTTGCAGTTTTATTACAATTCCTTCGCGTTTGGTATCGTTTTGTACGTATTTTTTTATACTGAGTCGAACGGGAAGGGTATCAGAGATGTAGTAATGCGTATAGACGGAAACAGTGAAGTCACAGTAAATAGAGGGAGCCAAAGGGGTACTATGTGAAGGAACTCTCGGGACTAAAAGTTACGATTTCTCCCCGTGCTGCGCTCATTTCTCACGCTGCTCCACGCCTCACTCAAACTACTAGTCAGTTCTAATTGTCGTATCAATTGTCTAGCACTGCCTATAGAATGTCAATTCTCGTCGTTCTCTCGTGCGTTGTGGTCTTATTTCGTTGGCTCATGCTCCTCAATCATGCTGCGCAGTACAATAAATAAGCCGTTGGGTAGTAATTTGCAACGTTTTCCCTTCGTCCCTCACTTCCAAAACAACCACAGAACCAGCGCTTCTGATGGATTGTTACTTATCCAAAAAAATGTCGTCTATTTGTGCAAAGCAGTTAGCATATTCTCATATCGATTAAACGAATTTCCGTGAGGGAATGGCGATGAGACGAAATGTAGTTGTTTCTGAGTGATACGGAACGTCGCTTGAAGCCGCTTCGCGCTCTCTCCATGACGGCCTGCCTCTGTTTCTCCGCCCGGCGAAGGTAAAAGGAAGGTGCCCTACCAGACTCGTCCTCCTCCAATTCATCTCCTCCCTCCCATCGCCGTTTCTCGTCGGGCCGTCTACAGCCCTGAGCCGCCGCACACAATTCAGAGGTCAAGGCGACTCTTCCTGCTCCTCCTACTCCGCCCACGCTCTGCCGCCTCCTCCTATTTGTGGATGTCCTACTCAAAGTTACGTTACTACACTACGCTCCGGCCAAATACTACGCCTTTCCTTTTCCTATTTACCTGCCGTCTACGGAGCGCTGCCTCCCTCCTTTCGTTTTGTCAATTAAAGCACCAATAGTGTGCGGAACTTCATTCTGCGGCTCAGTTTGTCCACAGCATCCCCCGATATATTATAGATTAAACTAGCACTAATGTCAGCGGCCTCCACGAAGGTACCTCAAATAATAATAATAAGCGAAACAAACCAGTTAACGTGTACTTTTCCTAGTTACAAGAAAATTACGACGCACCACACAACTTTCCTTAACTCCGCGCGCCTTAAGCGATTTTCTTCATCCTTGCGAATTTGTTTTTCATTCGTCTGATTACAACGACGTTCTACATAACCACTGATGGAGCTTAAGGTTCTTATTGAGTTGCTTTTGGTTGCGCCACTACCTTTATTGAGCAATCAGCAAACAGGAGATTTATGAGCCTATCGAAACGGCGGGATCGTGTTCACCGTTTTGGAATTATCAAGTAACAACTATAATAAACGCTACTAAGTAAAACTGCTGTGGTTACAATTCAGGAATTTCTGAAACTGTTCCTAATTGTCTAACGAGCGCTACCAAAAACTCCTTTATTGGACTACCACTTCAATTTGGCTGAGAAACCGAGTATGATTTGAGCGTAATGTATAAGGAAACGAGCGGTGCGTAGCAACACACAACTTTCCGCCACCCACTGGTGCTATATCTTCATTCAACGCATTTCTACAGAAACATTTATAGAAAACAAAATGTAGGGACTAGTTAGCTGACTGTACTCCATAGGTTTGATCAAAATCGTTGAAGCCGTTTTTGAGAAAATTGGAATACCGATAAATTAATATTCGACAAATATTCCTTTTCTTAGTTAACATGGCTTATATCTCCGTTCAACATATAAATACAGAAATAATTATGGAGAATGAAATGTGGGTATGGGTGACTAAAAGACACTCCGTACCATTAATCACATCTGGTGAAGCAGTTACCCTTGAATTTACAGAAATGTTCGCAAAACGTGATTTTCGAGACATTTTGATTTTTATCTCTGTTCAATCGATCAGAGGAACATTTATTGAGAACAACATGTAGGTAACAACTATTGAAAAACATCTTGAAAGTTTGGTGATAATTGTTGAAGCCGTTTTGCCAAAAAGCGTAAAAAACCTATTTTTGCTTCATAGGCCTATATCTCCGTTCACCGTATTTTCATGGAGATATGTATGGAGAAGAAAAGTTAGGTATTGATTAGGAGAAGATAATTTGAATGTTTAATCAAAATCGTTATAGCCGTTTTCGAGAAAAAACGAAAAACCCAAACAAAACAAAAAAAGAACCAGCTCAATCGAATCAGCCGTTCTCCCGCGAATCGAACTACAGACACACACACACGGACCACGCGCCGAAATTAGGTTTTTTACTTTCCGCTACCCGAAGGGAAGGAAAGTATAGTAATCGGCCCAAAAAAAAAAGTTGGGTTTTCTTCAGATCTTTACGTTTCAGACCCTACTGAGTCTAAAAAACCTAATTTCGGAGAGAGGTCCGTGTGTATGTCTGTGTGTATGTCTGTGTGTGTGTGTGTCTGTAGTTCGATTTGCGGGCGAACGGCTGATCCGATTGAGTTGGTTCTTTTTTGTTTTGTTCGTTATTTTTGTAGACACCAAAATAAGGTTATGGACGATTTCGGCCGATGGGAAGGGGGTGGGGACGAAAATGTTCCAAAACTAGGTTTTTCGCATTTTTCTCGAAAACGGCTCTAACGATTTTGATTAAACTTTCAAATTATCTTCTCCTAATCAATACCTAACTTTTCTTCTCTATACGTATCTCCATGAAAATACGGTGAACGAAGATATAGGCCCAGGAAGCAAAAATAGGTTTTTTACGCTTTTTGGCAAAACGGCTGCAGCGATTTCCACCAAACTCACAGGATGTTTTCAAATAGTTGATACCTACATATTCTTCTCAATAAATGTTCCTGTGACGGTCCATTGAACAGAGATAAAAATCAAAATGTGTCGAAAATAACGTTTTTTCTAACATTTCCGTAAATTCCAGGGTAACTTCTTTACCAGATGTGATAAATCCTAATGGAGTGTCTTTTAGTCACCCATACCAACATTTCGTTCTCTATAATTATTTCTGTATATATATGTTGAACGGAGATATAAGCCAAGTTAACTCAGAAAAGGAGATTTGTCGAATATTAATTTATCGGTATTCCAATTTTCTCAAAAACGGCTCTAACGATTTCGATCAAACATTCGGAGTACTCTCAACTAACTAGTCCCTACATTTTGTTCTCCATAAATGTTCCTGTAAAAATGCGTTGAACGAAGATATAGCGCCCTCATATGTAGCTGGTGTTCGAACTTAAAGGGGTGGCGGAAAGTTGTGTGTTGCAACGCACCAGATATTTAGACTTAGTAGGCCCAAGAACCCCAAATGAAACCCAAATTTTTTTTGACACGATTACTGTACTTTCCTTTCCCTTTGGGGTAGAGGAAAGTAAAAGCTGTGTTCCTCAAAACGTTTGATAATTTTGGACAGATTTTTCTACGAATGAGAATTTTATGGTACTGGGGCGGCATTTAGAGCTGTTTACCAAAACTTTCGACGAAATCGATTTTAGCGCGGTTTTCAGAAAACACCACCGTACCAAATCAGCTGAAACTTGATGTCTAGCCTACAGGTTACCATGGGACGCAAAAATACGGGTATGGGCAAAATCCACCGAAAGTTAACTATAGTCATCATAGTGATCAAAACACTACACTTTTTTCTCAAAAACGGCTGTAACGATTTTAATTACATTTTTTATATTGATAGCTCTCAATCAGGCAATGATACTATAAAATACTCATTCGTGGGAAAATGGCGAGAGCAGCACAATAAATTATCAAAATTTTCGACCAAAAGCGTTTTTCGCGCAGTTTTTCCTTATAAACTCCGCTGGAATTCTTGTAGAATGTTTAAAAAAATTGGTATTGTAGTCCAATCCAATACCTAAAGGGTGAGTGTTTAAAAACGCTCATAAGATACATGGGGGTCACTTCAAAAATTCCGGAATTTCAACTACCGCCGTTTCGCTTACTCCCAGTTCTAAAGATTTTTATCCAATAACTCTGCAAAAGTCCTTCTTCAAAAAATCGCGTTTACAGCCTCATTAATTATCTGTGTACCAATTGCTCAATAATGGTCCTGCAATGAGTACGAGCAGCACAATAAATTCCGGAAATGTAAGCGCTATCGCTTCCTGCTGCCGTGTCGTGTTGTTTGACCAAGTTCAAGTTAACTGAGTGATAAATGAATTGATTAAATAGAATTAGCCACGTACAAAGTGAATTGACGTAGAGCTAAGGAAAGTTGTGTGTTGCAACGCACCAGATATTTTTTTTCAGCTTACCTACATAATAAAGGAAGAAATAATTAAAAACAAACTAATAATCGTTATGAAAAGAACTAGTTTTATTTTATAAAGTCTAAAATTAAAACTTATACGCGAAGAAATGTATAATAGGACTTTTTTTTATAGACACATAGAATTGAAAAGATTTGGAAATGTGAGAATATGTAAACTTTCAAAAAATACACACGTTTGCTTACATTATTAGTCCGCTTTTGGGCTGGGTGGGGGAAGCGGTGAGACTTGAAATCTAATTGATTTGGGAAGCGAATATTTTTGGAAAGACTCCCAATGAAATTTTGGCGGTTTTATTGTATTTACGTCGTGTTTGGCGTTGTTTCCTATTCTAATAGTTGAAGGAACTCACGGGACAATGTAGCGAAAGTTATCTTCCCCCCCCCCCCCCCCGGGCAGAGTTCATTTCCTCTCACAGTCTCCCGCCATCCAAACACCAGTCAGTACGGCTCGTCGTGCCAATTGGCAAGCGACCCCTAGAAAACGTCGAATTTTCGTTTTTCCGGCGTAGTGGTCATGTTTCGTATCGTCAACTAGTTTTTGTCGATGCTGTATCGAATGGGATGCGTCTTTTCCGATTTCTGATATACCTATGCAATATTCTTAGTATTTTTCGACTTTGGACTAAATAGGTCCGAATTATGCTGTGCAGTTGGTCTCCCAAATCATAGTGTAATAATTTGCGGCCTTTTTTACTCTCCCAAGCGCAACGAAGTTCGCTGGAAAGTTATTTAACCTGCCGAAAGAGAATTTTTGTGCTCTGTTCAGATCATTAGGTTTCGAAAGCATCTGAGTTCAGAAAATGGAGTGGGAATCAGCTCAAAAATATTCAGCTTGTAGATCAACATCGAACGGCAAAATAAAGGTTTGAGTATAATCGGTGTAAAACAGGCTACAGTTATCACAGTGACCAAAAAACCAATTTCTTTCTCAAAGACTCTAACAATTGTATGAGCAGCTTCAAATGATACTACACTGTTTTCAGTCACTCTCCGAAATATTGATTAGACGAAAGTATTTTTTTAAATCTTTATGAACAACTGTTTCTACAACGTTTTCTGTCAAACTTAGAGGTTATCGACTTGTCAATATCTATAAATTGTCCTCCATAAACTTTCTCTGATCTGACAGTCCGTAGATAAAGAAATCAAGAGAGATAAAACTGTGTCAAAACTCCTGTATTTTAACCAGCACCTACAGTTGATTTCCACAGAAACGCATTAAACTAACGTGCAGTTTCTGTATGTTTTCGAATTTACGACGGTTGCGTGTGTCACCTCTCCCCAGATATTGTCAAAAGCGAAAATTTTATTCAAACTCACATGGCGTCTTCAACTGCTCAATATCTATGTATTGTTCTGCTTAAATGTTCGTCCGACAATGCATTGAACCATCAAAATGTGCCAAAAATAGTGTTTTTTAACGTATCCGAACTTTTTACAGTGAATGCAACACAGAATTTGATCAACCAAGCTGTCTTCTAGCAAATTCTGCCCACGCTTTGCTCCTCACAACAATTTCTGCATGTATCTGTTGAACAGAAACGTAAACCAAAATGCAAGGAAAAATTTAATTCGTCGAACATTACATTATCGTTATTCTGGCGTTCTCAAAAGCACCTTGAACCGGTTTCTGTCGACTAACTAGTGCCCCCATGTTGTTCTCGATACGTGCATTCGTGGACATGTAATACACAGCAGGTCGTCAAATTTACTGGAATTGCGGAGAGTTACCAGTGTTCAGGCAGCTACACCACTAACCAACTAGGGTTTTTCGCATTTTTCTCGAAAGTGGCTCTAACGATTTTGATTAAACTTTCAATTTATCTTCTACTAATCAACACTTAACTTTTCTTCTCTATACATATATCCATGAAAATACGGTGAACGAAGATATAGGCCTATTTAGCATAATAGGTTTTTTACGCTTTTTGGCAAAACGGCATCAACGATTTTCACCAAACTCTCAGGATGTGTCCGAATAGTTAATAATATTAACTTCGAATAAATAACTTTTTTTCGAACATTTCCGTAAATTCCTGGATAACTGCTTCACCAGATTTGATTAATGGTACGGAGTGTCTTTTAGTCACCCATACCCACATTTCACTCTCCATAATTATTTCTGTATATATATGTTGAACGGAGATGTAAGCCAAGTTAACTAAGAAAAGGAGATTTGTCGAATATTAATGTATCGGTACTCCAAGTTTCTTAAAAACGGCTCTAAAAATGTCCATCAAACTGACGGAATACTCTCTGCTAACTAGTCCCTACATTTTGTTCTTCATAAATGTTCCTGCAGAAATGCGTCGAATGAAGATATAGCACTCGCATATGTAGCTGGTGTTCGAACTTTGAGGGATGTCGGAAAGTTGTGTGTTGCTACGCACCGCTCGTTGCAGAAAAAATAGTAATTACCGCGCATTCAGCATTCTCGTCGGGTCGCAGTATCCCGAAAGTCGCTGTAAAACAGCGTCTACCAGCGTCAAACCTATAAGTCATACTTCAACAGCAGAGTACGAATTTTAAACGTCAAAAGACGAAAACTTGTACCAAGTACCAATTACTTTTCATTTACTATTTCTATTTTATGAGCTCGACGATTGCTTTATTTTAATACTCTCTTTGTATTAAACATGTGTGTGCAAAATCTGGCCTGATAAGCGTTTCCCCACTTTGCCACAACAACCAGTACCAGATATTTTCCGGAATCACAAGCCCTTAAAACGTAAAGATTTGAAGAAAACCTAGTAGTTTTCAGCCGATTAGACAGCTAGTTTTACTACCCCGTAGAGCCAAGGAAAGTGAAAGCAGACCGGCCTTGGAATATGTTAATTAAAAAACCAGCTTCCTGATAGAGCCTTGCTGAGATATTTTGAAAGGTCGGGGTAGACATAGACCACCTGTATACCCCATTTAGAAATATTAAAATAATGTTGCTGTACTAAGCTCTAAATGGGTATATCCCACTTTGGACTTAGAAGTTGTATTAGCGGAACACGTCCGGAGAGCAAGTTTTAGGTTAGTCTCCTAATTGATAATCCGTACTTTGGGATGAAACTGAGGAACGGTTTGAGTGTGAATGTGCAATCAATTATTACGTGCTTGTCGAATTCTTTATTATCCACAGTTCATTTAAACGAATAGCGAGTATAGATTTCGCGTTGTGAAAACTCTCAACATAAGATTATAAATTTAATATCTGCAGAGATAGTTTCTGAGAAAATACAGAGAGCCCCTTCGCATGATAGATTTAAAAGATCGTGACTCGAAGGCGTGCTTCTCATTAAAGTAAGTAAATTGACCGTTGAGGCATTCCCAGGAAGCCGGATGAAATGAGTCCGCCATACGGCTGTGAAGGTGAGGGTGCTATTAGACGAGAACTCACCAAGAATCCCAACCCATAATAATTGCACAGTAAGGTAGCAGTGCTCGTTGACCGACAGGAACTTCAACCCGACAACATGAAGAAAAATATATTTAAAAACCCTGCAGTACTCACGAATGTTGATGGTTGATAGGCGGAGCCACCCACATAATTACTGTAAATGGTTTCGAAACCACTCTAATAGTTTCGAAGTTGAAAAGAAGTTGCTAGGAAGTCTGAAGGTAAACACGCAGACGTGGAACGCGAAATGCAAACGGGCGTTATGAATCTGCTAGAGAATTGCCGAAATGGCTTCTAATGGATCCCTGACTCCATTCTCTTTCACAGCGTGATATCCCCAACAGGCCGTTGCTTCAGAAGTGACTAATCTGTTTCATTAATATCGGGTGCGGCTTATCTCATAACTTTCCCCAGTCCCACGGACATTTAACGATCTGAATCGCGTTTTACAAACTAACATCCTATGTAAAAACTAGTCGACCTTAAGAGTCTAAAATTTATCAGGCTGCTCCTATTTATGTCACCAGATTTATTCAGTCATCAGGTATTCATGACACACGGTAATTTTTTTAGTACTTATAAAAATAATTGGTTTATCATTGATTCTGAATAATACTCCTATGTTTTCGGTCAGGAAACCTTTTTACAACTCCCTCAAAATCTGATACTTCACGTTTGAAGACATAGGACATAGGATTCCAACTATGCAATGTCCGTCAGCCGTCCGCCGTTCGTGCCGTTGTACGCCATTAATGTGGTCTAGTTCATCCGTTCTTCCGCACAAAAATCCCACTTCTAGCTGTGCCAGCCTGCTCGGCAGTCGCCATGCCAATTGCCTACAGACGCATGGAATATCTAACTTTCATCACCCCATTGTAGTGCGGTCATGTTTCGCACGGTTTACTGGTATTTTTCGATGCTGAGTCGAATGGGATGGGTCTCGGGGGTGTGAGACTAGCTGTCAAGCTGTACAAGACAATAATAAACTGTTGTGTTCTAATTTGCAACGTTTAGTAGTGGTTTTAATACTTCTTTTTATATGATCACTGTTAAATGATGAATAATTATTTAAACCCCTTAAAAATAGTCGAAGAAACACTATGTTCAATTCCATAATTTAACGCGTTGTTCCTAGTTATTTTATAACCGTTAATACTGTTGCGTTTTGAGAAAGCTAGTGTCAGATGCGCGAAGGTTTAAGGAAAATCAGTTAAAATTGAAAATGTTTATAGTTCATAGCGTTGCTTTCGTAATTCGCACTGACGTAAATATTTACTAGCATTTAGTTGTTTTGAGCTATCCTCGATAGAAATAAAATCGTAATAGACGTTTTTGGGATGGAAAATATTGGTGGTCGATTGCTAAGATAATTACAATAAGTGTGCGATCGATTTTGAGCTGGTTTCGTTCGTCTCTCTCATTTGTGAACGCCCCAGAAAAGAAATCAAGGAGTTTTTAAGAAAATAACGATTTAGAACAATTTTAAATAATTCATTGACACGGTACGAGTTACTCTTGAACGCATTGAACAATACAAAAGTACTGTAACAACACCAAATTCAACAATAAACGTGTGGTTTCCAATGCCCTCAAACATTTTACATAGATATTAGAGTTCCTGCTCACCAAAGAAACTTAAAACGCACACTTTCGAAGTTCAGAGAATCTACGACCTGATCCGTTCTACGAACGGTTAGAGAAAAATACCTGGCGAGACGCATGACACAGTTTCGTTAGCCCAATTCATGTGATTCTGTTAACTCAACGTTACACAACGAGAAACTGGTAGTTCTTAACGTTCTCTTCCGGAATTTTTCGCGCTCCTCCCACTCATGTAAACTTCACAGGTAATTTGTGCGATTGGCAATGCGATTTTTTGGAAAGGCTCGGGTTTATTGTTCTCGAGCCATAGAGTAAATACTGTGATAAAAGTTAGTCAATGAAGCGACAGCAGATTCTGGAATTTATCGGGTTGCTCTTGATTACCCTACGTCAATTAAACGCAACCGTTTACCGTACAAGTGGAACTACCTCTACCAGTACAGTTTTAGTCGAAACTCGCTTTATGATATGAGATTCACGAGGAAACACTGCACTAAAATCGGTGTCGGTCAAAATGTTTGATAATTTACAGTACTGGTCTTGCCATTCTCCCACAGACGAAAATTTTGTGGAACTGGCATTACATTTCGAACTGTCCTACACAAAATGTACTCAAAATCGTTAGCGCTTTTGAGAAAAAAAAATGTTAAGGGGGGGAAAGTTATGTATTCGATCAAAAAAAAAACTTCGGGGAGCTAAGAAAAGTAAACAGTTACAGGGAACAAACTGTGGGTGTAAGTTGATGCAAAGACACTTCTTCAGTTGATCAAATTCAGTTCTTCATTTAGGTAAAAACCTGTTTTTCGGCCCAACTCGAGTATCATGCTTTATACTTACAGCTGACATTTTTTCCTCTACGAGTGTCACGTAAGGATATCCGTACGGTGGCTGTACGTATAACGTATTATAGGTGACGGAGATAATTATGTCTAACTTACTGAGTTTCCTCGTTTCATCCGTCCACAATATAAATCTTATTGAGCGCGCCTTAAAGCTGTTCACTGAACTGAATTCCTTGAAAAATAAATAAATAAAGAAGTGGGGTCCCCATTGTCTCAGGAACGTCTCGAAAACTCCCTCCATTGTCCCTGATACCCCCTGAAAAATTACGACAGAAATTGCCTTCCAGCCTCGCCACAACTCAAGATCGAAAAGGACCGAAATAAAAGATCATTTCCAGCCGACCGTTAAGGTTCTGATAGGCCACGAAAGACACGAGGATTTTAACGACGGTTTTTCGTGTAACATCATCGTTTAGTTTTTATCGCCTCAAAAACAATTACTTGTCTCGACACAGACAAAAATGAAAGAGAAAGAAAGCAAAAAAAAAAAGAAAAAAAAAGCGACCAGCGCGACACAACAATAGAGCCCAAGTATCGGTCGAAGACGAACAAAAATGGAGTTTCGTCGCCAGAAACCCCACAAAAGATTTGTCGACATCATTAATTTAAAACGTCTTAAAAGGTAGCGGATGGTAGAACGAAACAAAGAGTTATCTCCACTTAGTTTATGTCTTTTGTTGAATGTTTCTCGGGTTTCGTTTTCGTCACCAAATTCATAAATCGGATGAAGGCAGCCGGTTGCCAAAACAACAAAACTCTCCATCTCAAAAACTATAAAGCGATATCAAGTAAGATAGTCTGCTCTACGAAATCACTTCTCCCCAGAAATGATTTTCTTTCTCATTCAGTGCAGTGTCACGCGGAGCAGCGTTTTTGGAAGTTGAACAAAACATTTATTGCTGTGAAAAGCGATAAATATTAGGTTCTAGTTGCAAGGTACAGGTACTTCTTTCTCTTTGGGATGCAATATTACGACGAAAAACAATTACTCTATGTACATCAAGAACTTGATCTACTTGAAGAACTTGAACTATTCGCCTCATCGTGTGCTGACTGACTCCTATTAAAGGCAACCGGTTGATCGTGGTCTAGTGGATAAGACAGTCGATTCATAATTCTCGACGTAAGTCGAGGGTTGTGGATCGAATCTCCGGCGCGATTGCCGTAATTTTTGCCTTAGTCAGCAGCTCTTCAAAGCATCTCCAAACTACCTCGGTACAATCGCATCTCCCAAAATGTGAATAAGAACGAGTACATTTTCGTAGAGCGTCAGAGTACGTGAAAGTCAACTCTGTGGAAGAAAGCCTGAATGCATTCATAATTGAGTCGTTTCTACCAATAGAAAAGGGCACAGTCAAGATGGAACAAAAGTCACTGGGTTTGGCCTTATCCAACGTATCTTCCACATAATGGGGATATAATCCAAAATGCACCACTAAATGAGATATGCCCAACGATCATGTCATGTAACCCAAATCTTATTTTCCGATCTATCAACCAATGGTTAAAGAAATAGTTACGGTATTTAAAATGTGGGTTATGCATTTACTGTGGAGATTTCGAAAACGTTGAAAATAACGCTGCAATTTATTACACAACGGTTTATTGCGGTAAATACTGCGGAACAACAAAAACTACGAATTCCAATGGGTGCCTGTAGGCAATTGGCACGACGCAATTGTTGGTGTGAGACGCTGAAAGGATTACTTTCGCCATATTGTCCCGCGAGTTCTTTTAATTGTAGACTCTGGCTCACTATAATTACTGTAGCTTCACTGTTTTCAATCTTGACGCAGTCGTACACCTATGAGATCCATGTTCCGATCGAATTGCTGAGCAGGCGGGCACAACTACATACCAAATGGGAGTTTAGTACGAAAGAGCAGATTTTTCAGTCCACGTAGGGGCATAAAACGGACTGGACGAACATTGGCGATTTCGAATACCAATGCCTTGAAACGTAAAGTATCAACTTTTGAGTGGGTGGGGGGGGGGGTTGTAAAAAGAATTTTCTGACCAAAAAGATAGAGTTACTATTCAGAATGAATAATAAACCAAAAGATCCAACACCAAGATTTGGTTGGTTTCCAAATGTCTAAGAAAAACTATATGTGTTTCTGCACGATTGCAATAATTTGTATGGGGGCTGATGTCTAGAGTTACCTACATTAGTTTAAGGAAAAGAGATGAAGTAAAAAAATTAACAGGAAATGAACAAACAGCAATGAAAACAAAATAGCGAAAGCTTGCAGACACAAAACAGACCATCTTCTTAGCGCCTTCCATTCTCTTCCTCCTCAACAGAAGAACAAGCTCGCCACCTTTCACGCCACGAACTTCTGGTAACAGTCATTAGTAGGTTCGTTTTGCTTCTCAGATGCATGCTAGACTTCAGGTCCTAGATATAATTTGAACTTCCACGATCTCAAATAGCTTGAACCAACGACGACGATTGTACTGATAGATTCTAATCTCAAGGCACCTGGCGGAAATAACGCCTCAAGGTATTTTTGCCAGTGTTGGCGCTCTCCATCAATCGAACGTTTTTTCTTTCCTTGGCTCTACGAAGTAGAAAGGAAAGTTATGTAATCGGCTGAAAAAGAAACTTGGAGTTTTCTTCAGATCTTTACATTTCAGACCCTACTGAGTCCGAACACACTATTTGGGAAAATGGTCTGTGTGTGTGTCTGTGAACGATTTTTAGGGAAAACGACCGTGCCAAATCAGCTCAAACTAGATATCTAGCCCGCAGGTTACCATGGGACACCAAAATAAGGGTATGAGCAAAATCCACAGAAAGTTAACTATAGTTATCATAGTGCTCAAATCACCAATTTTTTCCTCAAAAACAGCTCCAACGATTTTGATTGGATTTTTTATATTGAAAGCTTTCAGTAAGACACTTATACCATACAATTCTAATTCATGGGAAAATGACAAGAGCAGCACAATAAATTACCAAAATTTTCGACTTAATCGATTTTAGAGTGGTTTTTGGAGAAAACGACCGAACCAAATCACCTCAAACTTGATATGTAGCCCGCAGGTTACCATGGAACGCCAAAATAAGTGTATAAACAAAATCCACCGAAAGTTAACTATAGTCATCATAGTGATCAAAACACCTTTTTTCCCCTCAAAAACAGCTCTGACGATTTTGATTAAATTTTTTATATTGATAGCTTAGCGCGGTTTTTTCCCTTATAAACTCCAATGAAATGTTACTAGAATATTTTATTTTTTTAATCTGGTGCGTTGCAACCCACAACTTTCCTTAGCTCTGGGTCAATTCTCTTGTGTACATGGCTTTTTTTGGTCAAACATTATTGAACAATAATGGTCCAGGAATGAGTACGAGAAGCACAATAAATTTTGGAACTGTAAGTGCTACCGCTTCCTGCTGCCGCGAAGTGTTGTTTTTCGTAATATGAAGCCAGGCTTCAGTCCCTCTCCAGACACAGCCAATTGGACACAAACAGGTTGCTGGTTTCCAGACTCAGCAGGCACCAACGCTTAATAATTTGAATAAAACTACATGTTTTCTGTCTAACACATTAGCCACTCTATGGTAAGTAAAATGTATATTACATTTTACAAAATGCGACGACTTAGCCTGAAAGGTGTTTATGTTTTACTCAGAGCTGCTGGTATAACACCGTACATCGGTATTATTATCTGATACTTCAAACTGGGAGTTTCTTCTAAAGTACTTGTTTTTTTTCTTAATCCGTGACACGTTCAGTACTCCCTCTAAGGTACACCTCGGGGTTAGCGCACTTATCGCGTTACTGCGTCAGAGCGAAAGTACTCATACCTCAAAAACCGCCACGGAGGACCATGAAGGGTAAATATTTGATCAACGGCGATTTAATTCTCTTCTTGACCCCCGGTGTTCACTCTAATTGTCGGAGCGACGCTAGTTTATACAACATTTAGAAGCTAGGACGACTTGAGCGAGTACACGTCGTTTTTACGATATTGTGGGTGAGGAACATCGGTGAATCGCAGGGTTGTAGATGTAGAAGGGGAAAATCGTGGGGGCGGCTGCGTTGGCATGACGACCATTCAGAATCCCCTGACTGCGCCCTTGACCCTTTTCTGAGAACCATTGTAAGCTCCCTTTCGCAGCGAAAGGGATTTTCATTTATGTGTTCTTTATAATGAGCTGTGTGTCGGAGGTAGTTCAAGAGCGAAGGTTTGAATGAGAAAGAAACGAATGAGTTGAACGTAAAATACTTTCCACGGTGCAAAAAGCACGGTTCGTATAACGTGATTTATATGTAAATTTATGTAACGGTGCAGCTCGCGTTTCAGTACGCAGGAACCTGGTAGCAAATTTAATCGATATGACTGTTGACTAATACACGGCAAGAGTTCCTTTTCTCGCGAGGCGGCGATCGGTAGTAATGGAATAGCAAATTAACCTTTCAGTACCTGCCTCTCGGGGATACTCATCTATTCCAAACCGCCAAATTGGTTTTTATTCCAATCACAATGCTTATTACAGGTTCTGCTTTCATATTCTCTAGTACCATGTGATCTCGATAACAATCACATCAAAGAATCTAGAACACTACTTGTTATATAAAGTTTTTGTACATGAGTGTAATATACTCGTACATCGCAGATTAGAAAAACGGTCCGCCGCGACCGGCATTGACATTGAAAATGGCAGGCGAGGTGAGCACAGGTAGAAATATGTAGAAACAAATCGCGAAATATAGGTGACTGGAAACGTTTCTATGCAGAACTGAGCACAATAGCATAGTATCGAAACACCACCTGCAATTTATATTTTGTCTTCTTTTTACCTGTTCCTCACCATTCAGTTCCTTCCTCATCTTAAAGCAAGAATGTATACCCAAATATGTAAACGTACTACGTAAATGTGGAAAAAATTAGATAAAAAATATACTCATAACTGCAGCGAAAATTAAAACGGTGGGAGCATTTTCAGAACAGGGTCAAAGATAGGAGAGGATTAAGATGTAGACACATGCTACGGAACTGGATAGATGCCGAAGAGAGCAAAACGATCTTGGGATAGCGGATTATTAGAAGTGGGATAAAATAAAATGAAATACGAAATACAGAAATAAATAAAGGAGTGAAAATTGAGAGGAAACTGGAATGACAAGAATAAAGCGAGGCAGAATTAAAAAAAAAATTAAAACGTTATTGGTCAGTATTTTCAGTTGTACTGGCTCGCGCTTTCCCAAACCTTAATGTGAGTCTCTTTACCCTAAACCAATGTTTTTCACTGAAATGCCCACGTCTTCCACCTATGATGCATGTTGGACTGTTGTTGTATTTTGTATGTATGTTGTATAGAGAATTTGGAGATTTTTTCCGATAAGCTGGAGTGTACGAAATGATTTAACCAGTCAGCTAATATAAGTACTTCCCCAAACAAACTAAGAAATAAGTCAATGGTAGTTGTTCAGTCCACATTATTATCACCGCAGACCAGTTTAGAATTGCGTGCTCAATGTGACAAGCATCTCAGATACTCAACCAGAAGCAGTCATCGAAAATTTCCTGATGATTGTACGCACGCCTGCTAACAGCCTACTTGAGTCTTCTGCATTGCGTCAGAAAAGGTCAAAAAGATTGACAGACCCGCCGTCCTTCATTTATCAAAGTTTTAAAAGGACTTTCATACACTTCGGATCATTTGTAAAGGATTATGCAAAAATAGTTTGACCTCTTGACAAATTTACATGGAAAGGCCGGAATTTGATTTACAGTGTAGGAGCAGTTACAGCTTCTAAACCTTGAAACGCGTACTTCAGTCAGCCGCGTCCTTAAATTCCTTCCAGGCTGTTAGATTTTGAATCTAAGAAGAAGAAGAAGAAAGTCGAATTTTAAATGTGAACCATTTCGCAATGTGTGAACGAAACTAAAAAATGAGAACACTATCTTAGCTGAATTTCACCAAATAACTTGAGAATACTCGGTAAGCGCAATTAAAAATCAATGTTTAGCCCACTTTTGAATCTTATCTTGAAGTGAGAAGAAAACTAAATTAAATTACTCTTTGATAAAGTTGAATACATACCCTAAGCTTGGAATATTAAACAGTTGAATGTGGGATAACAAGAGCAGACGTTAAAAATCAATCAACTCGGACTTTTCACCTCACAATTCATCCTTTTCGTAGGAATCTTTGAAATAGGAAGAATCCTCCATTGACTATGACCGAAATTACTGGGGAGTTGGAATGTCGCACCAATCGCTCAGAACGCTCGTCTCCGAATGGATGCTGAATCATAAGCCGCATCGACTCGATGAACCGAAATCGATACATCGGCCACTGACTGCTATATTTATCCAGCCAAACGGTGGCAGAAACCAGCCACAGAGAACCCCTCAATTTACCTCTTTCCTTTACACCGGTAGTTATCAAAGTTCACTGTATGGAGATGGAACTTCTTATTAAAGAAAGACTGATTTTTCTAGCTTCTAAAGAAAACTTGGATCAAGGCAACTTGCGAGACAAGACCTAGGAACGGGCACTTTCCTCCCCCTCGGCGTTGATGACATGAGAATTTTAAATTTGCCGATACAGACGCGGGATACAACACGTGAAGCATCCAGAAGATTTATCCTTCCATAAGAACATTAGTAACTTCCAGCCAGAACTTAACACCATTGAAAGATGTGAACAGCCAGACATGCGTACGAATAGACGTAGAGATTTGTATTTCCCCTAGATACACATATGTCAGATACCATCATAGAGGCCCAATGTAGTTTCAAACTGCAAAATACTTGGCGCTCGAAAGACTGAGATAACGACAGAACATTTTTCATGAAGTTCGTTCAAAACTTTTCTCGACTCGTAAGTATGAGTATTTTTAGTGAATTTAACCTAATTCTCTACGCATATATTGTTAGTAAAAAAGTAAGAACTTGATGAAAAGACAAGATTGCATCTTTTCGTCGAAACCAACGACAGAGCCCCTTTTGTAGATGGTGTATTCTCGGGCTGTTCCCTGTCTCAAATGAACCCCTACACCAATATTCGTCCCAATTATTTAATTAATATGTAGGGCTGGCCGAAATAATGGGAGCCACCTTCACCAATTAATATTTGACACCTTGAAAATCGTTAACCATCCACTCTGGCATTAATATTTAAAAAAATGAAAAGTGTTACCCAATATTTTTTGTTAATTATTTCACTAGTCAACAGACCGAGAAGTTGGCGGAAGTCCCAATAACAGTGTTTAATTAGTCTAGTTGGTTATTTAGTGGTTAGAACTTAGTCCAATTATATGAAAGTGGAACTCGTAAATTTCAAGCAGTAATAAAAGCGAACGGTGTTGATTTCTGCTTCTACCTACAATGTGTTCCGAAATTAATCCGTCGGAGGGGAACGAGTTCAACGGAAGGCCACGCCATTATCGTCGCTGAGAATATCGACTTGGAAGGGGTGTATCTCCGAGTTCGTCGCGATGAAATCCAGTGTAGTGAAAGATGGGAGATAATATTGTGAGAACAACGGTTAGATTAACACAAATTTAACATGTATTTCCGTGATACCAATCCTCAACTTAATTTTATAACTGACTACAACTGAACTTGACTACAACATTCTCTAACAATGACGCCGAATGATCATCTGTGAACTACGGAGTCACCACAATATAATCCATAAATTTATTATTAATATGGAACCCTACCAAACATGACGTAATTGGGTTTTGTTAATTTTTTAATCGAGATTTCTTCTCATAACAACCATGGCCTTTGTCTGGTCGGATTGCCGCGCAGACTGGCACAACTAGATACCAAATGTGATTTTCAGGCGAATGAACGGAATTTGTAGACTACGTTAAAGGAAAAGTGCGGGCTCAGACGGCGGACAGATATTGCAGGTTCGGGATTACGTTCCCTTGAAACATGAAATGTCACATGTGGGAGGGGGGATTTTAAAACAAAATTGTTGCTGATCGAAAACGTAGGTGTATTATTCAGAATAATAACCAAATACCAAGTCATGTGAAAAGGCGTTCATTTAACATCTCGTAATATAGTTCCACCGTAACATCAGCTGAACCATTTCTCTCGGGTTTCCCAGACATGTTCCCTTAATGAGACTGAGAAAGCATCGCCAAAATTACGAAGAAGTTTTCCTACCTGGTTAGAAGCCACGTCGGAACTGACACGCCAACTTATTTAACTCATCGGGATACTTCGGCTACAGTTCTCAGGACCCCTTGTGCGTTTGACATGTTTCCACCCGAAGAGACGCAAGTTCTTGTTACCCGTATGTATAACCTTGTTAGAAAAATATCATAATACTGATGATCTTATGATGTATATATATATATCTCACATATGTCAATAACTGAATGAAAATATTGTTCTTTCTTCTTGTAAAGTTATTGAACCGGGCGAAAGAATGGGGGAATCACATAGGACTATTTCCTTATTAAATAGTTCCTTAACACTCATGAGAGAGTTGTATCAGTTGATGGGAGGGAGGGGGGATCACGCATCAGAAATCTTTCTGGTGTGTTCCATAGTAAGACTTAGGTGTGAGGGGGGATTTGGGTGGTCGAAGTAGAAGAGTAACCAAATGATGTAAGGACAAGGGATCACTCAATCGCTTCACCGCTAAAAATTTCGAAACCCGACTACGGTACTCCTTTCTGCATAATAATAAATAACTTCAATACTTCACTTAATGCGTACTTCCGTATCCGATAAAACTAGACAACTGATTACTTGTGATACGAAGTAAATGAGTGGAAATAGAAATTAAATCCTTAAAAGTAACTTAGGCTCGAACATACAGGAAAGGGCACTCTCAAACGATTCCGCAAATCAAAGAAGGTTTGTACCTTGATTTATACCCATCCAGATTAATCACCGCCTAATTTCTCAACAAAAGTGTCAACAGTTATTAAAGAGTTTAATTTAATGTTAATTTCCTTTAGTTGTAATACAACCCGATAAAATACCCATGAATGAATCCTAAGGAGCATCATAGTTCGGGTTTCAGTTTTATACAATCGTTAACACGTAAAATTTGTGCGGATAAATTTAAACTGGATACAAATATAAAATCCCTGTGGAAATAAACAACTTCTCTTCGCATTTCTAAGATTTAACGGATTGGCTGTATTTGTTCGCTCTTTTTTCTATTTGTCCGTCATGACAATCCTTCTCTGCCACTTGCTGACTTTTCGAGAAGTATCCGAAACGCTTCTCGTGGGTGGTTACTATGGCTAATGATCACTCGCTGTTGAAATGGAGAAGAGTACTTGTAATATGAAATGCGTGTTGGCAACACCGATGGGCGTACACGTTCTAGTTACCATTTGCTAGCAACAGCAAAACGGCGCGGTACATATACCTGACCATCACAGCTCATCGAAATCCCTAAAGAAAGAGAGGGGCAGGCGAATGGCTCCTCGTGGAAGTTGTTGGACAGTTCAAGGACAACCGCTCGGGTCGTTATCACCGATTTTTCAAAGTTTGCTAAGAGCAAATATTTGACGATTATCTTTTCGCAGCGTTTATTGAAACATGGAGAATGCGCCACGTATCTCTGAGATTGTTTTATATTAACTGAGGGGACACGTAGAGGGAGCGTTGCATTTCAGCAATTCAAATATTGTTACAAGTGTTTCAAAACCCCTCCGCTCAAACACACATTTATCGCCGAGTAGAGGCTCGCAAACTCGGCTTGACGTTCACTAACAAACCACGTAATCCACTCTTATTTGAGGGTACTTTATACCAGACGTTGATCTTTGTTGAGGTTGGCTCTGCTGGTGCACGCAAACCTTCAATTTCACTTTAATAAATTGCGTAGGGAGCAATATGAGCAGTAGCCACAAATATGTGAATATAGTTAGCTCCTTCCTCTCCTCACTTCAAAACCAACTATTTTCACTCAAATTTGAGAACCTACAACCTTTTGGAAAAATGGTTGTAACGACCTAAGTCAAACTCATAGGATTTCTTCAACTAGTAAATACGTATGCATTGTCCATAAATATTCTTCTGCCTGTTGGTTGAACGGAGCTAACCAAAATGATACTAAAATTTGATTAACGTTTATACATTTTACACAGTAAATGCTTCACCGAATCTAATGGGGTGTCAAGCAACCAATACTTCATTTGGTTCTCAACAACTTTTTCTGTAACCGTTCACTGTACGGAGATATAAGTCAAATAATAAAATAAGAATCTCTCATCATTGGACGTTCTTTGCTCAAATTTATCAAAACTGCCTGATTGAAGTACTACTGTATTTTAGATACGAAAACATTTTTGTAATGATCAGCTAGTAATTGATTGGCAGTTGAGTATCAGTTTCTTAGCTCATGCTTAATTTATACTGAGAGGTAATATGTAAGCTGACTTTTAGCAAAGCCTATTGCGCTGTATGACACATTTAAAACACCGAAGTTGGCATGATTTAGAATGTTTATAGGACAATTCATTGTATAGAAAATCCAATGTCACCAGGGCGGATCTATGTGGTCTATTTATTTGAACTATTGTAAAAAAGTTCTATTAAAATACGGTTTAAAATCGTCTTGGGTTGAAAACATTCATAGTCGTAGATCATCGGATCAAAGCGTCTCGTACAAAAAAAAATGTGAACGCACTAAAATCGATTTTAAACAGTACTTGAAAGGGGGTTTTCTAGGGATCTCTTACCGGTTTACAAAGCTATATCGCCCAAAATGAGTTCTGCTTCCAAGCTTGGGAAGTTCGAGGACGTTTCTGAATGCCAGGAAAAGGTCTCATCATTCATTTCTGTTTACCAAGGGAAACCTCCCCCTTCTGACTGATTATTTGCGCCCCTGTACTTCAGTGTAGTCGTTGCTCGTCGATCAATCACTTGAAAGAATTGACACAGTTTTTATGCTCTCCTCCCGTTTCAGCGGCTAAGAAGTGATTAGGAACAGTATTTACAACTTCCGGACAAGACCGAGACTGTTTGGTTTTTTACTCGAAGATTTACGACGGTAAAATATGACGTCACAAGCAAGAAGTCAGAGGTTGACGAATGAAGACGCGACGGCTGTCAACCATGAAGTCGTTGTTTCCCCCCTTTTTTGCTGAAAACCTCTTTATAAAAGCTAACATTTTACTTAACAAAGCTGTTTGGTGAAGAAGCAGGGCGATAGCAGAATCTCTTGGAAATGTGGAGGGCTGGAGAATCTTATTTCTGTCAAAAAACATCAGTTGTGTTTTCAAGGTGCACTGTTAGGAAAGGGCTCTTCTGGATAAAAGGAACTCTATTCAAACGTCAACACTTTCGAGAAGAAGATAACAAATAGATCCCTCAAAGGAGGTTCAAACGTGAAACCAAACCCCGATTTAAGGTTGCCTAAAAGTGAAGTTTATTGTTTGGGGCGTCTCCTCTTATTAAAAAATATCTGGTGCGTAGCAACACACAACTTTCCGCCACCCCTTCAAGTTCGAACACCACCTACATAGGCGGGCGCTATATCTTCGTTCAACTCATTTTTACAGGAACATTTATAGAGAACAAAATGTAGGGACTAGTTAGCTGAGAGTACTCCGAAAGTTTGATCGAAATCGTTAGAGCCGTTTTTGGGAAAATTGGAATACCGATAAATTAATATTCGACAAATCTCCTTTTCTGAGTTAACTTGGCTTATATCTCCGTTCAACATATATATACAGAAATAATTATAGAGAACGAAACGTTGGTATGGGTGACTAAAAGACACTCCATTGGGATTTATCACATCTGGTGAAGCAGTTACCCTGGAATTTACGGAAGTGTTCGAAAAAACGTTATTTTCGACACATCTTGATTTTTATCTCTGCTCAATGGACTGTCAGAGGAACATTTATTCAGAACAATATGTAGGTATTAACTATTTGAAAACATCCTGTGAGTTTGGTGAAAATCGCCGAAGCCGTTTTGCCAAAAAGCGTAAAAAACCTGTTTTTGCTTCATGGGCCTATATCTCCGTTCACCGTATTTTCATGGAGATATGTATGGAGAAGAAAAGTTAGGCATTGATTAGTAGAAGATAATTTGAAAGTTTAATCAAAATCGTTAGAGCCGTTTTCGAGAAAAATGCGAAAATCCTCGTTTTTGGTACATTTTCGTCCCCCCACCCCCCTTCCCACCGGCCGAAATCGTCCATAACCTTATTTTGGTGTCTACAAAAAATAACGAACAAAACGAAGAAAGAACCAGCTCAATCGGATCAGCCGTTCTCCCGCAAATCGAACTACAGACACACACACACACACATACACACGGACCACACGCCGAAATTAGATTTTTTAGACTGAGTAGGGTCTGAAACGTAAAGATCTGAAGAAAACCCAAATTTTTTTTTTGGGCCGATTACTATACTTTCCTTCCCTTCGGGTAGCGGAAAGTAATATGCTGGCAAAACTTTATCTCAACTAGAAAATGGTGTGTTCAAAAAATCTAATTAACTATTCAATCAAACCTATTATTCCAAAGTTGAAAAAAACTGTCGTTAAAAGTAAGCCTATGCAGTTCGAGAGTTTATTGAACTGCCATAAAGCAACCTATCAATAATTTAGAGTAACTGGAGGAATTGAAATTGAATTGAGTGAATTGAGCAATAAGAAGGATATTTTTTATTGTACTGTATTCGATTAGCTGCCCGTTCTGCGATTAATGATACTTCTTCAACAGAACGTGGTACCATGCAAGGCTCATCAGAATCAGGATCACTCACTTTTCAGTTGAGAGGCTGTATCTCGCATGCTTTAGGCTCAGCTCTCACTCAAGGTGTTACAGAACATTTATTACTGTACTCTATTGCATTTTATTAAGAACGTACTCTCTCTAAAATATCTGGTGCGTAGCAACACACAACTTTCCGCCACCTTTAAGTTCGAACACCACCTACATAGGCGGGCGCTATATCTTCGTCCAACGCATTTTTACAGGAACATTTATGGAGAACAAAATGTAGGGACTAGTTAGCTGAGAGTACTCCGAAAGTTTGATCGAAATCGTTAGAGCCGTTTTTGAGAAAATTGAAACACCGATCAATTAATGTTTGACGAATCTCCTTTTCTCAGTTAACTTGGCTTATATCTCCGTTCAACATATATATACAGAAATAATTATAAAGAACGAAATGTTGGTATGGGTACCCAAAAGACATTCCATTAGGATTTATCACATCTGGTGAAAAAGTTACCCTGGAATTTACGAAAATGTTCGAAAAAACGTTATTTTTGACACATTTTAATTTTTATCTCTGTTCAATGGACCGTCACAAGAACATTTATTGAGAACAATATGTAGCTATTAACTATTTGAAAACATCCTGTGAGTTTGGTGGAAATCGCTGAAGCCGTTTTACCAAAAAGCTTAAAAAACCTATTTTTGCTTCAGGGGCCCTTATCTCCGTTCACCGTATTTTCATGGAGATATGTATAGAGAAGAAAAGTTAGGTATTGATTAGGAGAAGATAATTTGAAAGTTTAATCAAAATCGTTAGAGCCGTTTTCGAGAAAAATGCGAAAAACCCTAATTTTTGGTACATTTTCGTCCCCCACCCCCCCTTCCCATCGGCCGAAATCGTCCATAACCTTATTTTGGTGTCTACAAAAAATAACGAACAAAACAAAAAAAGAACCAGCTCAATCGGATCAGCCGTTCTCCCGCAAATCGAACTACAGACACACACACATACACACACACACACACACACACACATACACACGGACCACGCGCCGAAATTAGGTTTTTTAGACTCAGTAGGGTCTGAAACGTAAAGATCTGAAGAAAACCCAAATTTTTTTTTTGGGCCGATTACTATACTTTCCTCTCCTTCGGGTAGCGGAAAGTAAAAATTGCGCCCCTTTGATGATAATCATTTAGAACTGGCTATAACCTCGTAATGTGTGCTAGAATGTGTGTAAGAGTCCAAACTTTGGATTTTCCGTAGGATACGTGTTTCATAGGCTACAGTTATACTGGATATACTATGAAACACTTTAGTCGAGGGCAAGGGAATCAGTAGCATTTCACACGTGGAATTGCCACCTGTAATGGTTGGGATTCTTCTAAGTAGGGCTGTTCAAGGCTAAATTGTATCAACAAAGCTGAAAGCATTAGTAATTGACGTTAGTGAATCAGGACAACTGACTAGATAGTAGGCAGGGTGAGAAACATTCACCTGTGTAATTGCAGCCTATGAAGGAGGCCATTTTAAGAAGTTTGACAGTTCCTCGCTAGATGGAGCCAATCGATGTGCCATATCTATGTAGCAATGATTTATCCATGTTTCAATGAACGTAAATAGAAAAGAAATATTGCGGTTGAGTCCTAACTGCCTATGATGATTGTTCGAAAGCTTTAGTACTACAGGGCCCAGCGCAGGAGGGAGGACTCACTCAACAGGTACATTGACATAGACCATACTCTTACTAGCGGTTTAACCCACATAAATCATGCTGTTCAGCGAGCAAAAGAGCTTTTCCACGAGAACGCTGATGGGGGGGTCATAAGGTTTGAATGAGTAGTTACTCTCGCTCTTTGATAAAGGACACTTTAGCCAATTCACTGAAAGCCTAAGATTTGGAAATGGGTTTTGATCGTTCAGAGAACGGGGTTGGGATGACCGTGTAACTGTTCCAGCTCGAACATTTTGAAAAAGGGTGAACTAACGAGCAAAATACGAGGCGTAGACGGGCGACGAGGACGGACCAAAAAGGAACGGGAGGATGGCTCCCTTCCCCGGGCCGCCACCACCGATTCGCCGGCCTTTTCCCTCCCGCCGCGACAGGTAACGTAAACGCCGACGTACCTCGCCGCCGATCCCCTCCCCCGCCGGGAGACGCTTCCCCTCCCCCATCATTGTTCAGCCCACGACCCAACGGAGGACTCCGAATTATTCTCAGTCTCGCGCTCTCCGGCAGATCGTTTCGAGCTCTCGCATTCGCCTCGTTCGATCTTTCTAATCGCGCCGCATCGCGCGTAACGGGCCCATTTTGATTTAATCAACAAATCCTATCTTTTCTTGTCATTTCAAAACGTCGGATTGTGCGGTTATTTTGTCCTACAACTCGCCACTAAATATAAGTTAAACGATTTTTAGTGTTAAATGAAGAGAAGACTTCAAAATTCTGGCGTCTAAAGGATTTTTCCCTGTAAGAGGTATTTTTATTTAAATCCCCCTCCCGGTTAAATTTGAGTTTTAGTTAATAAATATACCTTGTAACAAAAATATATGTAACAATTGACAACCAACCACAGAACACAACTGAATCATCTCGCGTAACAAATTGATTACAACCATAAAACGACTTCGAATCCTCTGTACAATTCGTTCAAGCTATAAATATTCCAAAAGACATATTCTCCCATTTCTCCCTTATATGCAATAATAATATGCCATGTATGGATTACGTGGTCTGCAGTTAAAATCCATCTAAAATGTTGGACAAACTGGTTTTTGATTTTTGGGGCCTACGGAAGTGTTAGGTTGAGAATTATTTTGCTAAGCTTCTCTCAAGCCTGCTGTTGTTGATGTAGCAATAGTTTTATGGATTCACAATCTATCAACTATCAATTGGGTAAAGTAGATAGTTTCGTCTAGTTTTTTCAGGACTACTGAACATAGATAAGGTTGTTGCAAAATGCTTCTATCAGATAATGAAAAAATCGATTTCTGCTCTTTGCTCTCACTTTCCAGCCATCTGGTTGTTCCAAATGGTCATGTTGATGTTGAGGGAGCAACGGGCTTTGGAGAATTTCCTTCAAGAATGCTCTGGGGTTCCCTCGAATTTGATTATTTTGAAACTTATCAAAATTTTTGAAATTCATCAGTTTTCAGAAAGTTTTTGAGTAGGATCTGAACACGACTCGGTTGATAGAAAAAGCGGATAACACGGCGTGGAAAGATTAATTGGCTTACGGAATGACCAAAATCACAGAACAAACTCGCGTATTTTTACCTCCGAATCTATCATTTACTGAGGTAGAAAAAGGATTCTGGGTAGAATATATCAAATATCGTGATTTCACATGAAAAAGAAATAAGTGGAGTTGTTAAAACAAGCCTTGGTTTCTGAAATTGGAGAGAAATATGGTGTCATTTGAAGCTTACTCGGTTCATGCGTAGCCGTACTAAATTCTACATATCCTTAGACCTTTCTAATTGTATGTATTTTTCCTGACAATATCGTAACATGAAGTAGATACTCAATTGTCAAATTAAATGACTAGTTCTTAAAACTATGTAAAATTTCAAATTAAATTATAGACAATTATTAGGGATAAGAAAAGAATTTGACCAGCTGACCAGGTCTTTGAAGGGCCTTCGCGTTTTCACATTGAAGCCCTATAAAACTCATTGCGTTCACATAAATTAATTAACCCGCGTAGAATTAGAACAGTTCGAAATAATTTAAAGAAATGTCATAGTCTTGGTGCTGAATTGCAAATCAGAAAACGCCTTGCGTTTAATCCCAAATATGAGCCCTGAGTACAAATCCGCTCTACAAGCTGGACGAATTCTGGACCCAATGATTACGATTGTATAAGCTCACGTTTTGCAACAGATTACTAGTTAACCGCCAAAATGGAATCATTATACAATCTAGCGGCAGTAAACGTTTGATTCTGTATTGTTGTAACCCGAATTCTATGAAGCGCCTATTGTATCCGCATCGACATGTCTGCGCAAGGCCTTGGCAAAAATAGGAGTTCCGAATACCGGAAGCTTTTATTTCAATTTTGGCCTCGATGGTTGCAAGAGAATGTGATTTCAATTCCACTTGGCGTAACGTTCAGGTTCATTTACATAACGAGTGTGCCATTGCATTATTAATTTGCGACGACTTTTTTATAGTACCTAATAGATTCCCTGTGAGTATTTCAAGCGATGTCATGTGTGCGAAGCTTCGAAGAGTAGAAATTGGAATTGAAGTAATTTGAACGCTACTGTAAAATTCGTTCGCTTTAACGGATAATGGAAACGTGAAATTTGATACGATATCGGTGTTGCTTTTTCGCCTGTCCTACTCTCAATCGGCTGTGTATGAGTAAACAAATGTTCCAAATTGGGAGGGTGTTGAACTAAGAGCTGAGTGGAGCGGTGAAGGTCATTGTAAAGCCCCAGGCGAATTTGTCTCCCTATTATTCTACTTATCCAGCGACCAAGTAAAAATATCTAGTGTGACGCATTTCACAACTTTTTTTACACACACAAACACACACCGTACCCCCGATCACAACTCAAATTAATGTATACAGGAAGGCGTGTGAAGGAAAAATGTAGTGCGTAGTGGCTAGTTGAATGTTCCCTGTTAGTTTAATTTAAATAGTTTGATTTCATATTCGTAAACCAAATCTTTTTCTGGCAAGTTTTGTCTTACATCTCAGTTTAACGGATGGTTAGAAGAATAAGTGTGCGTTATTAATTGTAGGTACATATTGGTGTAAAATATTCCCTCAATTTGATCATTGCGTGTCCAAATCAACGGACATTTTTTAATACATTTGTTCGTACATTTGCATTTTATTTTTATTCACAGATAGTAGTAAAAATAATAACGGAAACACTGCTTAGGTATTGACTAGTTGACACAATATGACTTTGATCCAATTTTTACGTTCCTTGGCCCTGCGGGGCAGGAAGGAAAGTTATGTAATTATCAAGACATGAAAACGCCCCATTTGTTTCACGGTCCTATCTCTACTTCCATTGTGGTTTTACAAAAAAAGTTCATGTAGAGGTTGTTGATTTTTAGATGTCCCAACCGAAATCGTAACAACTTTTTTCGAAAACGCGAAGAGACGGGTTTTTGGGACATTTTGGTTTTCCCTTCTCCTTTTTCCCTCTCATGAAGTAACAAATCGACAGACTAACATGATCGGTTTAGCCGTTCTACCACAATGTTGACAGGATGAATCTTCACGTGAAGAATTTAGGGATCCTGACTAAGATTCTCCTTGAGAGGTTCATTTACCAGATCAGATAAAAACGTTTCACGTTCTTTGCATACTAATGAAAGTGCAAAAAAAGTATTATTATCATTCGAGTATTTCAGTAAAGCTCGTCTGCACTTGCCCGGATTATATTTTACGTTTTGAATAAATAATGTTGTTGAATATTTTTCTCCATTTTTCGTATAAATGTATAGTAGTTAACAGTTCTCAAATCAAATGTAACGATTGCTTACGTCGGGTTTGGGCTCTTAACGATGTTTTCAAAGCTGTGTTTAGCGCTAAATTATCGTTCTCATCTACAGAGATTGAGCCTAGAAGGCGCCTTCCTAATTACGATTCATCGTCAGAATTCTTGATTTACACTACTCCCTTATCAACGATCACTATTAGATTAGATAAAGTCAACAAACGCACGGCATTCACATTATTTTAAGTAATTCCTACGTTATTTATCCGCAACAGAGAAAAGTAACACTACTCAAAACACCGTGGTTGACAAACGCTCGTTATTGTTAGCGGAAAAATTATCATTACATTATATTAATGTTCCTATGATATTCCTTGCTGCAAATGGTAGTAGCTTTTCTCCAGAAATATTTTGATTCGCCTGTAGAAGTATTTTAGGTGTTGATTTGGGATACTGACATGGTTTTTATAGAAATGTACTCTGGTATTGTTTGTGGAGTATCTAGATTTGTTAATACAACTCTTATATAAAGTGGTTAACTAAATTAATGATTTTTGCTTCATAGGCCTAAATCTCCAGTCACCGAACTTTTACAACTTAAGCAACTTGTTTGCTTCTACGTTAGGAATACTTATGCATCTCCATAGTGTTTCCGCTAAGTTACTCTGTTATTATAAAAGCTTGGTGTCTGGAATTTCAATCATCCCCACGTCCCAAAACGTGTCAACAGCTTTTGGGTAAAAGACAATTCTGTGGAAGTAAAAATTCAACAAAGTGAAATTGAGCAGCTGCACAAGTTTCATGGCGAGTTTAAAAATATGCGATGTGTTAAAGGTCTGGAATTCGTGCTTCAGAGTGTTTTTACTCGATGAAAAACTACCGAGAAAAGATGGAAAAGACAATGAGCAGTGTTTTCACAACTTTCGACAGGGCTCGAGTTACGTCAGATAACAAACGAGCGTTATTTGAAGAGATTTCAAATTTTCTTTAAATACCGTTGGCACATCTTAATCCTTCTCGTCAGGTTATGCGATACCGACGCTTTAGAACAATACTCCTGCTGCATTTGAGATTATCGAGTTATTTTTTTCATTAATCCTTCTCCGCAGTTCTAATTTCAAATTCGGGAAACTGGTATTCGTTTTCTCCAAGTCCACGATTCTATTTTGTTAAAAACAATGGAACCATATCCATCCCAAAGTTCATTAATTAGCTTTTTAACTAACTCATAGCTCAAAATATATTAATCGAAACTGAACTTGTAGAATCGTTATAAAAGTATTTTTAAACGTATTGATTGAGTTTGCTGAAAACGGTGATCGGGTTAAACGTTAAATGTAGGACTTCATTCATTGATCATATAGGGATTCATTCTGCAGAATTTCGGTGTTACTTCGCTGTAAACCCAAACCACACTCGACCTGGTCAATTGTAGAATGAGTGCGTGCCTTTTCGTTTTAGAGTAAATATGCCTAGTATACTAAGGGTTAGAAGCCTTCATGAACCAAAGTCAGGAAAGGAGTACGTACTTACCTACGAAGAAATTAAGGCAGTCGTGTTCTTTTCAAGAAGAAAATATCTGGTGCGTAGCAACACACAACTTTCCGCCACCCCCGTAATTTCGAACACCAGCTACATATGCGGGCGCTATATCTTCGTTCAACGCATTTTTACAGAAACATTTATAGAGAACAAAATGTAAGGACTAGTTAGCAGAGAGTACTCCCTAAGTTTGATCGAAATCGTTAGAGCCGTTTTTGAGAAAATTGGAATACCGATAAATTAATATTCGACAAATCTCCTTTTGTGAGTTAACTTGTTTTATATCTCCGTTCAACATAAATATACAGAAATAATTATGGAGAACGAAATGTGGGTATGGGTGACTTAAAGACACTACATTAGGATTTATGACATCTGGTGAATAACTTACCCTGGAATTTACGGAAATGTTCGAAAAAACGTTATTTTCGACACATTTTGATTTTTATCTCTGTTCAATGGACTGTCAGAGGAACATTTATTGAGAACACTATGTAGGTATTAACTATTCGAAAACATCTCTAAAGTTTGGTGATAATCGTTGAAGCCGTTTTGCCAAAAAGCGTAAAAAACCTGTTTTTGCTTCATGGGCCTATATCTCCGTTCACCGTATTTTCATGGAGATATGTATGGAGAAGAAAAGTTCGGTATTGGTTAGTAAAAGATAACTTGAAAGTTTAATAAAAATCGTTTGAGCCGTTTTCGAGAAAAATGCGAAAAACCCTATGTTTTGGTACATTTTCGTCCCCCACCCCCCTTCCCATCAGTCGAAATTGTCCATAACCTTATTTTGGTGTCTACAAAAAAAAAACGAACAAAACAAAAAAAGAACCAACTCAATCGGATCAGCCGTTCTCCCGCAAATCGAACTACAGACACACACACACGGACCACGAGCCGAAATTAGGTTTTTTGGACTCAGTAGGCCTAAAAACGTAAAGATCTGAAGAAAACACAATTTTTTTTTTTGACCCGATTACTATACTTTCCTTCCCTTCGGGTAGCGGAAAGTAAAAACGACAATATCTAGTTGCAACTAGTGGGGAAAAGTGGACGACTCCGAGAACTCGGCGATTGCACGATACTTCGATGTGTTCAAACTGCCGTCTACATAAAAATCATTTCATTATCAGTGACACCAATTATTCGGCTAATATCCGATAATTTAAAAGAATCACACTAGACTGCGTGATTTGCAACTCTGAAAATTATTCGGCTACGTTATTTTTCGAACTGATCATGTGTTCTCTCTTTCCGGTTCTTTCCGGAATTAAGTAAGTACTAAGTGAATAGGTCTGTTTGGTTGAGCTGACTACGAGTTCGCCCGTTTAGTCATTGAATTCGCCGTAACAGCCTTAAGTTGTCTTTGTAGTCAGAATCGGCCAGCTCTACTGCAGAATCGCTTAACTACTACCTTTTCAGAACGCGTTGCCTGACCTATGAACACACGGACACTTACTTGCCTCTGAAAGCAAAATTAACGAAGACGGAGTCTGTTATGGTTTGTAGTTTTGACCAGGTCGCATGCCTTCCAGCTCCTTTCCAGAAAGCAGTTCTGTTCTGAATTGATTCGAGACCCCGAACCTTACTTACTATTGGATCTTGGATTTTTCGGAACTGCGATCCTGCCGCAAGAGCATTTGAGAACTCGCTTATATCTGAAGGCCGACAACATACTAACAGTTTTAAAGGCTAACAGTTTTAAACGGTTCAGCTAAACCCAGTTCCGAATCGATCTCGTGCCCATTCCTAAACGCCCTGAACTGATTTAAGGTGATATAATGAAAAGGAAGGTATTAACAACTTACCGCTTTATCAACCACTTGTTTTCGTCGTTGAACGAAAATGTTAACTACTGATATTGGCTAGTGTCGAAATACGAACTTTCTTATTTTCACAACTGAATGAAAGAAGAGTGATACGCCAGGATAAATTGAGTAGAGACCTGATTCGATTCCTTAATTGTTATAAGTACTTACTTACACGTACACGAATATCGAGTAGTAAATTGGGTAAAAACGCAGCCCAGCTGTGACATCGGTGATATGGTAAGAGCCCAACGCCGGAAATTATTCGAAACGTGAGTTTGAGCCCTCCGCCGTCGTTTTCAATGTAAAGTTTATGAACGGTTACTCTGCCGCTTATAAACGGCCGCCTGTAATGAAAAGGCAACAACTGACCAATTTTTTCTGAGAAAATATACGATTACTTCAACTCATTTCCTTTCGCAGTACATAATCACTCGATAAACGTTATATCGAAAACATACAGTATCAGACTCTGCCCACTTTTCATTGTAAAACACCATAACAGACCCGCTACGTGGTAGTACGGCGGAAAAATGAACGATAATCTGAAGAGAGGTTATTTCATAGAGCAGCGATAGATTCCCTTTCTTATTCAATAATAAATTCTCGAAGGTTTTGGAAGGTCTTCACTTATATTATACCGATTTTGGAAGCAGGATGTACGAGACGATGATTTATTCCCCCCGGCGCCTTTTCGGCCGACATAAATCTCAGCGAGTGAATATATTTAAATATATTGTTGAGTGAGAGAGAAGCCAACGGATGAGGTAGGTCACGTTTCATTTATACGGTATTTCGTATCTTGGAAATGCCATGGTACCATCTCACATAGGTTTAATGATAGTTGACTTGAGCTTTCCATCATCAATCAAGCCCCTAAACGAAATATTTTCGGAATTCAATGAAAGTTCGACGTTGCAAGTTGCATTTGATTGGATCCCTATGAACAAATTACCATGTGGTGCCACATGATTATAAGCAATATCGGGTTAGAAGAAATTATACATCGTAGTGGTTAAAACCAAGTGGTTTTTTTCTTCAAACGGCTGTAATGATTTGAATTAATTTTTGTATGAATAACTAACTTGCATCGGAGATGGAACGACAAGAGCAGTACGGCGCAGTACCAAAAACTCATTAGGAGGATTATTACTTCTCTAAACTCGGAGGGAAGGATTGGAAAGTATTGATATTTCAACAAACGCGAGTTTCCGTCGATCATTCCGTTTTGAAGCTTCCAGAATTGGGAAAGCCAAATTTCGGCGCATCGTCTGTCTGAGTGTCCAATAAACATTGCGGGAGAACGCCTCAGGCAATTGAGCTCGTTGTTTTATCATAGTGTCACTTTTAGGCCAAAAATAGATTTTCGTTCTTAGGAGAAGAGGAGGGCGAAGGACCAAACTATAACTGTAATGAGGGGTTCTCACATTTTTCTCGATAACGTTTGTAACAATTCCGGTTAAACTCACATTTTTCCCAATGATTGCTGAAAGATTTCTCTTTTGTCAATGCTGTGACTCTAGTGTTTGCGTGCTTAGTTATGAACTGTGAATGCTGTTGAGAACATCGGGCTAATCCCCTTAATCAGTGAAGGTTTTGTAAAAACATGAGTTAAAATTGAGATTGTTATGTTTGGAAAGGATGCACTATCTAGACTTGCATTGCGCTAGTATAGTGTACTATAATGCATGGAATTTCGCGTTTACGCTGTTTCTCATCTGTGTCATCGTAAGTCAAGGTGCAACATGGTGGGTGAAGGTAGAGACTGCACGAAATTCTCGCATTGAAATAACTAGAACCCGCCGGTACAAATTATGTAGGGGACGAAATTATGTAACGATATTTGCTTGAAATTCGATGGGCTGGCGTTGAAACTGACAGCATCTCGTTTAAAATGTTCGGGGGAAAATGAACAACTGCGAGAGAATTTTTGAAACATCTACCTCTCGCAATTGGACTAATGATTATTTCCAATATTGACAGTTATTTGGTGTACTTGTCCAAACACTCCTTGGTAATTAGAAACTTCCTTATTTAGCTGTTGAATGACAAAATAGTTTGCAGCTCACTCTGACCCCAATACATAAGCCAATAATTAAATTTGGTGTAATGTTGAAGCAGTTAATTTCCGTATTTTCTTTTTAATGGACCATGCCGGGCTGTTTATCTTTGCTCGCGTTTCCTCGGAGAGGTATGACCTGAAAGCAGATTAATCAATGAATGCCGCTACACCCCAAGTTTTCCTAATTAGACGTATAACTGTACGAAATTGTATTCTAACGTTTCGTACAAGAGTTCAATTCATCTTATTGAGCCTTAATCATACTAAAATTTGTTCAAGTCTGTAAGCGTGAATGATTTTTATGTTTTCAAGCTCACGGCGGTTGTGTCATTCGTAAGAACTGGGTAGTTTTTAGCCTCGCAGAAAATGTTATCGTACTTCGGGTGAAACAAAGAATATGGACCGACCGCTTGATAACGCTACGACTGCATGTATCGATATCAATCCGTTAGTTATCTCATATTTATTTCATATACCCATTCTTAATTTCATTGAATTAACTCCTTTTCATAGTCGTTGTACATTTAAAATAATTATATAACGGGGTATTACATAATGAACATTAAATAATTGGCATAATCGTACAGCTGTCGTTATTTATAATTTCAAACATGGCGAGTCAAGCCTACGATGTCGGGCATATCGATAACCTGACCTCGGTCGTGATATATCGATATAATGCCTTATCAGAGGGAGCGGTCCCTATTCTTTGCTTTTACCTCGTACTTCTTGAGATTATAGCGCTTGCAACGTGTGATTGCGAATACATGTTCAAGTAAAATTTTGCTAACATCATCAAAAGGCATTGAGTAACTTCGCAGCAGAGGAAGGGATTCCAGATCTATTGCCCTGCTGTTTTTTTGGAGCTCCCAAGGACGTCAAGTCATTAATTACTTCCATATTAATTACTTCGATCCACATTATCCGTATTTAAGGCCGCATTGGCACGAGTAAATGGCAAAAGGAGACCTGTACCGTGTTTCGTATTGGAAGTGTACTCTTCATCAGTTCACAGGGTTATTTTCTGTCTGACGGTATACCGAATCCTTTGAAGGATACCAAATCATATTCTACTAAACCAACCTTGATCAAATTCGTATGGTATGAGTGGACGAACTTGAATTCTTGGAAAATAGATATCTAAAAGCTCTAGTTCCTCCAGACCGTGTCAAATATATTTGGCACTTAGCTATCTTTGTCAAAAAGATCCGTATTGTATTTAGTAGTGCGTGGCGGCACGTTAGAGCCGGTGGCGCCAGAATTGACAATGGCGGGTCCATTACGACGTCCCAGCGACCTTCTCACCTCGGTTACCTGCTCCTCTTCACAGCTTTAGAAAGACCCTCTCATCCCACTTCCCGACTCCCTGCCTCAAGTGGGTATAACGATGATGAGGACTAGCTGATACGAAAAGGAAGAGCTTGGAGAGCTGTTTTTGAAGGGTTCCATAGCTCACTGGCGGGGTGTGGCAGGTAGTTCAGGGTTCAGCCTCTCTCCGCGGGTATAAAAATTGGGATGAAAGGTCGAAGGAGATTTGGGCAATGGCAGTTGTCTGGTTGGTGGCATAAGTTAATGAAGTTGCAGTTTTAACGGTTGGCACATTCCAAGGAACATGAGTTAGTAAATTCCTAAAATATCGCCGACTTTGTCAATAATATTGTTGAACTTACGCTATTTGGATCCTAAAAAAATATTAACAATGCTTTAGAACAATTTGGTGAGAAATGAACTCTCTCTCTCTCTCTCGTAGTTATAGTTTGATTTTACCAGCGCAACTAATGTAACATTAACGTGAACAATAAACGAATATGCATTAGTGTGTAATGGCAACACTAAAAATAATGAAAACGGACTGTGGAAAGTATACTGGGACTGGCTGGCATCCAAATTAGAACCTTACAGTTTTCTAGTAGAAAGGGATTCGTACGTCAACTATATTTCTCAACAAAATATTTTAGGCTTTGAGTGTTATGGGAAGTGAGAAGAAGACTGCTGAGTCAACTCTTAATTTCGTTCTTTACCTGTGGTGTTGCGCAAGACATAATAAGTTATAAAACTAGCACTGTAGATACAAACATTCAGCTCCGTCTGTTTCAAAGTCTGCAAAGATAGTCAGTTGAGGTTGTAAAGGTTACGGCTGATCCGAATAAATGATGTCATTCAAATAAACACGGCAAACTCGTTACAAAACGGTTAATAATATAGCGTTTAAATGTAAAGAAGGACTAATCAGATATATTTTGAAATGCGCTAACCTACAAGCAATAACCTAGTTTTGAAGTTCCAAGAATATTAGGACAAGCGGAATCGCTACGGACTAGCAGAAACGAAAATTCAACACGCGGAAGAAAAATAGGCCTTGCCTGCGTTGCTTAACAAAATGAATCGTTGACTTCGCAGACGCTGAACTTGCATCAATTGACACGTAAAGTAATTTAGAAACCGGCTAGGCTCCAAATCAGCAATTCAGTGCTTACCGACTGAATCCGAAGATTGTATTGACACAGGGAAGTACATATAATTATAATATAAAGCAAAATTTCCTGATACGATGTAAAGCGGCTGTCAATAATCCGCATATACGTCAAAATCATTGGAAACATGATTACAATAAATATCTGATGAGACGTATCATACAATTTTCTTCAACCAGTATGAATTCGATGATACAGGTACATGTACAAATAAACATTTTTGAAAACACATTTCTTCGAAAACGCTCTTGATAAACGAAACTAACCAAAACAGCTAAGTAAGCTGTGAGTTATGTCGGATTGCTCCACACGTCCATGAGAAAACTTTACAAACATACTTTTAGTGTCTGGAGAATTTTGTTTACTGATGTGCCTTCGTTCTATCTCCGTTCACATCCAACTGGTATAGAAATAATTAAGGCGCACAGTATGTGTGTGCAGATTAGCTGAAGTCACTCCGCTTGATATTTTCTGTGGAAAATTTGAAAAAGTTGAAAAATACATTTTAGGAACGAATACACTGTTATCTCAGTTCAACACATGGCAGAGAAACATTTATGGAAAGCAATAAGTACACGCCTTTTAAAAAAAGGAGAGCTTAGTCGTAATCGTTGAAGCCGTTCCGCGTTGTATTTTTACGCTAACGTGTTAGATGTAACTCAACAACTCCCACTTATTGTGAGCTCGCTGTAACCATCTCTATTATGTGGAAGGGCTGTTGGCGCAGTATTCGTCTGTGACAGCCATTTTGGCGTCCTAGTAATAGGGAAGAGTGAACCGGTGAAACTGGAATTATACTTGAGGATACTCAACCTCAACTGCATTCCGGGCTCATGATTGCTCCAGTCCGATTTAATCTTAATTGTAAATGACTAGTTTATGTACTCTAGTTTCAATTATGATTGATTTGAACAACTAATATTCAAGATCAATTTTCGTTCCTGAAATTTTATTAGGGCGTTTTCCAAGTTTTTCCGTGCGATTTCTCGCAAAATCCCATTGGTCTGCTTCATATATCTCGAGCAGCAAAGTTGTTAGTGGTGTAAGGCGCCAGCCTCGGGGTCTTCTCTTACTCTGCTTCAGGAATTCTTACGCTAAAACCCTTTGACTTTTACGTCGTTCGTGAAGAGGTTGCTCACACTGTTAACGGAGGCCTGGAACATGGTGGTTTCTCGCCCCTCTTATTCCTGCTTGCGATGTGTTTCTCTCGTTGGGTCGTGTTAATCCAAGAAATCGACTGGTTGAGTTGCCTGACGAGTCCGCGAGGGCACGAAGTAGGTTGCACTTCATTGTTATGCAGCTGGGCGAGTCTCCACGAGCACGTGCCACTCGTTTCTCGCACGTCAAACTCAAATACGAACGCCCTTTGAAAATTCCTCCGCGTTTCTCCAACAAGCGGAGAAATTCATTTGTCTTCTACAGATAAAATTTTTGACGTCTCTCACTGGACGGGGCTTCATTTTTCACCTTGTCCAAACGTCTGGCAGATGGTACCTAGTTCATATTCTCTATTATTTGATAACAATGTTTAAAATTACCACTACGTTTTTTACCTTAAACCTGTATTTTGATCCGCTTGGTTCTTATTATAGTTTGCGAAGTAAATAAACTATGAATAACGAGCCAAATTTCACATTTGGTGATATGTTCTCCTCTAGAGGCGCTTATAATTTATCGACCTTTGGTCAACTAAGCTCACTTCTAATGTTCCAGCATCGTTCCTTACCACACACCAAAAATATCAGCGGAATCGTTTCTCGCCCACGTGAATTCCATAATACGCTATACAAGAGAACGTTCTTTCGTTTTATAGATATTTGTTTAGGGGGAACAAAATACAGGCATTCGTTATTGAAGCCATTCTCGTGTGTTTAATCAAAATCTCTTGAGCTGTTTTAGGGAAATTCTGTACAAAAGTTGAAAAAATTCGAAGAATTTCCTGTTCTTTTATACTTTAGATTATATATTACTGCTGACTGAATGGTTATTAAACCTGATATGCTAAGATTGGTCAAAAATTGCTCCGTCGGTTATATTTCTAGTCGGGACACTACTTATTGTGAAAACTTTGAACACGTTCGAAAGCACCTTTTTTACTTTACTGCCATTCAACGGGTTGTTAGAGAAATATGCATGTAAAACAGTTTAGGTATTCTTAGCACGTTGGGCTGTTGAACCAGAAATTGCTCTTTCCGTTTCTTGGGGCTCTCTTAGTCGTTCACATTGTTCTGAGAAATTTTTGAGATGCCCTAAGCCAGCATTGGAAATAGAAGGGTGAAGAGGAAACGAAGAGTATTAGAAACTTTCGTGAAAGCATGATCACCAGTTAAGATACGAGCGGTGCGACGTACAGCTGATGAAACGACAGAGAATGCCTACTGACTTGTCCTGTAGACACATCTTCCTGACACTTTTCCAACAGATCCAACACCAGGACACGGGTTCCTGAACCGTCAAACAGAACTCTTGGGATCCAATAACAGGGTTGTTTCATTCACACCGCCATCTGTTTTTTCTCGTATTGAGAGTTCCTGAACTATGAGACTGGAATCATGCGATCAATCAAGGCCACGCCAGAATATACTGGACGCTGATGGTGCCAAGTTACTCTGATGCATAATTGAACAACAATTAACTCATTAGAAGACGTTACCAATTTCTCCAACTTGAAACAACCTAACACTACCATTGTTTGAACCCCAGAGGAGGGGGCTTTCATTAATTTGGCAATCAATTACCCAAGTGGTAAACGAAATAAGGAAAAAGTTTATAATAAAAAATTTTAACAAAAAAGAAAGTATATACAGGAAAATGAAATTAGGAGCTCCTACTATACTATGAATAAATTTAAGCGCAGAAGAAACCCCCGTAGAAGAAATTTTCGAGTAGAAAGAAAGCTTCGTCTGACCGTAGTGGCTGAGACGTTGAGTAGGCGGAGGAAAACGATCCAGACGAGCTAGAGGTCAGAAGAAGGTATAGCGGCGTATGTGGTGCTGCAGATGAAGATCGTTGATTCCCAGATTGCACTAGCAAATGGGATTGGGATGCAGACTACCCAATAATAGTGGGACACTGATGACCCAGCTATTTCAAGAAGTTGGACAACAAATAAGAAGCACGCGTGCAAGTGAACGAAAAGGCGAACAACGTTGGTATGAAGGCGAGGGGAGTTGAGCGTTGGAACTACTTGAAGAAGAAGGGGTAGGCACGGTCGATCCAGACGCGTTTTGATTATCGTTCATAAGTCCACAGCACTTCTTACGTCTACATTATTATTAAATACAAACAACTACCTCCGGCGTTAACAACCACTCCCTGCGAATTCAGTATGTTTTCTTATCAAATTACTGATCCTTCACACTCAAAAGACCGCTAGCACTCGCTCAACCTTCACCGAATCCAAGGCAAGGTCGTCTCCTGTTGTTAGCCAGTCTCACTGTAGATATCTGTTGCCCTTGTGTTACCTCGCAGAGGTATAGCCGTGGAAAATCCGTGCCATCTGGGAGGAGTTTTTAATCTGGTTTCCCATCTGATCTAGAAATCAACACACAACGAGATCAGTCGAAACTCGAGCATCTTTGTGAAAACTACCTTTCTTGGATACATTATGTGTCATCAAGAGTACAAACAGGCGATACTGGAAGGGAAGATTGAAACACGATATTAAAAAAAGCATTAGTAATCCGCACAGATGGAGCTTTTGATCTAAGTTGTTCAAGTTTATATCAAACTGCCGAGTGGAACAAACGGTGTTTCCACGACATTCTCTTGCAGTTTCTCAAATTAGGTCGCTCAGTTGTTACTCAACGGAAGTGCAACTCTAACTCAAACATAGCTGAGAATCGTGATTAATGTTACAAGAGAAAGGTGTAAACGTGGACCGGTTGGGGAGGGGACGAAAGCGTTAAAAGTTGAATTCGTGGTTGGCAGCTACTTGTCATGCCAGCTAAGTGCGTGCGTCACGTGGAAGGTTGGCTGCTACTTTGGAAGGCGGCGAACAGCAGGTAAAGTGGTGTGGCGCCACGTTTGGCTGGGAAGGAATGGGAAGGACGAAGCTTCGCCTTCCTCTCGTGAAAGGGTTAATTCGCCGACTGCACGTTGAAAAGGTGATGGACTGAAGGGAACAAAGCAACCAACTTCCAGAAGCAGCCGTTCTATCGCTTTCAGGCGAAACAGTTGACGCTAAACCAGCAAGTTGGACAGAAACTAATAAATGCCTGTCGGGATCGTTTAACACTTCCCTTTATAACTGCCTAGACACGGGATACGTTTTCCAGTACATTCTAGGTAGAATCCCCAATTGTTTCCCGCTGTTGTTTCTGGTAACTTGAATATGAAGAAACTCGGTGCAGGTGCGAAAGAGACAGCGTTTTTCCAATTTACCTTTCCTACTTGTGTACTTCGGACTTCAAATACACTGAGAGATGGAACGTGATCCTGCACCGTTGAATTAGCGCTTCTTCTAGGAAAGCACCCAAATTGTTAACTATGCTTCACAAAAAAATGCACATGAGCCATTTTCCCCTCCCTGAAGATGTTTCTACCATTCACCTATAGTATAGTAGCCAACAGGATGACGGCTGTAAGTCTGTTTTCTTATGGAATTGAAAAAATAGGATGGAATATTTTAATACCCTTGATAGCTAGCACTGGGGGTGAGCATAAAAATACGATAAAATGTGATACTCGCTAAGAATAATATTCAGGTAAAATACGCCAAGAGACTGTGTGTAACTCAAATGAGTTGAAACAGGCAACATTCAAATAAATTTGTTTTTGTCAATTGCAATGGATTTTCAGAATGTTTTCGTTAGCGATATTGTAGTCAAGAGTTAACGGTTGAGGTACAATAGATCTGTGTTCGACAATAAGAAGAAATGATCCGTCGTTTACTTACATCTAACTCACTGAAGAGTTTGGTTTTGAACAACAAGCCTGATACCAGGGGGTTGTCGTCTCTGTGATAAGGGTAATCGACACTTCGCGGCAGCAAGAAGGAATATTCGATCCGAGCGTTCACATTGCGCAGATATAGTCGTAACCTTCCGTCTTTCTATTGACGCAAGAAATAATTATTACGCTGCTAGCGTAAGTAGTTTGTTTTCACATTTCATTCTCATAAGCGAAGTAAGTAACTAATTAAAAACGCAGTTTGTCTTTGTTCAGAAAAAGCTATTAATTGGAGGACGTATCTCACGAAATTCGCTCTCCGCGATGAGCTTATTGTAGAAACCAGTTTCCTAGTGGGTGGTGATTCATTCTTGAAAAGTGAGCTCAGCTTTATTAGGCTTTGGTTGGCATCTTGACAGACGGGCTATTGAATGTGAGAAGCTAGTAGAATATGTATTAGCTCAAGTAACTGTAACTGGTTCTATAATTCGACCTACATCCGGTTCTTTCACTATAAGCAGTTCGAATCATGAACAATACCTTCGATCAATACATTCAAAATTCTTTATAAATGTAATGTAAAACGTTTTTATTGTTGTTTGTTGAATGTTGACTATAGTGGGTTAGAATTGATGCTGAAAAGTTTTAGTGGGGGCCCCACTTTACTACTTCGATTTGTAAGAGTAAAGATCGCCTAGCCGTCGTTAATCCCGTTTGGTAGGGATTGGATGTCCCCTGCGTGGGCTTTCCATTAGCAGAACATGTTCAAACTTTCAAATCTCCTGCTCGCCGAGGACGGACTCTAGATTGCCGGAGATTCGAGCAAACAGGTTCCTAGCGACCAACAAGTTTTGAATGAGTTTTCCAGAAGTGCTGGTAAGAAGGGTTCCCTGGTCACGGCTGACCGATGCCATCTGGCTTCCTTTTGTTACTGAACTCAACTTCGCCAGTGGTAATTGATACTACATTGAATAAGGCGGAGGCTTTTTCGCCCCAACGTAAAATGTCGCTGCATCAAAGTAAACGTGGTAATTTTCTAGTGCGCTTCTTCCTATAATTCCAGCGCTGTAAATACTGAAATTTCCAAAACAAGGATGTTAACAATCTGATCCGATACCTTTTTTTTAGTGAAAGGTTATGAGATAACTAGAGGCAACTCAATTAATTTTCTACATCTACAGTTGATAGTGTTGATTGATAACGTGTTGGTCGTACTATTGAGTGGAGTGAGGGTTGGCCGCGTTACTTCACTCAAGTTACTGGTTTATGGCATTATCTCATTACCCACTAGGTCACCTTGGAGATACAAACTTTCACGTTGAAACGAAAAAACGATGTTAGGTGGGGTGCAGGTTAAAATGAGTACTTAGTTTGCCGAAAAATATCATGGTTGGTTGGTCATCCTCCCCATCCGTTCAGTCAGGGTCTTACAAGCTGGTGTTTGAGGGGCATTGGAAGTACTACGTTTCCAGTTTCGGCGCGTAGAAGTCTTCTATGTTACACTGGGCAATTAGACTCAATAGATATACTGATTGTTTATCAGTCGTCATTTAGGAGAACTAAAGAAACCTATAACAGTTCCCTCGACTGGATGAAGTAGGTCAACCGAATAACGAATTAAAAGGTTAAGTCAATATCAGCAACGAACAACTTTTTTTTTTATGGAGGTAAAATTGCTACTAGGTCGCTGCTGAAGTTTAGCGCTTAAACCCCCAAAAGTTGAAAAATGTGGATAGCGTAAATCTAAATGTGAAGTTGGTGCTTCGAATGTTTCATTATCCGACGTTCCAGCAGGAATTGATGAAGTAGACGTCTGCACTGGTTCTCGAGTATGATCAACTTTTCCAGAAATGAAGAACACGGTTTTTTTTTCGAGTATAGCAGCCACCCTGGTCAGGGAGTCAAGCACGTTGGTTTGTGGTTGAGAAATGAGAATGCGCAAGGGGCCTGAAGGTCGTTTGGCTGGTGAGAGAAAAAAAAGAAAGAAAACTGAAACAAACGCTTTTCAAGTGGCCTCTCGAGAGTCGAGCTGCACAGCTGTCGCTTCTGCCCGAGGGACTCTCTGGCCTGCAGCATCGGTATTCGCGCTGACGTTTCCCCCGTTCCTCCATACAATCGCTATCGGTGCAGTCTTATCTCTCACCTCGTTGAGCTCCGTTCGCCCTTGAAAATTACGAACCCGTCGGCCCCGCCTGCGTTCTGGCAAACTGGATCGATGTTTGAAATTTGCAGGCATCCAGATGGCCTGTTTCATTGATACAGAAGGAGCGCCCGGAAACAGTTGACGCCTATTCATTGCGAAATTACTGAATGAAGTTCTGAAGTACTCTTTCTCCTTTGTGACACCCACAACATATCTCAGAAACTGCTGCTTCGCCAATGCACCTTATAGGGAAGGTAACTGTGTATATTTATGGGTATAGGCTGTTCCCTGTAAATCAAATTTGCTACACTCATTAAAGCTTACTGTGGCATGGTCTTGTGCTTAGTTATTTCGGAACATGAGTACTTGAATAGTTCCTACCCAAATCCCCAAATCGAGCAGTAAATATTTGTCTACAATTATTTCGACTATTTATCTGATAGTGGCTTTTCTTGCCTAAAAATTGTTTCGTTTTAAGCTTACTGTTCACTACTAAAGTCGGATTGACAAGGAATGGAGAAGGTATAAATGTAGAGTTGAGTTAAATGGAATGTAGAAATTAATGAATAGAGTTAACGTGTTGTAAACTCAAGAAAAGCGGATGAAAGTTCCTTGTCTCGCAGCACTTGAAAAGGTCTCGTGTAATAATGAAAGCACACTAAGACCTTCTGGGTTCGGGTATGGAATCCTATCCACCCTATACATGTATGCCCCTAGTTTTATCTTGCACTCTGAACATAAGAGTTACCCTATAGTGCGCGCTAATAATAAGTATATGACGTTTCATTTATGTTACTTTTTGGTTACAGAATGTTGAAGTCATGATGAGGAGCGGAGCCGGCGGAGGGAGTATGGTGGATCCTGGCAGACCGCCGCCCCTCCGCCTTCCGCCGCTGTACCCGCCAACAGGGGCCCCAGAGGTGGTGCCAGAGTTCCTCCGTCCCCTGCCACCTCCGAGGTACGCGCCTCCTGTCCGACCCCTTACTGCCTATAGGAAGGAGGAGGAAGATACCTTTTCCACGACCTATCGGTAAATATTCATCATTCGTTGGCAAAACCATTACTTTGCTAATACTGTACAGGGTACATGATAATGCCACTTCTGCTAGTTTATATCTGGATTTTGAAGCTCTGTAGCAAATGCAGTTTACTCGCAACTTGCAGTACGACCGTAATTTCATTACACTGAATTCCCCCAATACTACGCCTTATACCTATGGTATCATGTTAGGTTGCATAGTTTCTCACAGATCTTAATAGGTATGTCTAGATGCCTCTTAGGTGTGCAGCGCGCTCTCATTATCATCATATACGGCAGCGCCTCGGGCAATGATGGCTATCGATTTAAGACATATAATGGAAGATGAAGGTAATTCGCTTTCTTCGAAAATGAGGTGTAGAACAAGGTAAACGAGGCTCGATTTTCGTTACTTGAAACCCTCTATTCTTCTCTTCGACTTTTTTCCTCTTAATTAACTAAAAAGAATGATCATGTTCGAGAGAATGAAGCGCGAGATTATGATCATCGAGAAGAATGGGAATCAGGGTAAATGGGGGGGGGGAGAGAGAGAGAGAGAGAGAGAGAGAGAGAGAGAGAGAGAGAGAGAGAGAGAGAGAGAGAGAGAGAGAGAGAGAGAGAGAGAGAGAGAGAGAGAGAGAGAGAGACAAAGAGAGAGAGAGAGAGAGAGTGAGAGAGAGAGAGTTGGAAATAAAAACTGCATAAGAAAGAAAACATGCTGGCCGATTAGACACGGGTTCGGAACTTTTACTCCCAGTGCCTTTGTGCCAATTGTTTGATTTCAATTTGGAAAAAATGAGTGATAACCAAATTACGCTGCTTCGGAAAAGTTACTGGACAACATAACAAATGACTAAGGAGCTAGTGCATATACAAGACAGTGAAGGACCAGAACGAAGCGAATAGCAAGTACAAGCAGCTGATGAATGCACCTTAGCAACTTCTCATCCAGAACTGTATGGTGTACTAAAGAAACTGTTACTTACTTAGGGTCGAATTTCTAAATGCTAAAGAATGTGGCTCATTATGGTTTGTGAGGTACCTATTACCTGGTCTGAAGAGTAGCAGCCATTGGGGCGGGTATCCAGAAGAGCTTGGAATTGATCGCCGTGTTGTCCTCCCCCTTCCATCCACGGTGTTGCGTAAGGGACTAACAAACCTCTTCAACACTGTACAGATTACGCGCAACTCCGTGTTTGAGAGCGACTATCAAGAGCTTCCTATGACGATGCTTCGTCACGCATTGGTCGATGATTCTCAATTTGGATCTAAATATCCCTGGCTGTACTTGGTTCAATGAAGGAAACCAGGGTGTGAGCATTTTCATTGCCTAAAACAGCTTGAAGTCCTGTCACCCTCTCATGCCATGCTTTTTGGAGTTTTCCAGGGCATTCAGAGTTTGTTAACTATTGCACCGCAGCTTGGAATTTGTGTCAGGAGTCATCAAGGTCTTAATGGCAAGCCTGGCTTTGTAAGATAATGAGGATGTGCATGCGGTGCACTTCCTCTGCAAGCGTTTGCGCAACTCTGGCGTTAATAGCTTGCATTTTACCATATGCTACCAAGAGGCATAATGAAAGTGTTCCTTAGGGCTCTCTCTGAGACAGCAGAATCGCTTGACACGAGGCATGCCAGGCATTTGAACGTTGAATCCAGCGTCATTTCATCTATTTATTTGTCAAATAATTTTTTGCCGATGATCATCGTTTCGTTTTACTTTTCAGGACATACCCCTACCCTTACCCTTATCCTTACATTTACCCCTTGATCCGTCCTTTAGAAGCCTACCCTTACAATTCTCCCCCTCAGAGTCCGCTCGTGAGGAAACCCCCCGTTCGCCTACCTTCAGTCAAAGAGCGAAAACTCAAACGGTCCAGGGCGGGGCCGGTTAGAGGTTTTGCGAAAGGCTCGCTAATCCGTCTCACCAACGGCGAACTGAAAAGGGTAAGCAGCTTTTCAAATAACAGACTTGTTCGTTTTTGTCACATATCCTTTGACTACATATAACCCGCTGACCACTTACAACCACGTACATATAACCAAAACTTTGCCTCACTAACTAAAATGCTAGATGAATTACTTGAAATGATGTCTCATTGTTAAGTAAAACCACGTTTCTTTTACTTCAAATTACAAATTTTAACGGGGTACGAAAGCGAATAAAAACTCTGCAAATTATTACTCAACGGTTCTTTATTCCCTTGCACAGCTTAACGTAGTCTCACAACTCCGAGATCCTTCCCATTAGAGTCAGCATAAAAAAATACCAGTAAACCGTACGAAACACGACCTGGCTGCGACGGAACGACGAAAACTAACTATTCTAGGTATGTGCTTGAAAGCAATTAGCACGACGTGACGAGTCGAGCCGGCGAGTGGTTGTATTGAGACGGGAGGGAGTACAAAGTGTGAAACGATTACTTTCGCAGTATTTTCCAACTCCAAGTTCTTTCAATTGGCTCACTATAATTACTGTGATTTCATCGTTTTCGGTTTACACGCAGATGCACACCTCAGAGACTAGAAAATCGCCCAGCGCTTCGTATTTCTAAAATGTCTGCCTTAAACAAAAACGTATTAAGCACCTTGTCGTTGAAACTGGAATCGATGGAAACAAATCGTCTTACGCCCAGCGTAAAATGATCTTGCTTTTTTTTACTCAGCGGTCAACAATATTTTTAAATTTCTCTAATAATTTAAAGTAAATCGAACATGACATCTTCCAGGCGAAGGTACAATCTGCTCGTCAGTTAACTTGCTCTTCTGTGTTTTCCCTACAATCAAAAATCCGTGAACGTCATTCATTTCGTAAAAATCGTACACTTACACGCTGGTCTACGAATGAAAAGCCTGATCGCTAGGGGCAGCCCAATAAATTCCGGATTTTCTTAGCCCCGCCGGTTTCGTTCCCACCTTTCCATCTTTGTTACTACGTACGTATCCATACGAAGTTTCAATAAACCCGTGGTTAAACCCACTATCAATCCAAACGAATTTCAGCACGTTGCTAAGATCTTTTTTTCTAGACTTATCTGCACAAGACCTTCTCTTGACCTGAATTTCCTGATTAATCTGATTGTGACGTGGGCATTTAGCGACCAGCGAAATCAATAGGATTGGAAAAATTCGAGAATATACGTGGGAGTAACGAAAGTTGCGTGATGTTTCACACCTGACGGTTTACTATAAACACCCACTATAAGCAGATTAACTGACTGGCGGTATCAAACATTCTTTAAAATGTCTGTTAGGAACTAAAATCGAGGGAACGTTATACGCGCGACAGTTCTGTCCTTCTCAAAGTGAAAACGGCGCTTTCTATAACGAGCTATTTATAAAATGTCCAATACTTTCTCATGGTAACTTCAGTATTAAATTTAAATTAAATTCCCTCAACCGAAGAACTAGAATGATGTTAGATGTGAATGATGGTGCAAAACGGTCGCTAAAAAAAAAAAGTGCTAGAAAATAACATTTTGGAGTGACGCATTTACATCAAAATGTCTTCAACTGTAGTTCAGGGGCTCAAAGCTTTTCACTTAAAACGAGTCAGCCCTTCAAAACAAACGTAACTCAATATTCATGACAGCAGTAAAATCTTTAATAAGCTTCGTCGGTTTTATGGCCTGCGGGAGATTTTCACCGTTCATTCAAGGCCGCCTGGATCTTCCGACTCGTAAATCAAAAGGAAAGGTTTCGCTCAGTGGGCTCTCGACAAAAATGTTGGCCATGTTCCACCAGTTGAGGTGAAAGGTCTGACCTCGAGGATGGCACCCTCTCCGGGTGCTCTCTTTGCTCACAGATGTCGCTTCCCTCCACATGTTAAGTGCTAGAGAAAAGGCGAACTGACACTTAGATGGTCGCATTATGTCTCATCAATATGGAAGTAGTTTCTCACACTTGAGGTGGTAATTGAAACTCTCGAACGGAGCCTGATTCCAATGTAACACCGAACAATCTTCAATTACCCCAAATGGCGTGTGTATTACTTTGTAGTGCATCATTAACTCCACACTACTTAAAATCCCACTAAATGGCGATGACTCTCCGGGTGACCATCAAAATTACACCAAATCACTCTGTATCACTTTAATCCAGATTACATAAAATTACTCCGAACTTCTTCGACCTGCACCGACTTACAAAAAGTAGTAGTACTTCCAAAATTGCATCCTACATACTGTGAGGTACCTCATCGTTTCATACGACTGTGAATCATGACCAAATCGCTCCGTATTACTTTGCATTACACTAAACATCTCGATACTACTTAGCATTCCATGTAATGGCCCCACACCACTTATAATTCATACCTATACCACGAGTTCATTGCCGCGTCGAAGAACAAAAATCGTGCTTGTATTTTTAGTAGCTATAAAACATTTATTTATACTTTCCTTAGTTCTAGAGAGTAAGAAAGAAGTTATGTAATCAGCCGGAAAAAAATGTTTGGTTAGTTTTCTTCAGACCGTTACGTCTTAAGGTTTCGGCATGCGAAAAACATCATTAGAGAAAACGGCCTGCGTGTAGTCGTGATTGAGTTAAAAATTCAGAATCAAATCAACTCAAATTTGATATTCAGCCTGCAGATTAACAACGCCAAAATTGTTTTTCTCAAAAATTGCTCCAACCTTTTTTAAGGACGATTCCCAACGACATAACGGTAGTACGAGTATATTGTGGAAAATTAGGAGCGCAAGTCAATAAATTATCAAAATTTCAACGAAAATGAGTTTTGTTTTTATAAATTCTATAAATAACTTCTCAAAATAATCATTTCAGTAGTCCAATAAGTTACCGACACAAAGGTGATTTAGTAACAGTTGTCGAATAATCAGGAACGTCTGACTCAATACCGGAATTCAAACTTTGGTCGTTTCTTCGATTAACTGTTTGCTTTCCCTAACTCTACGAAGAAGGAAGGAAAGTAATACATTTCACGGTAATTTCCCAATATTCCAGAATTATAAACACGAACGTGAAATTAGCCTTCTACCGTATTCCTCCAGATCGAGCCGATAGTGCGTTTTTTCTCGTTTACCCAATTTTCTAGTGATTATCGGGGATTACCCGTAATCGTCGATGCACGTAGTCGTACTTGCAGTCGTGTTTGCTGGCTGGGCATAAACATTAAAGCCTTGGATAATAACTTAAGAGATTTCGCTGACCTCACGTGCCGGCGATGAATTGGTTCAATTTATACGACTCATGACTTTCTCGCCTAGTGATTATAAGTGGGCACACATTTAAAATGGAAGCTGCTTGCTCAACATGGCACACTTTTGTTTTTTGGTTAAGTGATGATAAGTGTCAAGGTAGCATTCGTTCGGAACGATACATCGATTCATTTCTCCAATGGGAGGTTAAACGTGATGACTAGTGATAAACAGAGTAGTTATCTATCAAAACGAAAAGTTCGGTTATTAGTCGGATCGTGATCCACTCTTTCCAATTGAGTTTCAGCTTCATCATATATGTAATTGAAAACGAATGAATTCTTGAATGTAAATGAGATAAAGCTTAGTGTTTCTATCATCTTCGGGCTGAGATTCTTGACACCCACCTCCTGAACGACAGTTCTATGATTTATTGAGCCTCGTGTCTCCTGTTTGTTGATGAAGTGGTAAGAAACCACCGCTTGACTGCAGACGTCTCTCGCTCACTGTCACAATCTCGTGACAAAATTCTCTTGCCAAAGATAATCCACAACGATTTACGCCGACTCCTTCGTCGGTTCGTTAGGTGATTTATTAGTTGTTTTCTAGTCATTGCAGTCATCTCAACCGTACACAAATTCAACAAGTGTGAATGAAAAATAATTCCCTCCTTAAAAGTGAATAATTTTTTAACAATGTTTCGTAAAAAACGTAGCTGAGACAATCGTATCGTAATAGGTCCACCAAACAATTTCCTCAACGTTAAGTCAACGATGTAACTGTGGCAGTTGAACACTCGAAAGTTACCTCGAAATCTGAATTCAAAAATTGGGAATCTTTCGATTTTACTGTTTTTAAAAGTCACCGAATATCTGCTCTACTTTTTCTGTGTAAGGCTTCAAGTTCGAAAAAGCACAAATTTTGTATGTTTTGGCCGCCACTTTCACTCCTCAGGGATATTTATAGGGTCGTTATAGAGGTATTTCAAGTTGTACGGAACATTTGAGTCCAACATCAACATCGCAAGAGACTGCTTCAAGAATAGTTTTTAATAAATCACGGGTTAATGGAACGTCCACCCCTCTCCCCGTCCTCTTCTTAAAATCTTAATTTCGGTAAATAACAAACTAAATTAACAAATAACAAGCTTAGTCGTCCACACCGTTCTTTCTCGCTCGTTTGTAAGTTGAAAGACCTCAAAATGTCAACAGCTTAATTCAGTTTTCGGGATTACTAGTTGCCGTCTTCCCGTTTTTTCGATGTTATTATACTTAGAGAAATACGTTGAACTGATTTGGATCGATGCTCAAATGTTGTGCTCTATAATTATTCTCACAGCCCTTCCAATGGGAACATGTAAATTCAAATCACGCCAGCTTGTTAAAATGTCTACAAAAAAAAAACCTGCTACGAGTTTGATTGAACTTCCTTCCTTTTTTTATCAACAAAAATGATCTCGTTTTCCTCTAATTTTGACATTAAGAAATTCGATGAATGGAACTGAAAGAAATAGTGGCATCAATTCTGTGCGTTCACAAGGGGCACTGTAACGAGCCACTAGTTTATTATCAAAGAGTGCGGTTTATCGAGTAATGGTATATGTAGTGGGATCTTGAATCTTCATACAACCTGATTAAGGATTGGGTGAGGCAAGTTACCGCCTTAAATCGCCCTATTACTAGTGTAATCCGGTCAGCACTCCAACTAAAATAGGGAAGGAAGGATTTCTGAATCGATAACCTCACACAACGTCCACGATGAAACCTCGAGACAGCGCAGTAATGGATATTTAGTGTGCGTGTCTTCTCCTGTCACGCATAAGAAGCTAGTAGGTACAGGTGACCGGCGTGTCAAATAAATCGAAGGGCTCTCGTGCTTCTTCTCCTTCGGAATCGTTGGCAATCTTCTTCACTTGCGACATTGAGGCTCTGAACTATTCGGATGAAATATGCCGGAGTGTGAAGAATGTGCACTTTCGGAGCCACCATTCTATTGGGAGAGTATTCCGAGAAAATATTTTGTGACTTATTTGGATATTATACAGAACATCGATGTTTCCTCCGCTTGACTGCGTTTCGCTGGGTCATATGTCATCCGAGAATTTCATTTTTGTTCCACTGTCTAGTGTTGCAGTAACCAGTGCTATTCGCCCCCAAAGAGGATTCGTAGCTTTTTGTCACAAATCACAAGCCCTCAACCGTGAACTGGGTTGAGGGTTCGTGAGCTTTAGTCAGTTCTTACTTATTTATTGCTAAAGAGATCTACTTTCTTTTCTTCTATAAATTATTTTTCAATTTCATAATTTGCTCTTGTAGCAATGAATTATGCGCCCCCACCATCTCACTCCTCTCATGAACTTCGATAAACTATTAGAAACTAGTGCTGCTTAAGGTTCTGGAATGTCCACTATTTACGTTTATCTCTGCACGGTTCCCTATAATATTCATTGGGCGGAGTGTTGCAACATTTAAAATGATGAATATTCACCTAACATGTTTGCCATCTAAATCTACGCAAAATCACTGAGCGGATGAGTGAAGTTGTGCGATGCGTTGCACATGATGTTCTATACAACGAATGTAATAGCCGCTCACAAAACAGCTCGATTTGAAGGACCGGATGGAATTACGTTTTTTATAGCCCCCTCAGTTTAGTTTGGTAGATTACTTCAAATCATTCCCAGAAGTGCGCTTTTAAACTCCTCCGAATTGAGATACAAATGTCGATGCTATTAACGAGAAGTCTTCGACAAAAGAAACGTCAACGAGATAAAAGCGGAGAAAATAGCAAATATTAGATGGTGTATCCTTATTCAATAACGATAACGAACATCAAGGCCTAGATAGGGGAGCACACGGAGAATCCAATGAGATTACAAAAAAAACGGGTAGAATTGAGAATTTTTTCATTGTTTGAGAGAGAGAAACTTTGAATTTGGAGTGTTTGAACGATTCTCTCAATGGGAACAGGTTTGAACAAGAGACGCGGCGTTTATCGACCTTTCAAGGGCGTTCAATAACTAATATTCTTTTGAGCAATTTCTTGTTTTGAGTTTTTCAAGAGCCAAGATATCGTTTTAACATCTGCCAATAACGTTTAAACTGAGATAATCGTATCAACTCAAAAAATGCAACGTCTGCGTTACGGATCCCATGTCATTCACTCACTAATGCGGCTCCCAACACGCCCACCAATTATCAAGACTGCCAAGCGGGGTAGACATTTAGCCTCTCACGATCGTAGTATCGTAATTATATTCAGCAAAACCATACTGATTTATCTGTAAACAGTTTTGCATAATAGATGAAAATAGATCTTCGTTCACTGTGCAATCTCTACTGAATTGTCTACATTTGACCCTTTCCGACCTCGCAAACGCAAATTTTGTTTTACAATTATGTCAGTGTATTTACCTAATACTAAATAATGAAAGCTGACTCAATGGTTTGCACTTGATGGAGTTAATTGTGGTGGGGGACCAGTACTGAAGGAAAACTTGACTAACGGCGGGACGGCATTACAGTAGTGGAAATTCTAAACATTAAACATCTTTTCTCCAAACTGCTGTGAATCGTTTGCAGTAAATTGAGGACGTGCTTAGCTTAATCCTTGTCAGTATTACATTGAAGAACATTCTTAAAGTGTCTTCTTAATTCACAGTTAACCCTGGAAATAGAAAGCCGTTGCTTTCACAGCTGCTTAGTTGTTTATAAGCGTGAATTAACCTCAGGGGAGCACTTAAAGGGTTTATGGATATCACTAGAAATAGAAACACCTCGTCTGCTGCTGGATGAATACGCATAACATCTTATATTTGGGATAATTCCCTAACATGATAGCATTTATGAGAATGTATTAAATTCTGGAATTCTGTTGGAGTTGTGTCGGAGCGGAACAAAAGTGGTCTTAAGGAAATTGGCCTGTCAACAGGGCGTGACAGAGGTCTGCTAGATTCTCGCGGCGACGACTTAATAAACGCTCTCAGCTGTGAAAGGGTCGGCCTCTAAACGTGATTCATTTCCAAAGGCGATAAATTTCACTACGATTTTAATCCCGACGATGAAACTTTATAGCCGTTTAGTTTTACCTGGCTCTCGTCCAAACGGCGATTTTTTCTCTTCTCCCCTCTGGTAGTTTAATAGCCAGCTACTGGTCTTGGCGAAGTTTTAATACTGGAGGAAGAAGACCCCGTCGCTTTCTCCTTGCTCTTGTCCTCGAGCTATTGCCGGAGTCCATAAAAATTGAAGCCGATTACTTCGCTCCTAGAATCCAGTTTTGCTTGGCTCTTCTGGAATGGTGAATTATTGAGCATTGCCCCATCTCATCTGAGTACTCCCCGCAGAAATTGGGCTAATGTCTGAGACCAACTCTAAAGTCCTGAACAATTCAATTATCTATCTTTTTTAGGTCGTTCCGAATCGATCGTAAATTCCTACATTTTTGAATTCAATGTGCGAAACTCCAGAAGCTGTTTTTTAACTTTCAATTGATCAGATATTCGCTCCCCATCTGCTAGTAATTCATTAAAGCACTAAGTTCACCCCAGTAAATAACCCGTTTTTTACTCAGAATCTCGACTACGTTACCCGATTCACTGAACCATTTTAACACCGCTTTCCTACATGTATTTTCACTCCATTTACCTACGACCTTCATTCAACAACTTATCCTTTTCCCGCGTAATTTGTACACAATTGGTACGCAATCCCGAACATTTTATTCACGTCCCAAGAACGAGACACGTTGTGGGCAAGTTGCCCTACTAGTCTTTGCGATGGCTCTTCGAACTGGAGACTGCTGCGTCTAAAAAATGAACGATTCGAGCTAAAACAGCAGCTCTTTACGTGAGCTACGAGGGTGACTATATCATCGGGAAATCTTCCGTTGCTACGAAAACTATGTTCTTCCAAGGTCTCAAGGGACCTACACATAACTCTTGACGTAACGAAATTATTGGAACTTCCAGTCGTCGGCCGACTTCAAGGTTTTGACTAACTCGAATATTCTCCAGGAATTCACCCTTGAGCTGTGGTTGCGATTTTCATCTCCAACGCATTTACGACTTCCTATTGTACTTTCAAAGCGCGTTGAAAGGAACGGAATTGAGCGGAAGGAAGAAACAATGGATCGTCGCAGAACTCTACACAAAGAGCAGCTCACGAGCTTATTAATTCAGTTTACAAAGTGAAATGATACTATTGATTGTACTGGCAAATCTTACGTAAAACCCTAATGTTCACTTGTTTAGCGAACCGTCGTAACAAAATAAAGCAATCTTGCCAAGTAGGTGAGTAATTTTCAACACTTCTCCTCGTCTGTTTCGGCAAAATATTTCATAAAAAATCGAATAAGATCTCAGTTCATGTTTTTCGAGAATTTCAGTACAAAATAAAACTTATTACAATCGTGTCAAAAACATTGGAAACAAACGTTTGCACTGAAGAGCCGCAAAATCGGCTTACTGGTCTAAATTCGATTCCGAAAATTTGTAAACTGCTGCGCATGACCAAAAATGTTTAGTTTTATTTTAACATAGCGAGTCGAATAATACCACCCCCGCCCTTTTAGTTCCTTGAACTTTGTTCAAGTACCGTCCACGTTTTGAATGAACTCACTTAAAACAACCGAAAATGTAATATTTGTGAAGCTAAATTTTTGTTTTTAAGACATGTTATATTTTTTTGCTGTTACAAATAAATTTTACCGTGGGATGTGAGCTCCGCGTAGGCCGGCCGAGTGAAAACCTCCAGTTTTTGTATTTATGATCAGCTTAGTGACTTTTCCCGTTTTCGCTCTAGTATTGTTCTTTTCGAACTATTGTACCTTGTTTTGCGTCCTACCAGCGATCATGGCCGTGCGCAGAACATAACTCAACATAACCAACTTCATCCGAAAATATGTCGAGAGGAAAACCAAAACCGGCATACTCCGGTCGGATTTGGTGCACCCATCCGAAGTGTTTCGAATCCACCTCAAGAGGCAGGAACTCTGTGTTATCACAGTGTGTGAACCGACTAGCGTGTTATTTGTGCGATGCAGGTAGTCGGAACTACTCTCCAGAAACATTCATTTTCACACACACATTATCCCTCTACAATCATCGCTAATTTGATTAGTTATTTATATTGTCGGCTGACGAATTTGTTTTCCTTTATTATTTGGTTTTAAGTACTCACGGCAGTACCATTTTTTTGTTTTACATTTGTCCAATTAAATATTGCAGGGGAATACTGGGGCTAGGCTAATGTTGTGGAGCAAAGCCTACAGTAGCCTAACCAATCATAACGTGGGTAACCTGAATACGATGAAATATCTCATATGTCTAATATTATTTGCGTATTGCGAATGTTCAGTGGGCGATCCCACCATCATTTATTAAAGGTGTCTGGGACTTTTTGTATGTTTCACACAATTCAAGAGTTTGTATTTGTTGTAACATTTCATCCACAAGTCTTTCCTATAAGCCTTATTGTCACCGACAATAGAGAAGCGTGCTACTATTTTCATCAACCGTTTGAATTATCCACAGCGAGAAGCTGTTGTTTTTTGTATCTATGAATTGGCTTAAACTCCGCTTGGAGAAAATTGTAACCCTCGTGAAATATCGCAATTTTCTCATCACAACACCATAATTATGTTACCAGTTTTTATAGACTAGTGGTGAACTAGTTATTAAATAAATCGCACATATATTTATGTTTTAAAATTGTGTAAATGTATCGTAAATTTTGTACACATACATTTATAATAACGTAAATTTATTATACGTTTTCTAATAATAATTTTGTTTCACAGGTGGAAGACATGCGAACGGAAGATTTTGTCCTGTCTGCCGAATCCTCGTCGGCTCTCCGCTTAGATCCCTCCACCGTTGTTAGAATAGAAAGCACCAACGAATCTACCTCAGCCATCCTCACCTTAAGTTACGGCCCCGAGCGATCTCAAGTAAGCAATAGGCGATTGTCAATGTCATTATGCTCTTATTCAATGTCTTAAATCTGTCTGCATGTACGGAACGAAGCTTTCACTAGATCTACTGGGGAAGGATTTTTAATGCCATGATTTGAAAAAGTGTCGGCCGGTTTCAAGTTGCTTGACGTTGATAGAAACCCTATCATCTGTAAATTGGATTTCCAAAAGTTGCAGTATTAAACGTAAAATGTAGACGGCGAGACTTTGTTTTTGAAAACAATAGTACGACCAGGAAATTCATATCAGCTGCTTAACTTGCAGTAATTTCCCAACCAATTATTCTAAGTAATTGTCCTCAATTCGCTCGTTCAACTTGGCTCCGCTGGCCGACCGCCTTCTCGTTCCCCCTTTTCAGTGCCGCCCAGTTGACCCTAATTAACCGACAAGCCTTCGGTTGGCCGCATTCTTTTTACGGAAACTCATCCGCCTACGCTGGACACCAAAGTTTTATGCAAAACCAGTTGGAACGTTGAGCTCAGATCCGCTGATTTACATTTTTATAAGACGACCTCAGTATTCATATTACGATGTGTGGCTACCCGAATTTATTGACTCACAAATTGAAATAGCCGAACTCATGCAGCTGTGGGGTCCCAGTGGACCACGTTAGGTAAAAAGAATGTGCAAATGCAGTTGAGCGAACTGCAAAAACTGGTCATCTAAACCCCTGCCTCACTGCGCATTAGACGCGCGTGCGTTGAGAGGTCCTCTTATTTGCCCATTCAGGGGTGAAAATAAAACCCAACAATGGGTCACCATTTTCAAAGTTGTATAGTTTACCAAAACTTCGCATTAACTCTCTAAAGTGGGTGAAAATTTGACGGTTGGAAATTCGTTTCTCTAAACAGTGTAACTGGTGGTGAACGAGCTCGAAAATACAAATGAACCGAAACAGACAAACTTCGAACAATCCGTGGAGAAGCTATCAAAATTGAGACGCATCAAACAATTTCCTCAACTCCTCTAAATGATACATTATTTATAAAACTCAACTTAGTTCTGTTGAAACGCGTGCACAGAAAAAAAGTGGATGCTAGTTAGCTGAAGATACGCTTGAGTTTAATCAAAATTGCTACAGCCTTTTGGGAAAACTGATGTTCAGACAATCTCTTGTAGTGAGAAGATACTCCGCCAGGTGGATCAAATCCAGTCGGTTACTTACTACATAAATTCGAAAAAGTTAAACAATGAAAATGGTTTTTTGACACATTCTGGTTGATGCCTCCGATCAGGGAGGTGTCATATGACAACTTATGAAGAACAATATACAGGTATAGACTAGATACAGGCACTCTTTGAATTTGATTTAACATTATATACTTCCAGAGTGGAAGAAACAATCATCACGTTCTGCTCCATTACACTCTATACAATAATAGGCGACACATGCCTCACAAGTTTCTAGCTCGTAACAGCTGTTAAAACGCTCATATAGCAAGGTGATGGCCGAATCTCAAGTACCAGGGATTCGAACGAAGGGGTTTCTCTGGTCTTTTAGTCGAAGACCTTGGCTGGTTTGAATGAAGTGAAAGGAAAACTGAAGGAGAGTACGATGATAGGGTTTGGGATTCAACAGGTGATCAATCCCATGGCTCTCTCATTTCCCCGCTCACAATCGCAATGCCGGAATAAAAGACCGCTTTTGAACGACGGGGGCCTTGAATATCCTGACAAGTGCATTGCCACACGGCCCTTCTGCCCGATGCCTGCCTGATATTCGGTCCGCACTCGAGAGCTCTTCCACAAACATCGACCCCAACACAAAAGGAGGGCTCCACGGCTTCACAACCCAAAGCCCCACCTCCGCGGCATGTCCATTATACTCCCAAGCTAAATGGGAAGGAGTTCATTCCTCGTCTTCCCCGTACGGGCCCCCACAACAACTTGGACCACGTCTCGTTCTCCAGTCGCACCCAACTTCAGCCTCCGCTGTCCCCTTCCTCCAAGAAGAAGGCAAGTGCGTGGAAAGAGGAGAAAAAAGCGCGAGAGGGTTTGAGAGATACTAGGATGGTCCCAGGAAAAAAAGAAGGGGAAAAAAGGACCTCGACGAGCTATTGTACAGGGAAGGCATTCACATTATACTATGAGATGTTATCGTTTCTCTTCTACCGCTCTGGAAGAAAAAGACGGCACCCTCTTCCGTGTACCCACCTCGTTGTGGTCTCTCATATGTCTTCTTAATGAGCATTTGATCAACAACGTCCAAGATAAGACCAAAAATTCCTTTCATCCCCCCCTCTTACGTGCACAAGGAAACAAATAGTAACTACTTACGTCACCTTAAAAATATAAAAAAACTCCTGATGAAATTTACCAGTTCTACAGTTACCATTTCATTTTTTAACTAGTATAAATTGATAAGTAATCAGCTGGTTCAACGATTACTAAGATAATATCCACCAAACTGCTGCCCTGAACATCACTTGTAAGAACAAGTGAATATGAGTGCTAAAATTAACGTACCTGTTTGATAAGTCCGTCTTCTCTGGCTAGTGAGATACTGTGGGCGAGCGCTTTCGATGTAAAGACATCGTCTGGCCATTAAGTCAATATGAATGGAATATGAGTGCTTCAGTCGACCAAAAACAGAATCCTCGAAATCGGTCAACAATAGCAAAAATGCTATAATTGCACATAATGCATTCTTCTCAATTACATTGAACACTCCCGTAATGAATTGCTCAATTTTATGCAAACGTGAAAAGAACCGGCAATGTCAGTTGAAAAATGCATCGTGAACATCGGTTACAAGATGTTGACACTGGATAGTCGGAAAATTACAAGAGATACATGAGGGGGTTCTGAGTGGCAAGGGACAGAAAGTTCACATAACACTCACAGGTTTAAGTCGCTGGATAGCCTAACTGGTGTGAGTCAGGACGAGGGATGAGGCAGAGCGTTCTGGGGCACGCTGTGGAGCATCAACGAGGTGCCAAAGCGAGAGATGAAAAGCGCGATAAGGAGAGAGGTTCTACAAGAAAGCACGCTTAGCTATTGAGAAAGCACGGATAGTACACATATACTATCCTTGTACTCTTCTGGGCTCGGAGCATTGGAAGAAAAAAGTTGATTGGCAGGGTTGGTTCGGGCTATTTTAAGTCAAACAACTCGTGAAAAAATCTGGCGGTCCGATCAGCGGAAACTCTATTCGGGTTCAGGGCTGTCACCTTTTTCGTACCACTTTGGCTCAAGCTGAGAGATGAGCCAAGAAATTGGATCATGACGGTTATTGTGTCCTTCGTGATACCTGGAAACAGTACTGAGCTGGCATGCTGTTTCAGTTTCGATTCCAGTCACCTCCAAAGTGGGATGACCTTACATCTCTTAGCCCCCCCCCCTCCTCCACCTGGAAGCTCTCAGGCCACAGCGACCCTCTTACAGAAACTGGAGGTGTGAGAAGTTGGGGTTGAGTTGGGCTTGCCTTAAACCGAGCTAATCACCAACAGCTTTTTCAGTGTTTGAGAGCAATGTTATTTCCCTTAAACGATCGTATAGAAACCCAATTAGACTCTTTTATCACTAATTACCACGAAACTCCAATGGTAGAGTAAAATATTTAATAAGGTAGTAAAATATCTAACAAATTACTAATTAGTATACTTTTTCATTACAGGTGAGTTCTTGGTCATAAACGTTCTTCTTTTTCTAAAAGTAAGTATATGGTATAGTGATGATAAAAGACAATTCGAAAATGGAGGAATTTAATCGACACGTGTGGTTGATTCTTGGATATTATGGGGCTTAAGGTGTTGAGTAATCACTATTAGGGCTGGTTACCAGGCTTTTTCTCGATATTTTCACCTAGTTCTTTCTTCGTTTCATGTTTTCTTTTCTCACTATTACAAGTAATGAAGTTTTATTATTTCTCGAGATTTTTGTTGGTCTTTTTTCTTCGGTAGGAGTGTTTTTATTCTGTAATTGCTTACAGCTTAGTGCATGAAGCTATCGCATTCGTGCCAAACCCTTTCCATTGCGAATTCTCGAAACATTTTTGCTAATCCGTTCCATAAAATTTCCTAATGAATTCTACGTTTAGCATTTTTGGATAAATGAATATATGTGTGTTTTGACAGTTTGCCGAGGACACATCTAGTAAAAATGAAGTGCTGCCAAAAGTGTTTTAAAGCCCCGTAGATGGTTAGTTGGAACCGCGGCGATTCGAATTGAGGACGGAATAATAACAAACACTTTCAGTAATTCGTATTTTGATTCCTTTGTCTTGGTGTTTTTTTCTGTCGTTCCTCTTCTGACACAAAAGTCAGTTAATCTTGAACACGCTCCCTTCTTTCGTAAGATACGTATACATATGCATATTGACACAAAAGTAGTTCTAATTTTCTAAACTCGTTATCCAACTAAATCATGGATTTCGAAATCCCAAAAATGGATAACTTCTTGGGCAAATGCATAAATAAATGTTATGCTGTAGGGTGAAGTAGTAGTAAACGTTTACCAATTTTGGCTTTCCTTAGCTCTGCGGAGTAAAGCCCAAGATGAGGTTTATCTGTGTATTATTTCGCGTAGAATCATGTCTCCGCAACATAGAAAATGCCGAATATTCAAGTGTATGGAATGTGCCCAGAGGTGTTGGAAAAACAAAGTGCTAGCCTATTGCGAAGTTGATAAGATAAATTGCTATTACGCTTAGTGTTCGTTTTTTTTCAAATCTCTGATAAAACTGAACTATTAGCTGATGGTACTGAACCTATTTCTATTGACCGTATCGGTTCTGAGACGAAGTGTAAAAACTGTTTCCGAATTTCTGTGAAATGATTATTATAATGTGGTATTGCTCTTCCTCAGATATTACGAATGCATACATTATTTTGTTGTGGCACACAAGCTAGAGATTTTCGACAATTTTAAAAGTGAAAGACGTAGAATTGTGTGATTGTGCGATAGGCTGAGCGATGAATTGTCGAACAACCAACCGTTTGAAGAGCACGATGTCGCTAATTCCTCCCACCACTTCTGGAGCCTGGCTGCCGAAAGAAGCTTATTTTTGCCACATGGCGCTATGCAGTCACAAGTTCAAGTGGCCGGCCCTTTCTTAAGAAACAAGGGACGCCGAACCTTCCGAGAAACGGCTGGCGACGACATTGGCTTTTCAGTGACGAGACCGAGTTGTGTAACCAGGCAAGAGCTCTTCGTTCAAGCCTTGATGCGAAACACATTTTGACTGTATCGCCTCCTTTTTCTCCTCTTTCGAACCAACGCAGCGTAATTGAGAGCATCCGTGGAGGTGATGACGACACATACATGAGTCGGCAACGAGGCCCGTCATTTGTTTAGACGGAAAATGCTACACTTAGCCTTACTTTCACGATGTCGACCCTGTAGTTGTGCGTTGCTAGCAAGGGAAGCACAGTAATATGCGATGTCGCCATGAGTTTACCAATCTCAACATTTCAGAAACTCTTGATTTCAAAATTGGTGAGTCAATGCAGCATGATGTGATGTGTTTGCTTGGCGCGAGCTATCAGTAAGCGGCAATCCAAGAGGCGAGAAACACTTCGTTAGATCTTCTGAGGTCTCCTGAATCAGAATCAGAAATCGGCGTACAGGGGCCTCCCTCTTCAATTCCTCTATTCCTAGTCGGAGTAAAGCAGTCCGAGTTCCTTTCCCATTTTTAAACTTGTTTGTTCGCTAGTCTTGTTATGCGAGCCACCACCGCTTACCAGGTGAGCTGTGTAACAAAAGAAAAAATCGAAATTAAAAAAAATAAATCTCTACTTTCAGGAGGGCAGTTGACAACCTTGTCATTTTTCGTCATTTTTCCGAGGAATGCGAAAATGAATTTGACAGCCGTCTAAATGTGAGGGGAATTAGTGGTGGGAAGAGGAGTTCACTAAAATAGGAAAAAAAGCTGCAAATTATTACCCAACGGTTTATTATTCTCCTGCACTGCTTTACGTAGCCATACCTCCCAGACCCATGCTATTCGATTCAACATCGAAAAATACCAGTAAATGGTACGAAACATGATTGACTACTACGGAACGACCAAAATTACGTAAATACCAGGCGCCTATAAGCGCACGAAAGCAATTGGCACGCCGCGACGAGTGGAGCTGACGCTTAAAGGCAATACGGCCCGGACGGCGAACGACTGGTGGCTGGTGGACGAGTGCCTCAAGTTTCGCAATTCATAACAAAAACTGTTACCAGCAAGATATATATAATTCATAAATCACTACGCATATGACCCCTGCTACGTGCATAGGATTTCTGTACGGGCGTTAAGGATCTGACAATGTTGTGTTTTAATCAATCTTCACATGATCTCCGAGATCTTATGAACCGAAACAAATTTTGTGACGCACGTGAGCTCCAAAAACCGAGTTTCTTTTAAATATGTTTTTTTACTGAATTTGATGAAACACGGTACTAACAAATTTAATTAAAAGTATAAGGCAGTTTACAGTACCGTTCGTCTTCTACGTACTTCCTACGAACACTCGTTGGATGGAGGTCAGATCGAAAAAATCGACGTTAGGCCGAGAAAAATTCGACTAGTCAGGTGAGAGAAGTTGAACGATTCTTAGGTCTGAATTTTTTTTTTTCGTAACAGATCAGAAGCGTGTCGTCGTGCCTCGCGTTATAGGTTTTACCAAAAGGCTTTTTGAGGGCCATTACTTATGTTAAAACGATTCCTAAAATCTTCCGACCGAAGGCTGAGGGGAATACCTAGACGACCATAAGAAATGAATGACGGGCAACTAAGGTTATGAAGAAGCAAACTACGAACTACCCAAGCCTTACAGGACGTGAAGATTTCACTATTAAGCGAAGGCCACTTGGAAGGAAAAAACCTTCTGTTGACGAGAGAGGAGTTGCGTTTGAGAAGGCTTTACGACGTTCTTCCCTAAAGCTCGTTTTAAAACCTCGTAAACCATTTTCAGATGGTTTTTCTAAAGGCTCGATAAAAACAAACGGTAAGGCTCTCACTTCTCTTTCAAATTTCATTCGTGTCTAGACCGCAGTTGATGTTCGTCGTAACGACCTCATAATCATCCTATTGTTGATAGTGTCATTCATAACGCGGTAACAATTTGTGGCGAAGGGCTTCCGGAGGCGTGAGATTGGAAACCTTCTAGTAAATGTTGATGGTGTTCGTTGCACGCACAGCCCTCGTTCGATCGAAGATTGGAATGCTCTTTACAAATTGTATCTCCACGGTAAAATACCCAACCAACAGCTGTAAAACTACAGTTGAACGCCTCGATTTCAGACTCAAGTACATAGAATTGTCTTTGTCGATACTGCGCTCTTGGGCTTGAAAAGGACCACATTGTCGGCCGTTTGATGCTTGACTTTATTCGCTGCAATCTAGAAATGAGCTAATTTTGCAACCTGATTTATTCTATTACCCGTCAGGCCCTTAATTGATTATAGACTGGCATTCTCATTTTCAATGTACAGCCGAATGTCGCCGGCACATGTTGGATCAATTACCCTTAAGGTAGAGGTCACGTTGATGAACCTTCCGTCACCATCAAGATCATTGCGTAAACTGTTTCAAAAAGCCGCAGTGTTTCATGACTTCTTTATCAATGTGGCAGAGCTGAATTAGAGTACGAACTGGATTGTGGGTAATGCTCTTGAAATTCCGTTGCCTAGCCAAACTCCAATCTGCTTTCTTGCACGGGATAGCGAGTCTCTCGCTGTAATAAATTATAATCGTAAATGGATTGCAGAACAATTATTATCCTACTTTTCTTCTGTTAGATGAAGTTCTTGAAAAGAGTTTTTTGATTGACTTAATTGTTGTCTTGTCCCCTTGCCCCAACCTTTCGTTTTTCTTTTAATCATATCTAAGCAAATCGGCGTCTGCTGTTATGAAGTTCATTTATGTTCTTTCACGCGTCGAATTCAGATGTTTTGTATAATGTCAATGACCCAGCCTTCCAAAACCTATTCGCTTTATTTCGAGGTAAGTTTGTTTTAATGTTAGGTCTTTGAGTATTGGAGTAGAGGAGAGTTCTAATTGGACGTTCTACAGAAACTAGCAGCGCTTATTTATTGCGTTACTCCTACTTATGTTGCGACTTTTATTAAATGACCAGCGTATTGGTAATTTCTGTGACGATGAACATGAGTTATTCTGGGAAGGATCGTATTAGTTGTTGTGTAGTTAGTTACAGGGTAAATATTCAGAAAAACTTTAGTCCCCGAAACGGCAGCAAATGAGTTGCCTAATTATCTTAATACTCCCTCATCCAAGTTGGTACTTGGTAGTTGGTTGGTATACTGGAGTGATATTTTTGTGAGAACGCCAGCTTTATACGAGACGAATTTATGCAGAAAAACTTCCCTAAAATAGGTCTTTGTCGAAATTTGTTATAATTATTGTGCTGCTCTCGTCATATTCCCACGAATGAGAATTTAATACTATTATGCTATTCCAATTTGTGCCGAAAAATGGCGTCAAACTCGTTCTAGTTGTTTTTGAGAAAAACAAGTATTTGGTATTTTGATCATTACGATGACAATAGTTAGTTTTAGGCCGATTTTGATCACCCTCATTTTGATCTTCCATGTTGATCAGAATCCCTAATATTAAATTTGAGCTAATTGTGCTCTTACGCAGACAGGGACCAAATGATTTTGTTAAATGGTGTTTTCGGACTCAGAGCCTTCGTAAAGAACGGATGAAAACTCAATCTTTGTTACGTAACCTTCATTTGTACTTCGTAGGGCTAAGGAAAGTAGAAATACGTTAACGAACAAAAATAGTTCTCAACGCTTGTGATTGTGATACAGAAACTCACTTCAATTCAGTTAATTCAGCTTTGAGAGGGGTAATTACGTGGAGGTTGTTAAAATTCAAGTGGCGGGAGATTGAAATTCTTAATAACCAAAAGCAGATTCGTTTCCATTTTTGATAAGTGCACCAGAAAGCAACCAAACGGAGTCCTATGTATAAATAATGGACAGTCAGTTTTTAAATAATTTGCTGGGACTTGGCGTTACTTCCAGACTTTGATGATCCACCTGTCTTGTGTGCAATGCGGTAGTGTTCTTAATCCCTCTAATGAAATGTCCAATCCTGCCCCTGTAGTTCCAGTTTTGAAGCAATCGTCTGTGAAGTTAAAATTGTCTTGGAGATAGAACTAAGGCGCCAACTGGGCCGCAATAACGATATCAATAATTAGGATTCTACCGTGTATCACATCGCCGTTGTTTCAGAATGTGCGATTGACCTATTCGCTCGTAAAATGTTAAGAGGGTTGGTGGAGTGGGACCTGGCACGATCGAGCCTCGTATGCAAATACCCTCCGTTTTCAAATGCAAGTTTGTTGAACTTGAAACTCTATCTCGATGAGGCGAAAAGGTTTTCTCTGCATGTTCGCGTGTTACGACTTCCCTTTCCCGACACGCCACCGCCGTCCCTCGTGAAAACGAGCACATCATTTCCACAGCAAAACGCCCCTGGGCTGAGACGAGACAGGGAATTTACGGCCGCGTCTGCTTAATGCCCCGGTGATGAGAGTTGAGTTGATTGGGAACAGCATCTTCGGGGAAACCTTAACCGCTTGGAAATTACGTGTTGGGAAAACGGTAGTCTCACCTGGTGCGAAGAAAACATTTATTAATTTAAAAACAAATGGACAAACAACTCTCTATCGGCCTTGTCGCTCGTAATAATGTTTTCTCGTTTTTCAAAAGCATCAATTCAAATTTACAATTTGACTTCTAGCCTAGCGTAAGTTTTAATCCTTCGGAACTACTGAAATCAGTGGTATTAGGAGACACATCTTCACCTCCTTCTGAAACCATGTGTAATTAACTATGTCCACTCAGTAGAGAAATATCGGATGCTGACACTTACGTATTCATCACACTTACGGTGCGAAGAGAACACTGTGTTTTAGGATTACTGATCTCAATGTGTGAGTTCAACGTTGCCAAGTGGAGTACAGATGAAAAGGAAACCGTCTCTTTGGACGTCGAGTCTAATGAGAGAGCATTAAGAATGACTGAACTCCTTGATGCAGAATACGCTGTAGCTGCTCAGAGACCGTGTTTATTATAATTCTCGTGTAGCCCATATCCATTCACTTGTTTAGTGTAGTTTAATCAAATATGGTGGTACAATGAGGCAATTGGGTAATTGTTCTCGTGGTGCAGAGGCTCCACCCTGAGGACTAGAAGCTAACAGATCAAAAGCTATGAACTAAATCATTCGCGAGGATATTGTGGAAACCCATTTCATTCAAAACAGAATAAACAATAAATTGTCTATATTTCCACAGAAATAATGAGCACAATTGTTAAATCGATTTCGACGGTTAGGTCATCATCAGTTCATGTTTGTTACTAATGATGACCTAACCGTCGAAATCGATTTAACAATTGTGCTCATTATTTCTGTGGAAATATAGACAATTTATTGTTTATTCTGTTTTTAAAGATCAAAATCTCTTAACAATTGCTTTCTTCAATTTTTAGCCTAGGTCAGCAAAATTCAGGGGATAATTACGGCATTAATTGATATGTTCTGATCTCGTTGTGTTGACGACAAATGCCTTAAGCGACACACGTTCATAATAAAAACAACACGAAACAATTCATAATTTACTGTAGTTAAAACGTTTTCGTTAAAAAAAAACTATTGTAATCTCGTCAAATATGTAGAATGTGAATTTGTTTTAAAAAAGTAAGTCCATTTATAACATTCTGTAAAGATTCCTCGATTTTCAGGTTTTATCATAAACCAAATCGAAATTGAGATAAGAATAAACAGAATGCGAAATGGCGAAAAACGGAAACGCGAAGTCTCTAGGACTCGGTTCGTATTTGGCTATGCAAACGGCTGTCATAACACCCTTTATGGATCGAAAGATTCCTGCCGGAGGGTTAAGTTACATCAACAATGAGATGAAACAGACCTATTTCGTTACAAAAAATAGCGTAGAAAATGAGGATATCGGAATCTTATTAAAAAATTCCAAGTCGAATTTTCGTGAAATCCAACTACATTACCTTCCCAAACGAAGCTTAAATATTAAGTTCTTGGCTTTATATCTTTTTTTATTCTCAATAGCTTAGGACAGAAATGGGCTTGGAGCTAAATACTTTTCGTACTATAGTAAGTTAACCAGCAAAACCTTTTTTGAGGCCTACAGAGTCCGAAAATCCTCATTTCCGCACGTGGTCCATGTGCGTGTGTATGTAGTTCAGTTTGCCGGAGAACGGCTGAACCGATATTGTTGTTTATGTTTGTTGCTTTTTTTTGTAATGCTAGGGGCGCAAAATGTGCCAAAGCTACGGATTTTCGCATTATTCTCGAAAACGGCTTCTACAGTTTTGATTAAACTTCAAATTACCGTATATGAAGTAAAAATAGGGGGGTTTTCTCTTTTAGGTTAAATACTGGTTTTTGGAACGTTTTTGTAATTTCCCAAGTATCTGCGTCACTGGATTACCATTCTTATCGGGTGTCTTCTAGCAACCTATACCCACATTTTGTTCTGCGCAATTATTTCTGTATCTGTCTGTTGAGCGGAGATATAAGCCATGATAACTCGGAAAGCAAGATTTACCGAATATTAATGTATCGGTTTAAAGTGTTCTTGTAGAAATGCATTGAAGGAAGATATACGGCAGGTCGTCGAATTTCCGGGGGTTGCGGAAGGTCGTGTGTTCCTACGCATCAGATATTTTGTGTGGTCTTTCAAGGGCATTAAATCGAGTTTAACGCCGATTTTGGTAGTGAAACGTAGTTATTTATTTGGACTTACCACTAGAGAGAAAATGAGTAACCTTTAGGGCAAGCTGATAGAGTGGTTTTGCGATGGAATTGTTCATCAGGGGGCTGCATAAGCGAAACTTAATATTTACGAGGTAGGTTTACGTCTAGAGAATACTCGAGACGCTAATCGTAGTTTCAAAGCAGCGTGCGTTCATGGTAATTCGTCCTTATCGTCGGTTAATCAATTTAGCGTCTAGGTGACTAATCAAACGGAAGCGCTCGATTCAGTAGAATACCAATAGATTTCGATCCCGGCTGTTCTTCGAATCGTTTGAAGCTGAAAATGAGGCGAATAGCGATGAACCAACTCGGCGTTACCGTCGCGCTTCAACGCGGCACTGGTCTGACTCACGTTGTTTTCAGGAGCCGGACATTCGATTTAAAATGCGGTGACTCACAACCGGCCCACTATGTTCTCTATCTCTCATTCCGGACTTGATTACGAAAAAGCTCCAGTTCGTGCAGCCCACCTGATGAGTACATTTTCATAGGTCTTCGCGAAATCGGCCTTGATCTGAAATTTGCCGTTCTCTTTGGTCGATCGAGAAGAAATATTCATAGAAACTGAGCGAAAACACATAAGAAATAACTGTACGAAGCCTTTTAATTTTCTTATTCCTCAGCGTTTTACAAGCTTTAACCGCATTGTGGTAATTTCGCACTTTCTGTTTCGTCTATTGGCGTGAAATTGTACGCAGATACCTTCGATTTCTATTCGCAAAACCTCAAGAGCAAATGCCCCGTCATAGCATTCGAAAATTCATTGAAATGCGCTCACGAAACTCTCAATATCTAATAATAACGGAGGTTGTTACTTTTTTGCAAGGTAGCAAGACAACTCTTTGTTTTACTTATAACTTCCTCTTTCGTATAGACATACATCTGTACCAATTTATTCGAGCACACAACATGTTAACATTCATATTTCGTTTCTCAATATGTTGACATTTAAAAAAAAAATTCGCCTTTTAACTTGTTTGATTCGATTGCTTTTACGAAAATTATTATTACTTGTGTACGAAACAACATAATTTTCCTCATCGATTTTGCTAAATATTCTCGATGTGCGGTAAACGCTTAAATGTTATGCATAAACAAAATAGAAATGAACCGAGGAAATTACTCTAATCTAAAAACATCTGCCCGCCGGCGTAATTTGTTATTTCCGTGTTCTCCGCCCCAATCGTCGTGTTTCGTGGTCACCTTATCCCACAAACTGCGTTTTCTTTTAAAACCTTCGTAGCTTTTTTTCTAAATTATTTGCTCGACGAATCGACCCGCATGCGGGCTTTCAGCCGCCTTGAAAACTGCTTCCTAATAATTATTCGGCCAGTTGTTTCAAGCCCTTAACGACAATTGCCTAATTAATTGCGAGGAACACCTGTTACAATGTCGCGCATCGCCCTATGACTTTTTGGTGAGTTACTTTTTGGTAAATATACTGAACAGTTAAAGTGGGATCAGGAGGAACGCGTTTTCCATGTTGAGTGAGCTGCTCTTCCTCATTTTTCGCACAATGTACGAATTATTTGGTTCCAAAATTTAAAGGCAAACTTATTGACCTTATACCACATTTATATCACGTTATTTCTCGATTTGTTTTTCGAAATTCGATGAAAGTCTGGGCAGAATGTGTGTTGCGAGCAATCAACATTTATGGAGTCAAGAATTCTTTTAGATAGCTCATATTAATTTGAAATTATGCCCTCCGACATTCCGCTCCATATTCATGAAGATTTGAACGAAACTTGGTTGAATAAGCGCAAAGTCACGGGATAAATGAACAATTAGCGTGTTGGAAAAAACTCTGAAGTGGTCTAAGGAGACAATTTCAAACACCGCGAATTTCTTCCCTCATAAATGTTTCTTTTCCCGTCCGTTGTACGGAGATAACCACAGTGCGCAAAAATAGGGTTTTTCACGTTTTCAGGTTTTTGGCATCAAATGCCAGCCTCGATTTGATGTTCCTGACGGAGAATTTTCTAGTAATCTATTCTCTCGTTCTGTTCCCCGCAACTTTTTGTGTACTTGGGAAACATTAAATCAGTGTTTATCCAAATTGTTCAAAAACCTCCGTTCAACTAACTAGTATATACGTATTCTTTTGTATAAACGTTTCTGTAAAAACGCAGTGAACGAAGTTACAGAGACCGCTCGTCGAATTTACCGAGGTTGCGGACATTTGTATGTTGCCGTTTGTGTACCAGATATTTTACAGATTTAATTACTTTTTTTAAATTTCGTAGATCTGAGTGCAAGTGAGTTCGACTTTTTTATGTGCTATGAACAATTCAGAATTAATCCTAATTCTTTAGTTTTGAATTATTCCCGCTGTCCCGCATTCGCCTTTTAACTTGTTTGATTCGGTTGCTTTTACGAAAATTATTATTGCTTGTGTACGAAACAACGTAATTTTCCCCATCGAT